>OY728145.1:1665858995-1667108995 GCA_963277665.1 Viscum album
TCCATAACAATCTCGATGGGTTTAATGACAAATTAATTGAATAATGTGAGAAATGAAATTAATGATATTTCATATAAAACATTATTTTACTAAAATTATTAAATATCTTAAAAACATTGAAATTTCAGCGGTAGGATAAGAAATGGTCTAAAACTTCATTCCTTGGTAATTTATGACATAAATTTTAATATAAATGTAACATTATAACAATTTAGTATTCAAAAAGTTGTTACCATAGTTAAAGTTAAAAGTTAATATTGGAGGGGTTAAGACAAAATGTTAAAGATTAAAATGACACAGAACCGTATATAAATTTTTTTTATGAGGATATTATGACCTTATAATCTTTTCAATGAATATATATACATTTGGAAGCATTTATATTTTTTAATTGTTCAATTATATGTTAATATTTTTATGTAATTTCTAGTGTGTCATTTCTCTCCCTTGTAAAAGAGCACACATTCTCTATTTTAGTTACCCCAATTTTATCCATATAGATTAACCAAACACGAATATATTCAACTCTAAAATTCCCTATTTTTTTATTAGATGTTCTGGTCTTTTTTGGATACCATTCCAAGGGTCCATAAGATAAGATATAATAGAGGCCTATCGAAGAAGAGGTAGTCATCCTGCCTAACCTCAATCAATTTATTTCTTATTCTACCTCATATAAATTTGTGGTGTTCATCATAAAATAAAAAAAATAAAAATACCCAATTTACTAAATTTATATTATGAGTATGAAACCACCAATATCACACTATATTCCTCAAAATGGAATGGGAAAATATAACTCATATGTATGTGTGAACTATCACCTCCGCATGGCGATACAATTCATTTTCAATAACCATTATTTAAGAATGGTTATTATGATGTATTTTAAGTTTATATATTATATTAATGTAATATTTGTTCTTCTGTAATTATGATATCATATCTTACTTCTGACCTTATAATTTGTGGGAAAATAATGATGTCGGTTGTGCATACCTGTAGACTACAACCTCCCAAAGTGATGTGATTTGTTTTTCATTTCTTATATATGTGGATGAAAAAAATAAATATTTATTGAATAAATATTATAAAAATTATATAATAATTATTTATGAACAGTGAATTAATATTTATCTTTTTCTCATTCCTTCAATTGAAAAATTAAAACATGTTTTATGCATATATATGGACAACCATCATCATGAATTTCATAATAAATATTTTTATATATAAATATTATTGATAATAATAAATATACATATCATTAATATATATTATATTAATATCATGGATTACATTCTATAAATGATGGAACCATGATCTAGGTTTAAGGTTTGGAAATTACAAACCGAATATCTCATTAAAAAAGAAATAGTGAACTCCTGAAATTAATTACATTAATGTAGAGATATTAATAAATGGATGTTAAAATTTTATAACCGGATCATATATGATCTTATTAAAAATATAAATTACATTGTTATATAATTATAATTGATTTTAATTTATCATCATAGAGTTTAAAGTGATTTCAAATAATTTCAATCTTAAGGTAAGGGTTTCTCATCTTACTTTTATTTCCTTGAGACTTATTCCATATTCACCATTATTTCCTCTTTGAGTTATATATATTAATAATGAAAGTAAATTATGTTTATTCCATAAAAATTATAAATATTTAATAATCTATATACAGATCTATATTTCATTATGTTTTTTTATGGATATTACCAAACATGTAAGGTTTAATTTTACAACATTATTGTTCAATGGGATTGTTCATGATTAAGTTTTTGATAATGAAAATTTATTATATACATATGAAGAAGCATATGAATTTTATTCTCATATTTTTACTTTTATAGATGAAATTTTTTCCTTTCATTTTATAATATTTTATTATTGAATATACAAAAAAAATATTTTTAATGATATACGATTTTATCAATATCCTTAGTTGAAAATAAATTTTCTCCCATATCAATGTATTACAAAAATGATTTAAAAAATTATTTGGATTTTCTATTATTTCTGTTTAGATTTATCATTACACAATTTTGAATTTTTAGAAATTCGTTTCAAAGGAATATTATTCTCATTTTCCAAATGAGGTATTTTTAATTTATAATAGTAATGTGAATTGAATATTTATTTTAACATCCATGACATGAATGTAATTTTCAACCTTCATGGGAACTCAAAACATTGAATCTTTATTTACATTCTTCCTATTTATTTTCAAGGACAATTTTTTCCTTATTAATTTTTATTTTTTTATTTTAACGATTTTATTAAAAATTGAATACGATTTTTTTCAATAGAAATATTCCAAGTGTTATTCTAAATGAAATATCATCTAGTATGAAAACCCTTGATATTAATTATTCTTTATATGAGATAAGATTCAATGATACAACCAATATTATTTCCCTTTATGGTTTATTATTTTGATTGAGAGATTTTTATGTAACTAGTTTCCTTTCCATTGGATATGATATATGATGATTGATTTATGATATTTTTTCCATATATGAATGTATTATGACTATTTTATAGGTTTGACTAGAATAATATACCCCTTCCATGCGTTAGGTAAATATAGACAACTCCTGAGATAATTATGTTATGTGAGAACCTACCTTTATGTTAAAATTTTTATTTATAGACCTAGTATTCATGCTCATAAGATTAGTAATATACTTATATTGTGGTCCATAAGTTCATGTGAGGGTATAATTTCAAGTCCTTAACATAATGAGTAAACCTGAACTTATTTATATAGGTCCATAAATTTCTGAGCTTAGTTTTTATTCGAAAATCATATGTATATGTTATTCTCTCAGGGATCATGACTAATTTTTTATGATTCCACACTCTTACAAATATTTTTTGTTATTATGTTAGTTATTTATTACATGAAAAATGTTTATGATATATGAGTGATTCAATGAGAACTTGTTATTTTTTTATTGTGATATCAAACCCTTATCCTAATATTATTCTCATATATGATTATTGATTGATATCTTCTATGTTTTTCCATATTGAGCATTTATTCTCACCCCTTCTTATGTTTTTAGTTCCCCATATTAAGAAGAAATGTTTTATATAAGTTATAAAAAAGAACCATTACATTTAAGAAACATAGAATATATTTCAAGAAATATGATAATTATGTAACTACTATTGAATGATACTGAAAATTTATAGTTTTCGAATGAATCATAATTTAATGTGTTTAATATTATTCTAAAATTAAGTAATATATTTATATGTAAATCATTGTTCAATAGGATGGACAATGTAACGAACATCATCATGTGAAACCGAATGTCTTAGGATATGGGATTAAATATTTTTTCAACTATTATCACTGAACTCCTTGAATATATGAGTGCTAATGTGTATCAATTAGAAATTCAAAATCCACTAAAGAGGAAACAATATCAAAATTAATCTTCTTTAAACAACATCCTCCCTCATTATATGGGTCCTCTGATAAAATAGTTTCTCAAAAATGGATCAATTCAATAGAAAAGCTATTTTCAAATATTCAGTGCTCAGACCATGAAAAAGTTTTCCAGTTTATTTATCTTTTGTAAGGTGAATAATATCAATGGTGGAATTTTATTAAGAATATAATGATGGAGAAAGAAATTGAGTCCATGGAATGTGGTATGTTTATGTGGGTTTTTTTAGTAATTAAATCCCTTTTATTGTACATAAAAAATTGAGAATTAATTTATTGAGATTAAGAGTACGGATGGTGAATAAATGTTTTCCTATAAAGAAAATATGACTAGACATATAAGGTATAAATAGAGATTAATATGTATACCTGAAATAATAATTGATTGATTCATTAGTTGATTGAAATAAATAATTTTAATGTCATTATCCCTAAGGGAGAATGGATTATGCAATGAAATTATTCAATATTCACTAAAAGTTGAAATGGAAGTAGGAAAATCTCATACTTTTGTTGATAAGGAATGGAATATAGAGTTTCATGGAATCTCTATTTGTACATAACATGGTGGGAAGAATTTTTTTAACATCCTACTTGATAAAAATGTGGGATGTAGAAATTAGGTGAATTCCTGAAAGGAATGAGAAAATTTTCAATTGTGGGAAGCTTGAGCATCAATCAAATGCATTTTCATGTGATTAGAGGAGGCTGGTCAATGAAATGAATGGAGAGAGAGTTTAATAGAATACACAACTCACACATCAGTGCTGTAGATTATAAGAGGTTTGACATTATGAAAATCAATTCCTTAATTAAAATTCTAAAGGATAATGTAAAAGCTTATGCAATCACATATTTTGAAGTGAATAATAATTGTTAGAGAACACTTATCCTCCACTCAAGAGTGGAGGAATCCTATTGATGATTTTGTAAAAATCCATATAAAAATATAATCATTTAGTCAAATTTTATGTGATTGTGAGAATTACTTACCACTATCTATATTGATTCCATATAAATTCCCAGAATAAAAAATTATATATTATATTCAAAATAAACTTATGATTATCTATTGGTGTAAGGATGAACTGGAAATTACAACAGAAATATTTTTTTCTTAATATAAGAGCTTGTTTATAGAATAATGGTTAGATTATCTTTTAGAGTCAAATATTATTATATTGTGACTTTAGTTTGGAAATGATTAATATTTTTCGGGGAATATATGACAAAACTATATATATTTTGGAATAAGAATTTATGAGTGATTAAAATTATTTCAAGAAAATTATTAACTTGATCATGGAATGATATAACCTAAAATCATTCAAATATTTATTATTTGGTATTAGTTAGACATATTTTTGAGGATACTTATGGGAAACTATTAATGGAATGGATTGGGTAGAACTTTGGGTGTTATTTTTGATGTTTTAGAGATTATTGTATTATATCTATCTAGATTGGATATTTTTTATAGCTATTTTGGTTTTGTTAAATATTTATAGAAATAATGAATGATGTTCCACTATGTTTTGGTTCTTATCGTTTTTTAAAAGTTAATTTTAGTGCTTTGGGCATGAACACTAGATCTCAAATATTCATAACTTGGTGAGTGAGAAGGATGAAATTATTCTTATAAAATTGATTAAAATAAAGTAATTTCTCTCATGTTCTCAATATTGATAGATAAATGACCCCTCAAATTTTTGAAAACAATATTTAAATTATAAGTTTTTACTTTTACTTTAATTTTTTATGAATTTATGCTCCATTATCCAATCACAGATTTATGGGTTTTTGGAAATTAAATTTTTCACAATTGTGGTCTCTATCACTATCTATTTGAACGCGGACATTAGTTTCCTCCCTCATGCATAAATTTTAGGATAATTGTAATGTATTATTTTTTAACAAACCTAGTTATTTTTAATTTCAGGTATACTTTATGTTTCCCATATTATATTTCTAAAATAATTTTTATTATCTCTCTAAAAATTTACCTTTTCAATAAAGGTATGATCAAATATTGAAAATTAATTATAGAGGTGAAATTTTGCGGGTAAATTTTTTTTGAGGGGGGAGAATAAAATATCTCAAAAATTTATTTTAAAATATTAATAATCTAAAGAGGCTTCCTAACACACAACATTGTTCTTTAATAAAATTGAGATTTATTAAAAAAATATTATTATTTAAATGTGACCATTATTAGATAGTATTTCAATTTGAGATCCTAATTATGGGTAACCATATTATGAAATACATATATAATGGTTATACTCAATAAAAAAAGTATTGATTAATTATTAAGAAATAACACTCAATTATTATTATTGTCATGTTATGCTTCAAAAAGGAATTTTATTCAAAATTGATTTAAATATCGGTTTGTGTGTGGAAATTATACTTAAATTCTTCCAATTATAGAAGTTTTGTTTTATAGAATAAACATAGTTTTAGAAATTAACATTTTATAATTCACATAGGGTGGAATTATGGGATTTATTGGAAATGATTGATCTTTTAGTGAATAGTGATGAATACCAATTTTTAAATACTATCATTTATTTTCATTATATCAAGTAATTTAAATATACCATTGTAATTATGATATTTTATTAAAGTAAAATATGAAACATTTTATTCATAATAATTTAAATAATTATATTTGAATCTTCAGTATATGTAACAACCCTGAACTCTAATATTGAAATTTCCTTTCGTATGTTTATTTTATATAGTTTAGATTTCATACAATCACTTATATAACAAAATAAAAACAACATAAATGAATAATGAATGAAATAATAGGTATTTATTTGAGTTATGAAACCTATACTGATAAAGTAGTGACATGCACTTAGAAATAGTAATGTGAACCTTAGGAATAGTAAATTAGATAATAGTATATTAACCTCAAAAATGAAATTATAAATAAAATTTACCTATCTTATAAATTAAATAATGATAGAATTATATCATAGTATATGTAAAGGAATAATTTGAAAAATAATATTTTAGTGTTGGTATTTATGTAAGTAATAAATATTAAAATAAATTATTATAATTAATAAAATAATTTAAAATAAAAATCATTTTCATAAAAATTATTCATAGTGTTTTTTATTATGATTTTTGGATAATTTTATGAGACCTTAGTTAATTTTGGAAAGTGTTATAAAGTCAGATATAAATTTAAAAATGTATTTTTAAGTAAATATTTCTTTTAATTAAACACCAAATCCATCATATATATAAAATTATTTTCATAAAATGGATTTATGTTTTGAATTATACACATGGGAAAAATTTTAGGGTGAATGTTTTGGATTTTTCTGAAATACTTGAATTTTTAGTGAATAGTAAAATACGATAATTTACAATATAAATACATTATAAGATAAATACACTATTTCTTTAGTCATATATGATGTAAGAAACTTTTAATTGATATCACATGAAACTATTACTATATTTAGTCTAAATAATCAACACTATTTCTTTTCTTGAGAAAAATAATGAAATAATGAATAAAATACTGAGAAATCACCCCTCTTACAGTATTTTACCACCCTCACCACTCTTCTCCTCAAAACTTCCAAGAATTTATAATTGTAAAATATATACCCAATACATTTAAAAAGATACACCCCATGTTAAAAATCTCTTTGTCTCACCAAATGACCAAAATCAATCCCCTTAAGAAGTTTCTCAAACAATAGTATTCAATAGGTAAAATCCTCTTCCTTTTCTTTTTAATTTTTTCCAGTCCATTCTTTAATTATTACATATTCCCCTCCTATATCCAAATGAGCATGAAAAATATAGTATAATTTATATAATTTTATTATATCATGTTAATGATAGAACCAAAATCAATCACTTTACTCTCTCCCTCTTATTTTTAAAAACGAAATCATAGTCCGGGTGGGGCTGATTTACAACCTTCTTGGATGATGAATTTTTGTTCTTCAATTTATTCTTCAAGGATGGTCATGATATAATTTTTATGGTTAAATTTTACTATAAGACATGTTTTATAACTGGTTTAATTTAAAATAACCAATATATATACATAATTATAATTTATACGACGAAACTAGTTCATAGTGGTTGAAATATAGTTGTAATAATCTAAACGATTATCACTAATTGTATTATGTAATTATTCATCCTCATACCATATTACCATATGATATATATAAAAATTTATAGTTATTTATGTTCATAAATATCATAAAAATACAATTCTATTGAATTATACCCATTTACATGAACTTTTATATTCATATATAAGTATACCAATCGCGAAAGCCAAGGAAAAAACACTCCTCACCAATAAAATTTTATCTTATAACCCATAAAAAGGACATAAATGAACATAATAAAATTATAACAAATAAATTAAATGTATATGAGGTTATTAATTAGTTAATTAATTAATTTTATTATCCAGGATGTTAAGCTAGTGTGCAGAACATATTCATACATAACGTAAGGGTTTTCTCAACTCACTTTCATTTCTATGGGATACACCTTACTCGACATTAATTATTGTGTGTGGTGTATGTATACTTACCATTGATGTATCATATCATTAGTCTCTTTATTTTCATGGAATTAAATCTATCATTTTATGATTATAAATTTTAGGTCATATGATTCTATTTATAACAAAGTGGTAAGTGAATCCACACGAACCTCCATGTTTTTCACCAGGTTATTCTTTTACTATGTTTACCCTAATGTAATGATTATTTATTATTTATTAATTATTATATACTCTATCTATATGTTACAAAATCATATAACCAGATCATTTCTTCTTTATTTTATGGTAAATTCTTTTTTTATAAGGTTCCCATCTATAATAAGAAAATACGATTAAAGGAAACATCTTGATTTCTTACCCATTTTCAAAAACAATACATAATCTGTTTCAAGAAAACATTATCATTCTAAAATCACGAATTTTTTCTGGAAAAAACTAAATTTTCTCATTACTGGTTTTATACATACAATTATGAAAAATAAAAATTATTTTTCCAAAATAACTCTTCTTTACCAAGTAAAAGTGTTATTTCTCTAATGAATTCCTCGATGATTTTGTTAGAGTATTTTATTCCATTTTAACACCAATGTTTAATTTTATTATTTATTGATTTTGATATCTTTTTATTTTCCTATACCACATGTTATTAAATGTTTTATGACCATTTGACTCTGGATGTGATATCTTGAAACCATTCACCATGATACTAATATTAATTACTGATTATGATTTTTAATTGGAGATAATTATTTAAATTTAATATGTTCAAGTTGTTTATGATTATACCCATTCATATTAGGAATTAATTAGACTTAGTAACTGGTGGGTGGGGCCTATTATAGCCTCTATATTCCTTGGTTGGTCTCATGAGACAAAATATAATTGGGTTTTGGTCGATGCCTTACCCAAGTATTTTCAGACATCTTGGACGAGGTATTGATGATATGTTTCATATGAATGGAATTACGATTTAGAGCATTATAAAATTGTTAACTGATTAATCATGAGATATTTTACTAGTATAATTTCCATGATTAAGTTTTATTCCCTTATGATCAGTTATATGGATTTATTTTCTCAGTTTTCATTCCTTTCATATTATGTTTAAGTTTATTTTTAATGGCATGTGTTTTTAGTTATTCACAATGACTAATGGTTATGTTTATGATAAATTCCACTGTAATAATTACGCTTACTGAGTATCTAAGATCACCCCTTATAATGTTTTATTTTCCCCTAGGATGTGGAGATGAATATTATTATGAATTTCTTTCAGGAATTATCTGTGGGTTTATGGGTGTTTCCAATAGAGTTGAAATGTTGTTGTTTTCTTCAAGTTGTAATGAAAATCATATGTTAGTATCTTATTTTTTAAAATTACTAAACTATTCAGTACTTCCAGATGTGACGTCCCTATAAACATACCAATGTATTAATATAAGCCACTAGCTCCGAATGACCGGGGTCTGAGTGTATACTGTTGGTATTAGAGGATTGTTAGTAGAAACATTGGAAAATAGATTTAAAAAACATGAATTGGGGAAAAAACATATGATAGACTTTGAGGATAAGAAAAGTATAAGATCCTATAATTTTGGTATGATATAGATTATGTGGATGTTTCTATGAAATTCATCCCTTTCTTGACACTTCAAGTGTATATGGTTTTCAAATAGATGTATATAGAAGTAAAGACTCTAACAACGTGTTCTAGGCCTAACTTGGGGAAAATGAGTACGCGACAATAGGCCTTACTGTGCACCTAGTTTGACACTCCCATGGGATATTCTTAGTATAATTCACATTTTCATTATGGAAAATTATTAAGGATTAAATTACAAAAGTGTCCCCAAAGAAACCATTCTTATGATTATTAGATTGGAAATGCATAAAATTACAATTTATGTTACTTGTTTTTATAGTTCAAAATTATACATTATGATTAATAGTATGCCATTATTTAGAAACAGTGCCTAGTAGAAGGAATGAAAACTAGATGAATGTGTGTATCTAATGTATAGATTCTCCTCCTATTCAAGATAATGACTTTGGTTCTAGATTTGTGACTGCAGCTGAGCACCTTATAACTATAATTGGATAACTAACTCATGTTATGAACAATAACCTTACCTGTATAAATAATCATAATATTAAACTTAGAAGAGTAATGATATTACACTTTATATGATATCATCCTCCACTAATTAATGGTAGTGAAAAACCATTCATAAGAAATTAGTGGATAAGTTATTTAGAGAATAAATTTCTTTCTTTGGGATATAATGAAAGGGAGAAGGTTTTAATGGAAGTTTATTATCTATCAGCAGATAGTGATCAATGGTTTCTTTAGATTCAAAACAAAAAGGAAGAGGTTGATTTTTAAAATATTAAATAGAGGGAATTTAATGTAATTTACCTAGAAAAATATTTTCTTCATGAACAATGTGCATATATGGAAAGGGAATTATTGAATCTAAGGAAGAATGAGGGTGATAATGTTTTCTTGCATGAATCCAACTTTAAAAGGATAGAAACACATTTCTTGGACTACACATATAATACTAGGAGAAATATTGATCGATTCATTAATGGTTTAAAACCATTCATCTGATGGTAACTACTTTCACAAACTTTTTAATCATGTAAAGAAATCATCTAATGTTCAATAAATATAGATAAATAATTCTCTATGTATTATGAATTTAAAATAAATCAATAGAAGGAGATGTTGGTGGATGAATGAATGTATAGAGGGAAGAATAAAAAATGGAGTTTTCAAACATGTGATACATGTGGAAGGAAGCACCCCATAGACTGCTTAAAAGGAAAAAAAGTCTATTACTTGTTTGGAGAAAAAGGCTACCAAGAACATGATTTTAAGGGAAATAATGAAGCTACAAATTTTAAAAGCTACAATTTTAGGAATATGGGGAACTATTCAAATGATTTTCTGAAGTTTCAAGGAAACTGTCCTTAGAAAATTCCACATGAGTAACCACTATATTATGATATCACAACATCTAAGGTTGAAGTTCAAAACGATGTGGTTGTTGGTACATGAATCATATACCCAAATTTAGATAAATATTTATTTGATTCTAGATCATCGTATTACTTTATATCATCCATATTTTCATTAAAAATTAGATATTTCTAAATCTTATAAAAAAGAGAGTTATCAGTAAAGCCCCTATGAGAAGTCCAATTGCTACAAAGATGTGTTATAAAGTGCCAATTATGGAATATAAATGTTCTTTATATAGCGATTTTATCATCATAACAAAGGTCTACATTGACATAATATTAATTATGGAGTGAATTTCAAAATATTATGCCGTAATATATTGCAAGAAAATAAAAATAACAATTTTGAGGAAGGTGTAGAATCCCTTATATTTAGAGTAGAAAAATCACCATCTTATTTGTATCTAGATCCACCCCCATCAACTCTACTGAATTCAATTTTTGTGGAGGAAAATGATCCAATATCTATGGGTGATGAAATAAATCATAAATTTGAGGATTTAAATTTTTTGAGAAAATACATTAGTTTATTTCTAGAGGACTTACTTGGACATCCTCCAGATTGGGAATTTTAGTTTTCTATTGATTTAATCCTAGATGCAAGACCTATATTAAATAATCCTTATAGAATGGACACAATGGAATTCATAGATATAAAGAAACAACTAGATGAAATGAGTGATAAAGGATTTTTCCTCCCTAGTGTTTCTCAATGGGGAGCCCCTGTTCCATTTTCCCATAAGAATGAGCGATCCATGAGGATGTTAATTGATTATAGAAAAATTAACACCATTTAAACAATAAAAAAATATCCCCTTCCATGTTTTGATGATTTATTTATTGAAATTCATGGATCTCAATATTTTTTGAGTATTGAATTTCGATCTAGATATCATCATTTTCATGTGATAAAGTAGGATATTCTAAAGACATCATGTTGACACAATTATGGGCATTAATATTTTATAGTAATGACATTTGGACTGAATAATGAGCCCTCTATTTTCACGGATGTAATGAAAAGAGTTTTCAAGGAATATATTAATGTTTTTTTGTTTTATGTATTGATGATATCTTGGTTTACTCCAAATGCGATGAAGACTATTATAATCACTTGAAAATTGTTCTGAAGACTCTTAGAGGAAATAAATTATATGGGAAGTTTAGCAAGTCTGAATTTTGACTTCAATTAGTTTATTTTCTTGTCCATATTGTCTCAAGGAATGAAATCTCAATTGATCATTCAAAGAAAAAGGCCATTCAAGAATGGCCTATTCTAGAAAACATATCCAAGGAACATCATTTTATTGGTTTGGCTGGTTACTATTGGTGTTTCATTCAGAACTTCACCTGATTAGAAAACTCGTTAACCAATCATACTTGTAAAGAGGTTATGTCCATATAAAAAACAATGGGAAGAATGTTTTGAATAATTAAAGAAGATGATAGTGAATTCTACACTCTAGACTCTGCCATCAGAAAATGGTGGATTTGGGATTTATAGTGATGCATCAAAGAAAGAGCTTTGATGTTTCAGTTTGAAAAATTATATAGTTGTTGCCTATGATTCAAGGCAATTAAAAAATCATGAACAGAACTATCCCACTCATGATATTGAATTAGTATATGGGATATTATCGCTTAAGATTTGGAGACACTCTCTATATGGGTAAATATGTGATATATATATATATATACAGATCACATGATTTTTAAATATATCTTCTCATAGAAATAACTCAACATGAGGCAAATGAAATGGATCTAGATGCTCAAGGATTATGATTGTTCAATACACTACCACCCTGGTAAGGGAAATAAGGTGGTAGATTCATTGAGTAGGAAGGATCCTGGAGTTCTAAAAAATGTGGATTGAAAGGGATATGGTGTAAATGGATCTAGTAAATATGGATATGGTAATTATCAAAGAAGGTGAAACATCACTACTTTTTTGAATTGGTTTTAAACCATCTTCTTTATAAATAATTAAATATTTTTATCTTGATAATAAGAATCTTTAAAAGAAAATTAATTCTATGAATGATGGGAATTTGGGAGACTTCATGTATGAAGATGGAATTCTGAAATTTGGGAGGAGGTTATGCGTTACCTCTATACCTGAGATAAAAAGAGAGGTATTAGATGATGCCCATGGATTGAATTTCTCTATACACTCAGGTAGCACTATAATGTATCAAGAGTTTAAGGATTATTTATGGTGGGATAATATGAATCATGCAATTTATGTTTACATATCAATATTTTTAGACTTTCAATATGTTAATGTTGAAAGACAAAATCCTAGGGGAGGAAATAATCCTCTTCATATTCCTACATGAAAATGGGATGACATTACTATGGATTTCTTAATATTATTACCCAAAAATCAAAGAAAGAATGATGGAATTTAGGTAACTATTGATCAAAATACCAAATATGCCTATTTCCTCGCTACAAGGGAGGATTTTCCCCTAGTTACCCTTACATGACTCTATATTAATGATACATTAAGACTTCATGGATAACATATCTCAATTGTGTCTAATTGTGATCCCTATTTTACATAAAAATTATGGAAAAGTCTTCATAAATCTTTTGATACTGAACTTCATTTGAGTAATGCTTATCACCCTCAAACTGACATGTAGTCTGAAAGGATGATTCAAGAATTATAAGGCATGTTGAGATTATGATCCCTCAACTTTCAATGTATTTGTGATTATTATTTTCATTTGGTATAGTTTTCATAAAATATTATATCCCATTAAAGTATTCAAATGGCACCATATGAAGTGTTGTATGGAAAATGATGACGTACACCAACATGTTGGGATGAAGTTGGTGAAGTGAAGCTTGTAGGAAAAGATCTTTTAGAGGTGACAACAGTGAAGGTAAAGATTATTCATACCCATATTAATGAATCTCAAAGTAGGAAAAAGATATATGCCGATAATTGAAGGATGTATTTGGAAATCCATGTAGGAGATCAAGTTTTATTAAAAGTATCTCCATAGAAGATTGTTATATGATTTCATAAGAAAGGGAAACTAATACCCTGGTATATTAGTCCATTTGAAATTATACAAATATTTGGAGATGTATATTATCATTTGGTGATGTCTCCTATCCTTTTTAAAGTACACATTGTATTTCACAACCCCTCCTTAGTAAGGAAGCATATTCCAGACCTAATGAATTTCCTCACTTCTGAAGGAATAGAATTGGAACCTGACATATCTTAATACAAAGAGACTATCACGATTTTAGACACTATGAAATAAGTGTTGAGCAATCATAAGACTCGGTTGGTAAAGGTATTTTGTAAAAATAATTATGTCGAATAGATGATGTAGGAGTATGAGGTGCTTGTGATAAAGAACTACCCAGATCTTTTTATGGGGTGAAAATATGAAAATTTTGAGGATGAAATTTTTCTTGGAGGGGAGAATGTAATGAACCATAACTCTATCAATGAAATTTCCATATTTTGTTTCATATAGTATAGATCATATATAATCTCTAATATGACAAAATACAAACATCATAAACGAATAATGAATGAAATAAAGGGTATTTGTAGAAGTTAACGAAGCTATACCTATGTAATAATAATATTCCATTTGGAATAATAATGAGATCCTTATATATAGTAAACTAGAAAATAAAATACTAACCTCACCAATAAAAATATAAATAAAATTGAGAGATTTTATAAATGAAATTGTGATATAATTATATCACAATGTAAAGAAATATATATTATAAAAATTAATATTTATGTGTTAGTATTTTTGTAAGTCATAAATATTTAATTACAATATTATTATAAATAAAATGATTTAAATGAAAATTAAGTCTCATAAAAATTATTGACAAAATAATATTTCTTTATCTTAAGGTTGTAGGATAATTTTATGAGACCTCAGTTAATTTTTGAATGTGTTATACAATCAATTATAAATGTAAAACAATTTTTTTGAGTAAATAATGGTTTTAATTTAAAACTAAATTGATCACATTTAAAAAATTACATTCATAAAATGCAGTTCATTTTCTAATTATAAAAATCCAAAAATGGTTATGGTGAAGTTTTGGGAATTTTCTGAAATATTTGAATTTTGTGAATAGTAAAATACGGTAATTTACAGTATAAATACATTATATTTAAAATACTCTATTAATTGAGTTGTGTCTAATTTATGAAACCTTGGATTGAACACACATGAACTTATTACAATATTGAGTCACAATAATCAGCATTATTTTTTTTCTTGACCAAAAATAATAATGTAATGAATTAAATAATGAGAAATCACCCCCTCCCCCACTATAAATACCACCCCTCACCCCTCTGCCCCTAAAAATTTCCAATCATTGACCCTTGTAAACTTTATACCAAAAACTATATAAAATAACCCAACCCAATGTATAAAAGCTCTTGGTATCATCAAAATTCTAAAATCAATCCCCTTTAAGGAGATTATCATGGAGGAGTATTGAAGTGGTAAAATCCTTTTCCTTTTCCTTTTTTTTCTTTTCCAGTTCATTGTTTTGTTATTCTATCCTCACCTACTATTTAAAAATGAGAACGAAAACTATGGCCTAAATTATATTCTATAATTATATCATTTTAATAGAGGAACAATACTTAATCTATTTACTCTCTCGATTTTATTATAAAAATGAAATCATCGTTTGGGAGGTCCTGATTTACAACCTTCATGGATGGTGAACTTTCTTTCTCCAATTTGTTTCTCATGGATGGCCTTTATAAAATTTTTATGGTTAAAAAATACTATAACATATTTATTATATCCTATTTAGTGTTCTGTAATGAGTGTATATACATTATAATAACTCATACAACAAATCTAGTTCATGGCGATCGAAATATTACAGTAATAATCAATACGATTCAACTAAATGTATTTTATAATGATTCCTCCTCATAAAATATAAAAAAAATGATTTATATAAACTTAAACAATTCTATATGTTCATAAATATCATATAAATTATGTTTTGGATAATTATATCCATTCACATGAACTTCTATATTCGTATATTAGTATACCAATCGTGAAAATAGAGGAAATGAATGTTCTTGAGAAATAAAATTGTATTTTATCACTCAAAAAAAATGAAATAAATGAACATAATAAAATTATAATAAATAAAATACATGTATATGAGGATATTAATTAATTAATTAATGTATTTAATTATATTTTCTTGAATTTTAAGGTCAATTGTAGAACACATTCAGACATAATGTAAGGGTTTTCTCAACTCACTTTAACTTTTGGGAGATTTTCCCTACTCACCCTCAATTGTTTTGTGTGGTATATGTATACTTAAAACTGAATTATAATATAATGATAATATTTATTTTCATGGTATTCAATTTGTCATTTTATTATTATTAATTTTTGGGAATATGATTTCATTGATTACAGAGTGGAAAGGGATTCCACCAGAACCTCCATTTTATCCTTTGGGTTATTCTTTTAGAATGTTTACCACAAATTAATTATTCATTATTCATGTGTAATAATTATATATTATTTTTATATGTTCCAAAATCATATAAGTAGATCATTTAATATTTCATTTATAGTAAATACACATTTGACAAGGTTCCCTTCTATAATAAGAAAACTTAATTAAAGGTAACGTCTTAATTTTTTAACCATTTCCAAGTACCACAATATATTTTAAGACAACATTATTTTTATAAAATTACCAATTTTTTAATGAAAAAATAAATCGACTCATTTTGGTTTTATAAAAAAAATTATTACAAAAAAATTACTTTTCCAAAATAACTCTTCTTTACAAAGTAAAAAAGGATTTTTCTCTCATGAATTCCTTGATGACATTATTAGAGTATTTTCTTCCATTTCAACACCTCTATTGAATTTAATGAATAATTGATATTGATATATTTTTATTTTCTTCTACCATATGTTATTAAATGGTTCATGATCATTTTTACTATGGATGTAAAATTTTGATACCATTCACTATGCTACTTAGATTGATTTGTGATTATGATTAAAGATTAGGGAAAGTTATTAACATTTCATATTTTCATGTTGATTATTTTTATGCCCATTCTTATGAGGAATTAATTAGACTTATAAGTGAATATTGGGGCCCATTATATCTACTCAATGCATCATTTGGACTCATGAAACAAAATAGAATGGGTTATGGTCAAGGCCTTACTCAATTATTTTTAGACGTCCTGGCTAAGGCCATGATGATATGTTTCATATGTACGACATTATGAATTCCCTCATTATGAAATTATTAATTTATAAACCATGTGATATTTGAATAGTATAATATCCTTGATTAGGTTTCATTATATTATGATTAGTAATATGGATTAATTTTCTTAGCTTTCATTACATCCATATTATGCTCATGTTTATTTTTAAAGGGATGTGTTTTTAGTTATTCAACATGCGTAATGATTATGTTTATGGTAACATCCATTGTATTACATAAATTAATGCACATTTGATCTCACCGCTATCTTATGTTTTATTTTCTCCCTAGTATTCAAAGATTAATATTATTATGAATGACTAGTAACAATAATCTAAGGGTTTATGGTTGTTTCTAATGGAGTTGAAATGTTGTTTTTTCTTTCATGTTGGGATTTAAATATTATGTTTGTATCTAGTTTTCAAAAACTTCTAAAATATTTAGTTCTTATATATGTGGAATCCTTATAATAATAAAAATTTACTAATATAAGGAAATGACTCTGAGAAACTGGTGTCAGGGTCCTTACAATATACATGATTTTGATATAACATAATTTGTATGCTTCAAACACAATTTTTCAAGAAAACTTCATTTAATTTTATGAATTTATATTAAAATTGACTTTTACACTTCTTAATATGTAATATTGAAAAATGGATAGCATATTTTGAATCAATAGGTCTAAATTTTTTCAATAGGTCACTTATTTTGTTATGAAGAATAGTGAAAATGATAAATATTTATCACCTCTACATGGGTAAAATGGGTAAAACAATGTCAAAACCACAGGAAAAGGTATAAAAATCCACCAAAAGATGAAATTATTTCATTTAATTAATTAAATTCTACCATAGACTATAAAAATTATAATATATGTCATATTGGGGCCATTTTAATTAGAAAATAAACTTTATATTATTTTTAGTAATGAAAATTCCAAATTTTCACTCGCTTGACTTTAATATCTCAATAATGTCCTCATAATGATAAAACGTGGATATGTTTTTATATATATATTTTTTAAATAAATAATTTTTTCATTTTGGAATTTTTTTAAATATAATTGATTGGATAATTACCTTAAATTCTTATACAACACCGAAATAGTATTTGTTAAATTAGTAGAAAAATAAAATAATTAAATTTAACAATATTAAAAGTAATAAAATTTGTGTGAATTATTGTGCTTAATGAATTTTATACATAAATATAAAATTATTGGGATAATTTAAAGGTTTATATTAAAATTCTATAACTATCTTGAATAGAGTAAAGTAAAAGTAAATGAATAGTGATAAAAATGACATTAAGGTTATTTATAAAATAATAATACTTTATTAAATTACTTAAAAATCATAAAAATAATTAAATATGAAAAGTATAATTAAAAATGTTCAAAAATGACATAAATTTTCCACTTATGAGCTAATTTGTATCTCATAATTAAAATTATAGCTCAATAATATTGTAAAAGTGGTTACCATGGTTTTTGTTAAATTCTGTTGATGTAGGGGTTAAACCAAACGTTAAAGTTTTAGTTAACATGAAAACATATCTAAATAAAATTTAATGAAGATATTTTGAACTTATTTTTTTTTAATTTAATATATTTTCATTTGGAATAATTTTTATTTATAATGAAAAAAATAAAATTTTAATATTTTTTATAATTCCACGTGTTCCCTTTCCCTTCCTTATAAAACGACACACCAACACTCTTTTCTTTACACGACCTTGAGAATATAGCTATGAAAATACCTTCCAAATTATCTTCTATATTTCCCTGGATACCAATTATTTATTATTTAATTCTCATAATAGTATTCCAAGTGTCTTTAAGAAAGGATAAAAAAGGAGGCCTACTGAATAATAGGTAATCATCTTACCCAACCTCAATCATTTGGTTTCATCTTCTACCTCCCTTTAAAATATGGTATTTAAAATTAAATAACACCTTTAGTATAATAAATATAATTAAATTATATTATTATTATTTAACCACCAATATCCAAGCTTTATTCCATCAAACGTGAAGTTAATGTATCACTCGTCCATACGTGTGGACTAGTGCCTCCACGTAGTGATACAACTAATTATACCTCACCATATTTCATGGATGGTTATTATGATGCATTTAAAATTTATATATTATATTATTGAAATAATTATTTTTCTATAATTTTAATATCATATATACCTCCTTACCTACCAATTCATTGGAAAATGATAATGTCCTGTGTGTGTATGTGTGGAGTACAACCTCCACCAAACGATGTGATTAGTTTACCATTTTTTCTTTATTTGTATTTAAATAATAATATATTTAACTAATATATATTATATATATGATATAATTATTATTATTTATGGTGAATTTTTATTTACCTCTCTTTCATTCCATAAATCAAAAGGCGAAAACAACATTCACGCATACATACGACCTTCCATCTCCAGGAACAGTGCAATAATGTTTTTTATATATAACTCTAATAGATAAATATAAATATATTCATAATGAAAATATATTAAATTCATATACTATTTATCATTTTAGATATTATGGAACATTTATCCCATTATAAGGAATGTAAGTAGAAAACTAAAATTCTCATGAAAAATGAAATAGTGAACACATGGAAAGGATGATTTTAATAAGGTATTATTGATAAATGGGTATTAATTTTTTTTCTAATTTTATCACATATGATATTATAATTATGTAAATTATTATACAATATAATTTTAATAAATAAAAATTTAGTATATAGGATGTTAAAGTGCGTTCAAAGCAAGTCAAACTTTAGGTAAGGGTTTCTCGTCTCACTTTTATTTCTTTGATAATTATCCCATATTCACCACTTATTTACTTTGTGTGGTGTATATACTACACAAGAATTTATTTTTTAAAACTTTCATGAAATATTTGGGGATTTTAAAATAAATATATTTTTATCTATTTCGCGATGTTTTTATTAGTAGATTACCAATGTAGTTTCGTTTTATGTAACAATCTCATTTCTTGTTGGGATTGATTATGATTAAGTTTCTAATGATGAACGATTATGCTATACCACCCAATAAATTCACTTATTTTCTTTTAATCTATTTATTTCAATGTATTACAAGTTTTCCAATACTTTTCCTCTCATTATGTATTGAACAAATCGAAATACTTGTTTTTAAGAAAACATGAAATTATTTATATCTTCGATAAAAAATACAATTTATTATATATATATATATTTTCAAAAAAAAATCTAGAATATTTTTAATATTCTAATATGATTGATTAAATTAATTTGTACCCATGATTTAATTTTTAAAAAGTTTCTTAAAATAAATATTCTTTTTGATTTATTGAAAATATATTTTTAAATTTTACCAAAAAATGTGAAAGGAATATTAGACTTAATATACATTATTTGAAATAAATTAACCAGTGTCATGACCAGCCAATGCTTTGAATATTACTTTAAAAGTTTCATTTTTTATTTTTAGTGAATTTTTTTCATTAATATTTTATAAAATCTTATATTTTAGTGAAGTGATTTCAAATTTAAAAGGGTATTTTTCTCATGAAAAATTCCATGTTTTATTTTAAATGAATTTTCATCCAAAATGTCATCATTTGATATTACTTATACATTACTGGGAATATAATCCAATTATAAAATCCATATTATTTCTTTGTATGGTTTAGAATTATGTTGATGTGTTGTTTATAAAACTCCCTTCTTTTCCACAATTTATAATATATGATGAATAATTTATGATCATATGGAACATATATGAATATATTAGTATTATGTGATAGGTGGGACCAAAATTATATTTCCCTCCATTTCATTTGATATTAATGGATAAATCATGATATAAATATGTTTTGTGGGAACCAGATTTAATATTCAATATTTTATGCATTCACCTAGTTTTCATGATTTTCACACTCATTTGTGGTGGGTCAGTTACCAATGGGGTTTGTTCATGGATCCAGAAACACCCAATAGTCCTTATATCCTAGATTACTCATGGATCTATCATCCAAGGAATGCACTCATTAGGTATATTGGCGAAAGAGTCTTAAGAACTAACATTAGTCAAGAGTATGGGAGGTCAGACTCATCACACCTTTTTTGGGGGAATTATTACCTCCTTTGGGACTCTCTTATAGATTTCGGACATGTTCATGAATCATCTGTGAATTCCCATGTATGGCGTGGATCATATTGAAACAATGATAAATTATTATCACACATGGTTTTAGAATCATCTATATGTATCTAAGGCCCTCCATAAAATGAGAGACTTGTATATATCTGAGGTTCTCCACTAATGGTATCTTATTGTACGTGGATAAGATATTATTATATTTTTTCATTATGATGATAGTTTTAGGACACAAAATGGGGGCACTCTAGAGTTTATTATTGTCCTAGGAGATAGATGTTTTTTTAAAACCAGGGTCAAACCCATGAGATGGGTTTCCTACGTATCCTCATGAAAGGAATGATAACCCACATAGTTCGGCGACACTTAATAAGACACATAAACATTTAAAATAGAGTGATGGGGAAGACCATCTAGTTTAATGTCATTCAATAATGATATCTGGGTGAAATGTGTCTCGACAAGGATGGTGTGGGACTTACTCTTAAGCACTATGAGGGAACTAGAAGAGATGTGGTATCCCAAGTGGGTACTTGATATTACTAGGGATGTACCCCAATAAGGATTGTGATTAATTAATACTACAGTGGATGTGGCCCTCTATATTGGATATGAAATTACTAGGAATGAGGCCAAGATAACATTAGGGTGAATCTCAGTGTTGGGTTTGGTCCTCAAGGAGGCTTCCTACGTATCATAGTTAGTTGGGAATCAAATCCCATGAAGTTTGGAATGGGTTAAAGCTTAAAGTTATAGAGGAGGTCCATTTGAATGGATTTCAATGGGGATTATACCTATTAGGAGGCCCATTATATTTTTTTGGATCATGTGGATTTCATGATCTACACTGACCTATAATCCCAGGTGAGTCATGATTGATGTGAGAAACAAGAGGAAGAAAAAGATATGAAGATCACATGATCCACAAGGTATGATAATGTTTTGATACTAGAGTCCTAAGGGAGAGGGAATGAGATTTTAATGTTCCCATATTCTATTTTACTTTTATAAATTGGATAGTGAGATCTGGTGATCTATATAACTACAACCCAAGATGGATAAGAGGATAAAAAATTACACCTCCTGGTAGAAAGACAAGGGGATTACTCCAGTAGGTATGCCCTAATGGTACTTAGGGGAGATAGGAAGACACATAATTAACCATCAAAGAGAAAGTAAATCATAATACCCACTCTCTAACTATAATGGAGAGGTCCACATTAGTCTCTAAAGGTTTAAAAACCTCATTAACATGAGAATTTATTGTTTAAAGCCTTACCAAGGCCCTCCTTTTCCCAGATTATACCATCGAGACTCTACATACAATGGGTATTTCTACTCAAGCAGAAATACTGATGTACCTGACGATATAATCATACATGTCAAGTGGAATTGGAAGAGACCTGGTCCTAATTCCATTAGACTAGTTAATGAAGGGGCCAATGTGGGGCTTGATGGTACGATGGATGGAAGTAATGGGAGATGGAGAGTATCACAACCTATATTTCCCAATTTTTCATAGAATGTTCACATGCAGGATGAGGTTACCTCCATATAGAATGTTGCTACATGGGTGAGGGTACTACCCATATAGAATTGTTTTATGCAGACCTGGGATACTCTAGTGTAGCATTTTTTTATGTGGGACTGGGTTCTTCCTATTTATCATCATTCTATGCGGGCTCAAGTTACTCCCATGTAGTATTTTTCTACGTGGGGCATGGATCAATCAGTTTAGATTTTTATAAAAATGGTGGTGGTCCAAAAAAGAGGCTATCTACTTATTCTCTATTATGTGGTTCCATGTTGGATTCTTATTATTATAGTAGTATGGATTAATTTATTTTATCCTTTAATCTTATACAGTTTGTTTACCTGATGGGATGACTCTCCCAATTTTTCTTTCGGCCTTGAATCTTACGTGTGTGTCCTCTCCTCTCCTTCCATTACAATCTATCCTTCCAAATATTTTATAAAAGAATGGAAGAACCAAATACTGGGGTTGTTGGTAATCCATATTTGTATGTGGGGATTCTTTTTCAAGTTACCAAAATGAAATTTTGGTCCATGAATGATTTAGTTTACAAGGGATGGAAAAGATTGTCAGTGCCTGCAAAAAAAGTTTCATTCATGGGGGTTGGTCATTCACAATTAAAAAAATCAATAATTTACCCAGAAAATGAGTTTGTTTAATTAGTGGGAATCAATGGTACCATATCATCCCATTAATTATTTCATTTATGGGGTCTTCATGGAGTGTCATAACTCCATGTCGAGCTGCGGTGCGTGTAGCGATATTCACGTTCCTGGACTAAGCCTTCCTTTAAAGAATCACCACTTCTGAACATTTTCTTAAAAATATTCTTTAGATTTATTTATTAATTTTTGTTAAATTCATGGAGTTAGTTTTTCATTTAATGTGGAGTTTTAAGGACCCAAAACATTCACCTATTATAATGGGCCCTGATTAGGATCAAGATAAGGTGATTAGGATGAAGAAAGTGGTTCTATTTTGGTTAGTTTGTGGTACGTACTTGGATTCACAACATATGACGACACCTATAAAAGGGGGACCCAACTCATTTTTCTTTTATTGGGTACCCTATGTGAATTAGAACTATGAGGACTCTCTTTTTCTTGTGATTTCACATATCATTATTCATTTGTGATTAAACATTCCATGAACTCAAGCTCGTCACATGTGAACGTTAATTCTGCTAACCCACACAGACATTTAATCGTCAACATGGTTGCTTCATAGACTAAGTGCTGAGCATCTCATAGGTTGAAAGGGATCATGGGCCAATGCCGTATGGAGTGGTGGTTCGTGGACATACATTTGGAGGGTGAGTATCATATATTTTCAGAATTTTTAAATCTAACATTCTTTGGATGATCATTTGGTAAGGATAAAATATCTATGGATTCCACCTCGACAACCATGAATTGGAACATTACTGCAATTAGTGAGAACATTAAATATGATCTTAAACATTACATCCTCCCCTATGAGGGTATTTTGAAGAACCTATTTTTATTAGAGTTTATAACTTTTCCATTTTCAGTACAACTACCAATTTACATATTCAGACATCAAGATGATGCTCCCCTTACACCAGTTGACCATAATATCCCATCCACTTGGTTGGAGGAGTCTCAAGATCATGCCTAAGAGAACATCTATACTACAAAGAAGATCATTTCTAGTTTAGTCCAACATAATGAATTTTTTCTGTATGGTTCTCTCTGGACTCAATAAAACCAAGGCATCCTTGTTAAATATTCAATTCAATATTATCAATCCATTTTCAACATATCTAATGGTGATAAAAATAGTGGTTAGAGCTCCATATGGGACAATCATTATAGAGATAGTTTTTCTGATGAATGGGCTTGGGTATTTAGGTTGAAATAAAGTTGTAGGGAATTTTTTGGAAAAATGGAGGTCCTATACATAAATCAAGAAGTATGGGTTTCTTAGTTCTTAGTTTATTCATTGACCGAGATATTTACTAAATTAATTAGTCACTGGTGTTTGAGAACCAACACTTTCCACTTTTCACATGGTGAATTCCGGTTTAAGTTAGGGGATATTACCAGTTAGAGGAATCCCCATTCTCGGTAATATGTATGGAAAGTTATATCCTATAACCAATACATGGAAAAATAACAAGATAATATATCCATTTTAAAGGAGCCTTTGGATCATGATAGAGTAATTTCTTGTCCATCCCCTCAATATCCATTCACTTATTCCATTCAATGATTGGATAAAGTTGTTTCTACGATTTAATGGTCCAAGGATGAATGTTCAACGTAGAAGGACTCATACATATCAACAGTCATAAGGTATTCCAAGTACTTACTAGGATAATTATGAGACATACCGACATAAAATGTGGGGATACAAATTTCTTCTAGAGATTTATTATTAAATCATATTGGATTGATTTCTCACCATGTTTTTGAGTGATTGCATCTTCCCATATCATGATGTCCATATTGGTGTTCGAGTCTGTATCTTAATGATGGAATCAAAAATGGTGGAGGTACAACCTATCAATATGGATGTACCCAAACTTGTTAGTATTTATGAATTTTTGGGTAAGATATAGGATTTAAGATCCTCTAATACCCTTTGTTTTCTATTTCAATTCATATATTGCTGGGTGGAAGAACACTATTGATGCTATGAGTATTAGCACACATAAAAAATCCATCATTCCACATTTATCACTAGACCACATAATATTACTATCGTTCACCTAAAATCCCTAGGCATCGATGGAATTGTCGATCTGTTATATTATTTTTCCCAATTCTCTTTCATTCCTTTTCCAACCATATATGAGCATGTAATGGATAATGGAAGAGGCTATATGAATGATAGTTCAAATTTCATCTCTTTGTGGGGTGAGATTGTAACTTCTTAGTTCAATGGTATAACCATTTGAGAAACATACACTCTTTATTGGATTTCATGTAAATTTGGAAGCCTGTAATAGATTTTACCTTTTCACCTTATCTAGATCAAAAGGGAATCACCCACAGTAATTATTTATCAATTATTGCTGATGATGATGCATGGGGATTGTAGAAGGAAAAATATTTTACATCCCATGAGAGATTTCAACAATGTATCATTAGTGTATGCCAAAATGTGGGTGGAGTACTATCCCGATGGAGTGCTATGGATGTTAGTCTGACATGTTTATAAATTATTGTACACTCTTGGTTCTTTTCCTATCACACCATATCTACCCACTTCCGTATGAGGAATTCATTTATCCTGTCATTATTGAAATTATGAGGGAGGTTTATCCTCATGTTCTCCTTCTATGTAGAGCGGTTAAAACCCTATAATTTTGACCATCACCATTGTAAATACTTCTAAGGATGGTCTATGTTAGATAGTATTGGTCATTACACCGATTGTTTCCAACCCTTTCATTATAGTTCCTTAGACTGAAAAAGAAGCAAATATAGAGGACTTTCCCACCTGGATGTCACAATTTAGAGTGATTCTATTGATAATAAATCTAATCCCGGACTGTATACCCATAGCATTGGAAGAATAGATCCAAGATACTGATGCCACAATAGAACATTAGGATTTGTAGAAATTATCATGGCCCCAAATCTATTTAATAGTATTGGATACTCAATTAGATACAATTTTGAAAAATATGAACACCCTTCATCAATGTTTCCTTATCCTAGTCATGATAGGTTTTTATTATATGAACTTATATATCTGTATCCACAAAGTTCTCATTGATCAAGATGAATTTTCTATATGTGAATGAAATCATTTCCAATTTAATTCCTCTAGTTATCATGTAGAAGATCTAAGGGATACTGTGACTGAGATGCATCACATAGTTGTGGAAGAAGTAAAGCTTCAAGATCGTATTATTGCACAAACTACAGAGCTTTGAGAATTTGAGGATCAAATTACTAGTTTTAAGTAAAAACTATCATAAAAAATTGTGGAACATAAAGCATTCGAATAGAGAGGTCAATAGATTTGGGGCTTCATTTGAAAAATTATTCCACTATCTGATTATAAATAGGGGTAAAGAACCAATCTTGATTAGTCTCTTGATAGATCATGTTGGGAACTATCCAATCTACTAAATAGGGATGGCCATGTTTCACTATATCCATTGTTTCTTTTATCCTATTTTTTAAACATCTATGAGAGACTCTAAGTTGTGGATTCTTCTATCTTCTCATTCATTAAATAATTTAAAACTTGTTTTCCCTCCAATTCTTACCCTTTATCTTATCCTTCAATGAAAGTTAATCATAACTAGTCATTTTTTAAATGATCATCTCTACTGGGTATCAATTTCAATAACAACCTAAGAAAGCCAAATTGAGTGTATCACGTAATGCTCTAATTTTATCTTGATCCAAGGGACTCATCTAGTATAGTTTCGATTAGTTCTAGGTTTATAAGAAAAACCCTAAAAACATTGTATCATTACCACACTAATTTTTTCTTATGTCCATGGGGTTTTACGATTAGAGGGAATATCATAACTATTTCATTGGCTCACCATTGTGGGTATTCTAGCCTAACAATTGTTTTTACATTTTTTATTCATCTATTTTTTATAAACAATGCAAACCCTAGGTTTAGAGAGCTGTGACTCAACTCTTTTCTAGGGTTCCCTTTCAAATATTTTAACCCTATGAGTACTATGTCTATTTTTGTATGTAATTTAAATTATTTTAAATATAACTAATGTGATAGATATTTAAGGTTGGACAAAATTGAAATTGAATTATGGGGTGGTGACCACAATATGACTTACTGGGTGAGAATTCCCAAATATAGTTTTATCATAAATGGGGGAATTTTTAGACCACAGTTTTTTGATTTTGGAATACATGGAATGATATGGGAAAAGTACATAGGGAGTTCCCATAAAAATAGTTTCATACAAAATGTTGTGAGGGAATATAAATTAAAGAAAATCCTTTACTGAAGATGAATTTCCATTTGGTTGAAAGGACTTTTTTGGGTGACGTATCCAAAGACAACAATGGAATATATTTTATAGTGAAATGAAGGTGTCCTAAAGAAACTAACACTCAAATTATGATGGCACGATTTTTTAATAAAAATTTGGATTTATAAAGACTATTAAGGGTGTCTTGTAAAGGGTATTATGTATAAAAATTACAAGGGAATCTATACTAGTGATAAACACAAATGAAAAACAACTCATACACCAATTTGGATTGTGTGGTGGATGGTAGGAGCATGGTGATGTTTAATGTCATTCAACTAGAACATGGACCACACAGTTTGATATTTTACTAAAAGTAAGTTTAAGGGAAATATTTTAAGATCACTTATCTTTCACCAAAGGGTAAGATATTCACCCTTTTCATGATATTCAGTCCAAGAATATTCCATCATCTTCATGTATGTAGGGTAATTATTATAAGCTGTAATATAGGGGTTTCCAAATCCGAGGAGTGATATGGGATGAAAAAAAATTTTGTTGTACATATATGGATGAGGTCTCTCACAAGGATGAATTTTTCTTTGGTTGACAAGCATTATTTTTCAGAAACTTATGATGAGCCAACTGGGGAACATTGTACAAAGTCAAAAAAGGAGTCCTTATAATACTTTACGTCCATTTTCGATGTCTAGAAGGGTTTATGGAGATTCAAAAATCCTCGAAAAAATGGTTGGTTTGTGAAATGAAAGATCCTAAATATGAAAGGGTAATTTCATGTAAAAATTTCTCAATAATTGGTATAAAATTTTCCCTGTCATTTTTCTGAACCAAACATATAAAGGAAAGATTTTTATGGCTAGACCTGAGATATAAAGTCTAGAAATCATTAATTATATTTTAAAATTGTGAATCAGGTAATAAATACTTCTAGGTAGGTTCCATAAGCATGAGTGACACATTGATAGAGAGGGTACATTTTTAACTTTTTTTTAAAGTTGGACCCCGGATTGGAGACCCAAGAGTCACTAAGTATCATGAAATGACAATAATTAAGACATACATTGTTCTGGGAAGGTTTCACCACACACTGATAGAACTCATGTGTGTCTAAAGCGACATATTTATTTGAATATCGGTTCATGAGTGGGGTGATATGAATATTTAATCATCCAATGAAAATATTTCATATTTATAGAAAATTTTGGGGATTTTGTTGGTTTTGTGGTGCCTAGATCATGGTATATGATCTGGGTGTCAGTACATATCCTGTCAAAGAGATAATTTCCCTATCTGTAATTCTTATGCTAGAAGACTCTTGTGATGGTATAAACTATATAAATTAAAATGAGGATAATTATAATATTTTTATTAGAACAGAAATTGAAGATTTAGTTTCCACAAAATATCCTTTGATAATAGGGATCAAGTCAAAAATATTTCTTAGAAATTTTAAAGTTTATTTTCATGAGATTTAGAAATCATCCACACAATTTAATGTTATCTAGTAAGGATGAAATGAGGTGATACAATTTTATTTCACATGTATATGATAATATTTTATGGAAAAGATGAGTAATAAAGGGCTCTTTAGGCCCATATTTTTGGACATGCCTCAGACGAGTGTGGGAATGAAAATTTAAACCATTCTTCTAGGGTTTTTTGGATTAGGAGAAATGATATGGGGAATGTTTTTCAATTTGGAATAACGAAGATAAAGGAGGCCTCTGCTTGGGATTAATTTCCCTTTATATGAATTTTTTTTTTGGGAAACCTATGCAGAGATGACTAGGGAATATTGTGTATTTTCAAACAAAGGTGTCTTCAAGACACTATCCCTTCATATTATGTGGTAATAGAATGATAATAGAGATCTGAGATTGCGTAGGACATAGAGTATGATAAATTTAAGAAAGGTGACTCAGTAAAAAAGAAGTAGCAAAACCACGATTGGACGCGAATCATGGATTTCCTTATAGATGAATGATTCACATGTAGGGAGTACATTTATGATTACTTGAAATATCCTAGAATGATGAACCCAAATTTTTTATATCCTTCATAGATCATTGTTTTTATGCTGGATATGGGGGAATTTTTTTTCATTACCCCATGGTTGGGGCTAGATCAAGTTATCTTGGCACCACTATGTATCTCTTAAAAAATGAGAATCAAACCACATGTAGTTCTTGATAAACTGTGAAGTTTATGTCATGTGGAAATGATGTTATCCGTGTAGTTTAACTTCATGTAGTAAGGATATAGTTTCCTCAACATGAAGAGTAAATATTATGGCTAGGACAAGGATTAGAGGTCTGTGAATCACTATGTATCTTGTCAAAATGATAATCTGGTCACACATAGTTATCAAATGAGATTTGATCATACAATTTAACAACATGTGGTAAGGTAATTTGGTGTGACTTTTAATGTCTTACTACTAGGACCAGAGTAACCATAATTTAAATTGATAATCCTTTATCATACGGAGAATCCCTTACCAAAGCTCATAAGACCACATGAGCTATGAGTGGTGGAGAAACAAGGGGTGGAAAAGGTTTATCCCAACACATAGAGTTGGTAAAAATGAAGGCTAATTTTTTTTTCATTTATTTATGTCCAGACTCAAATATTAGATCCAAGGATTATTATGTAAATCATTAGAGTGAGAATCATGTTGTACAAGGTTCTAAAACTAGCTCCCTGGGTTGTTCTGACCCGTGCATAGGAAGGGGGAATATTTCTCATTGATTGTTTTGATTGTTGTAGCTAGAACCATAATTATATATTCAGGTGTCACTATATATCCTATGTATATATAAATCAAGACACAAATACTTATTTAATACCATGTAGTTTTACATGAAACATTAAGAATGTAGGTGAATTGACTTAAAATAGGGGAATGTTTTTATAGACCTAGGGTCGGAGTTTAGTTCGTCACTACATATCCTATGAAAATAGAAATCAAGTGAGGTATATTTCTAGATGGGAACTATTTTTAGGTCTAATCCATATGAATATGGGTCATTTTTTATATTTATTGTTTTGATCATTTTGGACAGACCTAGGAGTTGAGATGCACATGTCACCATGTATCCTACATAGAATAGAATCAAGCCACACATTGATCTTAAGGAGCTGTGTAGTTTAATGTAATGTGGGAAGGGTGTTCTCCGTGTAGTTTAATGTCATGTGATTAGGATGTGGGTTACCTAATGTGGAAGGAATGTAGTATTTCGGATGGGCCCAAGAATGGAGGTGTCGACATCACTATGTATCTTGTGAAGGAAGGAATCAACACCCACATTTTTGTAAAGAAGACACTCCATATGTGGGTCTAACTCTCACATGATTATAGGGGTATTTAATCTTTCTTCTTCATATATATATCTCATTTGTTATGAATCTGCAACGAGATAGTGATTCTCATGCAGTTTATTATCATGAGGTAAGGAAAATGGTGTCTTCTAATTATGGGGTGGTAGATTTTGTATACTAGAAAGAAACAAAATACATAAATGACAAGAGTACATGGGGCCAAAAGCTGGTAAAAATCATATTATGAATGGTGGGATGTATTTGGATGGAAAAAATTCAATAGGTCTAGGTGTCACTATATATCCTATAATGACAGGAATAAATCCACACATATTTCTTGGATACGACATGGTGGAAGAATGGTGCTAGGGGAAATGCCCTTCTTTGTAAGGAAAATATGGTGCAGTGACGTTTTAACGTCATTAAATGTGGAGTTGGTGTCATGAATTTTATTATCATGGGACATGGAAAAATATTTCATTCTTTTTAGGTTATGTGAGAAAGACCAACCATGTAGCTTAACATTTTGTAGCTGAGACGATTCACCCTATAGTTCAACATTATGTGATTAGGATGATTTACCATTTATTTTAATGTCATGTGATTTGGACATGTTACCATGTAGTTTAATGTTATATGATAATGTTGATTGGATATGGGATTATACAAAATACATCTTAAAGAACCTAATATTTTTGGGATACATGGTAAGCTATCTGTCTATAGAAATTAGAGAATAGTATCCATTGGAGTAGAACTTTTGGGTGGTTTAAGGTCCCTCATATTTTTATTCCAACTTAAGAGGATTATTTATTAGTATCATCATTATCCTGATGATAAACACTATAACTCATTTTAGTAATGATTGGAGTCGAACCATATTGTTGAAGGCATGAATGATATTGTTTTGGTGGACCTTCAAATAATATTAAGTATATAATATTTTCACATCATGTCAATCCAAATTATTCATCCATTTTGTGATTTCTATTCTGTGGAAAACTGATCGTATATGAAAATTAAAAGAAAGGGATATTGAACTTAAATAGTAAATATGTTCACTATCCCATATACTAATGAGTAAAGTTTCTCCTGGGTGGAAATGTGGGTTATAGTCTGGTAAGACCCCATGGAATTCATGATATTTTCCATCATGGAATTTTTATCCTAATCTACAATCTTCTAGATTATATTTGATAGAGTCTTGTTGAATGCCTATATCTATCTATTAACCACTTTATAGATGTGGGATGAATGGTTTGGCTTGATTTCATACACCTAGTATAGCTTATCCAATTCAAAAGAATGGAAATTGTTTCCAGTTTCCACTATTATTTAATGAGGGACACCAAATATTGTGATGGTGGTGGATTTTACGAAGCTGGTGATGTTCCTTAACCCGATATCATTTAGGGGTATGAATTTTTTCCACTTCAAAAATAATTTGGTTATAATGATATTATAAATGAACTACATTTCCATTATGGGGGGGTGGGGGATATTTCTCAACAATGTCCATTACCCATATAGAAAATGGCCTTGAGTATTTGGTTGTGTGTACAAACTTTGGGGTTTGGTGAATGAAGTTGGCATGAACCTGACATGAATAACACATTTTAGTATATATTTTCCATCATGTGTTTTAGTGGGCCACTAGTACCCAAGAATTCAAATTTTATGGGAAGTAATGAATCCTTTTTTGTGGACTCCACTGGCTCTAGTGTGTACCTCCTTCACAAAAGTATTGGTATCTTCTACATCAATGAACTTGAGAAGGACCTCATCATGTATGGTCTTATAGAGGACATTCTTATTATTTTTTCCTTCATATAAAACAAAATTAAATTTTTGTCTTTATATTTTCTATTTCTTGGGTTTATAATATGGCAGTTCTCTACATTGAAGGAAGTCCATAGTAGGATTCATTTAGGAGTTGTTAGGTACATATGGTTCATAGATGGGAATATCATCATTGATCTATTTTTTGTAGGGTTGAATGAAAGGTGAGACCATCCAGATGTTATCACTATTGATGACTAATTTATCCTGGGCTTGATCTGCTTGAGCTATGTATTCATTTTCTAGGGAGTATTCTTAGTAATTTTGTTACCATAAGAATTTATTCAAAGTTATATCTAAATTTAATTCCACCATTATACCTTGGATATGGTTTATAAGGGTGATTATATCTTAATTTTCATTCAATAATCACCGTTCACATTCCTGATGACCAATTCCAAATACCTTTTTATATTTAATAGATTCTCTTGTACTTGATGTTTCGTATCATTACTTCTAATGATAACCTCTTATTCTACTTCATTATTCATTCACCCATCTAAAAGAAGGAATGAGTAATGTTGTACAACCTTTAAAAATTACCATGACTCACAACCCCACTTTCTTGATCTTGGGGTCTTCTATCCTCCTCCCTATAAGTATTTTGGATGCACCATCAAAATAAATCAACCATATATTGGTTCCCTCTTTAATTTATAATACTTCTTTTCTAGTCCATTCATTATCTAATAAATTCACCACTTTAGAGGGTTACTCTTCCAAAAACTATATTATTTCTTGGTCTTTCAAAACTTTTGGAGGCATGGACTGATTACTGAAAAAATACAGGATGAATACCCATAATGATAGTAGTCAACACTAGAAGACTAAGAATATACTTGAGTGAGTTTCCATGAGATATCAAACAAACCATGTTATGCTACATGTAGTGCCTCGGTTTCTATACTGCAAATATTATATCCAGACAACTCTTCTTGATATTTGAGTAATGATTCTCTGAATTGATCAGGGATTAGTTAATTTAATAAATGGTATTTTTGTTACCAATGTCGTTATTTTCCATGAGGAATTCACCAATGATCACTCTAAGGAGGTCACATAAAAAAGTTTTCTTCCTTCTACACGTGGAATCAATACTGGTGGGATCAAAAGTTATTTCTAGATACTATCAAATTCTTCCTAACAATTATCAGTTCACATATATATAACCCCTTTTCATTAACCTTGTGATGCATAGGAATTATCATACAAGGTTTTCTATAAAGCACTATATGTTTGACAAGTTTATTTGATGTCCTTTCAACTCTTTCATGTTTTGAGGATGTTACATATTATGCATATTCTCAATATTCTAGAGGCCAACTTCAATGCATGCTGGTGTAAGATGATGTTGAGGAATTTCCCTAAGGTAATACTGAAATCACATTTCAAGGGGTTTATTTTTTGGCTATGCTATTGTAATTTTTTAAAGTTTACTTTACAGTTTTATAGGGGTGAAAAATTTATCGAGATTTCACCACTATAGAATAGACATAGAATTCCAAGAAAATTACCTAGAAGCGTTTGAAAATGAGATTCAGGACACACTGGTACATATCATCTATATTCTTCAAGATAAAATAAATTACCCAATATAAAAACACTCCCTAAGTGGTAATGAAGGAAGTGGATTCTTAATCTTCTTTGGACATTAAAATTTTATTGTATCTCAGCTAACCATCCATGAATTATAGGGATTGATACCCAGATGTTCCATCAATCATCAGCTCCATGATCAGGATTGGGAAATTATCCTTCGGGTAGTGTTAGATGAGATTTTTGAAATCGATAAAAACTATGATTTTCCCATTATTCTTCATTAGAGGTACAATATTAGACATACATTTTGGATTTTGGATATTTCAAATGAAGTAGGGTATAATGATCATGTGATATTCACCATTAATTTTGGCAGTGTGTGTCCGATGCATCTTTTTGGCTACATATTTATACCATTAGTGGTTCTCTGAAAGGATCTAGTGGTGAGTGGCCACCCTAGAGTGAAGGACTATAATTTTTTTATATTTATAGTGGAAAACACCTCAATACTACTTCAGGAAAGAGTTATACACCACTTTATCTTCCTATGATGTAGCCTCACTAATAAAATTGGACAGTCGGTCTTATTTTGTCAGTAGATTTATTTCTTGATGTTCATCAATGGTGGTAGAGATTACCTCCTAAAATTATGGAGGGGAATCCATGAGGTTCTACTCCTCTTCTTCCTCTTCTTTATCTTCCATTTTTTCCATAAATTATCCATGTATTTGGGTGTACTCATCCAATATTGGAGAGGAGTAAATATATCAACTTTTAAAATATGAAGTTACTTCCTCTAACCCAGTTGATAGTGCTTTATTTCCTTGTAACTCTTTAGAGGATGGAAAGGAGTGTCTTCATCCACTTTTTTTACAAGAAAATTTTTTCTTCCTTAGCTAGTGAGGTAGTTATTTCTTAGAGAATTCGTGATGGAATGAAATCATTTTCAATGAATCTTTCACCGCTATATGGGGAGTCAAAAAACTTTTCAGCACCATGATTCTTAGTTTCCAAGATAGATATCATGCAGTCCGCTGAATATGAATATGAATTTGGACTCATATTCTCTACCTAATGGATGGGTAACAAATATTCTTCATCGATCTGTTTGAAGGGGTTGTCCATGATTATTTCCAGACCATTCGGGGGTGGTGACCCATGTAACACTATCAAGAAGGGGATATTTCACTTACCTATGATAAAATCCTACACTAATATAACACAACTAATAGAATTAAAATGGGGCCTTATCATTGGGAAACATCAATATATTTCCATTAATGTATCATTTTATGTGTTGCTGGTATGATGTGGGGATTTTCAGGTGTTGAAAAAATGAGGGCCTTCCCTGAAAAACATTAAAGGTCGTATCCTACTGAAAAAGAGGAAATTATGGGTCAGATATGAGGTATCTAAATTGAGACTTCATCTTGATTTGGTAGAGCATCCACATGTAACTTTTTCCATAGCCCTATAGAATCATATAAGCAGGTTCCAGGTTATCCTTATTGTAGTCAAACACGTCAAGTGTCCATACTAGAATGAGATTAACTCTGAATCAATTGTCAATGAAATCATTTCAGAAAACTACACCATTCATCATGACAGAAACATAAAAGGGTATGGTGTGTCCTTGTATAATAGAATATTCATGTTGACCTATAAAGGATATAACCATGTGATGATCTATAGGATCGACCTTTTTTCAATATAAATCAGTAGTTTTAACATCATATTCAAACTCATCGGGCATAAAAAACCCTCTACGATTACATTTCTGAGGTATTTTAATAATCTCAGGGAATATAGGATTGAAAACATGACCAATACAAAGGCTAACTAATTTATGATTTCATTCTTCTATTCTAAATTCTTCTTCTTCACAGTGTGGGAATTCTCTTACATAGGAAATTTACGAGAGAGTGTATTTGATGTAGATGTATCGAACATCAAGATGGGATTAGGAGGATCTCATAACCTTGGTGGGTTGGATTGTGTGGATATGGCTTCATGATAAGGGTGATTGGATACTATTAAACCCTAAAATTGATATTCTAGAGTAATCAAGTCAGGGTGGATTTTAGTAGATGAAATGGTATTTCCATACTCCTTTTGGTATTTTTGTAGGGATATTTGTCAAATTTATGCATCATTAAATTTCAGAGTAGGGACATGGCTATATTTTTTCTACCATAACAATTCTTTTCCTGATATACTATGATCTTGAGGACTCTTCCTCCAGTTTCCTAATTTGGTGTGGGGAAGTTGGGATCATATCCATACTCATCATCAAATAAGGGATCCATTAAAAGAATGAAATTAATGGAACCAAAGATTAATCCTCATATGATGATGTAGTTTTTTGACTGAATATTTATATCGATACATTTTGGTGGGGAAAGTTCCCATTGTTTCAAATACAAGGGAATAAATTTTAATAGATTCAAAGTTGGATTTTTCCTTGATATAGGTTCATCCACCCATGATTCCATCATTACTTTCTTAGTAGGATTCTTTTTGAAATTCTGGATTTTAGAGGTTTTTGGTGCCGATGGAGTCAACTATATTGTTACGGAAGTGATTGAAGGCATAGTTAATTACTTGAAATTTTCTTAGAGAATACCATTAGTTAAGCTGTTTGTCTTCGAATTCATCCAACCATAAACCTTCCATTAAATTCTATCATCAACTTCGTTCCCCTAATCTCATTCCTCTAGGGTAGTTAAAGAAACATAAGCTACTTAGGATAGTGTCTTTACAATCATTACATTCCTAGAGACTCAATTTGTCTATAGGGTGTCTTTGAATATGAAACATTCTAGAATGGTGTTCCCAAATATCCTCTAGAAGGGGCCATAATCTAGTTGGTCATTGATACCCACCTGGTTAGATGTATTGGGATCAATTAGGTAGAGTATATCATTGTACAAGGCGTCTATAATGTATCCACAAACTTGATCATGTAAAAACAAGAAAACATTTCTCATTTTCTACATGAATTGATTCCGCTCAGGTCTGATTTTCTAATCCTTGTGTGGTGGTGGTTTTTGTTGAGGCACAGGGGGTACTGTATGATATAGTGAAGGTTTTGAAGACAAGGCTGGTACAGAGTCCAGATTTACTGTGATGGATTTTGCCTTTACCATTACCACCATTTCCCAAAGGACTAGTGGTGTCATTCAGGACTTGATATTAGTCTATCATATAAAATTTTCCATTCATTAGGTAATGGAGAAAAGTACCAAAACCCACTTCTATATTTCACCAAGAAGATAAGTGTTTGTAGCTCTTCATGAAGGTTCTACATGGAAATAGCAAGAAGAAATTTTTTATAAATTAGTGAGTTTAGGGAGTAGGTCATCCCTTTCTAGATGGAAATGAAATATGCAAATCTCTCATTTGGCAGCTGTTTTCAATCAGGGAGGTCATTGATCACCATATTTTTTTAGCATTGAGTTGAAATGAAATTTTAAATTCTGTTAGAGTTCTTCCAATCCCATGATTGATAGAGATGAAAAAATGGGGTACCATACAAAGTTCATCCCTTGAATGTTTCAAAAAAAGAATATGAGTTTCACTGCTTCTTGGTGATGAAGAGTTTTCATAATTGGATAACAATGGGTTGAAAAGTGAGTCAAATGTTGATATGGGTCTCGTTATATAGTAAGTATTAGAAATATAGAACTCATGAAATTTGGATGGGGTGGAGTGTCAGTTCCCCATTCAGGGTGAGGTTTTAGTTCTAGATATATAGATGCATTTCATTCCACTATCACTTCAACCCGATCTACAAATGACTCTATTGTGTCGATAAGACCTTGAAAAGTGTCTTTTTGGACATTATCTTAGATATGTGTATCCAAATGCATTATTGTAGGAACCAACTCAGCCATTATTTGTGGTTGATATCCGATAGGGGACATATTTTGATGCTTTTTCAAGTTATGCTCTAGTTTTCAAAATAGAGGAAAATATTTATATCTATCTATAATTGGGTCTTGAAAAACTGATGATCCTAGCACTAAGTTGGGTTAAGGTCATTTCCATGCTTCAATCACTTAAATGAACCCTTTCTCTTAAGGTACACTAATTTATAGTATAAGTCTAGGTTCTTCCCATGGTGTATATTCAACAATGATGATACCTAGGAGAAATTCAATTTTGATTCTTCTAATCTATTTCTTTTCTTAATGCTACCTAGATAATTGTTCATTGAGAATAGGTAGATAATCCTCATCAAGAGGAGGATGAAATTTTTTTGAAGCCTTGAATTTATTTTTTTTCTTTGATAAAGATTTGATGAGGAGGCGGCAAGGGATTGTTTGAGGGATCATCTAAATTCATCATAATTCTCGGGTTCTAGGCACACACACATTCTTTTTCTAAGTATGGAACATGTTTTTTATTGAACCATCCTATCATTTTCTCTTTTACATTTGAATCATTTTTAGTTCCATCTGAATGATTTATTTCTACAACATTTATTGATTCATAATGTGTTGTAGGTATCATATTAGCTATCGAATTATAGATGGGTTTTTTTGAACTTTTTCATACCTCTCCCTTCCATTTCGGTATCTTCCTCAAGCTTCTTGGGGAAAAGTGACTTGGAGGGAACCTCCATGAATCCTAGTCCTACACTCCCCTTATGGGGTAAATGGGTTGCAATACGGGATAAAATAGATGGCCGTACTACTTTTTCTTAACCCTAGATGGGAAAATAATGTATTCTATGGAGATTTTGGTTGAGGTAAAAATGATCGTCTCCCTACCAGTTGGGGTTGCTTTTGTTATTTTGTTATTGTGCCTTAGCCCTTGTTTTTAAGTCGTGGAGGGGTATGTTATGTTAAAATTTTCACCAACCCTCTGAGTTGGGGATGATCCAATATGAAGGTAGCCACTTCTACTATTTTCTCTCTCATAATCTCACATATATTTGTTTCAGTGTGATATGGGTACCATAATGGGTCTGCATGAAAACTATTTTCTTCTAATTAAATTTCTAGTTCTTGATGATTGGATTCCCTTAACGAATAAGTCTACTTAATGTTTTAAGTTTCATAGTTCATGAGTTTTTATGGCTATTTCTGATCACACCTGAAACATTTGAGACCAATTTAATGCTGATTACAGCTGAGTGTGATGTATTTATTGAGCATGGGTCATTCTCGATAGCCACTATAAAGTAATGGCATTACATGATTTCAATTACATTGGGATCTTCTGAACATGGTATGGTTTTAAATGAAAATCTCCATGTCCCCCTATCCCCAGATATGAACAAAATGGCTGCTTTGATAATTAGACGATGTAACGCATGCAATACATTGAAGCATTCCAATTGTATATATATCCACCATATCTCTAAACACGGTATCCACATCGATGGAAGGTATTTCCAGTCAACTTGATAAAGAAGATCTCCCAATATTTTAACATGGTATATACACTTGGTGTAAGGAATTAATTTTTTTGTTATGGTGGTGTATATTTTTACAGAGATTTAGATGGATGTTGTGTATGCATTCATCTGAATACGCCTCTAGAATGTCAAATTAAGAAGTGTATGAGGGAAAAAACATGATGTTCATGTCATTTTTTTTCAATTTTATTCTAATGAGATGTATAGATATATTTATTTATCCTAGGATACATCCACTTGATCAACCCAGCATGATAATTTCATTACTATTTCTTCACAAGTAGCGGGGCTAGTGGGGGTCTAATTGGCATGGGAATTTTCCAGAGGTGTCTTAGAGGATGAGTTTTTTCATGGACCAACTTCTGGTTGAGAAAGGATGCCACCTATCATTGATAGGTTATCTATCATATCTTGGACCATTTATCCAAAATCTTTGGAGTATGAGGAATTTATTATATTTGACTTGGAAATGGGAGGACCTCCTTACTGAAATGAGATAATACTGCGGGGATGAACATCATAGTTAATTCCATCATGGAAATGAATACCATCATATCTCCATGTATGACAAAATGGAGAATATCTGTAGTGTATACTCTAGGGAGGACTTTTAGGGAAGAAAAATGAAAATGGATAAACTTCTTGTTTTTTGATAATATGGCCACATGGAGGGATACCATGATTCTAATTAGAATATAATATATCATGATTTATGAGTTTGTTCCCACAATGGAATTCCTTATGATATATTCTCTATGGAGGACCTCATGAGCTATTGGTAAAAATGTAGCTGGGAGAAAATTCAAAACTGCTACTTCCACTTCTATAATTTTTTAACAAATCAGTATGATATTGAACCACCACTAATAAATGTTGGATTGCCTCAAGAACATAATTTTATAATATAGATGTGTTATGAGTCTCCTATGATTTTTCCAGTTTACTTTGGTGAAACTTATTTACAAGAACTCTCTTAAAAGTGACTAGGGATACATTATTTATGTGATGACCTTTATATATGGGTTCTTGTTTGAGTGGATCCTATGGTGCTGCATGGAAATGCTAGTATGATTTCGGATTTTTGGAAAGGAAATTTTCCTTCCCTAGATTGGAAACCATTGTGGATTAATGGCCCCTAGTTAGAATAGGTAATTTCAAAAGATCCTATTGTCCATTTATCATGGAAGTTTGTTGATGAATTTCCTGGATAGGTGAAGGGATGCGAGTATGATCCTGAGTGATTATATTGTTTTGAGAATGAGTCACCCCACTCATGGAGATGAGGTCTTGGGTACAACCCCTAAATATTTTCACTAGCACGATCATGTCTTGGTGGGTTTGTAAGATATGTTAAAGAATTGATGTCTGGCCCTCCAACATTTTATAGATGTGATATGAATCATCCTTTGTGAGAAAGTGAATATATATCCATTCCAGTGTTGGGGCATGAATGTGAGTATTCCCATAATCTTTAACTGATATATTTCTACTATGTTATTCAATTTACACTTTATTTTCGTGGAAATCATGATTGAATAAAGAAGGTATTTTCATTTTCATATTTATTTTTACAGTATTTGGCTAGCTATCATGATATACAGGAGTAGTTATTTTCATCTTCTTGTTCATTGACACTAAATTTGAATAGAAGGATTGATGTTCATCCACATGAATGTGAATCTTATTGTAGTTTTATACTATATTTGAATGGTGAGATTGATTTGAATGAGTAGGAATTTGTGTCTACTCATATTTTTCCACTGTATTTGACTTTCATGATGATATAGTGGGAATGAGGATGGTGGCAAGTTCCAGATTGTTTGAAGATCACCCTCCATCAACCACCCTTGGGACCCAGGTAAACGTGACTTTAGATGGGTCCCATATGGTGGTATCCTCTTCCCGGTGAGGATGGTGGGTTAGATGACATTAATAATGATGGTTATTTATAGGGGAACTTGGGCGGGGCTTCTATGTAGCTGAGATGATATTTTTGTTGATCACTTCATCAATCTAACAAAGGTAAGGTAGGAACTCATTTTCACAATCCAAGGATGAGATATAGAAATAGGTTTATATAGATAATGGGGACACCTAGTTCTATACTTCTAACCATCATTGATAAAATGGATGATGGGGATTTATTTTCTAGAGGGACTATCAAGATACTTCTAGAGTTAAGAGAGTATCATTCCGATGGTACTCCCAGATCAATGCATTTGAAATCTGGAATTGAATATGCTGAGTGGGTGATGGAATTATATATTTTGTAGAGTACTGAACATGTGTAGTGGGTAATGCGCATGTCAAAAGGAATTATTGATATTCCATTGGATATAAGAGTTTTTTGCGTAAAGTTCGAAAGATATATGGGACAATCACACACAAGGACACCCCATCAAAGAAGAATCTCTATAAATGAACCCATTTTCCATTACAGATTTTATCATCCCTATTCCATTCTGAGAGTTAAAGGAACCTAAGGGTGTGTTATACCATCACCTTGGTTAGGGATCCATGTTGGGTTCACCATTTTTGTTTCACACCCATTTGTGATGTTTTATCTTCCAATAGGGTTATCTCTCAGAGCTGGAAATTCCAAATGATCCTTATATCCATGTAGACTCATGGAAATACTTTATAATAACATGAGTTCATTGTTTAACTTTTCCAATGATACTTAAGAACTTTCATTGATGAAGGGTATGGGAGGACAGTCTCGTTACACCCGTTTAAGGGGAATTATTACCTAGTACATGAATCTCTTGTAGATTTAATACATGATCATGAATCGTTTTTTCATTACAATTTATGATGTGGGTCAACCTAAAATATTGAATAATTATAATCATACAAGGTTTCATAATAATCAGTATGTATCTGAGGTTTTCCATCATTAGAGGGATCTGTATGTATGCGAGGTTCTAAATCAATGGCTTCTTCATATATAAGGGTCAAATATTCTTATATTTTTTTCATTATTATTCCAGTTTTTGGCTATGTAGTGGGGCACTCTGGATTTTATTATTGTCCATGGGGATGAAATTTAACTTGATATCAGGATTAATACAATGAGATGGGTTTACTACATATCCTTCAGTAAGGAATCAGAGTCCAAAATGTTCTATTCGACTAAAGAGGACACATCAATTTTTAAGGTTGTGTGTTGAGGACCAAACTGTATAGTTTAACATAATGTGTAAATGAATTCCAGGTGAAAGGTGTTTGGCCAAGGATAGTTTGGGACTTATTCCATAGCATCCTTAGAGACCTGTAAGAGATTTGGTATCCTAGGTGGGGAAATGATATTACTAGGAATGTGACCCAATAAGGATGGTGATTAATTAGAATCAAAATGGTTATGGACCGCTATATTATAGATGACCCTATTTGGAATGTGGATTGGATAAAATTAGGGTGAATATGGGTGTCAGGTTTGGAACTCAAGTAGACTTCTAACATATTCATTTAGTTGGGAACCAATCCCATATGGTTTGGAATGGTTTGGGGCTTACACTTATAGTGGAGTCCAATTTTATTGGAGATGATTAGGGCTTATACAAAGTAGTGGGTCCATTGGATGTTCAGAATCATGAAGATGTCATGACCACCACTAACCTCTAAGACCACGTGATTTGTTCTCAATATGCTAAATAAGAGGACTCCTCAGATCTAAAAATTATGTGATCCACTTGGTCCTCTAGTAGAGAGATGTTGGAGACCAAAGGAAGAGAGAAAGGGATTTGAATGTTTCAATATACACTTTTTTGTAACCAGGATTGTCACATCTGGTGACCTATCTGGATATGAATTGGGATGGTGAAGAACAGAAAAAGTGTTTCCTCTCACAAGAAATACTAGGGGATTACTCCAGGAGGGATTACCTACAAGTTCCTAGATGATAGGGCAAGATAATACATTAAACAGAAAAGTGAAAATAAAGTGTGATCCCCTCTATCCCCACCCAAAATGTGGTGGTCCATTTTATCACCTCTAAGGTCAGAACCCTCATTACTATGATAATTTAGACTTGTAAACATTTTGAGGGTCCACCTTTTCAATGAGGTTACCATCGAGAATCTTCTTACAAAGGGTATGTATACTAAAGAGGACATGCTAATGTTCCTAATGATCTGGTCATACATGTCAAGTGGCTTTTGAAGAGACCTTGGGATGATTCAATTAGAATAGTTCACGGAAGGACCAATGTGGGTTCTGATGGTATGATAAAAGGATGTGATGGGAGATAGAGATATAACACCAGATAATTCCCCATTCCATGTAGAATGTTATTATATATGGTGATGTTTAATCCACTTAGGGTGTTGCTATGTGGGTGAGTGTAATTCTATCATAACATTGAGATATGCGGCCATGGGTTCCTCGAACGTAGTGTTTTCTACTCGGGTATGGATTCTGCCTACATAGGATTTTTCTATATGGGCTCGAGTTCCTCCTATGTAGATTTTTTCTATGTGGAAATAGATCCATCCACATAGATTTACGCTACAAGAGGTGGTTGTTCGAAAATGGGCCATACTTTTATACTATGCAGTGCGGTGACAGTGAAGGAGTATTGTGTTTGTAGATGACTAAAATAATTTAGTTTCTTACTTAATGTTAGGATGTGGGTTTACCAATTTGTATGGACCTCTCCCAATTCTTCTTTTTGATCATATCTTATGTGTGTGTCCTCATCTACAATTCTTTTCTTTTCCGTATTGTTCCCTATGGAATTGGGGATGATCTCATTGATTTAAGATTCAAACATTCCAAACGGTTTCTAACGGGTTTGTTCGTAAAACCGAAAACATCCAATGATTCCATATCCATTTGAACCTAATTTCCAAAGGTAGGTGCTCATTAGTTGTGGAATTATGGGGCTTAGGAATTTTTATTTGTTGAGAGGATGGGAGGTCGTACTCATCACACCTTTTTGAGGGGAATTATTGTCTGCTCCGGGACACTCTTTATAGATTTAAGTTATGTTCATGAATACTTATTACATTACCAAGTATAACATGAGTTTTTATTTTTATATGAAAATCAATGATTTATATGTAGGAAATTTAGAGAATCTTTTATATGTATTCGAGGTTCTTTATCGATAAGGAATCATCTGTATTTTTTTAGAGATTCTTAGCCGATGGTATCCTTCAATACATGAATGTCTCTTGGTCATTATGATGACCATACTGGTTTTAAAGCCACTTAGTGGGGCACTTGGAGTTTATTGTCATTCAAAAAGACATTGATTATTTCAATGTTGGGATCGTACCCGCAAATTAGCTACCTATGTATCCTTTGTTTTTTGGAAAATGAATCAGAACCCATGTAGTTCGAGTAATGGAGTATGATTTTTATATTCAATTTATGGATTAAAGAAAGATGTCATAATTACTTTTACACTCTAAGCTTAAGTGAGTCATGCTCGGTGTGAGAAACAAGAGGTATTGGTAAAATCAGACAATTGTGCCACGAAAGATGATATCATGAGAAATGATGTTGGTCTTATGTATGTATGACTACCCAGATAGATGAGGATTAAGATTCACTTCAGGGAAGAAATCCAGGAACAGGTTCCATAAAGGTATATCTGCTTCATGGAGATTTGGATACTCTAATCTTGGGGATTATTACTCTTAAGGAAGATGCCCAAGTTAAGAGAGGACTTATGATTGGGTTTCACTTCTGAGAAGGAAGCCCATATAAAAAGTAAATTAGGGATGGTTAAGAGAAATTATGACTGAGTCTTACTCTTGGAAAGGAGGCCCAGGTTAAAGGGATTTGAAAAATTAAAGGGACTTGGGGCTTACTCCTGAGGAGGATGCCTATATTTGAGACTGGGGCTCATTTATGAAAAGGAAGCCCAGGTTAAAAGAATTATGGTTGGGGCTTACTCCTGAGGAGGATGACAATATTTGGGAATTTTAAGATTGGGGGTTACTCTTGAAAAGGATACCCAGACTAGAGGACATGGGGCTTACTCCTAAGGAGAATGCCCAAAATTAATGGGAATTATGACTAGGGCTTATTCCTAAGGGGGATGCCCAAAATCAATGGGAATTATGACTGGGTCTTATTCCTGAAAAGGAGGCCCAGGTTAAGGGGTTCTCTCATCTTAAAGGATGAGGTTTAATGAATGAAATCTCAATCATTAGTGACATAAAGATGTGTAAATCAATAGGTTTTGAGATATGTTCCATGGAGTTCCTTTCAGATAGGGAAGTCAAATCAAGAAATCATGCCATAAATGGATTTGGAGAGTGTCTTGAAGTCTGAATCTTGAATAAGAGAGGTGGAATGGTATAAGATGGGTGAAATGGGCAGGAAAGGCACCCAAAACGATTGGGGCACGCATGTCCTGGCAGGTACGCAGGTACTGCGTGGGCACGAAAGTCCCTAGGCGTGCAGGTATACCTTCGCGGCACATGGGTACTTGCGTGATTTTCATCCCTTAGGGTAATACTTGGGCACGACTTGGCTCAAACCCATGGTATTATCCCTAGAGGCTTTCCAGAAGATGGCGCACAAGTTCGGGTGAAGAAGTAGGGCGACACGCAAGTGTGTCCATTTCCCTTAAGGGTAAAACACTTAGGCGTGCAAGTGTTAGTGAATTCTAACACTTATACCTTACTCCTCTTGTTTAGACCCTCCATTCTAGGTAAATAATTACCTTATAAGTGTTTGGAAGACCTGAAGAAGAGACTTCGGCATTCAGAGCTCTATATGTGAATTCTGGAAAAAATCCTCCCCAAAATGGGGGGCCCACCGGGGGTATATATAGGCTAGAGAAGACCCCAAGAGGTTATCACTTAGGGCACTCAAGTGACTTGTGCGGCCAACTATAGCGCGCAAGTGTACTTGTGCGACCATTGTAGAATGTGTGAGACCCTTGCACAATGTTTTTATTATTCCTTCCTTTCTCAATTTTTGATATTTGTCAAAATTTTGAATCACATTGAGCTAAGATATTCCCCTTTTCCATATTTAGACTCTGTGACGAAAGGAGAATCAACAAAAGTCCCCCCTCAGAGTTGGATCAAAAAAGAAATGAGGATTTGACTCTGAGGAAATCAAGAATCAAAAGGAAATTGGGGTGCACAAGGTATGGGGTGAAAATGAGCTTCGGGCACGCAGGGTCTGGCGCGCAGGGTCTGGCGCACATGCGTATGAACTTTTCTATAAATTGAGGACTTCACTTCGTGCAAAGAACCCATCGCTTGCTTGTTTTTTACTCTCGGTGCACACGTTGACTCCCGGCTCTCGCTTGTCCGCACATCTTGCTTCTTGCGTCATGATTCTGTTTCTTGTGTCGCGCTGATATTGAGGTATTTAGACTTGCGTGGTGTAACCTGCGCGCCCAATACTTGCGCGACTGAAGGAGACTTGTGCACCAACTATGGGACTTGCGTAACTTAATGAGATAGCCAATTTCTTCAAATAATTCACAAATTTTATGAAAAATTAACATACATTATGAGTTAATTATTCAAATTTTGTGCAGATCAAATGGCTCCAAGGAGAATCAGAACGGCTGATGAACTGGTGAGAAAAAGAATTGATGAGATGATGGAAATCGTTGGCCATGATTACTATTCCATATGCGAAAGAACTCTTCTAGACTTAGCTAAGTATATGAAGAAATGTCAACGTTATTTCCCACACAACATCTATCTGCCTCTGTATGACATTGGTCATCTGCAAGATGTCAATATTCCAGAGGCAAAGAACTATCTCTTGCCTTCCTGGTTTTAGTCATATACCAACTTTTCTTTAGCGAATATCTTAATCACATGAACATTTTATAATGCTGGAACAGTAAAGAAAGCCTATATAATGCATCATAGCTCTTGTACACCAGATCTGAAAGTTCACAAACCTGAGCAGCAACCACATTGTTATCCCTCAATCTTTCAAAATTCTCAGATGGATCAATCCAAAGGCTGGAAGGAGAAATGGGAATTCCGTTCTGGAGGAGGGGTGAATCCAACTTGGATGTGGGCTTATTGGGTGCGGCAAACATGTGAAGAGTTTGTCGAGGATCAGAAGGGAGTTGCAATTTATGAAGCCGTCTGGGCTGGGCAGACGTATGTTTATAGGAATAATAATTTTTCACTGGAGTTGCTTAGCCACTGAAGCCTAGAAACAAATTCTTTCCATCTGACCCATGGAGAAGTAGGAATTAGTTTGTGGGATGTCTACAAGATCTCAGGGGTTCCGGTTTTGGGTGATATGTATGAAGAATTCATCCGTCCAAAGGCAACCTTGAATTATCCGGAGAAAAATATGAATTTGGTTCGAGAGTTATTGAAGATTTATCATAAAATCAAAATCTCAAAGACTTAAAAGACTCATTCTAGAAGGGATATTCATCCAGAGGAATGGATGGATGTGTTTTTCAAGAAGAAGAGGGAAAAGGGGCCCACCTGTACTCATCCTACTAGCTGCCCTAGAGAAGATAAGAGAGGTCTTCATGGAACATTCTAGCTGACTCTGGAAGCAGGAGAGTTTGAGAAATGGGGTTATGAAGTGAATCATAAAATCCCAGAGAAGACCCATTTGGTAGGATTTTTAGCCTTATGTCTTAGTGTCTATCTTTTTCCAATTAGATATTCGAAGGGAGGCGTCAGGCCAGGGACCTTTGTTATCGCAGCAAAGTTGGCTGAGAGGAAGATGGTGGGGTTGGCTACCTTATTTTTGGCAAAGATTCACATGAGCTTACTCCATGTCTATATGGGTAAATATCCTTTGATATTAGTGGGACAATTCAATGTTTTATGGGGATGGATCACCACTCACATCCGAACGTATACTGTTCAAAATGGAATACATATTCTTGGAAGGTCGTTCAAGCCCTCTTTTCAGGCCTTCTCTAGATTTTATCCTTTGTCCCTCAATGATTATGATATTAGGCCAAGGCTGGGTATGCATAAGGAATTCCACTTCTTTCCCTATGGAAATCCACCAATAGGGAGATTTGTTGACGATGGATCAGCCAACTTGGAATAGAGGTCTTATATGTTGGCCTGCAGAGATGGTGTACTGCCCCTAGAATTTATGGGGAAATTATATGTGAGGCCTATGCTCCATATCGATTTGCACGCCAATTTAGGTGTCTGCAGACAACTGTTGTATCTCCTCCAGTGCACATCAGATTAGAGCATCATCCAATGGTTTCTCAGAAATTGTGGTTTCTAATGGATATAGAAAGGACTGGGGCAGTCTTTGACTTACCAAATACTGAAGCGGTGAGCAATTTGACCATATGGTATGCTGAAAACTGGATAGCGTCATATCATGAGGCCATATTGAATAGACCTGTTTATCAGGTTGGGAAGAACAAGAGAACCATCGATAAAGAAACAATTTAGGTGGCAGGTGATTCTTCCACTCCTGAAGCTAGTTCACCGAGTTCTTCAACCGAGGATAATTCATCAGATTCTCAAGAGAGACAACATGTGTCCAAACGGCCACGTTCTGTATATAATCCTCCTGTCATAATTAAGAGATCCACTCTATAAACTCCTGGTTAGTTACTTTATTGAGGCAATTTTAATTGCGAGTAACTTTATGGAGTAATAAGTTTTCATTCTGTTTTTATAGTTACAGGAGCTAGAAATAATTAAAATCAATAGTCGTAGGACCCTCTTCGCATCCTTCTAGTACACCTGCATATCTACGACCAGAGGACATCCAGGCATGGCGGGATGTATACTGCGATTCTAAAACTATCTGGCTGGAGCTATGTGAAGGGTTATGTCTTCCTGGAAAATGGACTCTTCAGGATCCTGCAAATATTCATTTCAAGGATAACCCTGATGAAGTAAGAGCCTATGTCAAAGAGTTGAATGCCTACATATATTCCACGGAAGATTCTATCCCTATCACCAAGCGGGTGAAGGAAATGATGGATCACGACGCCGCTAATGGGGAGTGGCATGAGTATGTGGCTCCTGAAGATGTATGTTTTCTTTAGTTATTTTCTTGGAAACTTGATTTCAGTTGAAGCTTTGATATTCAAGGAAATTGTTTTCTTAATCTTGCAACTTTCCAAAACTACTGAGGTTCCTTCGCCCCATTATAGCCCTGGTGGTACTGACATCAGGGCTGCTGTTGAATCTCCTCATGAACCAGGCGAGATATCTCCAGGCCAGCAGGCCATGAATGACGAGTTGGACATGGCTATCCATTCGCCAATTCAAGTTCCAATAAGGGAGAATACTGACACTCCCAAAAAGCCAAAAGGACAAAGGCGGCGAAGGAAGAAGTCCACCGCTAAACGCTTTATCAGTAGTGGTAAGTCCTTCAGATAATCACGAATTTTAAACCATGAAAAAGATTGCTCATTTTCCTTGGGATTGTAGGGGCGTCTTAAATTTCCCCTATGAGGGAGAGGACTGATCCTCCTTTAAGGACCACAGAGTGTGCTTTGGTACAAATGAAAATTCAGGCTGACCTAGCTGCTTCTGAAAAAGATCCAACATATATTCCCAGTACTGCTCCTGCTGCTGCTACAAGTAGAGAAGAACCTGCACCAGAATCATTGGTGGTCGTGGCAACTGAATCTGACATCCTTCCTAAAGAAGCTATCCAGGGTTTGGGGCCGTTGAATGAGGGTCTCCAAGAGGACACATCAAATGCTCCCACTGGTGAGGCTAACCAGGATTCTGAAATATCATTGGATGAAATGATGAATCTTCGCATGTATTTCGAATAATTTTATGATCATGCTAAATTATCATCTGATTTAGAGGACCTTGGGCATGAGTGTTATCCTTCGTCCAGTAATTTTTTTATAATTTACAATTCTAATCATGAGTGAAAATAATATGCAGTTCCATCCCAAGAAGCTGGTGAACTGCCAATGCCTGAAGAGGGTGTGGACATTGATGTCAACCCTACCATTGCAGAAACATTAGGTCAAGTGGAGCTAAACCCGGTAAACCCTCCTGAGACCCATCTTGAAGATCCTGTTGAAACTGGGAAAGATGGGGAGGAGTCTTCTCAAGCTGTTAATCTACTGTTATGTAAAGATTGTACTGAGTTTTCAAGATAGACAACCAACTTCCATTATTCTATGAAACTAACCATACTTTTAATTAATCAAATAGGGATATCAACTTTAATGGCTAGAACTGGAGGTGATGTCTCAACCTCCGCCCAAACAGCTGTAGAAGGTGAAGCAACTAGGGTCAGGGGGGAAGGAGCAGAACATGGAACTTCTTTAAGTGAATTAATCTCAGATTACATGCCCCCTGTGATGATGATGTTGAATCAGACCCATAGGTGCTTAAGGCGCTCAGCTTTTCATGACGCAAGGCATGGAACAACAAATGGAAAATCATATCTGAGGTTCCTTTAGAAGATATGTCATCAAATATTTCCCGGTTGTCATCCCAGTTCGTCATGCTAGGACTTGGTGGTTTTGGATACCAAGAGATCCATACCGCGGGGAAACAAGTCATCTTAAGAAGGGAGCAGGAGCAAAAGTGCCATGAAGATCTAACTAGGGTGAAGCTGTTAGTCAAAATAAGTGAATTTGAGGCTGTATTATCCCGAGCTGAGGCTGATTATGCTGCGAAGATGAAGGAGCTGAAGCATAAGATCAAAGAAAAAGTTGTCCAGCAGGTGTAACTCCATCAACATTTAGATGCTGTTACTGGGGAACATGACCAACTCAATAATTCACTGGAGGGAGCTCAAATGAATGGTATGAAGACCATTGTGGATGCCATTAAGGCACTCTATCAGGCTGAAAGGAGTGAATTTGGTCGAGTGCATGAGGTTCAAGTAGTTGCTGATGAAGTTCGAGATGCGGCTAATCAATTGAAGACATATGTTGATTGTCTTTTGTAATTTTTTGAAAAAGAGAAGAGGCTCCAATCTATGGATGTCCCTCTAATTCTTGTGCATCAAATGGAAATAATGCTTTCATCTTCAATCAGTTGTGCACGTATTTTCCTGCTACCTGCTTTAAATTTTACCTAATCCAATGGGCCTTGTAAGCATAGTTTTATTTTTACTAGGATTATTATAAATAACCCTAAAAACTTTGAATCTCTTAATTGCTCAATATTACCTAAATCATACAAAATGTATGTTTAGTGAGTTGGAACTTTAATTTTATTCAGATTTCCATTGTCTTTTGTGGGCATTTTAAAGTCATGCACATCAGACATAAAGAGGTTAATGTTTAAGGTCGAAATAGCTTTAACCGATTGAATTAGAATTGACTAAATTCTTTGACAATTTATCTGAAAACATATTACCATACTCAAGTATGAGGGAAAATATGTAAACAATAACTTACAAAAATTTGAATATATGGAATGATATGAAAAAGAGTTAAAAAGGAATTAGAGGAAGTAGTTACCAAGAATGATGTTACCATTATTTAACAAGCCCGTTAGGGGGTTGAATTATACAGGGCCACCTAAGGGAATTGGCTTCATAGTAAAATAAATAGCATATTTTGGATGATAGGTCCGTTATGTAGACTACTTATGCAAGGCCACCTAAGGGAACATGCTGCATAGTCAGGAAAAAGAACTCTTAGAAATTTTCTTTCCTAGTGCTAAAAAGCCAGTGAAAGTTTATGGAGATTCAAATTTTCCAAAGTATAGAGTTTTCTGTATGGAAAGAGGTACTTGAATATAAAGAAGATATTTCCAAACAAGATTATCGAAGAACTGGATGGATATCACTCCTATGAAGGTCTGACCCAAACGCAGGGAAGGAGAATATAAACCATTGACTTGAATAATTTCAGATCATGAAAAAGGATATGGGACAAATATGTTAAGGATGGCTATTTTTGTGGATCCCTACATCTTATCATTAAGAGAAATAAGGAAAAAATAGGTTTTCCTCCCAAGAATTAAGTTACCACTATTTAACAAACCTGTTAGGGGTTTGAATTATGTAGGGCCACCTAAGGGAATTGGATGCATAGTCAAATAATATCATCTTTTGGCTGATGGGTCCGTTATGTAGACTACTTATACAAGGCCGCCTAAGGGCACATATTACATGGTCAGGAAAAAGAACTCTCAAAATTTCAATCCTTTTGTGATTAGAAGTTAAGAGAAGGGTTATGAAGATCTGAAAATATTTAAGGTTAGCATTATGAAACATAAAGATGGGTATTGTCCAATGTATGTAGAAATACATAGATCAATGCTAACCATAATCATGTTGTGGCAGGGTCCTGAATTGAAATGTTGGACTTCACTACATATCCCATAAAGATGGGAATGGGGCCCTACGTAGTTCTTGAACTATAGTTTAATGTCATGTGGGACAAAAGGTTTGGAGATCTTAGTTTAGGGTCATAGATCTTGGACCATTATAAAAAATACACAGTATGTGTTTTCATGGGGACTTTTCAGCCAGGGGACTAAAAGAGGAATTTGGGGTTAGGACAAAAAGACTTGGGGATGGATTAGAGGGACACTAGAACATTCCTACGTATCCCATAAGGATGGTAATCAAGCCCACATAGTTCTAGAAGTACCCTCTGTACAAATTAGGTTCGTACATGTGAAGGGTGAAAGGGTATTTTAGTGCAATGATGGTTTAACCCAAGATAAAAGGTTCAGGTATTTCCATGTATACACGTAGTCTTTGAAATGAAACATGATTGAAAATAAATGTAAATAATGATTCCCTCTCAGGTGAGGGTATCAAAGAATATTGTAGTTTATTGTCATACTGGACAAAAGTGTTGTATAGTTTAATGTCATATAGAAAGGATGAAAGGGAACCAATGTAAAATATTGATTCTAGGGGAGGTTTCACGAATCAACATCGTATGAGATGGAGGTGAACCGATGTGAAGAGATTGGTTTTGGGCTTGAACCATGGGAGGTTGCCTACTCACCCAGCCTGGAAGGCAAGGACCAAAGTCCGCGTAGTTAAATTAAAGAAAGAATTAGTGATCAAGTTGTCCTTGGGGACAGTGACCTAAAAAATAGTGTTGGGACTTACACATGGTTAGTAGCCCAGAGACAGTGTTATGGTTGAAGTTTGATCTAAGATCACGTGAGTCATACTCGGTGTGAGAAACAAGAGGTAGCAAAAACCCTAACGATGCGTAGTTTAATGTCATGTAGGACATATAAAGGGATTATGCAGTTTTAAAGTCTTGCAGTTAAGACTATTGGTGCTGTACAATTTAATGTCATGTAGTAGGGACAAAGGACAGTTTAATGTCATGTAGGACATATTAAAGGACTTTATGTACAGTTTAACGTCATGTAGTTAGGATGATGGGGATAATACAGTTTAATGTCATGTTGGACAAAAAGAGGATTGTGCAGTTTAATTTCATGTAGTGAGGACAAAAGAGTAAACCATTTAACATCATGTTGGACGTATTAGGGACTTTTTTCACAGTTTAATGTCATGTTGGATGAAAAAGGGACGATACAGTTTAGCTTCATGTTGGACGTAAGTGCCAATAGTTTAAGGTCATATGCATGGACCGTTGGTTATGCAGTTTAACGTCCTGCTGGACGTAAGGGACTTCTATATAGTTTAACATCATATAGCAAGGACGATGAAGGGGGATGTAGTTTAACGTCATGTTGGATAAATGTGCAAATAGTTTAAGGTCATATGAATTGACTATGGATGGTGCAGTTTAACATCATGCTGGACGTAAGGGACGTGAAAATAGTTTGAGGTCATATGTATAGACCGTTATTATACAGTTTAACGTCATATAGAAAGGACGATGAAGGGGGACACAGTTTAACGTCATGTTGGACGAAAGTGTGAATAGTTTAAGGTCGTATGTATGGACAGTTGCTGTACATTTTAACGTCATATAGTAAGGACAATGAAGGGGGACACAGTTTAGCATCATGTTGGACAAAAGTTCAAATAGTTTAAGGTTGTATTCATGGAACATTTCCATACAGTTTAATGTCATATAGCAAGGACGATGAAGGGGGACACCATTTAACGTCAAGTTTCATGAAAGTATGAATAGTTTAAGGTTGTATGCATGGACCATTGTTGTATAGTTTAACATCATATAGCAAGGATGACGAAGGGGGACACAGTTTAACGTCATGTTGGACGAAAGTGCAAATAGTTTAAGGTCGTATGCATGGACCGTTTCTGTATAGATTAATGCCATATAGAAAAGATGATGAAGGGGGACACAGTTTAACGTCATGTTGCATGAATGTGTGAATAGTTTAAGGTCGTATTCATGGACCGTTGCTTTACAGTTTAATTTCATATAGAAAGGACGATGAAGGGGGACACAGTTTAACGTCATGTTGGACGAAAGTGCGAATATTTTAAGGTCGTATGAGTGGACAGTTGTTATACAGTTTAATGTCATATAGCAAGGATGATGAAGGGGGACACAGTTTAACGTCATGTTGGACAAAAGTGAGAATAGTTTAAGGTCGTATGCATGGACCGTTGCTATACATTTTAACGTCTTATAGAAAGGACGATAAAGGGGGACACAGTTTAACGTCATGTTGGATGAAAGTTCAAATAGTTTAAGGTCGTATGCAGGGACCGTTGCTGTACAGTTTAATGTCATATAGCAAGGACGATGAAGGGGGACATAGTTTAACGTCATGTTGGATGAAAGTGTGAATATTTTAAGGTCGTATGCATGCACCGTTGCTATACAGTTTAACGTCATATAACAAGGATGATGAAGGGTATATTTTGTGTTTATAAAAAATACTTCTTCAGAAATCTGGCATTGGTTGGAGTAGTGATGAGTTCTCCATCCATTGAGATTAATGAATATGCTGCATTGGAGTAGACCTTTTATATTGAGTATGGTCCTTCCCATTTTGGCTCAAGCATGGGAGGTTTCATTCCAGGTATCATTGGAGTTCTGAGAACTAATACCATTTCTCCCTGAGTGAATGAACAAAGACAAACTTTTCTGTTTAAATCTCATGCTATTCAATTTTGATAGACTTCCAAGTGGTGCAAAGTGCACAATTTTTTCTCATCTAACCATTCCAATTCATTCAATCACTTTTGAGATTGTTCAGATGTAAATGAATGATCACAAATGGCTACTCTGAGCAAGGGTAGTTGAACTTCAATGGGCAAGATGGCTTCCATTCCATATACTAGTTAACATGGAGTTGACCGCGTTGTAGTACGGGTGGTAGTCTGATAATCCCATAAAGCATGAAAGAGTTTATCAGGCCATGATTTCTTATCTTTATCCACCATCTTTTGCAGTACATTTGAAAGAGTCTTGTTGAAGGCTTCTATCTGGCCATTGGCCACTGCATGATACCGAGATGAATGATTGGAGTTGATGTTGTATTCTTGATACAACTTCTTCACCTCAGATGAACAGATGTTGGTGACATTGTTCATCAATATGGTATGAGGGACACCAAATCTGGTAATGATGTTAGACTTGATGAAGCTAGAAATGCATTTAGAACTGACTTCCTTAAGAGGTATTGCCTCTACCCATTTGGAAAAGAAATCAGTAGCAGTTAGAATATACTTAAACTGCTTGGCCGTAGCTGAAGGGTAAGGTCCCACCACATCCATTCCCCATGTGGAAAATAGCCACGAGTATTTTGCTTAATGAAGAAACTATGGAGTTTTATGAATGAAGTTGGCATGTACATGGCATGAATGACACTTCTTTGTGAAATCATCACAATCTTGTATCATTGAAGGCCAAAAGTATCTAAGCCTTCGAATCTGATCAGACAGTCTATGTCCAGACTAGTGGGCACCATAGACTCCAGCATGCACTTCTTTCATGATAGCCATTGTCTCTTCACCATCAATGCAACTGAAGAGAACTCCATCAAAACCACGTTTGTAGAGAATTTTATCTAGGTGATCTGGTCTATCATAAAGAGTAAAATTGACCACACATCGCCAGATTTGTTCTTTCTCAGCTCTATCAGGTGGAAGTGTTCCATTTTGAAGGTATTCCCTAATAGGCGACATCCATCCTGTAGTATGACCATACGGTTTAGGAATAGGACTAATTTCACTAATTTCTTCAGTTTTGATTCGAACATAAGGTGAAATTTCACAACAGTGGGCAATACTGATGGTTGTCTCATCCCGATTCGGATCTTCCAGAGCTGTAGCTATATTAGCCAGTGCATCATCTTGAGCATTTTGTGATCTCGAGACATAAAAAAATGTCGGTTCCAAAGGGAATTCCACCATTAACTCTTTGACTTAATCATACAAAGGGATTAGTTCTTCTTTTCTGATGGCATTATCCCCATTGAGTTTTTTGATTACTAGGTCTGAATCACATTTCACCTTAAAGTGATTCACTTGTGCTTGAAGCACCAACTCCAAGCCTGCGATGAGAGCTTGGTATTCTGATTCATTATTGGTACCACATTCCCACAATAAGAAGGAACAAGGTAACACTTTCTTTTTTCTAGATAAATGAGAACAATTCCTAATCCAACTTTGTTGAATTTAGGATTTTCCATTTTCCTCCCTGTTGGACTTCTGGACGCACCATCAAAATATATTTCCCATGCCTATGGACTTTCTTGAATAGAGAAAACTTCCTCATCAGGGAGTTCAATATCTGAAGATGTGTTTTCCACTAAAGGGTGTCTAGCTAGGAAATCATCCAGAGCTTGGCCCTTTATTTATTTTTGAGACACATACTGAATGTCTAATTGCTGCAAAATAACTGCCCACCTTGCCAGACGTCCTATAAGCAATGGATGACTAAGGATGAAATTGAGTGGGTTATTACGAGACACCAATTGGACCTCATGATGTTTCCGGTAGTGTCTAAACTTCTGAACTTCAAAGAATGATTCCAGGTAGCACTTCTCAATACTTGAATACCGGGTTTCTACTTCAAGCATAGTCCGAATAAGGTAGTAGAGGCTGTTTTCATTCCCATCATCATTCTTATGAGCAAGAAAGGCACCCAATGATTGCTATAAAGCTGTCACATAGAGGATAAGTGGTCTTCCATCAATAGGTGGCATGAGTACCAGTGGGCTCAAGAGGTATTTCTTGAGAATATCGAATGCTTCTTGACATTCTTCAGTCCACTCGTAAGTGACTCCCTTCTTCATCAATTTGGTGAAGGGTAAACTTTTTATTGTCAAATTGGCGATGAAACGCCGAATATAGGCTATGTGTCCTTGAAGTCCTCTTAATTATTTCAAATTTTGAGGAGGTGACATACCAAGTATTGACTTTGTCTTCTCAGGATCGACTTCAATACCATGATGGCGTACAACAAAGATGAGGAATTTCCCTGAGGTTACCCCAAAAGCACATTTTAAGTGGTTCATCTTCAAATTATTTTGTCGAAGCTTGCAGAATATGACTTCCATATCAGCCAAGTGATTAGAAAATTGTTTGGATTTGACCACCGAATCATCCACATAACATTCAACAAACTTCCCTAAAAAGGGATTGAAGATGTGATGAATTGCACACTGATATGTTGCACCTTCATTCTTTAAGCTAAAGGGCATTACCCGGTAGCAAAACACACTCTAAGTGGGCCTGAAGGCTATGGATTCCACATATTCTGGATCCATTCAGATTTTATTATATCCGGAATATCCATCCATGAAGGAAAGTTCTTCATAGCCAGCTGTTGCATCAATTAAAAGTTCTATAATCGGAACTGGAAAATCATCCTTAGGACAATGCCGATTAAGATCTTTAAAATCAATGAAAACTCTAATTTTTTAGTTATTCTTCTTCACATGGACAATATTAGCCAACAACTTGGGATATTTAACTTCTCCCACGAAGTTAGCTTTGATAAGATTAACCACTTCAACTTCAATTTTGGAAGTATAAGTTGGGTGTGTTCATCTCACGGCTTGCTTAAATCCTTGATGTTCTTCTGGTAAACCCAAATGATGATTAGCAACATCAGGATCCAGCCTGGGCATCTCTGTAGTTCCAATAAAATATTTGTCGATTTTTCTTTAAAAAGGACATATACATCTCTTGTTCTTCAAGAGTCATGGACGCACTGATTAAAGTGAGGCGTGTATCTTCTTTTGTACCCAGATTTATTTCTCTGAGTTCATCCACGATGGTAGAGATACCCTCTTCAAATGTTGTAGGAGTATCCCAGAGATCTTCCTCTTCTTCTTCAACATGTGTTATTTCTTCCATTTCTACTTGCATAGTAAATGATAAAGCAAAATTTCCATGATTAGAAGAGATGTTAAAACTTGAACATCTTGAAGAAGAGGATTCCATTTCTGACCCAATTAATGATGAAGGGTCTTCCTTGGGTAATAAAGAGGAGATGATGGATTGAAAATTGACATCATTGTTCACCTATGACATCATTATCACTTCTTCTGGCCTGGTTGGTGAAGTATAGACTTGATGGATTTCAGAAGATGAAATGAAGACGTCACCATTTGGGCTTTCGTCACTTCTTGGTGGGTTACCAATTTCTCCCATGTTGTTTGGCTCAATTCCCATAATTGAAATTATGGATCTTTCCATAAGAGTATTTTGATTTGGATCTATCTTGTCAATTTGACTGATAGGAAACACATAATCTGTACTCACAAGTGTAAATGGATTTATTGGAATCTTCTCCAAACCATATAGAGCATTAACTTTGGTAATCTCCTTTGTTGTGGATTTCTCCCTTCCATTCATGTGATAGAATTCCACCTCAATGTATTGAGATTCACATGTCTTGAATGAGGCCTTATCATCATACAACGTCCCAACTTGACCATCGAAACAATATTTGAGACAATGATGGTATGATGAAGGGATAGCCGCATGTTGATGTAGCAAGGGTCTTCCAAGCAAGATGTTGAAGGCTGAGTCTTGATCGACAACCATGAAATCTAAATTGGATACAAGATCTCTAAACTGAGTTATGAGTGTAACTTAACCCCATTGTTCTTTTTCATTTTTATCATATCCTTGTAACATAATGGTAGAAGGAGATAAATTAGATTTTGTGTGGCCCAATCGATAAAGTGTACGAATGGGAATCATGTTGACTCCTGAACCATTATCAATGAAATCTCTTCGGATTTCTACGCCATTGACCTTCCCAGATAAGTACAAAGGTATAATATGTCCTTGCACGACATCACCTTCATCTTCATCAGTAAAATATATAGTTGCATGGCATTCTATAGGATTATTCTCTATGTGATAGACTTCAGCTATATCAATTTCAGTTTCAAACTCTTGAGGACTTGACAAAGCCTCAATGAGTGCCTCCCGAAGATCCTTTGACAGATTCAAAGCATCCAAAATTGATAACTTGGCTGGTAAATGGGCCAAGTGTTTTAATATATCATACTTTTGATCCAAAGGTCTGCGTTTCCCAATAAGAACATGTGGTTTAGCAGGTTCCATGGAAATTGATACTTTGGAGGTTGATGCATCTTGTATCGGGATAGGAGTTGGCAATATTCCTGGGCTTGGAAGATCAGACTGATTAGGTCTATTTACATGTTGAGAGGATGAAGATGGAACCCCTAACCAATCCTCAAAAATAACTATGCCGGGACTGAATTTGCTTTTAATGGAAGAACTTGCTTGTTCTTGTTGAGCTCGCTGAAGGGCTCTGCCACGAGTTTCTGCTGCATAAACAGTTCTAACATGGGTAGAATTGGAATAGTGGATTCTAAAAGATCCACGTCATCCCCTGTATCTTGTGCCTGTGGAACTTCCTTTGATTCCTCTATTTGATATAGGGAATTCGGGCTCATCAAAATTGAAACTGCAACTGGCATAAAGATCTGTTAAGTGAATCATATTAACAGAACCAAAAATCAACTCTTCAGCTGATGAAGACTCTGCCTGATTAGACTGTTTAGGCTGTGTCGTTTGGTGGGACGGTGCCTGTAGCTTCGAAGTAGATGGCATGAAATCTTCCAGAGTCAAAGACAACTTAGGATTTGACACATACTCATCTCCTTCTGATTGTTCCTATTTCTTGTAATTATGCTTCCCTTTTGAGGATTTTCCCTCTGAAGAGGATTTTTCTGCGGTATTCATGGCAGAAGGCACAATTAGTTTCTTCAATTGCGTTCGAAAAACATCATGTGTTGGGTTAATTGTCTTTCTGACCATCCAATCATCATATTTCTGTGCATTTTTTCTTTTAACTTCTTGCCATTCACCTTCCTCCTCTGGAACTGTAGCATTAACACATGCTACCTGAGTTGAAGAACCTTTCAGTTTGACTTGTCCCGAGTCGACCATATTTTGAAGGAGGTCTTTGAAGACAAAACACTCCTGGATGGGATGCCCCAACATCCGATGAAATGGGCAATAATTGGGACGATCTTCATATCCTTCTTTGTTTTGCCTCTTGGGCCTTGGCAGCTGAACCAAATTATTCTCCAGGGCTGAAATGAAGTGACTAGGAACTTGTTCATTTCGGGAAGAATAAACGTTACTCTTCAACTCATATAACTATTTCTGTCTTTGATCTCTTTTATCATCTTGATGAAATGACCTTTTTTGTTGATTATCAGGAGGTGGATCCCTTCGAGAAGATGAAGGTTTTGAGGTAGAAGCAGGTATAGGTGCTTGTTTAAGCATAACTGTAGCAGTCTCTGCTTTACCCATTCTCCTTCCTGGAGCTGATGGAATTACACGAGCGTTATCCTTAGTCTTTATAATATAATCTTGAATATGTTGAGCGATTTAAGTAAGGTCTCGAAACCCCCCTGTGTATTTCATAGGGATCAACGGTGTGTGTAACTCATCACGAAACGTTTCCACACAGATTGGAAACAATTCTTCCTGAGGGAGTGATAAGCTTAGGGAATATGTTAATCCCTTCCAGCGAGCAATGAAATCTGAGACCCTTTCATTCTCCCTTTTCTTATAGTTTGTAAGATCAAAAACTATTGTCTTTGCCAATGTTGAGCTGAATTGGAGAAGGAATATTTGGTAAAGATCCTCCCATCCAGTAATTGACCGGGATTGCAAGCTTGTATACCAGACAAAAGCTGGTCCTTGCAAGGTTCGCATGAAGCATCTGAGTTTCATTGCTTCTTGCTACTCTGGAGTTCCCATCATAGAATCGCAAGAAGACACGTAATGAATCAAATGCTGTTCAGTATTGCCTGATGCATTGAAAATAGGGAATACAGGGTTCCCAAAACTTGATGGGGGAGATATTGAATCTACTCATTCAGGGTAATCTTTCTTTTATGGTTGAACCTGCACACACTTCCCTTCCATAGTCTCTAACCGAGCTATTAATGACTCAAAGGTAGTTATTAACTTTTTAGAAACATCCAGTTGAACTTGGACTTGAACAGGTGCACTGACTAGAGCTTGGATAGGTATGACAACTGGTACTGCAACTGATGGCAGCACAACCAATTGTTGTTTCACATCACCCATAGGATTAGACATGTGAGGGTGTACTGATAAAGGAGGATATTCTTGATCCATCTTAGTAGCTGCAACGAAATCCCTCAGCTGACTAACTCCAGCATGCTTAAGAGGAAGACTACCTTGAAGTAGTTCTACATTCAACCTCCTCAATTCTTCCATTTTTTCCTCTTGTTGCACAAATATTTTCTCTAGTGAGAGTGATTGGCCTTCTCTAGAGGAAAGATATGTAACCTGATTCTTTCCCTTCCCCTTGTTTGATCCCTTTAGAAGAGGGGGGAGTGGGTTACTTGAAGGATTACCTAGGTTCTAAGTAATCCTTTGATTTCATGTATGCACACCTTCTTCATTTGTGTCTGGACGTACAACTTCTTGAGAAGGAATCTCTTCATCTGATCTCTCGGAATGCGCCTAATCTGGTGGATCAGCAACAACAGCATTGATGACATCGATTGATGCATAATGCATTGCATCCCTCCTATCGGAATTCCTGCGATATTGTCTCCTTCGATGTCTTTGATGAGACATTGCCTTTTGTTGATTCAATCCCTCAAGAACTTCTTGGAGAACCATAATTTGGAGAGAATCTCCTAATAATTTGGTTCTTCATTCCTCTTGTGGCTTCTTCCCCAATCGATAGAAGACCGATTTTCTTTGAGGGAGGGATTGAGGGTTTGAAAAAGTCCCCAGTCCGGTGGACTGGGGCTGTTCCAACTATCTTTTCTCAACTCTTAGAATCCTATTTATTGATTCTGAGGGTTGGTTTAAATGAGTCTCAGTCTGGCGAGCTGTGGTGGATCTTGACATGCTATTTTTGAGACTTTCTTAAAATCTCTCCTGATCTTGTGGACCTTAGTCCAGAAATTAGCTGGATGCATCAATCGACATCGACTTTTATCACCCGGCTCGAAAGACCGTTGGATGATTACCGACACTTCGGTCACTTGATGATGTGCTTGATCCATATGAGAGGCCTGTTCAATATTCTCGTTTTCTTGATGCAGGAGTAATTCAACAACTTGTTCTCTGTATTCTTGATTTTGAGAAGAACTAGTTGAGGCCTATTCTTGGGTATGCTTTTGATTACAAACAAAACCCATTGACTGTGGCCAGCCACGAGCAATAACATTGCATGAGACCATTTTCTGTGGGCTTTACTGATTGGAGAGCACAGTGAAATGTAATTCTCCATGAACAACCCATCCTCTGACATGAATACCAGATGGGGCATTGGAAATTAACTCGCGCAATCTTCTTAGTGCACCAAGGCATGAACGTTGAAGGGCTCTCTGCTGCTTTTCAGCTTTCAGATATCGAGAGACTAATAGAGATTCCAAATCAATATGACATTTTAACCCTTCTATTATCTTAACATGATTTTCATATTCATCATAAGATAATACTTTCTTTTTCAACTGACAAAGTGTTTTCCATATGTTGAGACGAATATCATGAATTCCATCTTCTGTCAACATCTCTAGAATGTCATACTGAGAGTCAGCCAGAGGCCAAAACATGAATGACACTTCACCATTCGCCAGTTGTTTTCTCAGGTTCAGCATTTCCTCTTTATCATTAAATGAATATTCTTCTACCAGATTTGACCAGAGCTGCTGCTTCCTTGTTGCTTCATTAGATTCAACAAGATTGGTAGGGAAATCACTGATCAAACTAGAAGATGCATGACTTAGGGGTGGTTTGGAGAATGACCTACACCCTGGGCTATCTTCCAATTAATAAAGTATTTCACCTGATAGCGATGAAGCATCAGACATGACTGGTTTCACATTTTCAAGTGCCTCAAGATAAGAGGGCTTTCTCGGCACTACATTGTCCCCTATAGAATTTTCCGAGCAATGTGCATCACTAATACAGAGAGGACTTTCTCAACAAAATTCATCATCATGGGGAGGACCACCATAGTGGGTTACAACAAAATATGAGATCTTTTGCTCCTTGGTCTTCTGACCACACAGAGGGTTCATGTGGCTGTCATGTGAATTTGAAACTTTGAGATCAACTGAATTGTCATGAAGCAATCCTTCATGAGGAAGTGTCTGTTGAGGACCTTCAGAATTAATGCTCCCACTATTGGGAAATGGGGGAGTAGAATCTTGAATTCCAACAGATAACTGTCTAAGGGCTTCAAGAACTCTAGCATCGAGCAAGGCCTTGTTATAGATTGGATCTTGATCTCTCGACTGTGCCGGGCGGGTCTTCTTCTTAGATGCCTTCTTACTCGACTTAGAAACCACTTGTTGACGAAAGTGGCTGCTCTGAGCTGGTGTATGTGCCTGATCAAGAGAGATGGACAGGTTAGGCTAACAATCTCTACTCAAATCAGGTGTATGTGCATGACTTGGTTATCTGTATGATATGGGGGAGTATTCCCCATAACCCTCTTGGACTAAAACAGATGTGTCTGTCTGTTTCGGAGTGAACTGTTGATGTGCCACTCCACTGGTAGGGATAGATTTATGTGTCTTTCCCTAAGATGTTGCTGAAGCTATTATAATATCCTGGCAAGCATCTAGAATATGAGCATGGATTTCCTTCTACTCTTTCACCATTAATAGAATATCCTTGGTGACTTCAGCTGCCGGAACGGGGATATATGTCCATTCCATGCTTGGAGTAGGTGTATGTGCCTGCCCATGTCCTCCTTTTCCTATCAGTGAATCCTGACAGTACTCAAGTGTGAGGGCAGAATGTTGAGTCTACCTCCTGTTTGTCTCCAGATCTTTCCGACTGACTTCTCCGTGTGCTACCAAGAGAGACTGTTGGTAGGCTTGATCAATACTAGTAGGTGTATGTGCCTGTTGATTGCACTTCGACGAACGTGGTTGATGAGATCCATCATATGTAGTTAGATGAGCCAGTGGACTTGCTGATGACATATAAACAGGTGTATGTTCCTGCCTATAGTACTCTGCCGAAATTGCCTGACGGGATTGGCGTGCTGCTGCCAGACAAGTCTTCTGGACAGTAGAATTAAAATGGACGGGTGTTTGTGCCCGCTCGTTTCTTTCCACTAGGTTAGGTTGGAGGAATTTTCTGGAGATGGCCGAGATGAGAACCTACTCGCTGTTAACCAGATTTCACCTCTAGCGATTCGTCTATCCTGCTCAGGTTCGAGGAACCTGAGCCGAACACCTGGAGTCGGTACCGTCATCATGTTGAGGGTGAACTGCCGCATGAGTCTGGCGGCGATTGTTGATGGGAGCCCTCAGGAAGGACTCCTGTCTCCTTGAATTAAGGACCTGAGGGGCCTGCTCATTCTCCTCCTTAGAATAAGGTAGTATGATGTTTATGTACAATTTATGGCTCAAAGAAAGATATCATAATTACTTTTACACTCTAAGCTCATGTGAGTCATGATCGGTGTGAGAAACAATAGGTATTGGTAATATCATACAATTGTGCCATGAAATATGCAATCATAAGAAATGATGTGGGTCTTATGTATGTATGAATACCCATATAGATGAGGATTAAGATTCACTTCAGAGAAGAAATCTAGGAACAGGGTCCATAAAGGTATATGTGCTTCATGGAGATTTGGATACTCTAATCTTGGGGCTTACACTTAAAGAAGATTCCCAAGTTAAGAGAGGTCTTATGATTGGGTTTTAATCATGAGAAGGAAACCCAGATCAAAAGTAAATTAGTACTGGTTAAGAGAAATTAATATTGGGGCTTACTCCTGAAAAAGAGGCCCATGTTAAAGGGATTTGAAAAATTAAAGGGACTTGGGGCTTACTCCTGAGGAGGATGCCCGTATTTGTTACTGGGGCTCACTCCTAAAAAGGAATCCCATGTTAAGGGAATTATGGTTGGGGCTTACTCCTAAGGAGGATACCCATATTTGGTAATTTTAAGATTGGGGCTTACTCTTGAAAAGGATGCCCATACTAGGGGACTTGGGGCTTACTTCTAAGGAGGATTCCCAAATTTTATGGGAATTATGACTGGGGATTATTCCTAATGAGGTTTCCCAAAATTAATGGGTATTATGACTAGGGATTATTCCTCAAAAGGAGGCCCATATTAAGAGGTTCTCTCATCTTAAAGGATGATGTTGAATGAATGAAATATCAATCTTTAGTGACATAATGATGTGTAAATCACTAGGTTTTGAGAGATGTTCCAAGGAGTTCCTTTCAGATAAGGTAGTCAAATAAAGAAATCATGCCATAAATAGATTTGGAGAGTGTCTTGAAGACTGAATGTTGAATAGGAGAGGTGGAATGGCATAAGAGGGGTGAAATGGGCAGGAATGTCACCCAAAAAGATAGGGGCGCGCAAGTCCTGGTAGGCACGTAGGTACTGCATGGGTGCGCAAGTCCCTGGTCACGTAGGTATACCTACGCGACACATGGGTACTTGTGCGATTTTCATCCCTTAGGGTAATACTTGGGCGAGACTTGGCTCAAACCCTTGGGGTTATCCCTAGAGGCTTTCTAGAAGATGGCGCGCGAGTTCTGGTGAAGAAGTAGGGCGACACGCAAGTGTGCCCATTTCCCTTAAGGGTAAAACACTTAGGTGCACAAGTGTTAGTGAATTCTAACACTTAGACCTTACTCCTCTTGTTTAGAACTTCCATTATAGGTAAATAATTATCTTATAAGTGTTCGGAAGACCTGAAGAAGAGACTTGGGCGTTCAGAGCCCTGTATGTGAATTCTGGAAAAAATCCTCCCTGAAATGGGGGGCCCACCGGGGGGTATTTATAGGCTGGAGAAGACCCCGGGCGGTTATCACTTAGGGCATGCAAGTGACTTGCGCGACCATTGTAGAACTTGCGCGACCCTTGCGCAATGTTCTTCTTATTCCTTCCTTTGTCAATGTTGATATTTTTCTAAAGGATGAATCACTTTGAGCTAATATATTCCCCTTTTCCAATCTTTAGACTCTATGATGAAAGGAGCGTCAACACATACATTAGGGTATTTTATAGAATAATGGATGGACTAGATTCTGGGATATCCAGTATTTTATGTTGGGCCATAGGGATTTCCTTGTAGAATCCCAAAAAGGATTCTGAGGTCTGTGAATGATTTTTCTCACAGGGGATAGAAAAAATTGTAAGCATTGACAATGATTTTCCTTGATAGGGTTTGAAAATTTTCAAAGGGCTAAAATCACCATCCAAACCCACAAATGACTTTGTTTGATTCATAGGCACCGATATTACCATCTCGTCCCATGAATGATTTCATTCATAGGGTTATTCGCACAGTGGTGGCATGTATATAAATTTTCACTTCAGGATACCATGGCTTCCTTCACTGTGTCTCCTATTTTGAACATTTTCTTCAAAATATTATTTGATTTTTTTCTTCCCTTTTCTAATTTTTGGGAATTTTTTCCTCTTTTTATGCATAGTTTTGAGAACCAAAAAATTCTCCTATGATTATTTCTAGACATATATTCATGTTTAAATGTTTATGAAAGGGCTCGATTTCTAGTACACAACTTAATTATAGATCCTTTCACTATTAATACATGTTTATAATGTTATAATTTTATTATTCTTTTCAAATTCATATGTATATATTATTAAATCAGGAATGATGAACAATTATTGAGAATTCTACAATATTATTAACACTTTTTATTATTATTATTATGTTTTATTCCATGACTAATGTTTATGATATATGAAAAAATAGGTAAGAACTTTTTAATTTATGATCATGATCTCATACCATTATATGAATTTTAATCTCATGTATAGTCATTCATATATATCTCCAATTTATAGACTTACTGACTGTATAATCTCACACACACTTATGTTTTTCATTCCCTAGGATAAGAATAATGGTTTTAAATAGGTTATACCAAAGAATAATTATTTATATAAATGTTAAATAACTTACATGAAATAAGATGATAATGCATCCAGTCTCATAATAAACCAATCCATTAAAGATATAACATTTTTCATAATTCTATGTTTTAAATATTCATCTAAATAATATAATATTTATGCATGTAAATCTGGGGTTTATATAATAAAACTAATTTAAAAAATGAAATTATAAAAAATTTGATATAGGATAAAAATATAAACGTACATTAGAAATGAATCTTTAATTACGAAAAACTAGTTATTAACTATAATAAACAATATACCATGATGAAAGAACAAACAGTTGATGAAATTTACCATAGAAATATAAAAATAGATATTTATATATATTTACACTATATATATATATATTTAATACATATGTTTTATTTAATAAAAATATCATGTTGATTCGAGTCATAAGATAATAAATCGTAGGTATACTTTTTATATAACATAACATCTGATAAGTTCCTACCTACCAATACCCACAATGATGAATTTACAAAAAAAGGGTTGAATCATAGCTGGGTCCAAAATTAATATCACATATTCCACTATATCTTTATCAAGACAGTAAACAAAAAAGGAAGCCTCAATAAATATATAGTACCAACTAAATACCTATAATTCCTATGAAAATATAAGCTTTAATAATAAATTTGTTTATGAATCCTTTGAATAATTCACTTCTGAAGTCTTAATTTTTTTATCTCATATATAACTTTAAATATTCCCAATACTAGACAACCTCAAAACAACACTCTGATGCATCTTTGTAATGTCTCTAACCTAAATACCAAAATCACACTTGAATCACCTGCACTAATAGCCTTTGAGAACTCTCAGATCCCTATATGTTGGGGACTATTACCACATATATGAGGTACAGATCTGAGAATTATATACTAGCTTTAATTTAAAATAAATTTCATATATGGGCTCTACATATATTTTTTCATTACCCAATATTATGGAGGATTCCCCAAAATTAAATAGTAATATATAACTAAACCAAACAGGGAATATTAAAAAACAATAATAATAAAATGTAAACATACTAAAATGCATCAAAATTTATGAATCCATGGAATGATCACTCACAATACATAAAAAATAAATACGTTAGAGAAAATTATTTTGAAAAAGCAGGATGAAAATGCGAAAAACTAATGGGGGAATGAGATACAAGACAAAAAAAGCATTAATAATCTTTATTAATGTCGATATTAATGTGGGGAGTAATACCTCTTACCTAAAAATGGTAGACTTACTACATACTCCTAATAGATCTTGAATAATTTTATGTACATAAAAAATAACAGTTAAAGGAGTATGCATTTCTTCCAATATTTCCATGAAGGTGTGAGCATTAAATAATTATTAGGGAACCAAATGTGGGTTATCATTGTAGTAGTGATATAGGAGGTTTGTGGAAGAACATATCTACTAATTTATATATGTATATAATGAAACATGTTTTGAAAATGATTAATAGATCACAGTAACAATGTAATATCATAGAAATCCACATATCAATTCTAGCCATGATCAATAAAACCCTATACCATGAATGTATATACAAGAATAACTAATTTATGCTACAAACATGGATCATGAGACGTTCTAATCACAAAAACCATGATTTCTTTCTGAGAGAGACAATTGGATGGAATTAGTATACATTGATGAATAATAATATACTCAAATTCACCCACACATATTTATTGATGTGTAAAATGAAATGAAAATCCTAGTGACCCATCACATGAATTTATTCGAAGTTGATATTCTAATGGAAATATTTGAGCATATATCATGAAATAGTGTAATGGGTATAACCAATCATATAATTTGAAAATAATTTAGTTTATTACCAATAATGGCCTCTAACAATCCTATTTTCTTGACCTATATTCCATTGAGGTAACCAACAAAAGATGTTTATATTAAAAGTAATCAATTTTAATTTATTTTCCCCACTAACTATAAAGAGGAAAATCATGCTATGTAAGAATAAATAGGCATGTTTTATTAAATATCATGCATCATATAAATTAACTTTATCAATAACAAAATATAATAACATGTTTTATGTTGTAAAACTACAACCATGATCAATTCCCAAATAACATATAATTAAATTATAAAAACAAAATAAATGTATTATAGGATGATCTGAAATAGAAAAACAAAACAAATAATAAAATATCACATGTAATAAGTTTATCACGATTGTTTCAATAAAAAATTAAACCAAATACATTAAATATACTATACCATAGGTATAATAGTTGGGAGAGAAAATAATATATCATTTGAGGAAATATAAAAAAGATATATCCAATAATAAGATGTATAAGTTCTTAAAAGTCTTTATATATCTACAATGTTTATCCAATTAGATTATTTAATACCTAGACATACATTTGGATTTAAGTTCAATACTTGAATCAACTCTGAGGCTTGGTTAACAATGGAAAAAAATTAAACCCACATTACATTGAATATAATAATAAATAATATCTTAACATGAGAAATACCATGGAATGAATAAAGATTATAGATCCTCATATACTTCCTATCTCAACCTCAAATTAAGTTGTTAATATGAAATATTTATGAAAAAACACATATAAGGATGATGTATAATGAGAAGTGTGTGCTTGGATTTGTAAACATATTTGAAAAAATATTCAAAAGGTCAATAAAATGGTTGAGTGTCAATTATGGAATTTTTATTCAAATGTATCCATGCTTATCGCAATGTTTAATGATCAATTTCACAAAGACTAGACGTTATTAAAACCAATTTGTAATTTCTAAGTATCAATGTATGATAATTAAATAATTTTAATACATTTATTACCAAGTAACCCATTTCCACCATAAAAACAAATTACCCATGTTTCCACTAAAGCACTCTATTAACTTATGTGTCATTAAATGAATTATATCTCATTCAAGCTTATTGTAAACCTGTGAAATAAAAAATATAACATGGTTAGACTCAATAAAAATTAATTTTAATAATAAAATCAACAATCCAAGAAGGTTTAAAACAATTATATACTTCTATATTATAAGCGTAACTTGAATTGATATAAAACAATGAACCATCAAGGTTAAATATTTCATACCGTGGGTAGTATCATGAAATTTATACAAAACAAGGGGTTTTGGGGATTGAGTTTTATAGAATAGTTTTGAGTTTCTCAATGCCCATAAAACCGAAAAAATATCTATGATTTGGGATAATAATTGAAAATATTCCATAAAACACATCATTCTGCATTAATATTTTTATAATAGTCAACTAAAATGTGTTTTAATTTCACAGAAAAAATAATCCCCAATGATAAAATATAGTCCATTCTATAGTAAATAAGGTCTTTAACCATAATTTTATATCCATTAAAAAATATAGGTTTTCTTTTTAATTAGTTTCAGAAAATATATATGAAATCATGTTTAATACTAGCCTAAGATTCACTCTGTGAGTCGAGGACACCTACAAACATTAATGGTGGGCCTTCTCTATCTCACACAATCACTGTATGACCATAAAAATGTTAAATCAAAATTATATCCTTAATAATTCCAATTTAAAAAATTATTTTAGTCAAATTAAAAAAATTCCCATGTAAACCCAAGAAATAAATTATCAAAATTAGTCTAAAGAAATTACAACCCTATACCCTAATCAATACCCATTGAAATATTATATAATTTCACCGTTTAAATCATTAAACTCTAGTTTGTCCCATTATTATTCAAATTCCATAAAAATGGTGATGCATATAAGGAAATATTCCCCAAAGGTCTCATTGAATCACGTGGGATGAAATTTCCACGTCTTAGAGTGAATTCCACTATGAATTAATGGAAATCAATACAAGATCCCAAACAAAATAAGAATTAAAAATGTTATAAGAGACATGGAGGGATGATAAGATGAGGGGGAAAGATTCAACCTTCAATTTTCATGATAAATCCTATAGAAAATCATTGAATCACTAGAATGCAATTGGAAGTAGAAGAATCCATATAGGATCTCCCCAGGGGTGTGTTTGGGGATGGGAAGAATCTTGTTCAATAGAGGACACATATGGGGATAAGATGAAAAGGTTAAAATAATTATGATCTACCAATTTTAAATCAATTGCGAAAGACACCATATACCCATTTCATATCCACTTTGTTTCTAGTTTTCAATTCTAAAAATTATAACAAGACAACTCTTTATTACACACATAAACATGATTTATTACATAAACTTTCACTTTAGAAAAATATGAGGATTGAGAGGTCTAGTGTATTGGGATGTAAGGAACATTAAATAACTAAGTAAAACATAAAATACAACATCTTCATTAAAAAATTCTTTAACATTACCATAACATTACTTCATACTTAGCATTGCAAAGGATAAGCTGAGGACATACATAAGAATAATGTGAGCTATAAATCCCAGTAAGGGAGTAAAAAAAGAATTAAAAGAATAATGAAATACATGTTAGGAAATAGGCATATCAATGGATCATAAGAGAAACATGAACATAAAGGAATGATATGGAATTATTATCATAACATGGAAATGTGGAAACAACATTTAAAATGACATTAGCATGATCCAAGGCTCGTTGAACATGGATCATGAGTAAACCCACATTTCATATGAATTATCTTGAGTAAAACCTCATTTCACATGAATTGACATGAGTCAAAACTCATTTGACATGATGCATCATGATACTATTCTTTACCCAATGAATTAGAGCACTATCAGGGGAACCCTTTAAAAACATTTCATTTCATGTATAAGAATGTCATAGAGATCCAATAACATGGATTAATTAAACATCATAATTTATTCCATGAATAAGAGATGTGGAATAAAAAACTATAATTCCTCAATCAGAAAGTACATTCCCATAATGTTGAATACCCTTGATAGAGAAATGGGTATGGTATTCACTTACACGATGATTTTGGCATGGGAATTTTGGTGTAATTTCGACAGCCTAATGACGTCAACTAGAAATTGTAAAATGGGTTGATGAGAGAGAGAGGGGTATAGAATAATTTATACATTAAATGGATAGTAAGAGGTTCATTGAACAAAATATCTCCACATATTTAATGAAATTTAGATGCATAATATAAAATAATTGCTTGAATGTAAATGAGGAGAGAGGAATCCCTTACAGAATTTTGGCATGGTAATAGGTGTGCATGTGAGGCATTAATGAGAGAGAAATTGGACTCTCATCATTAAAATATAACTTGGGAAGTATAGGGGAGGTGAAAAATCATACCCCAACATTTTTAATTGAAAATAAATGGGCATAACAACATAAATAAATTTGGACAAAAATGAGAAAGGAAGAAATCACTTACTTGGAAGTGTGATCCCAAAGGCTTGGGAGAGGCTTGAGAGAGGCTTATTAGAATATTGGGGTTCCTTGGTAGGATTATAAGGAGAATATGAAAGATTAGGGACGTGCTCCAAGGGTTTTTAGTGATGATAAAAGGGATCTTGGGTGGGTTTATATAGGAAAGGGGAGGGAATTATTTATTATTTAGGTTTTGGAAACTACACATTAAATTAATCAAAACCACTAACCATTACAAGGTTTTTTCTCATGTGTTTTTCCTAATTGGAGTGTAAAACTTTATTTTATAAGTCCAATGGCCAAAAATGTTAAAATATTAGGCTTCCTTATGTGAAGGCGAGCCACATTCTCAAGGAAATCATTTTAAAAATCTAATATATTTTATAAGTCTTGGAGGTTCCACTAAGGAACTATAAAATTAATCAATAAAATCTAAAATCACAATATATGAATGGTAAAACATATATTGTATGAACATCCCTTTTATAAACTACAACAAATAGGGCTTTTAAGAGTGCTAAAAATGGCCTTTAATAGTGCTAGAAAAGCACTGTAAATTGCAGAGAAGATAAAGGGGGTCCCCTTTACCAGTGTTCAAAATAGCGCTGCTAAATGGTCACCTTTATCCATGCTAAAAAAATGCTGATAAATATACCCCTTTATTAAAACTTGTTTAGTGATGATAAAGGGCTATCATTATCAGTGCTATTTTGAGTGCTGATAAAGTGGGACTTTATCAACACTATTTTGAGTGTTGATAAATGTCTAATATATCATCGCTCAGAATAGTGATGATAAAGACCCCCATTTATCAGCACTATTTTTAGTGATGAAATATTACACATTTATTAGCACGTAATTAGAATTGATAAAGGCCAAGTTTCTTGCGAAAACCCATCTCCTGCATATCAGCTGCAGACCTGAGACAATACCTGCACACATAGCACAAAAAACATATACACAAAAAAAGCATAGAAGAACAAAACAACAAGCACAAGAGTTTCCCAAAAAATTCTATATACATTTACTTGAAATCATGAATACAAAAACACACACTGCTACATACATTTCAAACAATGTTTAATATGGTTACAATTACAATTATCCAACAAACCTTTAAAAACATTAATATTTTATCCTTTTTTCATATGTGATCCCATCTCAAAAATAATCGTCCATGGTATTGGTTTCTGAACAATGCATTTGAACTCAGGAAAAAGAAATTCACCAATATAATAAAAAAATATTATTTTAGTAATAAAATAATGAAATAAATTAAACATTAATATGAAATAATACATTAATAAAATTTCAATTATTACCTGTCACAACCATTACATGTCAATATTTCTTGGGATTAAATTAATATTTTATAAGAGGCTCATCATGATTCATTGACTTATAATTATTTTATTGTTAATATTACATGGATGAGAAAAGAAGCAGAAGAAATGTCAACAACCACATGGAATCTAAAATGTTTCATTTATTGATAATAAAAAAGGGAGGAATCTCCACATGTTATATAATATGACACATACATGATGGTGTATTAAATTTCGTAGGAGTATTCAATTTTAGATAAAATTATAACATTTTGTTAGTGATAACACTATCCTATAGAGGTTATAAAACTAATAGTTACATATATTAGGAGCCTCTAAGAGTGTACTCTTCCATGCTAGGACAAAGGGAATGAGTGCTAGCACGTCCGCATCAGACATCAGGTCCAACCCTACATTCACCCTGACCACTTATGCCGCTCTAAGGAGCCCATACAATATCTAAGGTCCCATTTCAGGTATGGAAGAAATTCATTTCTCAGTTTTAGAGGGAAACTGATGAGAATATACACAATTAGATAGGCCATGATCATACCAGTTTCGTTTTCTATTTCTCTCCTAGTTCTTTAGTGTTATTAGCAAGACCCCCTCCCTCCCCTCCCCGAGACAGCCCCCTCCCAACACCTCTACACCCCCCACCACTACACCTATATCCCCCTCCCTCCTCCAAGACAACCCCCCTCTCCCCCTATAGCCCCTCTGTTTCCCTGGACAGCCCCCTTCCCACCCCCTGGATAGCCCTTTGCCACCACCTGGAGAACCCCCTTCCCACCCCCTGGACAGCCCCCCTCCCCTCCTGGTGACCCCCCACTCCTGGACCCCCCACTCCTGGACACCCCCTCCTTCCTGGACAACCCAACCCACCCTCCCAACCCCTGGACACCCCCACCACTCCAGCTGAAGCCCCCTCCCTCATCCTAGAAAACCTCCCACCTCCCCCTTATAACCCCTTCCCTTTCCATGGACAACCCCTTTCCCACCCCCTGGACAGCCCCCTTCCCACCCCTAGACAACCCCCATCCCCTCCTGGACACCCCCACTCCTAGACCGCACCTCCTTCCTCGACACCCCCACCCACCAATCCACATTCATCCTCTTCCATCCTCTTGGAAAACCCCCCTCCCTCAACCTACAGCCCCCTCCCTTTCCCTGTACAGCCCCTTCCCACCCCCTGGACAACCCCCTCCCCTCTTAGACACCCCCCAATCCTAGACAACCCCACTTCTGGACACCCCCTCCCTCCTGGACACCCCCTCCTTCTGGACAACCCCTACCCACCATCCCACCTGGACACCCCCTCCCTCCTAGAGACCCCTCTCTCCTAGTTATTTTTTGTGATTATCAAGACCCCATCCCTCCCCTCCCAAATAAATCCCCCCTTGGACAGCCCCCTCCCTACCCCTAGATAGCCCCCACCACCACTCCACCTGCAGCCCCATCCCTCCCCCTGGACAACCCCCCTACCCCTGCAGTCCACTCCATTTCCCTAGAGAACCCCCACCCCCACCACTCCCCCTGTAGCCCCCTCCCTTTCCCTATACCTCCCCCCTCCTACCTCCAAGAAATAAATTATCCGAAAATTAAGATAATGTATCATACAATCCTAAAAAGACGTTAGTACGAAAGGGATGAATCTAGTGTATACCCATTAACAACCATCTTTATCCAACTATATTTTTATCATCTATTTGATGTTGGAATAAATATTATACATACACCATCATTCACTAATATTAATTATAAAATCATATATAATTTTAGAAATATCATAAGTGTACTAAATTTAAAATCCTACATGGTTTTGAATATTTATCAGTCGATAATCATAGACGAATAATCAAACTCCACCCAACTCCATCGTCTTTTTCTCATGTACCTAACTTCCTCAATCACCTTGGGTATAATGAGAGCTATAACAATAGGTAGATAATAGATTTTCATATATTATAAAGAGACATAAAGATCATAAGAGAAATTTTTTGGTCTCCAAACCAAACATGAATAACCTGTGCTGCCTCCTCTCAATTGAATAAGATATTAAAAATTAGAAAATGTGATTTGAGTACTTAGTACCCCCTGGGAATTCATGAACATGGATTATTACTCCAATTTCATGACTTTTGAAGATAAACAGTTCAAAAAATCAAGGAAAAACACAAAACAAATAATATATTAGAGGAATTGGAACGAAATTTTACATAATATTAACAAAAATATAATTTAAAAATACAGAAAGAAGAAACATAGTTGTCCTATAACACAATCATAGGATTCCAATCCTATGGAAAGTTATAGAAGGGATATATATATATATGAGTAGTGGGGATACATCTTCTGGAATTCAGTTTCTGGTAAAAAACATCCCATTCCACATATTTCATCCACATGTCAGGATTGAGGGTAAAAATTGATTTATTTGAGAGTTTCCTCACAATTATTCTAGATCTGAAAATTATTCCTTCCATCAAACTAATATATCATTAGTAGTTTTTCTAGAATATGTATTCTACTACAACGTTGGTGTAGAGAAAAAGTGTGTTTCTTAGAAATATAATGTTATAATGGTAAATTATGAATATGTTGGGTCTTTATGAAATTATATAAGATATATTAGGCCGCAAACTGAACTGGAATATAATTCCCGTGCCTTTATATGCACTTGAAATTGGACTAGTTGGTTGAGCATTGTGATTCCTCACTACCAACCCACTTCAGGCTACTGTAGAAGTGATACACCCATTGTATATTATCAGTATTAAATGGAATTGAATGGATATTTACCTGGAAAACCCCTCCCTCCTGGAAACCCCTCCCTTATAGACACACCCCCTCCCTCCCCTCCTAGACACCCCACTCATGGACAACCCCCTAGACACCCCCTCCCTTTTGGAAACCCCCCAATCCTAGACACCCCTGGACACCCCTCCCTCCTAGACACCCCCGCCTTCCTGGATACCCCCAACCACCTAGAGACCCTATCCCACCTAGATACCCCTCCCTCTAGGGCACCCCTCCCTCATGGACACCTCCCTCCCATATTGGACACCCCCACTCCTAGACATGCTCACCCACCCTCACACCAAGACAACCCTCCCTCCTGGACACACCTCCCTTCTTAACACACCCCTCCCTCCACTCATGGACACCTCGCTGGACACCCCCTCCCTTTTGGACACCCCCACTCATGGAAACCCCCTATACACCCCCTCATTCCTGGAAACCCCCTCCTTCTTGGACACACCCCCACCCACCCACCTGGAGACCCCCTCCCTCCTGGACACCCCCACCCACACTCGCACCTGGAGACCCCCTCCCTCCTGGAGACCCCCTTTCTCTTGGACACCTCCCTCCCCTCCTAGACACCCCCAATCCTGGAAAACCCCACCCACATATGAGGAAAACTAATTGAGAAATTGAAAATCCCTAATATTGATTCCCATCACGATTTTAAGATTCTCGTGAGTGTACCAAATGACTATGTATTGGTTGAATTTTATACTATCGACTATTATAGTCTAATGAACTGTAGCCTCCCCAGATTCAATTCTTGAATTCATCTATATCATAAGAAAGAGAAAATTTTGATTAATTATGAAAATGGAGGATTTTGGGTTAAAAAATGGACTTGAGTAAGAAAGGGACACATCAGTAATTATAAATATCATATTTAGTCCACGAATTGTTCAAAGTCATGTTATCGCATGACCATAATAGGATCATGTGATCAAATGAACCTGGGAGATTAATATGATTAAATGACCCTTGAATCTTTATGTGATCATGTAAATAAGATAAGAATATAAGAATCATGGTTAAATTAAATTAACTTAATTGATTATGTGATTTTTTAATGTGATTTGATCATGTGATGAGCTGACACAATCAGTTCACATGAAGCATTCATACAGAGAAGCTTATGTGACCAATCACATGAAGAGGCTTATGTGTTGTAGAGAAAAAACCTAAGAGTTATCACAGAGCTATGAAATATGGAGTCATTAGTGAAATATATTTCCCATTACCTATGTGATTGACCAGTCAGAGTCTCATTTTTCTTCCTATAAAGGCATGTCACGCAGCCAAAATTATTCTAAAATAAACGAACCCGGCAAGGAATAATGAAAATAAATTCAACGTTTCATTATATAAATTTTCATTAAAATAGACATATTATATAGTAACATTACCTTTACATCTTTCCATATGGTTTCTTTGGTCCAGATATAATCTAATAACAAAACAAATGATTCTTTGCGCTCTTTACTGCTAATGGTTAACTACTTCTTAACAAAGCATCTAATATGAACATCCGATCCGGTGTCCCTGTGATTCTCTCATCCTTAAACCACCATATAAACTGTAGATTATGTGTATCTGATATCCATTTTTCATCCCTAGATGGATTCTAATTCCTAATAATTTCTTTATGGTTTAGAACATATGGGTCAACGTTAAAAATTGTTATGAAAAACGTACAGGTGGGCCTACACTTGATCTATAATATTGATCGTGACAACCTCTCTTCTATAAATTCCTTCACCCTCAAGCCTCCTAGTGTGATGAGATTTTAGTATGCCAAAATTTTCCACACCATATATGTATTTGGTATAGAATTCAATGGATTCCTTATCAATATATTACTCCACAATACTACCCTCTGACCGACTTCAATTTTTGACATACCCTTTCAAAATCATCATATACCGTTCAATGGGGTGCATCTATCTATACTGTACATGACCAAATAGTCGAATATCTCTCAATAAATGAACCATCAAATGAACCATCATATCTAACAATCTCGGTAAGGAGACCATTTCCAATCTACATAATATGATGGTAATTTTTCATTCCATAGTTGGTAATTTCGTCGGGTCTATAACTTTTCTTCATATATCTTTGAAGAATAAACAGAGCTTCGTTAATGTATGGTGGAAATTCATGGAAAAAATTCCTTGTAAAGCTATATGTATTAGATTTTTCACCAAAACATGGTATTCAGGTGATTTCAGACCATTTAATTTTAAATTGCTCATTGAAACAATGTTCTTGATATTTGATGAATACCCCTATGGAAATTTTATGTCATTGAAGAAGTTTCAAAAGTAATATCTATCATTCTTGTAAAGCGTGTAAGTAGTAGGATGAAGAAATGATCATTTTTAGCCCTTCACTGGTGCTAAATCTTCTCATATTCCCATCTCAACCATGTCCAATCCAGCTTTAATTCCATACATTGTTTTTTCGGGTGCATTTATCAACGTGCGGATGACAATATCACATACATTTTTTTCAACATGCATAAAAACAAGAAAGTGTCGGACACACAGAAATTTCTAGTATGGTAATTCAAAAAAAATTGATCTTTTTTTCCAACCGGTTATCATACGGTTTTTTGAAAATGGTTTACCAAAAGTAGTTTCCTCATATATTACTTTCTCAAATAATTGATCACCTGTTAGTGGAGATGGTGTTGTACATTCTTCTGAACTTCTGTCGAATGATGTCATCCAAGAGAGGTACTTATGTTGTCAGAGTAGAACTCTGCGATGTCATAGAAACACGGTTTTCGATGAATATTTCAACCTAATTGACTGTATACTTTGTTTGAAATCGGGACGCCCATGAGTTCCTTTAATTCTATATCCTGTCATATTTCCACAAGAAATAAAGTCATTTATCTTCCCATACAACCTGGATTTCAAAGTGAAATCTTCATTTTTTTATGAATCATACAACGTAACACCGGGATCCCATAATAAATTCAAATCCTTGATCAATGGATCTAGATAAACATCAATATCATTACCTGATTTTTTTGGTCTTGATATAATCATATATAACATGATGTATTTTAGTTTCATGGTAATTTATAATTTACCAACATAACCAGCCATGTACTATGACTGCTCCTTAAGAAACCAAAAGGATTAATCCCATCTGTAGAAAGCGCAAGACGAAGGTTTCTCGGCTCATTTCCAAATTTAGGAAACTCTTGATCAATTCTCTTCCACTAAAGAGATTCTTCTAGGTGACGTAGTTTCCCATATTTAATTTTTGTATCTTCATGCCATGTCAATTGTCATGCAATCTCCTCATATCCATATAGGTGATGAAACCTTGTAATGACTGGAATGTACCATACAACTCTCATAGGATTGGAATTATTTTTATTGTATCAAGAATAACCACAATTTTGGAATTATTTAAGTGATTTTTGTTCCTTGAGAAACAATATACATTCATTAGGGCATGCATGTATTCATTTAGAGATCATACCCATAGATCATAGAATTTGTTTAGTATCGTATGTTCGACTCAATAACCCATTATCTCCTGGGAGCATTTCATTTACGAGAGAAATTTGTTCCGTAAAACTGGCATCACTCCACCCATTATTTCTTTCAAATTATAAAGCTTCAGTACAGCTAAGAATGCTGTATATTTAGTGCAACCAACATACAATAGTGTTTTTGAACAACTCATTAACTCCTCAAACAATTTTGTGCAATCCCAAAGTTCATCTTCAACTATCCTTATTATTTCCTCAATATGATCTTAATCATTATTCACATATGTAATCACATCCTCTATATGATCACCTTCATTGTTCACGCTTGTATTTATATATAATGATCCATAAAACGACGTGTTATTTCAGCCACTACCTAAATTCATTTTTCCCCGTGTTTATTCCAACATGTATAACATAGATCTATTCTGTGACAATTTAGGTGTTCTTCCAACTCCTCTGGACTAATTTTATTGAATAACAAAAATGTAAACACATAAAATGGATTTGAGAAGGGTCACATGCATGATCTTTTGAAAACATGATGAAATCTTTCATGCTATCTTCATACCCTTTTTTCAACCAATTGAAACTCATCCATTATTTATTCATATTCATCCTATTTTATACAATAATATTAATAATTATCAAATTAATTACACAAAATATGTTCAAAAATCTATGAGAATCCCTTACACTATAATGTTTTAGTATCCCACATGTGATCTATATACAATGCTGTAAACCGTTTTTAGTGTTTATCTAGAAACATAATGTCTCTAGTCAAGAACTAATTTACTAAAATAATAGATGATATTATTTTCAATAGAGTTCTTTTCGGTGGAAGGATTCATTACATGTTTTGTTATGGTTATTTGACTACGGTGTCTATAAAGCGTCTCATAGAGTCCTCTAGTGAAGTGGTTTTCAAGGATTCTGTGGAATTGAACTAGTAACAGAGTCGTGGTGCCATTGAAATTGGTAATGTTTGGATTGATATTCAAAAGTTTATGAACTACAACATGGAAAACAAATGGAATACCAATCATTCAAATAACTACAACACCATACAAACACACAATCGTGCTCACAATCGCAACACCATACAAACCAAACAATAAAAATTTCAGATTTTACAGAGAATCAATTATTCAATTACATTTGTTAATTCAGGGGTTTTAACAGATGTTTTATCATTCTGGGGTGTTCATTCCTTAGTCATGTAAACGTAAATTACCAATTTTTATATTCAAATGTTCAACAGGAACCAACCAACATGCAATTCATTTAGTATGCAAACAAGGACCACCAACGACCACGATATTCAGTGGGGCGTTTAGCCCGTATATTTCACATTACAAACATCAATATCAATTAGAATTAATATGATAGAAAGAGGAAACCATTGAGTAAAATAAAAAAACTCACCGTGAAGGAGTCGTTCAACGCGCGACAGAGGTGCGTTCACTGCAGAGGAGAGGCGTGCGATAGAGGATATTTCCCACTAAAAAGAAAACATAAACTGAGAAATCATATATTATAGCTATCCAAAATAGGTCCAATGGGATTTAGGAATAAGACATTTCTGGTTAAACAATTTTGTTGGTCAATAGTGGGATTTTATTCTCCATCTATGATATCTACTTCCCGTTTATTTATTTTTTACATATATACTATTTTCCTAGATGTTTAACTTATAAATGGGATATGTCTGATTTTTAGGAAAAAGATCATTTTAAATTTTCACTAATTTATGGATAAAATATTCCACATTATTTGTATCTTTTTCCCTAGGGATCATTATTATCTTGTTGTGATTTTGAACGCATCTTAGGTAAGTGTAAAGTTAGGTCAGTCGTTGGTTATGATACCAGGTTGGGTCATATCATTACATTTCCAATTCTAATTTAACCATGTCCATATTAATATAGAATTTGGGGGGGGGGAGATAGTATTATATAAGGGGATTAATAGAGGTAAAAATTATCCTAGGATCTCTAATACAAGTGATAAAATATGAAACATTCACCGGGTGAGGGATAACCCCACAAGAGGAGAGGAAGGGGAGGGTGGTGTAGCGTGGAGGGGTTCTAAATGAGAAAAGGGGAAAATAAAGTAAAACATAAAGGTTCAAAAGGGGATTGGGTGGCCTATCCGGGAGGGGGGTAGGGGGATGTAGGGGTGTGGGGGAGGGGGTGTGGGTTGTCCAGGGAGGGAGGGGGGGTGGGCTACCCAGGTGGGGTGGGGGGGGGGGGGTACATGGGTGTGGGGGAGGGGGTGTGGGCTATCCAGGGGGAGGGCTATCAACTATGAAATGACCATTAGGGATCCTAAATAGGGAATTATGAGACGAGAAAAAAATGTGGAAGAGGGGTTTGGGTGATGAGTATGGGTGGAAAAAAAGGAATAGGGGAACCTCATTAAAAAGTCTAAAAAATATGTTTTCATTTTAAGAATAGGGTACATTATGGTGTAGCCTAAGGGTATATTTCATAGTACACCCTATGATGTCGCATTGTTGAATGAACACAAGGTATACACTACAACACTCATCGCCTAGGAATAACCATTAAATCTTTATCATGAATTGTGATGTCACTATATGCCTCATGGAATAACATCCACCCCCCAAATAACATAGCTATCCTCCCACATGACCCAAACCACGAACATAAGGTGGTTCCCATGGATAAACTCACATACATAAAGGAGGACCTAAATTGGAATAACCAATATAAACTTCAACACAATCTGCACCCCTAAAATAATTTATGTCTTGTGGAAAACTGCATATACCCCATGATGTATATCCAAACATAAACTTTAAAAAAATTTAATGAATGTTCACCTTAGTGGAGTATCTCTACAATGAAATCCCATGGTCTCTAGGCCTCATCCTCATCATAGATATATAATAACGATTAGGATATATTGAACAAGCATGGAAGATAAGCATCATCCTAGATCTTAGATAGCCAATGATTGATACCTAGCATCAAGGAGGAGGATATTACATAAGAATATCATAATCGAAACGTCCTAAGAATCCTCAATCAATGTATCCATCATTATCATATACTATTGTTAAAAAATATATCATGAAGATCCCAATTCCTATAGTTAACAATATATCAACAAGAAATCTCTTTATTCATATTTAGTTACCAACCTACACCACCCCCATGTGTGGATATTCCTACTCTTAAGTTCATAAATAATCCACATAATCATTTCCACTAAAATCATAATCAACCCCACTCCATGTACAATACCTATAAGGGTTCTAAGGGAGATGTCACAATTTCATATAGCCGTGATAAATATTTTCTTTGGGGTAATAAATACAAAACATGTACTATAAATGATAAAATATTTAAAATAATCCTTGATATATCTCACAAAACAACATACACATTGGTTATTCCATCACTAGTACCCACCAAGGCATCCCCCCAATCGAATGGTCAAGGGATAAATATCTTCGGAGAATAGAAATACCATGGGACATAATATTATATCTCCTCAACTTCCATGATCTAATGAAAAATATCTAATCTATTATCTCACTCAGTCCAGTGGGCCACACTCCAAATATTATAGACATCTTATACAATGGTCTACACATATTAAGATCAATAACTAGTCTTCTAAGAGTCCCAAGTCATCAAAAAAGGTGGTTAGAGAGAAATAAATTTAATGCATCAAGAATCATCCAAATTGAATATATTTTTAAATAAATGATCACCAAATCTCAAATTCCTAAAAAATAAATATAAAATTTCTCTATCACAAGAAAACCACATTTATAGAGAACCACCCATTAGTTACAAAAAAACAGTAATGGGAACAATTTGATCATAAGGATTTTATAAAAACCCATTTCTCATAATGACCCAAATGAACAAAAAAAGAACATTTTAAGGGTCAAAATCCAAATAAAATGATTCAAAATATCTTCCAAATGAACTCTTCAGACCAATATTCTGAATATAATTTTTTAAAACCTCATGGAATCCAAAAATCCAAAATAATAACATTTTTAATAGTGAAATTCTATCATAATGTTTAATATAACTCATATGGGTTAACACAACCTTGTAAAATCTAACAGCCCCTTTAAGACACATTAAGATCACTACACACCCAAAAAAAATTATTTAGAAATCAATAGGTGTAAAACTCACATTTAAAAACCATTATATAGTACTGGATTTGAATTTTTAAAATATTTTCATGTTTTGAAGGCCACTTGAGAAATTTTCTATATAATTGGTACTTAACCAATTCCATAATAAGGATTAAAAATATCCTAGATATCATTATTATTCTATCATATGGAACACAAATATAAACAAGCTGGATGATTCTTACTTGAATGAAAACTAGTAAATCAAGCAAAAATATTTTCTTATAAACCATTAAGGGTTACCAAGTAGGAGGGGCGGTGGCGGAGGCAGTGGAAGTGGTGGCAGAGGCAGCGGCAGTGAAGGCAGTGTTGATAGAAGAGGAGACGGTCGCATCGGCGGGGGAGGAAAAGGCAGCGATGGTAGAGAAGGAGGAGGAGGAGGAGGGGACGTGGTGGAGAAGGGGTTGGGTTCAGCTTCTGTAAAGGATTGAATGGGTGCAAGAGATGAGGGGTCTGTTAGGGTTATTTTATTAAAAACTCTGGAACCTTTATCAGTGCTAGTTAAAAGCAATGATAAAGGTTTGTTTTTTCAGCTCTAAAATAAAAGCGCTGATAAAATATACATTTATCACCGCTTTTCTAGCACTGATAAATATAGGCCTTTATCAGTGCTAAATAAGCACTGATAAAGTACCTATTTATCAGTGCTAAAATTATTGCATTGATACAAACTTTTTTTATAAAAGTATAATTTTAATAACTTATATTCTTACATAATTATTAAAAATGATATATAGGATATATATATATATATTGATAATTTTAACTATAAATAGTATATATTTATAAATATTGGTATATAATTGTTAATATATATTAATAAAATTATAATTACAAATTTATTTGAAAATTTTATATATATATCATTATAAACATAATAAAATATAATTATTATTTAAATATATTTAATGTTTTTTTATAATTACATTTTCTGGAAAAAATATAGTGCATAGCATTATGAATTAATCAATACATACCTCATCTTGTAATATACAAATGAACATTCATGCATATATAACATACACGCATATATTCATTTTCCAAATTCATTAGAAAACACATATACATTCAATAATTTTAATTATAAATATATATATTAAAAAGTATTATATATTTATAAAAAAAATAAATATATTAAATATAATAAATATAATAAATACAATGAATTAATCTAATAAATCTCTAATAAATTCAATAAATCTAATAAATATAATAATTTTTTTTATTATTTAATGTATTTTATTATAATATTATAATTATTTAATTATATATATATATTTATAATCTCTGAAATACCTTTTCAATTAAAACATTATATATATTGTTTTAAATTATTAAAAAATATATATTAAATATATACAATTGTTTTATTTAATGTATAAAAATAATCATTATTTTGGAATATAAATATAATAATTTTGATATAAATTTATAATAAAATCTTTTATCAATGTTAATAATAGCACTGATAAATGTACCCTTTATCACTACTTTTAGCTGGAACTGATAAAGGCCCACCCCTTTATAAGTGCTTTCTGTTTAGGGCTTATAAAGCACAGCGCTTCCCTTGACCTGTTTTGTGGTAGTGGTAGTATTTTATTACATCACTATTGGGTCATTGTGATGCCATACAACACATTATATATTTAAATAGTATTAAATTTTTACCCAAATATTTTACTCTCAGAAATTTATGAAAAAATAACCGTTAGATAATTTTGATATATTGAATCCAAAAATGATATTAATTTAATCCAAATAACATTCTAAATATGTTAATTTTTTTACTTTTAAAATAAAACCTGAAATTTTCCGAAAATTAATGGGTTTTGAGAAAGACAACATTCAAACCTTAATAAAAATTATAATTTTATTCATAAAAAATAATAAGATCATTTATATTTAATAAAAATTGATTTATTAATAATATTTTATTAAAATATTATTTAATTCAAAAATCCATTAATTCACCAAAATAGATTTATTAATTAAATATTAACTAAAAAATTTATTTGTGGTGTAAAAACCATTTACAAAGTCACCATAATAAGATGAATGCATATTCTTTATTCTATAAAATAATAATGCACATAATCATAGTACTAGGGTATTATTACATAACGCCTTATAAAACCCAAGTAAGACTTATGGGCAAGGTGTGCGACGGTGACAGACTCTTGGGGCAACTTGGATAACATCGCTCAAGTGGTAATCTCTATTAACTTACACTTCTCTCGTAAAAGATTCTGTTCCAGCTTAAAAGGTTGAATCCTAGATTGGGCTTGGTCAAGAGTGAAGCCCAGTGATGCTACCTCATTTTTGAGCTCGGACAAATGGACTTTGTGGGGAAAAATTCTATTAGATGAGGCCATCACTTAATTTGTCTAAGTAAATTGTATATGTTAAAGACCTATAATTATACGAACCATGTGGTTATTTTTCAATGGCTATATTAGCAACAGTAACAATTGTTAACGGTATTTTAAAATCTAAAAACATCAAACCAAATAATTTCATATGTTTTATATAACCATTTTACATAATAATATATTTAATTAGATCATGAGTAATTTTCATTAATAAATGTTTTGGTCATTACAATATTCCCCCTTAAGAAATTTCTCCATCAAAATTTCCTTCTCCCTCACTAAAAAAGATGAGGGCAAATCTGCTTAATCACTTCCTCCAATTCCCACATTTCTTCATCAAACATGTGGTTTCAACACAACAACGTGACAAAGAGCATTGTCTTATTTTGTAAAATGTTTTCCCTACAATCTAAGATCATCACATGATTCTCTTCATAGGATAGGTTGGTCCACAATGGTACCACCTCTAGATTGATGATATGTGATTGGTCAGGTATGTACTTCCTCCAGAGTGATACATGGAATACATCGTGTACTTGAGACGAGTTTGGTGGGAGTTCTAGTCGATAGGACACTACTCTAATGAGTTAAAGGATATCTAAAGGTCCTATGTACCTTTTACAAAGCTTTAACTTCTTTCCAAATATCATAACTCTCTTCCAAGGTGATATGAAGAGGAATACTGTGTCTCCAACATCAAACTCTAGGTCTCATATACGATTGTAAACATAGATCTTTTGTCGATTTTAAGCAGCTTTAATGTGATGCTGGATGGTCCTAACCTTCTCCATCATTTCTTCGATAATTTCTGGACCTATGATTTTTCACTCCCCAACATCATCCCAACATTCTGGTGTTATACACTTATTCCTATTAATGGATTCATAAGGAGCCATTTGGGTACTTCAGTGGAAATTGTTATTATAAGTCAAATCAACCAGAGGAAGATGTTGATCCCATCCTCTTTCTAAGTCCATTGATAATTCCCTCAAAATTTATCCAAGTGTTTGGATAGTCTACCCAAATTGGCCATTAGTTTGAGGATGATAAGCCATACTGAAGTTCGGTTCAGTATTCAGATCATTTTGGATACTCTTCCAGAACAAATAGGTTCATATTGGATCTTGATCAGATACAATCGATAATGGAACTACATGTAGCATTACCAATTCTCTGATGTATATCTGTTCCAATTGATCCAATGAGAAATACTCATGAATCTCCATGAAGTGTGCATTATTTTAAAGATGATCCACAATAGCCCAGATATAATTTTTTCCTTTGGATGTATTCGGATGTCCGATGACTAAGCCCATGGGTATGGTCTCCCATTTACATATTGGTGTGGGTAATGGTTTCATCATCCCCTTAGACTTATTCCTCTCAGCCTTTAAGTGATGACATACCAGGAACCTTGATATATACTCAGCGATCTCCTTCTTCATGTTATCCCACAAGTAATGCTCTCGGAAATCTCGATACATCTTTTTTGTTTCCTAGGTTAATGGAGAAATTCAAACTATGTGCATCATTCATAATTTCATTCCTAAACTCTAGATTTTATGTAACACATAGTATTGAACCAAATATCACAATTCCTTCTTCATTAAAATTGAACTCTTAGGATATCAATTTTCTTCTAGTATCAACATTCTTTTAAATTCCCACATAATCATTTTGAGCCTTCATTAACATTTCGAAAAGTTGCAGTTGAGAAATCATTTCTGAAAGGATTTATGATGTTACTTTATTTAGGATTCCCATTTTATCTTCATCAAATCTAAGAATATTAGATCCATTTCAATTCTCAACAATGACAGAATCACTGGGTCATTCTTGCTTAGATAATTCTTTACATTGTTCTTTTTCCCATGGTGTTAATGGATTGAGAAATCATAGTATTTGATCAGCTATAACCATATTCATTGGAGCATGTTCAACTCTTTATATGTGAATATATACATAAGTCTCTTTTTGATTCATATATATTTCACTCTTCTCCCCAAAATGGTAATGCCACCAAATTTTGAAAGAGAAGATTACCGAATCCAATTCTAGATCGTATGTTGGATAGTTTGTCTCATGAAACTCTAATTGCCTTGATTCATAGGTAATTACTTTTTCATTTTTCATTAACACATAGCCAATGCCCTTCTTTTAAGAATCACTAAATACCACAAAAATTTCTCCACTTGTGGGTAGTGTGAGAACATGTGCAGTGATAAGACTACTTTTCAACTCCTTGAAATTCTCTTCACATTCATCACTCCAAGAAAACTTGAGTCACTTCCAATTTATCTTGGTAAGAGGGTTTGATAATCGTGAGAAATTTCTCACAAATCGGTGATAATATCCACCTATCCTAAGGATGGTACGGATATCTTTCATAGATGTTGGCCTTGAAGACCCCTCAATTGCATTTATCTTAGAGGGATCCATAGATATACTTTTTTTGATTATATGACCAATGAATGTGACCTCCATCAACCAAGACTCACCCTTTATGTACTTTTCATAGAGCTTATCCTTTTGAAAGGTCTCTAGTACAATGATTTGATACTCCTTAGGATCCTATTTGGTTTTAGAGTATATTATAATATCGTCTATAAAGACTACCAAACATTCATCGATGTAATCTATAAAGACTTTATTCATAAATTCCATGAATATTAATGGATCATTAGTGAGTTTGGAAGGCATTACTATGAATTCATAGTGCCCATATCTTGTACAAAAAGTAGTCTTGGGGATATCCAAATTCTTCACCCTTATTGGGTAATATCCCAACCACATATCCACTATGGAGAAGTATTGTGATCCATGTAGTTGATCGAACAACTCATCAATTCGTAGCAGATGATACTTGTCATTTGTTGTGTTTTTTGGTCAGAGTAGAGTACTCAAGAGGGGGGGGGGTGAATTGAGTATCTATTAAAATTTTTCTTAATTTTTTTTCTTACAAAATAGGATCCTTAATAAAAATTAATACAAACCAATCAATTAAGGTAATACTATTATAAAAGTTTTAAAGTTAAAATAACCTCTCCAAGGATTGATTAATTCTCATTAATATAAATATGAGTTATTGATACTATTTTTGAAGCTATTATAATAAGGAAAATCAATCATAACTTCAATCCAAAACTAACTATCAATGTAAAATATAGTGCTTTATGAAATACACAGTATAGTTGAGAAAAAATAAATTAAAAGAAACAGTGGATAAAACAAGTGGTTTAGTCTCAGGATGCGACCTAATCCACTCCAATGGGTGATCACCTACCACAGTATAGTTTATATTAATAAAATTTATTCACACCTTGGATCGGGGTAAAAAACAGTGCACATGACTGTCCAGGTCACACGACCTCTTCCACTACTCTTCATGGTTATAAACTACTTGGTCACACAAGTACCTCTTTCACACTTATCCATAGGAGTAAAAAAAATATAAAAAGATATGAGTGGAATGATATCTAGTATCTTTCAGTTTAGTACATGAGACCAAGTGTGTTTTAATACAGGCTTTCACACAATAATCGAAAGATAAAAACAATTCACAATAGAGAAAAGCTGATGAGAAAAGGATAAAAGTGCTCTGAGTGTTATTCTATATAACTCTAAAATTTTAGGATGAATCATATGCGATTATCGAGTCCTCTTATAAAAAACGGAGTATTTCAAGTCTTCCAGTTCGAAGGTGTAAGCTATCTAGATCGTGTTATTCTTGATGGTGGTACTGTGAAAATGTTTTTTGTATCTAATCTATGGTAGTATAGGATTTAGAATCTAGAGTAATTCATGTGTTCTTTAGTTTTTTCTTCTTTCTTGTATTAGTTCTCTTTTCAAAAACATGCACTCTACTGCTCTACTTCTCATCTCTTTATTCCAGTGCTACGATTTTCTTTTATTTTAGAGTGCATGTGTTGGAACTAACGTGATGCGTGTATTCTACACATCTTACCTCGTACTATCACGTTCCATGTATACAAAAAAATATTAATTATGTGAATGCATTTAAATGAATAAAATATGGAAGTTATAAATTAAATTGAAAATGAAAAAATAGATTAAAGAAAGGTGTCACAGTCTGTCTAGAAATGGTATCACATAGAAACAATGTCACCATAAAATGGTGTCTTCTTCTTTGACTTTGAGCGGTAAGACAGTCATGATGGCATAGTTTTATTGAGATCAGGCAGTCGTAGCACATATGTTGTGTTAGAATCATGGTTTCTTGTGATTTTCCAGACATCTAATAGTGTCTTAGTGATGGTAGTAATGAACCAGTGTCACAGACTTCATGAGATCTAAAACTAGTTACGGTGTCTGAATCACAATGTCCGGGTCATGGGGTACGGGTTACAGTGTCTGGGTCACGGTGTATGGGTCACATTGTATTGGTCACAGTGTATGGGTTACAGTGTATGGGTTATAGTGTTTGGGTCACGGTGTCTGGGTCATGGAGTTTGGGGCTTTTCTAGAAAACCAGAACAAGTGGAATACTCAAGGTTTCTCAGACCTAGAAAAATATCTGTATTGAGACTTAAGAAGTAATTTTCATAGAATGAATTAGACATAATCATTTATAAAATAAATCATTATTTAGCAAATTTAAATATAGTTTATAATAATCACAGATGATTTATGATTAATAGGATTAATGGAATTTGTGATCTTTAACACATGATGAGAACACGAGGAGTCCAACAATATCCCACCTTTTGATGATGAAAAATCATATGAATTAGATATTTTCTCTTTGTGTGCTTTATCTCCCTTAGGACCTTAGTGTTATGTTCTCCCCCTTTTGGGACAATCAAAAAGAGTACAAGAAAAAGAAATAATGAATGTAAATAAGAGAATTGACAACGAATGTTCACATTGCATCAGACGGAAAAATATGTGTCATTACAAACAGTAGGCAACAAAAATACAAAACATCCCTATCAAAATATAGGTTTCACTTTTCTTCAGCACTATTTTTATTCTCATTTCCCTTGGCAGCAGCATCAGAAGGAGCCACATGTGTAGAATTAGAAGTAGAAGAAGGGAGTGCGCCAACTGTTATAAAGGGAAGATAGATTCCTTCAAAAACAAAAGGTTCCAAAGTAGGTTTGGGGGAAGACAGAGGCATGTCTTGGTAAAGGATAACCAGTTAGATCTAGCTCAGAACCTAAGATACAGACATCAAGGTAGATGAAAAGTAAGTGGATGAGGAAGAGGTAAAATAGACCACAAGGGTGAAGCTTTAGGAGCCACAATAGCAGTGATTTGCACATGAATATAAGGCTTCAACAACTGAATGAAGTCAGTAATAATCTCACCCTCATATTGCATTTCTCTCTCAAAATAATATTTGTTCTCCCTGAATATATACAATAAAGGAGTGAAATATTTGAGATTTTGAACTTGAGTCTTAACATCCTAAGTGATAGGAGGAATTTTCAAATTCTCTAAAAGATACTTGGAATGATTGGTCATATCATTCTTAAAGAAAATCATAATAAAGTAGAAATAAACTTTCATAGTAATTTCATCATAATCATTATTTGAAATCTTTTAATGAATCCTCAATCGGTTAAGGACTTGGTAACTATTCTTGTTAACTGTATATGGACTATCCTAATTAAATCCACTTAACAATGAATGAAGTTCCTCCTTAACAATAGTTCTGATCATATTGCAATCAAAGGGTTGAGATGACTATCCAGAGGAACTGGAGACTATAATAGCTAATGTGGGGGACTTGATCTATTTCAAAATATCCTGTAGACTTCCATTATACTCATCAGTCAGTTTGTTGAGACCAGTAACAAGATAACACATCTGTTAGACTATATTTTTGTTTCTCTTAGCCAATTTGTCATCTGATGAATTCAAGTTAAGTTGAATCAGATAGGAAACTTCATGTGGAATATGACCACTAATATCCTCTATAGGATGAGATAGACGAGCTTGTCTTGATTTGAAGACTTTTTCCATATCTTCAACCATAGCTCTTAGATACATCACTTCATCACTCAACTGTTTGTTATCAATTCTAAACTCTTTAATTTCATGGATCATTTTTGGATGAATCTTCCATATGATCTTCTCTAATATAAAGGAAGAATATCTTTCACTTAGATTTGTTATAGGAGTAGGTTTCATGTTCATGATCTTTTCAATTATAGCCAATAAAGTAGGTGCAAAAGCTTTTAAATCACTCTAACTTGTGAAAGCAGGAGGTTCTTGTGATTGTTCAGGAACATGAGCGGAGATAGGCTCAAGTTCCTTGGCTGAGATTACCACTAGAACAGAGACCGGTTTCAATTGAAACATAATAGAAAAGTCTATGCCTTTAACCAAGGCTTCCTAGGTATCATCCACATAAAGGTTTCTACGGAACTTATACCATTTATCCACAATGTGTTGATAAAAATGATTAATAACATCAACACTTTCTAGACTAGGGTTCTGCTCCCCCTCAACAAGTGCATCTCTCACAAGACTAAGATATTCAATTCCTTGAACCATTTCATAAAGGTCATCTCTAATACTTTCACCCATGTCTTTTCCAGCAAACTGGAAGGCTTGTTCAATTGTTTCCTTAGCAGATAGGATAACATCAGCATTATATTATTCTTCTAAATGTTCTTAAACCATAGCTTCTTTGTCAAAAATGTCTTGTGTAACAGGTCCACTATCTTCCTTATCCAAGATAATTTATTCAAGAAGTTAAACAACTACCACTTCTTCCTCTTCAATAGGATAGTCAACAAATTCATCTGGTTCCAAACCAGGATCAGATATATTCTTTGGCCTTGAAGGATGGTCAATCAGATTAAAAATTTCATATAACCTGTCATTATCCTACACCCATTAATTTTCCATGGATTCAAACTAACTTTCACCCTTTTGACTTTAACCATTAAGATACAGAATTCATAGTGCATGATTATTTCTTCATTCGGTCCAACTATTAATTTAGCATAAAACATAGAATAAGTTAACCTTTAGTAGAATAAGAGGTAGACTTTGAAGATTTATTAATAAAATCACCCATATAAATTATAACATACTTACATAGGTTAATATTTTATCCATTCTTCCTAAGATTTATCAAAAATAAATCTTGATATTTCAGGGTAGAAAAATCTCATTTTCATAGAATAACTAATTTTTAATAAACTTAAATAGCTATCTGGTTTCACCATCTAACTCATTAGAAACAACTCTTCTTCTCTTTTTATATCCATTCCAGATTACCAAGGATTCTTCTAAATCAAAAATATCACTAGGATGAGGAGGACCTTTCTAGTAGTCCACACAAATTCCCTCATGGTGTATCCCTAGTCTAAAGGACCATAATCTTGAAGAAGGGTTCATCTTTGTCCATTAATCCTGCTCCTCAAAACAAAACCATCTTTAGCATTGAATGAATACTAAAAGAACTGAAAGAACTAAGCAATAAGATTTGGATAAATAAGCCATTTCTCTTTTTTGAACCAATCCATCAACCCCATTGTCTTTCAAAAAATTCATAACTAAATACATACTTTATTAAAACCACTTATGTCATATCTCATTTTCTGGTACCACTATTCTATCAACAAGATTCATGTTCAACGGTCCTTCATCCACTATATTTTATGCTCTTTTCACATTCTTCTTAGATATGCACTTCTTACGAGTTAATGAATATGATCACTTCATTTTGGGAATTCAATGGGGTCTCAAGAGAGAGAGATAAAGGGCTGAAAGAGGTCTTTCATTTTGAGAGAGAAAGGTTTCAGTTTAGAGATAAGAGAGATCGAGTGAATAAAAGAGTGAAACATACTTCAGTTTTTATAATGTAGGGATTTTAAGCATAAAAAAAGCAAAGGCGTGAGATAAAAAGCAATAAAATAATAAATCACAGTGATATGGGTGATAAAATTAAAAGAAAATAAAAAAGTGTTAATATCGTGAGACCGTATAGATTTTCACAGTGAGATTGGAATAGGTTATCACAATGAGATCAGAACGGGTTTTTGTGGTGTTATCTCTACTGTGTGACTCCCAAATGGTGAGACTATAGTTTTTTGAAATAGTAAGTGAAAAACAGTAACTGAGATATAGTAAGTGTAAAACTATAAACATGTAACTATAAGCTATGATTCATTATGTTTTTGAAAACAATATACATTCTACTTAATATTTATCATTCCTAATTCATGTATGATTTAACCTATCCTTTCATAATTTAATGGTTTACTGAATATATCAGCAAGCTAATATTCAGTTCCTATGAATTCCAATGTGATAACACCTTTTTGAAAATGGTCTCTCAAAAACTGATGTCTTACATCAATATATTTTTTCCTAGAGTGTGAAACATGATTTTTGGAGATGTTAATAGCACTTGTATTGTCACAATTTACAGGTGCATGCCTAAATTGATATCCATAATCTATTAATGTGTGTTTAATCCACAAAATTTGTGCACAACAAATTCCATCAACTATGTTTTCAGCTTCGGTAGTAGATAATTCAATAGAGTTTTATTTCGTACTACACCATGATACTAGAGACTTGCCTAAAAGGTGACATGTTCTAGAAGAGTTTTTCTATCTAAATAAAAACAACCAAAATCAACATTTGAATAACTAATTAACTCATATTATTGTCCTCTAGGATAGAATAGTCTTAAATTGAGAGTATTTTTGATGTATTTTAAATCCCTTTTAACAAAATTTAAATGATATTCCTTATCGTTTTCTTGAAAACAAGCACACAAAACTACACTAAACATAATGTCAAGTCGAATAGAAGTTATATAGAGTAAGCTTCCAATCATTCATCTCTAAGTGGTTTGATCAACATATTTTCCATCTTCATCAAGATCCAACATACATGTAGTAGTCATTGGAGTATCACTAATTTTAGTTTTTTCTAAGAAAAAACGTTTTAGATGATCATTGGTATATTTTATTTGATTTAAAATAATACCATTTTATTTTCAAAGAATTAAAATCCAAGAATGAATTTTAGTTCACCCATTAAACTCATTTAAAAATCATTTTCATCATTTTAGAAATTCAATACATAAATAATTTTTTGAAGATCCAAAAAAATATCATCAACATAAATTTGAACTACTAAAACATCATTTGAAATTAGTTTTATAAAAATAGTAGGATTAGCTATACCATTTGTATAACCATTGAAATTAATAAAAGTATTTAATCTATCATTCCATGATTTTGGAGCTTGTTTTAAACCATACTATGATTTTGATAATTTGAAAACATGATTTGGAAAGTGAGGATTTTTGAAACCAGGAGGCTGTTCAACAAACACATCATCATCTATATACCCATTCAAGAATACACTCTTGGAATCCATTTGATATAGTTTAAAATTAAGATGTGTAGCATAAACAATCAGGATTTTTATGGATTCAAGTCTAGATACTGGTGCAATGGTCTCCTCATAGAAAATTCTTTCCTCTTTTCTATATCCTTGTGCAACAAATTTAGCCTTGTTTCAAACTATATTACCAGCTCCATCTACCTTATTTCTAAACAACCACTTAGTTACAATGGTAAATATGTCTTTGGGTCAATCAGGAAGTTTCCAAACTTTGTTAATTTCAAACTAATTATGTTCTTCTAGCATAACCACCACAAAACATTCATCATTTATAGCATCATTATTATTTTTAGGTTCAAGTTATGAAAATAAAACATAATGTTCAACATAATTTCTAATAGAACCTATAGTTTGAGTTCCTTTATCTAAATATCCTACAAACACATCTAAAGGATGGTTCTTAAGGGTTCTAATAGCTATATAAAAATAAGATATAATGATTTCAGTTTCATCAATAGGTTCAGGTTCATTATGAGTTGAATCTAGAGAATTTCCAGAACTGGAAGATTTCACAATTTCCTTTATAGGATGGTTAGAGGATTTAGCATTGACGTCCATATTTGACATATCATCCTATAGGTTCTCTAGATAGGTCATAGGCACATGTTGATCTATCTCATCAAACTTTTCATGGACATATTCTTCAACACATTTAGTTATTTTGGAATAAACTCTATAGGATTTACTAGAGATTGAATATCCTGGAAGAATTCCTTCATCACTCTTGGATGAAAACTTGTCAAGATTATCCTTAGTATTAAGGATATATACATTGAAACCAAAAATTTTCATGTAGCCCACTTTGGGATTTCTATTTTTCCATAACTCATATGGATTACATTTAAGAATTGGTCTAATAAAAACTCTATTAATGATAATGAATTCTATATTTACAACTTCAACCCAAAAATAAATAGTTATGTCATATTCAATAAGCATAGATATTATAATATATTTTACGGTCCTATTTATTCTTTCTACAACTACATTTTTATGAGGTGTTATAGGGGTAGAGAAATTATGACTATAGCGATTTTTTGAGAAAAAAGATTCAAACTCTTGATTTTCAAACTCACGACCATGATCACTTCCTAAGTATTTAATAAAAAGTCCGCTAATATTTTCTACAGTTTTAGAATATTTGGTAAAATGAGAGAAGGCTTAAATTTTGTGAGACAAAAATAATGTCCAAGTATATCTAGAATTGTTATATACAAGAACATAAACACAGTTCTTACCATTTAAACTAGAAACACAATATGTTCAATACAAATCCATGTGAACCAACTTGATAGGTTGAGAAGTTGACACTTCTTTATTTGGTTTGAAAGAAATTTTGTGTTGAATTCTATTTTGAAGAGGATCACACTCTTAAACATTTAGAAACTCAATAAGGTATTCCTGAACTTGGAATAAAGCTGTATATTCTAGATTTAGAAACAAAAATGGTTTTTCTAAAATTTCTTTTACAATGTTGGTAGCCAATACCAGTAGCGTATTTAGAGGAAATATATTTACCTTGAATTTGTACCTATGTATCTTCACCATTATTAAACCATTCATGTTACTTTTTCAATTTCTCATTATATAGCCTTAGTTCATTGTTTTCTTTGAGTAATTGAACATTACTCTCTCTTTCTAATGTAAGTTCAGATTTAACAGTTGAGGTAAGTGAATATTGTTTTTTAAAGACTTGTATTTATCCTTTAGTTAACTACATGCCTCTTCACGAACATTTCAATAGTAATTTTTTTTATTTATACACATTTTCAGAATCACTTTAATCTCAAGAATAATAATAATTTTTTACAGGAGATTCCAGGGTTACCTCAGCTGTTTATCTCATAAAACACATATTGTTTTTGTTTGCCTATTCAACATGTAAAGATTCTGAGTCACGTGAACTATCCTCATAAGCACTCCAAGTTTCTTTGATTTCATTTTTATACTTTCTATCCTTTTAATCATATTTCTTTTTAAAGTTGATCTTGGGATAATCATCCTTTACATTTCCCTTCCACTTATATTCATAACACACTATCTCATCAGACTTCTAATTTCTTTTCCAATCCATTTTACAACTTCCCTTTTGATCATATCTTCCTTTAAAGTTATGCTTTATGAAAAATGTATTCATTTTTTAAAATTTCATAAACCTTATAGATAATTGAGACATCTCCTCATCACTGTCATGTGATGATTTTTCACTGCTTGAAAGTTCTACAGAGACATACAATTTCTTTTTTCTTTATGTTCAGAGGTGGTGGTCTTGAATTCCATAGATTTTCTTTGGGGTTAATCCTCAACTTCCTTGTTTACCTTCATCTCATTTTTATATATCAATAGTTTCACAATGTGTTATTTGGAAGTAAATTTGTTGATGTCAAATGAATCTCTAATAGGGATATAGGTTCCTTTCCATCTATCTGGTAGGCATATAATAATCCTTATAAATTGTTCTTTGGAAATAACTTCGCTTCCAAGATAATTCATTGAGTTGGAAATTTCGTTGAACCTGAGATACATGTTAGAAATAGGCTCATCAGGATACATCTTAATGTTATCATATTTAATAGTATATGTATTGAGTCTCATTTCATTCACACTAGAAGTTATTTCATGTGGAACTGATAAGGTATCCCAAATTTCATGGGCAGTTTTACATGAAGATATTCTGTTAAATTCATAATCTCCTAATGAGAAATATAAATAATTCATGGCATTGAAATTGTTTTTGTAAGAATCCTTTGTTGGGTCATCTCAAGTAATTCTATCAGTGGTAGGAATATTATACTCATATATAATTGATGACCAAATTTCAAATCCCATACTTTCTAAATGAATTGTCATTTTAATTTTCAATTGGCAATAATTAGTTCCATTAAGGAATGGTGGTATTTTTTTTGAATTACCTTCCAGTATATTATTCTTAACAAAGAAATGCTTTTAAATAGCTAGAAATTTATAATAAATAAGATTTTATATATCTTTAAAGTTTAACTAAAATCAATGTTGAATCGTTTTAATGATAGAGTCTTAATAGGAATAAACTCCTCTAATACCAAATGTCCATCGAAGTAGAGTTCTCATGAGGGGGGGGGGTGAATTGAGTATCTATTAAAGTATCTGTTAAAAAGTTTTCTTAAAAAAAGGTTCCCTAGTGAAAATGAATAGAACCAATTCAATTAAGGTAATACACTTATAAAAGTTTGACTTTTCAAATAATGTCTCAGAACATTGATTAAGTATCATCAATATCAATATGAGTTATCGATATTATTTTTGAAGCTATTATAATAAGGAAAAATAGTTAAAACTTCTATCCAAAACTAACAATCAGTGTGAAATCTAATGTTTTCTAAAATACACTTTAAATTAGAGAAAAATAATAATAATAGACACAGCGGATAAAACAAGTGGTTCAGTCTCAACCCTCGACCTAATCCACTCCACTTGGTGGTTACCTACCACCAAGAATTTTATAATAATAAACTTGATCCACACCCAAGATTGGGGTAAAAAACAGCGAACAAGACTATCTAGGCCACATGACCTCTTCAATTGGTCTCTAGGGGTATAAACTACCAGGTCACACAAGGACCTCTTCGACACTTATATGTGGGAGTGAAAAATGTAAAAAATATATGATAGGATAGATATATTGTATCCTTCAGTTTTGTGCTGGAGATAGTGTGTGTTTTAATATAGACATACACACACTTCTTGAAAGATAAAAATATTACACAACAGAGGAAAGATAATGAGAAAACAAAAGAAGTGCTCTATGAGTTATTCTATGTAGTTATGGAATTGTAAGATGAAGCGTATAAAAGTATTGATACCTCTTATAAAACATGTAACACAAGTCTTCAATTTCAAAGGTGTAAGCTGTTTTTCTCGTGTTCTTTAAGGTGGTACATTGAAGATGTTTTTGGATATGATCTACAGTAGTCTTGCCTTTGGAATAGAGAGTGTTTAATGTGTTCATTAGCTTTTTCTTATTGCATGTATAAATTCTCTTTTCAAAAATATCGCATTCATGCTGCTCTACTTATCGTCTCTTTGTTCTAGTGATACAATTTTATTTTTATTTTAGAGTACATGTGTTGGAGACAGTAATATGAATGTATCTTTCACCTCATACCTCATACTATCAGGTGAAATTTCTAAAAGAAAATATTTATTATGTCAGTACATTAAAATGACTCAAATATGACCATTATAAATTAAATTGAAAACGAAAAAATATATTAAATAACTGTGTCATAGTCTGTATAGAAATAGTATCACAAACAGTGTCAGCAGAAAACGGTGTATTCTTCTTTGAATTTGAGCAGTGATATAGTCATGATGGAATAGTTGTATTGAGATCAAACACCTGTATCATAGATGCGGTGCTAGAATCACTATGTCTGGTGCTTTTCCAAACATCAAATGGTGTGTTAGTGATGGTAGCAAGGAACCGATGTCACATAATTCATGGGCTCTGAAACTGGTTACGGTGTCTGAATCATGGTGTGTGGATCACAGTGTCTGGGTTACGATGTCTGGGATATGGGGCCTGGGTCACGACATTTGGGTAATGATGTCTATGTCATGGTGTCTGGGTCACGGTGTCTAGGTCACAGTGTCCAGGTCCTTTGCCACAAAACTAGAACTGGTGTTAGACTCATAGTTTCTTAGACTTAGTCAAATATTTGTATTTATACTTAAACAGTAATATTAAAAAAATTAATTAGAATTAATCATTCATAAAATAAAGAATTATATAAAAATGTTAAATATAGTTTAAAATAATCATACATGATTTAGGAATAATGGTATTAAAAGGATTTGTGATCATTAAAACATTATTAGAACGTGATGAGTCAAATAGTGATTTTGTTGAGCTCACTCTAGTCATTAAAAAGGCACATTGACCCATCTATCTTCTTAATGAAGAGGACTGGTGCACCCGATGGTAAATCACTTGGGTTTATAAACCCTTTTTCTAGATTATACTTTAGTTTTTTATTTAGATCCTCAATTGTCACAACATCCATTCAATATGAAGTCATGGATATTGTCAAATCCCCAGGAATAAGATCAATCAATAATTCAATATATATTCTAGGAGGAAGACTAGTCAATTCTTCGAGAAACACTTCAGTGAATTCACTTAGAATTAGAATGACTTCAACGATGGTTTCTTGTTTAGACTCAATCATATAAGAAAGATACATATACTCACGGGGTAGTAATTTCCATGCTTGAGATGACGGTGATAAAGAAGATTCATCCTCCTCATTACACTTGTACATAATCAGGGATCGATTGGCCATTTAAAGATAGATTTTCCTCTCACAAAAAATTAATTTGCCTCTATATAGGAAAATCAAATACATGAAAATAATTATAACAAATTCCACCACAGGAAGTATGATGTGGTTCTCCAGGAATTTCAATCCACAAATTCTGACAAGGGAGAAGTTATATTCATGGGATGCAATGAAAACACCATTTTCCATTTTCACTGAAATATCTACTTCCATGATTTTTGGTGTTATTGGGATAGTTATAATAAACATTCAGGATATAAAAGAATTCATATAACCAGAATAAAAAAGTCATTAGCTGTTTATTAATGAATAACTATCATACCTATCACCACTAAGTTGTTTGGATTAGCTTTGGCAGTAGTGATGGAAAACGATCGCCCTTTCCACCTTGAAGATTATTGGTTGCCTCTTAAAACCCTTGGATTAGGGAACTAACTTGAAAAGTGCCCTGGTTCTTTGAAATTGAAGCAATGAACAGTGTGTTGAGGGTGGAACAGAGAATTCCTCTCCTCTGTCACATCAACTGGTTTTTTTCATCAGTTAATGGCCAAGTTCCCTTCTCTTTAACTCTTAAATCATTTCCTCATCCCCTTTAAGAAATTTTTGGGGTTATTCTTTCTGCACCTTTGATGAGTGGGGTGCTAGAATTTCTTAGCACCAATGGAATTATCCATCAGACTACCAGAATTAAATTCCACTTTCTGCTTCTTATCTCCATGATACCCCTGAAATTCTCTGATCTCCATTTGAACTTTGAGGCAATATCAGACAATTTCCTCATAGCTATCAAAGTCAATGATCTCTAAGGATTTCCATAGGCTACATTTTAGCCCACTAAAGAAGTGGTCAACCTTGAATTTGTGGGTAATGACAAAGCCGAAGGCTTATTGTGCACGAATTTTGAAGTTTTCCTTGCAATCTATAATGGATTAATTATCTTTTTGTTTAAGGTAAAGGATGTCCATTTCAATCTTATATTGTAGGGTGCGAGGAAAATATTTATTGACAAACATTTTCTGGAAATCCTTCCATTCCAACGCCTCAATCTATTCCCCAGTCTTAATATTTTTGATCAATGTCCACCATTGATCAGCTTCACACTCCATATAATAAGTATCCAAAGGAACCTTATCATGTTCAGAACATTGATGGATGGAGAATATCTTCTCAATGTATTTGATATATTGTTCAATGATCTAGTAATCAGATGATCCATTGAAAGTATGAGGCATTTGTCTTCTGAAGATCTTAATTACAGCTTGTTCATTCTAGGGGGGGGTGAACATTCTTCTTGACCCATGTTTCTATTCAAAACATGAGTTATCTAAGAGATTGTCATCAAAATGTTTGTGATTCTCACTCCCATGAGATTGGGAATCTCATTAGAACAGTCGTCACATTGATCTTCGCATCAGTTGTTTTCCCGAGTCCCCCTATTAAAGTCCATTAGCTGGAATAAAAGGAAATTTAGTGGTAACACATAAAGGAGAATCCACTGACCAAAGTGGGATAACATATTAATTACATTTAATTCATTGAGAAATTAATTTATAGAATTCAATCTTTGTTATCCATGATCTACTTCCCAACATATATTCTTAGGGGCATTTTGTATTCCCTTAATAATGGTTCATAATAATCTTATGAATTTACCAAATCATATCCCCCTAGAGTTTTGTAACCAAGAGTCCATTAAGGACTGTTTTCATGCACTTTTTCCCATTCGAGTCTAACTCAAAGTGTGGTTTTCGGGTTTAAAATCTATATACATCTATGCCAGAAGCGCCTCTAATTGTTCATATCAAGATATGGATGTATTTTCGTGATAAAGCACTTAATATATAATCACCAAAATTCAGGTATGTTTTTATTATACTTAATCATATCCCAAAGTATTTCTCTAGGGTTTTGTAATCCCATTCCCAAAATTAACTAAACCTATCCTTTGATACCAACTGTAAAAACCCTCATCTTTCTTATACACTTAAACATGATTTATCACATAAAAATGTACTTAAGAAAACTATGAGGATAGATTAGTATAGTGTATTGGGATGTTATAAACATTACATAACTTTTTAATATATAAAATACAACATCTTTATTGAAAAATTCATTTACATGACCGCAACATTCCTTCTTACTTATCATTACATGGGATAACCTAAGGGCATACATAAGAAAAGGGTGAGCTATAAAGAACAGTAAGGGAGTAAAAAAGGAATAAAATAAAAAATACAATAAATGTTAGGCTATAGGAATATCAATGGAGTATATGATAAACTTTAACATAAAGTAATGATATTGCATTATTATCATAACATGGAAGCGTGGAAACAATATTTAACTCGATATTTTAATGATCGAAGGCTCATTGCACATGGAGCCTGAGTAAACCCTCATTGCACTTTAATTAGCATGAGTAAAATCCAATTTCACATGAATTATCATGAGTCAAAACTCATTTCACCTAATGTGTCATGCTACTATTTTGTACCCAATGCATTGGAGCGCTATCAGGGCGCACCCTTTAAAAATATTTAATTTCATGCATAAGTGTGTCAATAGATCATACAACATGGATTCATTAAACATCGTAATTTATTCCATGAATAAAAGATGTGTAATAAATAAATTTAAGTCATCAATAAAAAAGTAATTATTCATAAAGGTGAATACCCTTTATAGGGAAATGGGTATGGTATTCAATTACATGATGATTTTGGCATGAAAATTTTGGTGTAACTTTGGCCGCATAAAGACATCAAAAAGTAATCATAAAATTGGTTGATGAGAGATAAAGGGGTATATCTGCATTTATATATGAAATTGAAAATAATGGGTCATTTAACATAATATCCCAACATATTTAATGGAATTTAGATGCATAATATAAAAGATTTGTTTGAATGTAAATGATGAGAGAGAAATCCCTTAAGAAATTTCAGTATGGTAACAGGTGTACATGGGAGGCATTAATGAGAGATAAATGGAAATATAATCATTAAAACATAAGGTGGTAAGTATGGGGTAGGTGAAAAATAATACCCCAATATTTTTAAATGAAAATAAAACTGTACAACTACATTAAGTATTTTGGACAAAAATTAGAAAGAAAGAAATTCCTTACATGGAAGTGTGATCCCAAAGGCTTGGTAGAGGCTTGATTGAGGATTATTGGGATCATGGGGTTCCTTGAGAGGATTATAGATAGAGGATGGTATAGTACGGATGTTCTCCAAGCATTTTGAGTGAAAAAAGTGGATCTTGGGTGGGTTTATATAGGAAAGGAGAGAGAATTATTTATTATTTTGGTTGTGGACACTACACATTAAACTAATCAAAAACATAAAATATCTCATGGTTCTGGCACATGATTTTTTCCAAAGTGGAGTAGAAAAAAAAATTATATGGAAAATGGTCGAACTTATTGAAATATTAGGGTTGATTATTTGGAGGTGAGTATAACTTTCAAGGAAACCATTTTAAAAACTTAATATATTTTATAAGTCATCGATGGTCCACTAAGGCACCATAAAATTAAACAAACAAATCTAATATCACATTATTTTAAAGTTAAAATATATTTAGGAAGAACATTCCATTTATAGTATTTTATTACATAACTATTGTGTCATTATGATGTCATAAAACACGTTATATATTTAAACTATTTTTAATTTTTACCAAAAAATTCGAGTGTCTTAGAAAATTTTGAAAAATTCACTATTAGACAATTCTGACATCTTAAATCCAAAAATAATATTCATTTTATCTAAATAATTTTATAAATCTATGAATTTTTTCTTTTAAAATAAAAACTAACATTTATAAAAAATTCATGGGGTTTGATAAAAACTATTTTCAAACCTTAATAAAAATTAAAATTGTATACATAATAAATTATGAAATAATTTATATTTAATAAAAGGACATTTAGTAATTATATTTTATTAAAATTATATTTAATTAAAAAATCCATTAATTAATCAAATTAGGTTTCTTAATTGAATATTAACTAAATATATTATTTGGAATTTAAAACCCATTTAAAAAGTAACCATAATAAAATGAATGTATATTGTTTATTCAATACAAAACTAATGCACATAATCATAGTTCTGTGGTCTTGTTACATAACCACTTATAACACCTACATAAGACCTAAGGGTAAGGTGTATGATGGTGACAGACTAATGGGGAAGCTCGTATAACATCGCTCGGGTGGTGATCTCTATTAACTTCCACTTCTCCTATAGGTGATTTTGTTCAAGAGTAATGTGTTGATGCTAGGATTGATCTTGGTCAAGAAAGAAGCCCAGTGACTCTACCTCCTTTCAGAGCTCCAAAAAATGGGATTTGTATAGAGAAATTATACTGGATGAGGCCATCACTTAGTTTGTTTGAGTAAATTGGACTTGATAAAGAGATATATTTAGACTAATCATGTGGTCACTGTTCAATGACTATATTAGGAACGGTAAAAATTCTTAATGGTATTTTAAAATCCCAAAACATAAAACCATGGAATTTCATATGTTTTATATTAAAATTTTACATAATAATACATTTAATTAGAACAAGATGAATTTTCATTAATAATAGTTTGGGTCATTACGAAAATCACGGTGGATCATCCGAAACTACCAGATCCCCAGTACCACATGAAATCCTTAATCTATAACTGTGTCCACCTCATAGACACTTGAACCCTTGATCCTCCTAAAAATCCCCAATCCATGAAAATCATATAATTCAACACATGAATTCATCTAAAAACATTATTAAATAAATGTGAATCCTCAATAAAAATTTGACCCCTCAACCAGAATAAAAAATGGAAAATGGGATAAAACATTAACCAAATAGAATTCACCCTGCTAACCTTAAATCACCATGTTTATAAAATGGGTAATTAAATATTCTCTCCAAATATCCATGGTTTGTGGGTAATGTAATTCTTATTTTAAATACCATATCATTTTATGGTAACCTCCTATTTTATAATGGAGATTGGGTATGAAAAATATCAGGATATATCACATTTCTTAGTCAATGTATCATCTACCCATGAAAATTTCAAGAGGTAAATATAAATATCATATCGTGAACCATGTAAAACTATTTGAAACATTGAATCATGCTATTATTAAAAGGTTAAAGTAAGAAAATAAAATTACATCTATTTTTAATGTCATAGTAATCACATCCCATGGCCATGATGAAAGGTAAAACATATATTATGATGTATATCCTCATAATCAAATACTTTTCATTTTAAAACCACTAAATATTATCATATTAAATCTAATATATATTTTCTTGGAAAAAAAATATTATAAAAATTGAAGGATAATAATAAATTTGGAATTATTATTATTACCAAAATATTTAATACATAATCATAAAAATTTCAAATAACTAATGGTGTTTCACTAGAAATAATTCATGTAATCCATATTGAAGACACATAGTCTAATAAATAATTATAAAAAAAATGTTTTGTTAATATCATACCCCATTATATTAAATAAATGAAACAAAATAATAAATTCTATTTTCCCCATATGGGCACCAAATACATAATTTATACGATTAATTTAAAAATGGTTTCCTACTTTCAAAATATAAATGAAATATATACGATCTGATATATAATTATACATTTTATTATGGAAATCATGACTTTGACATTTTTTTTCAGTTTTACCCATCTCTAAAATCCAACACCCACACTCACATATATGATTTAATAAAAATCCTGAGAGAGAGAGAGAGAACATGTTATATTGAACATAATGATTCCATTATAATATATATATATATATATATTTGTGTGTGTGTGTGTGTGTGTTTTCCCCTATGACAAAAAATGTAATAATATATATTTAATAAAAATAATAAATTTTATGAAATGAGATAAGAATAATGAAACCCAATACTAAATAAATGAAAATGTTTACAATAAAAAAACTAATGAATAAATAACTTAATGCACTACTAAAATTTAAGAATATGAAAATAAGAAAAACCAAAATTATTTGGTCCACATGTTCATACCAAATACTTTTAAAATGTGAGTTTTTTCTGTTCTATTTTGGTACCACCTAGATGGGTTCTGAATTAGTGGAAAATAATTTTATGAAAGTACCTTCATAATCCACCATATAGAAGATATTAATGTTCACAATCAACTAAATATTGCTTCACAAAGTAATTGTGTGTATAATTATGATGAAATGTATGTGGACATAAATTTACAAGGTTTAGATCCAAAACCTAATCCTTTCCATGTCGGTTAATAACTATAACATGGATTTTCCAATATCCAATTTTTTTTACAACATATAATACACTATGTTCCATCATATCTTGAATCCACCACATGATATAACTATCTAAAAAAACAATGATCCAATAAAAAATGATATTATTCTTATCATATATAACATCTTGAGAACATGTGATTATAATATCACTAAATGAATATATGTTTCAGAAAAAATTGTATGTGTACTTCATCAAGACCATAAATAGTTGATAATGATGCTCAACCTACTAGTCTTGAAACACCAATGGGATTATCAATTATTTGGGCCCTGAATCTTCTGAATACTCATGAAATATATCCTTTCAATTTATTACTTATCTCAAAGCTTCGTACTGAGTATTAACTTCTAACTTTTTTATTTCTATCACATATATGTCATTCTCAGGATTATCAATGCTCACAATGGCACAAAAATATTAGAAATATGCACATCATATTTTAAATAATATATTATGATTGAATTTTAATTTAAAATTAAATTAATAACATCAAATTACTTCATATAATTATCTAGAAATACATAGATCATATCTCAAAAGACCTTAAAAATCAATTTCATTATTAAATTAGAATATTCTTGGATAACCATAAAACATATGGGTAAAGACACATAAAATTATTTCCTCAAATATTCCTTGAAACTCAAAGCTAAATTATGTCCAAATATTCGTTGGTTTGTGGATTGGCACTTCGACATGATAAATATCACTATAGTGTATCCATCAAGTGTTCATTTTTTCTTCCCATCTATCTTAGTACTTTGTGAAATTGTTAATAGGATATGATGAGGAGGTCATATATTATTTAATGTTACCAAAAACCATTACAATAGGCATTAAGACATAGTGTGTGCACTATGGCATAGAACAAAAAACATTATCTTAAATACAACATAGCATGTGACCTATCATGTAGAGGTATAAAAATATCTGGAAACCCCGAAATAGAATCTTATTTTATCATCTAGATTGAGGTTATCTCAATGAAATTGGAACATAATTTTGATTATTGTTACAGTTACACCAGTTTCACTATGACATGGAAACATCTGATCAGGTATCCCTTGTGGCATGGACACTAACTATACACCATGTATCCCTATAGAACATTTCTCATACAACAATAAAATTGATAATATCTATTTTTATAGTAAATAAATTTTATAATAATCATATTTCTTCTTTATTTATATAGTGTAGTATATGGGTTGTGGTGTGGTAATTACCTATATATTAATTCTTATATCATTATGTCTCCTTCCATGATATGTTTTCAATAAAATAAAATAAAAAATAATCTAAATTACTTTTTTAGAGAATATTAGATCAATGATAAATCAATATTTCATCATTAATATCAAATATAGTTTATTACATCATATTCTCTATCCTATTTACATTAATAAAAACTAATTCACTTATTGGAAACAAAAAAAATGGTAGAATAATCTCCCTCTTTGTATTTTTATCAATACCACATAATAAAACAATATATCAACATGTAATTATGTGATCTATCCATTTTTTTACTTCTCACCCTTATTAAAAAAATAAGAAAACTTCTATGTATGGATAATTCTCACACATATATTCTCATCCTTTTTTACATTTTTGGGGGATGGATGATATCACATGGTTATTTAAAAAATAGGTATTGATTAACCCACTGTATATCTACATGGTCTAACCCACTTTATGTAACAAGATATTTTATTAAATTTTATCTAAGGTATATATAATAACCAACAGACTGATAATATTAATAGATTCATATCATAGTGGATGATCAAAAGAGATTGTTCAAAAAAATAATTATCTAGAATAAAAAATAGAAAACAAATTAAAAAATTACCATGTAATTAAAGAAATATACCATTTAATATCCTTTGATCAACCAATACCCACCCATTTGTAAATATATAGAACACATTCATATCAATTGAGTTTTAGTGTGATTCTCATTACTCAAATAGAGATCTCATAGTGATTTCAATATTTTAAATAATATATCCATGAAATATTCTCTATTTGATTCTACAATTCAAGTGTTACACTCTTTAATCTTCATCATGGAGTAGTTCTCTATGTAATAAAAATCATCATTATTATCTATACATTATATAATCAAACTTACCCTTCAATTCCATGAATGATAGAATGAGATATATAAAATATTATAGTAATAAGTAGGGGCCTCATTTGTTCCTCAGAAAAAACCCATAGAATGAGAGTTTTCTATCATAATTCTCTTTTGTTTCTTATAATATCATCACATTTATTCTTATAAATAGTCTGAACAGACTATTTTCTCAACTTATTCTGTAAAAAAATGATCTAATGTAGATCTGTTTACTCCACTTCAGATAAATTCACTTCTACCATGAAATCATCCTCTTAAGCCTTTTTCTTTTCTCTAGACTCAATAATTTTCATCTTCTAGGCCATTTCTAGCTTATATAGAAATATTTTCAATCATATTTTCCAAATAATTTTTTTATTATTTTCATTTTACATATGGATATATTCCTTATTTTTTGAAATTTATTTAAATTCCTTCATATTTTGAAAATTCATCCCACTTGAGAAATAGATAAGATCTACATGTATTCAAGTTACAAAAAAATCGTTATAATGACCCTATTTTCCACATCTTTCTCATTCATAATCTTCAGATGTAAATATTTTTTGAAATTTCATTTTTTCTAAAAATCTGGTCACGAATTCCTTTAATTGATATTTTACCCTCCGTTTCTCACCAGTTCACCAAATTGGGTTTTTCCTCCTTCTTGGAAAAGAGACGTTGAACAAAAAAACTAAGTATTTATTTCTATAACATCTATAACCCTAATAAAAAAACACTAAAAAATTATCTTCTAGGATTATTCTAGTTCTATCTATATTCATAATGATGTTTATATAGTGAAATATTTTCCTTTTTCCAAAAGGGGAAATAATTTTCTTTGCTTCACCACCTCTATGATATGGAACAGTGTCTATCAACAACTTTCTTTGTCAAACATTGAACATTTTTGTTTTTTAGACATTCACATTGAATCATAGAAGATTATTCTTTAGAATTTAATATACGAAATGTTATGTGATTGTTAGAAACCTTTATCCCACATTCTATAGAATATTCATCTTGTATATAAAATAATTTATTGAAGTATTATATATACTTATTCAAATCAAAATATACTACAACACAGAATGATTTTATTTTAAATGACTCTTTTATTCTAGTAAATTTCAAATCAACAACACATAACATTTTTCATTGTTAGAAATGTTCAACATCAATGTACTAACCTAATTAATATATGTTTCTTCCTTAATGAATAGATTCACCATTTATTTAGTAACCTTGTCATTCTACTTCATCTCCCTCTTTTATTATTTCATTAGTAATGAAATCTACCCAAGTTATGATTATAATATTCCTATCAATTCCAACTCAGGTTTTATCCTCCACAAATCATTATCACTTCAGCATGATGAGTCCAAGTATTTTATCATACGATCAATGAAACCAGCAGAACCATCTGAATAATTTCCAGATATTAAGTATTTCTCATCTTTTTACAATAAAATAATTTTATTTTAGTTGATATTATTATTCATATTATTATTCTTTTTGACATTTGATTCCTTTTTTCTACATAATCTGACTTAGATTCCTTAACCTTCTTCATTGTAATTTTTTTAAAATATGAAAAATACCATTAAATTAAAAACATCTAAGAGATTTTATTTATTTTCCCTTAAATTTTCATTCATATAATATATTTCATAAGTGAGGAATAATTTTTTTGATGTTATTATTATACCCAATATCTGAATATATGAATTCTAAAAAACCATATTCATAATTTTTCCATTACCGAGGCCTTTGAAAGTAAAAATACCCTTTTCATTATTCAAGAAAATGTATAGATTTACTCATTTTATAATATCTATGTGTATTTTTAAGATTATCAGAATAAATACCCTTCCTATCTTCAAAGGTGGAAACTTTTCGATCAAAAATGTCAAAAAAACATCATAATCTTATTGAAAATAGTGAATTCCTCTATAATGTCTCTAAATACACAAATAATATATATTATATCATTCACTCTGTTGAAGTGTTCATCTATATTCTCATCATTATCCATTTTAACATCATTAAATACTTCCCCTAAAAAAGTTATCAAGTCATACTTCTTATTGTTTTTTCTTTTAAATTTACTTCTCATTTGGTCCCATATCTCTTTTTTAGTATAAATCCAAATTAAATTGGTGAATCCTTTTTTGAAAAATTTATTGAAATATCATTTTGTGACACTAAATCTATCCCTAAATTACTTTTTTGACCATATTTTATTGAAAATGTTTCTTGAATATATTTATACACCACTATAGAAGTATGTCTCACATATAGGCCAAGTGAAAGGTTATAGTGAAGCATATTATACTTCCAACAGGGATACAAACACCTTAATTTTACATTGAATTATGAATATCCATGTTTTCATGGATCGAATTTATAATCTACTCTAATAATAATTAACTTATGTGAGGATGTTTTTTGGTACCATTGGGAAAGGTTGAATCTATGATAAACTCATTTTATGACTCCCCATTATGAATCAAACCTCTAGAACATAATCATTTGAATATAGTATCACAACCTCACCATGTATAGAAATATGATGAAAGGTGATGATAAAGTAGTATATAGGGTTAGTCACTTAATATTTCTCTATGATATGTTGGTTATTACCCCTACATGGATTCTTTATTATCCCTAATAAATGTCTCATAATATAAAATCTACTATGTTTAACCACTTCTAATAACGATTGAGAGATAAAATACTCTAAAAAAATATTAATACAAACAATAATGATATTATTCTACTCTTTTGTTTCTCTTTCAATACTTGAGAATATACTATACCTCCCTGAGTAGATAGATCAAAAAATGATTCTTTTGAACTTCCAAAATATCATAAATAGTGTCTGAAGATTCTAATTATAATAGAATTGAAACATCAACTAGATTAGAATGATCTAGATTCTTAATATTCTTAATAGTTATGAATGATATATTCTCCACTATTGAATGATCTTATAGATTTAGAATTAATAATCAATTCTCACATGTTCTTCTTCATGGACTTCTATTCCTTTCTGTTTTGTCACTTACCACAGTATGACACACATATTATAAATATTCAAATATTATATCAAATAAATCATTATCATTGAATTTCAATTTCAAATTCTAATTCAAATATTTCACTTACATTATTTAATTCATTAACATACCTTGGACCATCTCTCAATTAATATTCCCATCCAATTTGAAATAGACGTTAGAATATGATGGTGTATCCACTAAATAAGTTGGGTGAATCCCAATAATAATATTACCTTGAATCTACAAAAAACACAATAATAAAGCATGAATAAATAATATATGGTGTTGGGAGTGACCCTACAACTTGAAAAATATTACTATAACACAACCCATTAGTTTCCAAAAATTTCTTATCAACTATTACCTGCCTTTGGAAGTGGTCTATTGAATGTTATGTTGATGTCACAAATTATCCATTAACACCAAAACCATTTTAATAGAAATTTAATTATGTTCTATTCACTAAATAAGAGTCCACTAAATTTTCTCCTAACTATAGAATAATATATAAGATATAGTGTGGATGTCAAAAATTTTAAAAAAACAAAAAAATACTATCTGGGACTTCCTTGTGGAAGGTTTCTTGGTTCTAGAGAACAAACAATACCTTTCTTTTATAATTGAGTAAGAATTAGATTCAATGTAGAATGGAGATTTCTTAACGAGTTTCCCCTATGGCATTTACACTCACTCTATGGTGTGGGGCCATATAGACTATTAATACCCCCTAAAAAATTTATAATCTCAACAGTATAGATATTACATTGCAATCTGATCATATATCCTCTTAATTTCTATGACATGGTTTATAAATCGTGATATAGTCACTACCTATATCATCTCAATTACATCATGATGTCTCATTATCTAATATCTTATCACTACAAACTAGTTCAATAATCAAACAAATTGACTGAAAATTAACTTATTTTATTATCAAAATACATTTATGGAAAAAGTGAGAAACCACAAGGTTTAGACAGAGAAATAACTAAAGGAAACGAAATAATTATTGAAAGACAACTTGAGAAAATTTGAAATATTCTCCGTAAATAGTTTCTAGGAATGATTGGTGACCTGAAGGTACAGATCATCCTTGATAAGGTCTTAATTGTGGTATGCCAACCTGTCCCAAACATGGATGCATTCTTATCTACCCATATTCACTCAATTGAATCCTCTTATCAGTATTAGGTTCTTCTTATCAATATATTCCATATTCTCATTATTATTACCCACCAAAAGTTATGTCTCCATTATCCTATCATCTTTTTTAATGGTGGCATTAATCAAAAGGAACTCCTCCACCATTTCATTCCTTGAATGAACAATCAACTCTAAGTCAAAAGCACCATGTGATCGTTTTTTATCTGAATTAGAATCCCCAAATATGACCCTTTTATCCCTATACATATCATCCATTTAATGATGAGTCTCACTAATAGAGAGATCCTCCACCAATAAGTCATCCTATATCCGAATGGCGTCTCCCATCACCACTCTATAAAGTACATTTTCTTTAGAAACTCAACATTTAGGTTCATTCACATTGGGAACAAAGACACTATACTTTTACTTGAACCTCAACAAAGACAAAGATCATGTCTCCATTAGTTTGGGAAGGAAATAATACTCTTTTTGAAGTTTATATTCCTTCCATTTATAAGGGATGCAGTTCCCAAAGTCCATTCCTCCATTCCTACCTTTCTTCCTCCTCGGACTATGAAGTCCTATAAGGAGCTATCCCCCTGTAAAAAAATATGATAGGTATCCAAACTCTTCATCACTTGACTCATATTTAGACCGATATTAACTATATTCTATGGCTAAAACAATCTCACTATGAATGAGGACCTTCTCTTTACCATCCATCCCATTGAAATGATTAAATAGTTTTAAATCAGAGATGATATTATTTGGTGTGGACCCTTTTGTAACCATCTTCCAACCATCAGGACCCTATAAGGGATTCACATAACCCTTTAATCCCATTAAAACGTCCATTTCAACTACTTACCTCACCACTTTAGGGTAGTCTCCACCGCAAGACCGCCCAACCATTACGTAGAAACCTAGAGTCACCACAACAGTTCCCCCAGCCCTATTAGAGTCAGAACATTTGTACCTGGAATGACCAAATCATGTTTCAACCTACTGAAAACATCTTCAAAATTGTGGTTAATATCTATTAGACACACTTCTTTCATGATAGGGGATACATCACCAAATTACAATAGACCAACTGATTCTAAATAAGAATAGGGTCATGGTTCATTCAGATCATGTTGGAATGCATCAAGAACATAATTTTTGTCTCAATCACCTAGTCCCTCCTGGATTGCCTTTTGAGCATGGTTCAAAATAACACATCTAAACATTTCATCCTGATGACCAAGTGACATGCATGAGGAGTAATAATTGACTCACTACTCAAAATAGACATGTTGTTTAGAAACATTATCACAATTAAATCCAACTAATGTCATACATATGGGAAAATCCATGGTTTATCCTACATACATTGATATAGATGGAATGGTAAGGTAATAGTATTATCATTGAATTCTCATAATCCTACGAAAAAATTAATAACAACAAATATTAGTACCATGAAAATAATTTAGGAACTCTAAGAACTAATCAATGAAATAACCATATAGAAAATTACAATACCCAAAAGAAAATCACAAAACTGTGCCAAAACTATAACTAAATTAAACAATAATGAGTAGTAGTAAAAAATATTAAACATAATAAATAATGTTTCATTGATATTTTAATTTACCTATAATATATTTCATAGTAATAATGACTTAATAAATAATGAGAAATAATAATTATAAAAAATCAAACACATCCACCCCAACAAGATTTCATATTTCTTATATCGGATTCAAATAATATTACTTAATTATAATTTCTTATAACAATAATATCTTATGTGAGGTGATTTCATAAAATAATACCCTTTTTACTGAATGTGTATTTCCATTAAATTATTTATATATTTTTTAGGAATAAATTGAAAAAATTATTGGAAAGTATCTATAACCCTTATATATATGATAACTAATTATAAAAAGCTCTTTGATTATTTTTTTAAATGTTTATATTAATATTATATAGAAACTATTTAAATTAGTAACAAAAAATTATTTTTAATAAATAAATTAAAAATTATCATTATGTACTTATCCTACACGATTAGTCTAATGAATTTATTAGAAATATATTTTTGAAAACTAAATATATTATTTGTCAATTATAAAAGGTATTATAATTTTTTTATGTATTTATTGATTATATTAAAATATTTACAGTTAAATTATTAAAAAAGAACACTAAAAAATAGGAAGGAAACCATTATTTAAATAAAAAGGTATAATGTTGAAGAACATATACTATATGATAATTATTGTATGATTATTTTATAGACTAAATTAAAATGGATTATTACGATAATAACATAAGATAAAAAATTTACAAATCACTGGCTAGAATTTATTTTGTGTATTGAAAACAATTATAGTTACATTCATGAATAAATCCTCATAAATAAATATAATGAAATTACCTATTAAAAAAACACTCATGTTGATGTAGTTATACCTTTTGATTAGAGTTGTGAGTTTACTTGATTAAAAAATTTGAAAATAACTTATAAGATATTTCATTTATGTTATGACTTTAAAAGATAATAATTTTGGTAATTTTTTTATTTGAAAAAAATATTTGGACGAAATATTATAATAAAAATTCTGAAGAAAATGTAAGGAAAATAATATTTTCAATAAATAAACAAACATATAGATTTACATTCCCAAGTTACTAGTACTAAGGAAAATTTTCTATTAGTGTTGAGAAATATATTATTATTATTATTATTCATATCACTTAAAAAATCAAATTTTGAAAAAAAAAATCATTATTTATATTGAATATATCATCATTCGTAAAAATATTTTACGAACTCATATAATGTGAACCTCTCATAAAACATAAATATTTTATTCATATGAAATTAATATTTCATAAATATAACATTTATGATTTATCGGAAATCAATGATGTGCTAATAAAAGATTTTTATTTTTTCAGAAAGCATTTTGATTTATTTATAGAATGTGCGATATATGATAGATATTGTAATTAAATATTTTTTAATATATATATATATATACTGTAGATAATTATCATATATTCAAAACATAATTACTATAACACATTACATAAAATATAGAGTTTATTACATTAATATTTATCAAGAAAATATATAAAAAATCAAACTAATTTTTTTTCATGTGACAAATAGATTATATACAAGAAAAAAACAACCTTTGTAGTCCAAAAAACATTTAATTCATCTTATAAAAAATTTTTAAATGATATATAATATAAAATTAATTTTTCTATAATATATTTTATATATTGTGGAAAATTTAGTGTAAATTTATGACTGCAATAAATAAATTCATAAAAATATATATAATTTCCATAAAACATGAAATATAATAACCCAATTAATATAAATGGTTGAAATTTATAAATAAATATATATATATTTAGATAAAATTTAAATAAATAAAATTATAAATTAATAAAACATATCTATAATAACCATGTACTAGCACTCCTAGAACCATTGTTGAAAATATAAACATTAAATTTTATGCATTAATATTGATAGATGTGACCAATGTTTTCCATATAATTATTATAATATCAAAGGGAAATATTGGATCACTTATATAACGAAGGAACTTTTAGGTTTATAGTTTTAGGGAATTGTGAAAAACTTGTACATAAACAGCACTCTTAATTCCAAGATAGTATTTCTCCAACTATACCCATATTTTCATATCAAATATTAATTCTTGATCATCTCACATAGCATTCTAGTAATATGAAACTTTTCTATAAAAAAATAAATTTTCATCATTCTTTATAACTTTGGTAAAAGGAAACATAAGATGGTTGAGAAAAAATGCTCTATAAGGGTAAACATAAGCCACAATAGTTGAATGTTATATGGTAGAGTAAGATGAGAATAAGGGTATTATGACATATCAATGTGCATGAGCATAACATAAGAGAATTAAAAAGAATAAATTATGGGATAATAATTCATAAAACAAGGAATAATTATTTACCATTGGAAAAGAGTCATAAGATTCAATATTCTCAAGAAATGTGATGTCAAACTTGATCAATAGAACCATTTATAACGTATAAGAAATAATAAATAAATCATGTTGGTTCCTGGGTAAATTATCATCATAGAACCCCTACATAACAATTATAATTGTAGTAACCATATGACTGATTTTCAATACAATTCTTTATAGAACATAATCATTACCCAATGCATTATAGTGCTATCTGGGAACCCACATCCTATAATCCATATTAGGATCACCCATGTGCTATAATGGGGTTTGAAAATTTTTATAATCTATATATGGATCACTCATGAGCTATAATGGGGTTCAAACTATGGTAAACAATTTATAAAGGCCATATCATGAATAAAATAGTAGAAAGTTTTTTTAACTAATGTGAAAAATACCTTCATATATCAAAATACACATCTCATTTAAAACCCCATTTTCAAAACATATATCTCCAAAAATAAGAGATGGTGGGTTTTTATTTAAATAAAATATTCAAGATCATAATGGAATACAAACATCAAAAAAGGTTATAGTGGAAGTAATACTCATTATCTTAATATACATTATAATAGATAAATAATTTCATAAAGTAATTAACCCATGAAACCAGATGAGTTCTGTGACAATATCTTTTAATATATAATAATCCATCATCATTTATAATGAGGTTGGTATAACTAAAAAATACACCTACTAGAGAAACGTTAACATAATTGGTTTTTGGTATTGTTTAATATAAATACAATAAAGATATCAATAAAAATATTTTGGGGGAAAATATTGCGTTCACTTTGAAAATCACCGTAAGAAAAAATAATTTACCAAGTCGTATGAAATAATTTTCATTGAATATAATAATGGAAACTTATAAAGGAAACATAAAATAATATAATATTCACTAAATCTTGAAAATTCATCCATGTTGTAGATGTTAAAAAATAAATATTCTTCTCAATTATATTTTAAAAGGAGTCAAAAGAGAAATTTTGAAAACATTTATGAATTTTACTTGTCAAAAAATAAAAAAATAAGTTCTGCTATCATGTAAAATATCTTTTGAAGAGAATTTATTTTTAGAAATTAATATTTTAGAATAAATTTCCTAAAACATGGATATGGAAGATAAATCATTCTTATCTAAATGATTATACATGATCAACATCACAAAAAATGACTTTTTTGATGTTTCCTTAGTCAATGAGGGAGGAAATGTGAATTAAACATGTAGACCACACTCATAAAAATAATATAATAAAATATACGTGACTAATGAAAGTAAAATTTTCATGAACCATCCTCGGGGCCCATGCTGTGACTACCCCAAGCCCGCCTTCCATAGGCCAGAGACAGACGACTAGCACCAAAGGTGTAAATATCGATAAAAGGGAATCCATTGCCTTTATATAATTAAACAAACACAACAGAGTACGTAAGCTGAAGTAAAAACTAAGTAAAATGAGTACAAAAGTATGTGCTGGAACGTAATTGGGCTAGAATACAAACCCAACTAAAAGTACAGTACAACAGTAAATAAAGAATAGCTTCAGTAAAGTAAACCAACAACCACTGAGTCATTCTCTAGATATCCCACCTGAAGGGTGGGTACAAATGGTCTCCTCAGATGCTCGGGTCCGGATGTCCGCTCCGTGTACGTCTCGCCAAGTGGTCCACCTCCAGGTACCATCCCGTTGTACAAGACTCCACCTCGATCAGTGCTGTCTGTCGTTTGCATCCAACACAACGTAGTGCGGGCATAGCCCGTGTAGGGGTGAGTATATGATACTCAATAGGGACCCCGAGAGCCCTCAAGGTCTCCCAGAATCCACAAAGGATAAACCACAAAAGAAAAGATACAAACACAAAGTATAAACCAACTCTAATTAGGTATATTCCCATACATATACCTAAGTCATCAATTCCTGTTCAGCTATAACTCATGATCCCAAGTAAAACCCTGTACACAAAGGAAAACACAACCCAGTCCACATAGGATTGCAAGTCAATCACATCAATGATAATGAATGAAAGTCAAGACTCAGCACACACAGGTATACTACTCACGAAGAGGGGTGGAGATGATAGATGTAGCCTCTGAATCATCTCCCCAGCTAAACCCATGTAGGATCCAAGTACAGAATTCATCGCTGTCGAAACCACGTAGAATCCTTTTATAGTAACCATCACTGCCGAACCCACATATGATCCAAGTACATTCGCCATCACTGTCGAACCCACGGAGGATACTAGTACAGTCTTCCTTGCTGTCGAACCCATGTAGGATCCAAGTACAGTCGTCATCGTTGTCGCAGTCGCATCCATATCTAGGGTTCCCACACACAGCACGCTCGATTCCAGGAGGGTCCGCTCCATGAGCCAAGGGGTCGATAAATCATATGTCACGAATTCCAGAGTTGATGTATCACAAAGTTCCATCTCGTCAATAGGAACTCAATGCGACAGACGGCGTGTTAATCGGACGCCTGGTCTGAGAGATATTGGATTTTCCGTCGCAGGGGCCCGGTTAAAAATATGCTCGTTTCTAACCCGATTGATATCCAAATTCATTCGAAAATCACTTAGAGTATCGAAAAATAACCGTCTCATATAACGTGTCCTAGTTCCGTAGACAACGCGTCGATCGGATACGCGGACTTTAAGTTATTCCCATTTAAGTGTTCAACAGGCTTGACCCGTTTAGCCCAGTGGAACCACGGGTCGGGTTAACCCAGTTTGATGGGTCCAACCTAGGAGGGGTGTCAGACCAGTCCGAAGAAAAATATCCAACTCGGCCCGAAGGGAAACGGCCCGACCCTAAGTGGCGCGGCCCGACCCGAGGTGGCGCGGCCTGGCCCGGCGGGGCGCAGCCCGTGTAGATACCCAAAGCTTGACGTACATGGACAATACATTTATTTTGCGGAATACTTAATACATAGCAAAAACCAAAAATCAAGTATCGTAATAGTTTAGTGTCTTTTGAAACTCGGAATGTAATCTTCTAATCATGGTGAAAGATCTTCAACAACTCCCATAAAGATCTTCCCCATTTGTTTTCTTACCTAAAACCTTTCTTGATGTCCTAGGGAAAAGAAAACATATAATGGGTGAGCTCAAATGCTCAGTAAGGGTAAGAATGGAGAAAATAAAACAAACCATATACCATTGAACTTAAAAACATGAACATAATGTTTAAACATCAAAATCTTGAGCAAGGACATAAATCTTGGAAGTACGTAAGGCATATATCATAAAAGAACATAAATCATAACAAAATAGAATAGGAATAAAACATGTGATTATGAAAACCATTAAGCACATGATATTATTTCCATAGTAGCCAAGGCATGGTTTCCAAGACCATCTTAGTGGACAAATTCCCTTTCTGAATCGAGTCCACTCCTCGTTCCAGTCTTGTATTACTGAACCAGATTAAGTTAATGTTCCATCCATGTCAATATCATGAGATATAAATCTTTACCCAATTAATTAGAGGGAGATATAGGTCCCACCCATATCATTATGAAATCATTCTTACTTCTGCCACAACATAAACATAAATCATTTATCATAACCCAAAGAATAAAAATGGGTTTCATAAACATCATCCCATAATAACATAATCCATATAGAACAAATAGATATCATTTCATCATAAGAAAAGTGGAACCATGTAAATCATAGAGATATTATACTTCAAGCATGCACATATGAAATAATGTCATCTTTTATGGAAAATGGTTTTGATAAAACACTTGAAAAACATTCTTGAGGAAAATATAATTTTTTCTTAAAAATCAATTTCCTTTCACAAAATGACATGAAATTTTAAAAGAAATGGATTTTGTTGAAAATAGTAATGAAATATTATAGAGTAAGCTTCATGAAAATAAGGCTTTATAAAACCCTAAAAAAATCCATTCATGGCGTATAAGTTAACGAAAACATTCTCCTCGTACATTTTCCAGAAAAGTCAAAAAGTACCTCGTATGGTAATCAAAAGAAAGGTTCCATGTAGTAAAAGTCAAAATGTGTAAAAAGAGACTTTAAACATACATGAGACCATTTTTCGAAAATAAGGACATGGATGAAAATATAACCCCTATAAATACATACGAATAACAATCTCTGATAAGAATGAGATTGGAATAGTTATCTCTTACCTTATGCCTAATATGCTTCGTATGTATCCAAACCTCCTGTATAATTATTTAAATAACATCATTGAGTTCTTATAGAATCATATTAATTGTTATTATATCATATATTGTTCACTTAGGTATTTATATTACCCATTCATTTGTCAATTCCATGTTAAAGTACCATTTTGGGAAAAATCATTTCATTTATCGTACGTGTTTGGACTTGTTGTTCTTGATATTATTATTAATTATATCCCGATTTACTTACTACAAAAATGTAAAACATGATTTATATATCATATATATTCAGTATAAATATATATAATAGATAGATAAATGAAATTAAACACACCGTTCATGGAGACAGTAGGCCGTATGTATGCATGAATGCTGTTTTCCATTTCTTATTGACTAGAATGGAAGTAAGTAGATGACATATATATATATATACATAATTCCAGTAGCATTATAATTTCATATATTTAATTATTATTTTTATATGATTTATAATCATTCTTGAATGGTTAACATAGAGAATGAATCTCATCACGTTGTGGAGATGGTAGTCCGTACTTACGCACGAGTGATGATATCGTTCCCATAATTATTGAATTGGAGTGGAGTGGATGATACAATATATCAGAAATAGTATGATGTCATAATAACTATGTACAGTTATTATTTACATTGAATTGAATTGGATTGGATGATAGAATATATCAGAATCAGTATGATGTTATAATAACTATGTATAGTTTTTCTTTACACCATTATACCCATCCATGTAAGGTGGTGTTGGAAAAACAGATTACACCACGGCGTGGAGACGGTATTCCGTACGTACACACACGCAGTGATTTCATTTTCCGTAGGATAGATAGAAGTTTAAATGGGGTTGTTTCATATTTATAATAACATATCAGTATTTTAGTGATACTGATGTTATTACTTTATAATGAAACAACTAAAGAATAAGAAGTTTAAGGAGAAATAAGCTTGAAAGAATCGGTTGAAGAGATTACATCTTCTTCGACACACCTCCTTTAAACATCTACTTAGGGCACTAGGGTTCGTCTTTTGAGAAGATAAGAGCCTATATGATATAACTAGAGAGGTTTATAAGAGTAATTGATAGGTTTTGGCCGAGATTCACGGCTCAGAAGGGTGTGAAGAGAAGTGGGAAGGGGTTCCCTTTTTATAATGGAGGAGAGGGGCACCTTTGGAAATCTTAAAAATATTAATTTATAATAAATCTAACCACACTTAAAAACCTCCAAAAATAACTCATATTCAAATATAACATGATATAGGGTTGTAATATCATCAACCAATAAAATTTAGACATGTAGGGAATTTATTGTAAACATTATCAACTTGATTTATCCTTATTTAATCAATTAAATTTTATTTGTGGTAATAAGATTCTAAATTTTGAATTGTTATAAATAATTACTTATGTGATATTAATTATACATTATTAGATACTTTATGATATTTTAGACTATATAAATTTAAATTTATAAATTTTAAATATTTTTGTGATTTTTAAACAATTTAATAATATGTTATTTTTATAAAATAACAATAGTGTCAATTTAGACACTATTCATTTATTTGAATTTAAATAAAATACACACAGAGGAAATATTCGAAATAAAATATTTAATTGGTTCCTAACATGTCATAGTAATCAATAAAATCATTGGAGCACATTAAATAGTTTATATAATATTTATTTTACTATTTGTAAAACCATTTATTTGTTATTTCTCTTAATAAAATAATTACTACAACATTTGTGTATAATTATTAAATATACTTATTTGTTGCATAAAAATTAAAAATAAAATACTAGGATGAATATAAATCTTATATCTTTCATAATAATACATTTAGTCAGATTTAGCTTCCAAAACACCCAAATTTTAAAATGTTATATTTATTAAATTTTGAAGGTGACAACTTTGACATCATATAAAATAATATAATATAAGTGTCATAATCACTTTAATAAGACTCCAAAATGTCATATATTCTATCCTTGGATGATTATGGTATATATATACACTACCAATAAGTTTTGGTCAGGTTTTTGAGTCTTTTAATATGTATTACTATTTCATAAAAAACAACATTATTAATTTTTTTACTAAATAAATAATTTCTGTATCACTAATGTATAAGATAATAAGGTTATTAAATAACTCTTAAAAATTTCAAATAAATTACCATGATAAAGAAAAAAATTTTATATTTAGAATGTGTATTTATAACCGAATTTATATTCTATATAACCTTATATTAAAAATACTTTAATTATTAAGGTTTGAGTGAGACATATTTCACTTTCCTTTAAATAAAATAAACTAAAGGTCTTAATCACCTCCATGTGGGTACTAATGGATTCCATTTATCCCATAATATGACTTAGGATGAAATATAATCATCCAATAGTATTAAGACAAGTGTTAGGGTAATTATATAATATTATATTTACCCTTAATTACCCGATTTACCTTTTACTACGGTAAATAAAATTTACCGTAGTTACTATTCATAATGCTAAAAAATAAAAAGTAGTCTATTAATATAATTTGGACCCACTGATTTCAAATATGGAATCCATTTTTCCAAATTAAATACACAGAAGTTGCATAAATTAAATTAAAACTAATCCCATTGTTGAATGAAAACGGTTTTTTTAAAACATTGGAAAAGATTGAATTGATTTAACCTACGAATTCAATGTAAAATCAATAATAATGACATAAATTATATTAAATGGTAAAAATATTTTCTATTTATACTTTATAACCATTAAATATTATAATTTAACCACATAAATTATTACGATGAAAAAATTTGTTTTTAATTAAAATATAGCGTGTTTTTAGTATTTATTAAAATATGAAAGTTATCGGAATAATATGAAACATTTATCCAAGGTAAAATTTTATATCCTGATTCCAAATAATAATTTTATTTTTTAAAATTGAACTTATAAACATGTAAAGAACTATATTTAATTTGGTTGCGCCATCAAAAGGTGACAAAACTGCATTTTTTGAAAAATACTTATTTTACCCAAAAAATTTATTTTGTTCTTATAAAATGTTCTATAAAATGTTTAAGATGAATAATAATGTTATAAAATTCAAAATTTAGTGATTACTATTCATAAAGGCTAGTTCATAACAATATTATAATAATATATCTTTGTTTAGTGAAACCCGATATTGCATACAACACACGCTATCGAGGAAGGTCGTGATTGTGTGTAATGCAAGCCAAGTCAGGGTTGCATGTAGTGAAAGACTCCTTTATTGTTGTGTATAACAAAATCCAACCATATTTCATTAAAACATTGAATATATATATATATATATATATATATACTCAATGTTGCTTTGAATAACTACTATCAAACAAACATGAAATTGTGTGTAACACGATCCAAGATTAGTGTTGTGTATAGTGCAATCTAATACTGTGTTGCATATAGCGCAAGATAATCTTGGTGTAGCGTACAATAGAAGATATGAAATAAATTAAAAATAATATATCTTTTAAAATATCGCGTTGTTACAGCCCGACCTGGCCTGGCACGACCCTACTTGGCTCGACGCAGCGCGGCCCGGCCTGGCGCGGCCCGACTGGGCATGCTGCTTGTCTGCCTCGGCTGGCTAGCCGAGCAGCCCAGCCGAAGTCGAGCAGGTTCCAAGGGGGGAGGGGGGGGGGGGTTCTGCAACGGCGTCCCCATGCGGCGCCGCCCTTCCACAAGCAGGCCGGCTAGACCGACCGGTCTTCTGCGCACGCGGCCTGCATGGGCCGGCTACTGGTCCCCCAGCGCGGCGCCCTCCTGGTGCTGCGGTCCAGCTCTGCCCGGCTGAATGGTCCACTCGTACGGCGCCCTCATGGCGCTGCGACTCCTCTTTGCGCGGCCGGCCGACGGGCCGGCTGGTTCTTCCCCAAAAGCGGCCCGTGTAGCGGGCCACAGTTCATTCCGCATAATCGGCATGATTGGGCCAGTTCACTTCACCACATTTTCAGCACGACGCAACGGTTCCATGCTTCCTTCATCGCCAATTTCCAAATCCAAATGAGTAAAGTTCCAGCAGAGGGTCGTTGGGCCGTGTTCGTTCGGCCCGCTCCCTCTGCATTAGGTGGTAACACATATCCACGAATGCACGTGGTTCACAAAAAACAAAGAAAATTTTATATTCAATAAAATTGAATCAAATCACCCTACCTCAACAAAGAAGTCGAATGCTGGAGGTCATGGAAGATGGCATTGCAAGATGAGGGTTTTTGTAAGCGACATCGAAAAGCGCCCGAGGGGGAAGCAGCGTCTCCCATTTTTGTCAAAGAGAGAAGATTGTAAGGCATGAAGTCGTTGGTGAGTTCCCACGTCAGTGTCTCCTCCCGTGTCGTGGAGGAAGAAGAGGGCTGAGAAATGGGGGTCGCCGAGTCGATGTTCTTTGTTGGAGAGTTGGAATTCTTCATTGAGGATGAAGTTCTTCAAAAACACTAGCGTTCTCCCAACTCCTCCTTACACAATAATTCTAACCAAAATAAAATAAGGCTTCTCATTATTTTTTTTATTAGTTCATGCATTAAAATTTACCAAATTAAAATTCTAATTCACTTAATTAATTAAAACATGATTTTTCTAGTTCATTATGTGATAGGTTGGCATGTTTTAACGAGGGAAAGAGTGGAGAGGAAGAGTTACACATTTAAAGGATACAAAATTAATGGGGAGTTTCCATGTAATTAACATGGGAGTTCAAAGGGTGTTAAGGGGTTATGGAATGTGAAATGGTTGGGGCTCTTGTGGGCCCAACCTCCCACATAACCACACATGGGAAGTTGGGGGTTGTGGGCCCCACCAACAACTTCCCATGGGAGAGTTTAACTTCCAAGGGTAATAAAATAAAATGGTACACAATTTTATTTACTTCTTATTTAAACCCCAAAATTTAACTTCTCCCGTGCAAACGTATCTATGGTAAAAGTACTCTTACGAAAATACCGGCACTGTGAGTTCATCGGTGCCCTCACATTTCAATTCTTAGCACTGGTTCAAAAGATAGAAAATCCTGCTCATTCGTTTACTGAACGTACCCGATCAAAATGTCGAAAATTCATTCCAGCACACCAGGCCTCAAAATAAAGTGTTTTCATAATCCATAGACTCGCAAAATTCCAAAGAATTTAAGAAAAAAAATCCATGAAATTTCTAGGTCTTTAAATTACTCCCACCTCAGGGATTTACGTCCCTGTAAAGCTACATCATAAAATAGGAAAACAAATAAGGGTACTATGCACACATCTGAGACTCCCGCTCCCATGTGCTCTCTTGGAGGTTCCCGTGCTGCCAACGAATACACACCATAGGAATCAACCGTCCATGTAGGACCTGCTCTAGTCGATCCTCGATCTCCACCGGGACCTCCACAAATGTCTCCCTGTCATCGATTTCCATCTCCCCGTGATCAATGATATGAATCAAGTCGTGCATGTATCTCCTCTACTGAGATACGTGTAAGACGTCGTGCACCCGGTGCAACTGAGGTGGAAGGGCCAGTCGATAAGCCACCTCGCCAACCTTGCTGAGAACCTAGAATGGTCCGATAAAGCACGAAGATAAATTGTCTCCTTGGATAAATCTCTATAATCCATGTCGAGGTGAGACTCGTAATAAAACGTGGTCGCCATCCTCAAACTCTAGTGGTCTCTGCCTCCTGTCAGCATAGGACTTCTGGCGGCTTTGTGCAGTCCTCATCCACTCTTGGATGATCTACACCTTCTTCCTCATTGCCTGGACCATCTCTGGTCCTACAAGTGCTGACTCCCCAGGGTCAGTCTAGCACAGAGGTAATTTGCATGGTCGGCCGTACAATGCCTCGTATGGTGCCATACCGATGGTGGAGTGGTATTTGTTGTTGTACACAAACTCCACCAAGGGTAGGTGATCCTCCTAGCTGCGACCAAATTCAATGACACATGCACAGAGCATGTCCTTGAGTGTTTGAATGGCCCTATCCATCTGGCCATTTGTCTGAGGATGAAAGGCAGTGCTTAGGAAAATCTGTGTCCCAAAAGCCTCATGCAACCCCTTCCAAAACCAGGAAGTAAAGTGAGTGTCTCGATCGGAGATGATGGATGATGGCACACCATGAAGACTTACGATCTCCTAAACGTAGAGGCCTCTGAAGCTCTCCACTAAGACCTACTCTCTGATTGGTTGGAAGTGGGCCGACTTGGTGAGTCGGTCTATGATCACCCAAATGGAGTCGTGTCCTCTGGAAGAATGTGGGAGCCCTGTCACAAAATCCTTGGATATCCCGTCCCACTTCCACTCTGGGACCTCTAAGGGCTGTACCAAGCCTACCAGAACCTGGTGCTCCGCCTTCACATGCTGGAAGGTGAGGCATCGTGAAACAAAATCTACCACAACCTTCTTCATACCTGGCCAGCAGTGCTATCGTGTGAGATCTTGGTACATCTTTTCTACTCATAGATGTAACGCCAAAGGGGAAATTTGAAACTCCCTCAGCACCTCCTCCTATAATGCAACTGGTACCATGGTATGTCCCCTGAATAGGATGACGTGCTCTCCTCCTACAGAAAATCCATCAGGTGCCTGTCTTGTGGATATCTGTGCACGTCGTGTCTCACAATCAACATCCCCACGTTGTGCCTCTCTGACCCAATGAAGTAGTGGAGGAGTGAATATGAGAGACTGTAGAAAGGCTTCTCCATCTCTATCCATGAAGGATATCTGCAATGCGACTAGCTGCATTGTCGCCTCTCCAAGTAGATTAATTTCTGATCTTCTGCAGAGCATCAGCTACAAACTTCTCCTTCCCATGAGTATAGACTATCTCAAAGACATAGTCCTGGAGGAACTCAATCCATCGCTGCTAACTTAGGTTCAGGTCCTTCTGCAAGAAGATGTACCTGAGACTCTGGTGGTCAGAGTAGACTGTAAAGCACTCACCCATAAGATAGTGCCGCCACATCTTCAAGGTGAATACCACTACTGCTAACTCCAGGTCATGGGTTGTGTAGTTCTTCTCATGCTTCCTCAAATGGCATGAACCATTAGTGATCACTGCCCACTCCTGCATCAGGACACACCCTAGTCTGGTCCCCGATGCATCACATTAAACTACGTACCCTACGCCCTCCTCTGGTAGCCTCAATATGGGTGCACTGGTCAATATCTGCCTCAGCTCCTGGAAGCTCTACTGACATCTATCTGACCACACGAAGGGTTTCCCCTTCTTCGTCAAATCTGAAAGCGGTGTTGCAACTTCGAAGAAGTATGGAACAAATCAACGATAGTACCCAGCCAGACCTAGGAAACTCCGCACCTCCATCACGCTCTTCGGTGGCTCCCATGAAAGTACTGCCTCGATCTTCACATGATCCACCGCAAATCCTGTCTCAGAGATGACGTACCCCAAGAAGTGGACCTGTCGATTCCAGAACTAAAACTTCGAGAGCTTACCATAAAGCTGGTTCTCTCGGAGTGTGTCTAGTAAAAAATGCAAGTGGTAGGCATGCTTCTCCTCAGTAGTCGAGTAAATCAGTATGTCGTCGATAAAGACTACAAAAAATCGATCTAGGTAAGGCTGGAAGATCCTGTTTGTGATACTCATAAACATTTCTGGAGTTTTGGTTACACGGAAAGGCATAACCAAGAACTCATAGTGGCCATACCGACAACTATAGTCCGTCTTCTGCACATCCTCGTCTCAAATTCTGAGTTGAGGATAACCTGACTTGAGGTCTATCTTCAAGAACCATCACGCTCCCTTGAGCTGATTGAACAGGTCATCAATTCTCGGAAGTGGGTACCTATTCTTTACGGTCACCTGATTTAGGCAACGGTAGTCGACACATAGTCGTAAACTCCAATCTGCCTTCTTGGCGAATAAAATCAGAGAAGCCCAGGGTGAAACACTGGGTCAGATGAATCCATTTCCCAGTAAGTCCTCTAGCTGTACCAGCAGCTCACAAAGATTAATGGGAACCATCTGATATGCTAGAGTAGATATCGTGGCTGTCTCGAGGTACAAGTCAATGTAGATGTATACCTTTCTATGAGGAGGTTGTCCTGGAACATCGTCAGGAAAAACATCCGCATACTGATCCACCACAACATGAAAACATGGACTCTGAACATCAACTACTCATAGGACGATACTATCCAACTGATGGGGGATTGTCTGCCCTCTCCTCTGCGTAAGTCCATCCTGCACTGCGAAGGCTCCCTTCTCTCCGGTGAAGGTGAACCTTCTCCCATCTGTGCGGACACACCGCACTTTGCACCTAATATAGTCGATCCGAGCATGAAATGTAGATAACCAATCCATGCCCAACATGACATCGTAAGACCTCGACGCTACTATAAGAATATCCCAGCCGAAGCTCTCACCTCCTAGAGTAAGCTCACACTACCGGCACCAGTGCGTAATCGTCGAGTCTGCTCCCGTAGGAGTCTCTAGACATAAGGATCGAGCCAACGGCTCTGTCGGAATCTCTGAGATCCGAACAAGGGAAGAAGAAATAAAAGAATGACTCGATCTAGTGTGTATAAGAACTGTAGAATGGGTGGAGTAGACACATATAGTACCTTAAATCATCTCAGGTGCGCCGTGGTCATAAGCCTCCACTGACTGAAGCTGAGCCTGCCTCTGTCCGCCAGCTCCTTGTGGTCAGGGTGGACCTCTTGGTGGTGGTGGTGGTAGAGCGTCAAAGCGTTTCCCACCACTCGCTGCTCAGCCAGCTCCTCTGCCTCATCTTCCTTCTCACTATGGACCGCCACAGTCAAATCTCTACCTCTGCCTGGGTGGTCCCTCTACTGTCTACTACTCCTCTACATGGAGCGTAGGGCAGTCACGAGCCATGTGGCCCTACCCGCCGCATGCAAAGCACTTCCTACCTCTCGTATGACTGGATCTGCTGCATGTGCCTCACACATCCGAACCAGTATCCTGTGGTCACCCAACTGGTGTCCTGGTCCACTTGGACCTCTGCGTCATCTGTCTACTTCCTACTATAGAAGACTCCACTACGTATCACCATGCGGTAGGCCTCACTGTTGGTGTAGGCTCTGCAAGGAAGCTCTCCACAAGAAGGGCTTGCTCCAGTACTCCTGCCTGCGTTGGAATGTTGGGGGAGATCATCGAATCCCTGATCTCATGCAACAGTCCCTGCTTGAAGGTCCGGGCCCAGAAGAATGGGTCTCGTACCATGTCCTTGGAATAACACGAGAGGTCAATAAATATTCCCAAGTACTGGGCTACTGTCATGCTGCCCTGCCGCAGCTGTAGTAACTCCTAGATGCGCACCGCATAAAGAGTGACTGGAACGAACTCCGAGCGGAAGAGGATCTCGAAGTCCGTCCAAAGCATAGATGTTTCATCGTGCACCTGGAGCATCAGGATCCACCATCTACCTGTTGTTGCGTGCATGAGACTCGTGGAAAGGATCACCATAAGATCAGCTGGTGTCCCTACCAATCTAAAGACTCGGACAATAGCCTCTAGCCAATCCTCGACTGCCTGAGGGTCCGTCTCTCCGCGGAACCTGGGAGGCCTCTGTCACTAAAACACTTTCAGCGAACTCAGGCGGCATGGACTCTCTGCTGCTGGGGCTGGTGGTATCGGTGGCCCAGTGGGTAGAGGTACCGCTGGTGCCTCCGCTGTAATGGGGCCCTGCACTGAGGCCTCATCTTTCGGTGGGCTTCCATCTCGCACATAACTGGGAACCCCAGCTGGTTGCTGTCATGGGTCCATCCGAAAAAGAAACAGGTGCGCTATGGTTAATAAAATATACCTGGTGATCTGACACAAATTAATCACTAAGAAAAAATTTTAAACGCACATGAAATCAATGTTTTCATGCACTGAGTTGGAAATTAGTAGTCAGGGTCCTAGTGTATGGATACGTTGGTCGGCGCACCAAAACTGGACTCCTTGGACTGATAACCACACTTAATACCCTTAACAATACTGCTTCATAGGAAGAAATTATCAGAGTCCTAAGTTCTGCGGTAGAACCGACTCCACTGATACCAATTTGTCACAACCCTTCCTCGTGGCCCATGCTGTGACAACCCCAAGCCCGCCTTCCATAGGCTAGGGGCTAGAGACTAGTACTAAAGACATAAATCCCGGTAAAAGGGAAGGCATTGACTTTATATAAGTAAACAAACACAACAGTGTACGCAAGCTGAAGTAAAAACTAGGTAAACTAAGTACAAAATTAAGTGCTGGAATGTAATTGGGCCAGAATACAAACCCAACTGAAAGTACCATACAATAGTAAAGAAAGAACAACTGCAGTAAAGTAAACCAACAACCACTGAGTCATCCTCCGGATATCCCACGTGAAGGGTGGGTACAAATGGTCTTCTAAGCTTTGCGGGTCCGGACCTCCACTTCGTGTACGTCCCGCCAAGTGGTCCACCTCTAGGTACAGTCCCGCTCCACAAGACTCCACCACGATTAGTGATGTCTGTCGTCTGCATCCAACACTACGTAGTGCGGGCATAGCCTGTGCAGGGGTGAGTATACGATACTCAGTAGGGACCCTGAGATCCCCGAAGCTCTCCCAGAATCACAAAGGATAAACCACAAAGGAAAGATACAAACAAAAAGTATCAACCAACTCTACTTAGATATATGCCCATACATATACCTAAGTCATCAATTCCAGTTCGGCTCCAACTCACGAGACCTAGTACAACCCAGTCCACACAGGAAAACACCACCCAGTCCACATAGGATAGCAAGACAATCACATCAATGATAATGACTGAAAGTCAAGACTCAGCTCACACAGGTATAATACTCACGAAGTGGGGTGGAGATGATAGATGTAGCCTCTGAATCATCTCCCATGCCGAACCCACGAGGGATCCAAGTACAGAAGTCGTCACTGCTGAACCCATGTAGGATCCTAGTACAGTAACCATCTCTATTGAAACCACGTAGGATAAAAGTACAGTCTCCATCGCTGCTGAACCCATGGAGGATCCTAGTACAATCATCCTCACTGTCGAACCCATGTAGGATCCAAGTATAGTCGTCATCGTCGTCGTAGTCGCAACCAACTCTAGGGTTCCCGCACACAGCACGCTCGATTCTAGGAGGGTCCACTCCATGAGCCAAGGGGTCGATACATCAAATGTCAAGAAGTACAAAGTTTATGTATCAAAAATTCCTTCTCGTCAATAGGAACTCAACGCGATAGATGGCGCGTCAATCAGACGCTTGGTCTGAGAGATATTGGATTTTCTGTCCCAGGGGCCCGATGAGAAATATGCTTATTTCTAACCCAGATGATATCCAAATTCATCTGAAACTCACTTAGAGTATCGAAAAATAACCGTCTCTTTGAAAGGGTCATAGTGCCGCAGATGGTGTGTCGATCAGATACGCGATATTCATGTTATTCCCATTTAAGTGTTCCACATGCCTGACCCGTTTAGCCCAGTGGACCGACTGGTCGGGTTGACCTAGTTTGACGGTTCCGACCCAGCAGGGGTGTCAGACCGGTCTGCAGAAAAATATCTAACTCGGCCTAAAAGGACACGGCCCAGCCCGAAGCGACGCGGCGCGGCGCGACACGGTTAGGCGTGTCCTGGATGGGCACGCGGCCCGGTTGGCTCGGCCGAAGCCAAGCGGGTTCCAGGGGGGGGGGGGGTTTCCACACTTGCGGCTCCAGGAGGTGCTTCCCTTCCCCAAACCGACCGGGTAGACTGGCCGATTTTCTGGGCACGCGACCCGCATGGGCGGGCCACTGGCCCTCTAGCGCGGCGCCCTCCTGGCGCCGCGGTCCATCTCCTGCCGGCCGGCTGATGGGCCAGCCGGTTCTTCCGCCAAAGTGGCCCATGTAGCAGGCCACGGTTCATTATGCACAACTGGCATGATAGTGCCAGTTCCCCTCGCCACGTTCCCGACACGGCGCAACGGCGCCATGATTCCTTCGCCGCCAATTTCCAAATCCAAAAGAATAAAGTTCCAACGGAGGGTCGTTGGGCCGTGTTTGTTCGGCCCGCGCCCTCTATGTTTTCCGGTAACACATAGCCAAGAATTCACGTGGTTCACGAAACACAAAGGCAATTTTATATTCAATAAAATTGAATCGAATCACCCAACCTCAACAAAGAAGTCGAACGATGGATGTCCCGGAAGACGACGTCGCGGGATGATGTTTTTTTAAGCGACATCGAAAAGAGCCCGAGGAGGAAGCGGCATCTCCCCTTTTTTCATGCAGAGAATATTGTAAGGTGTGACGTCGTTGGAGAGTTCCCGTGTCGGTGTCTCCTCCCATGTCGCGGGGGAAGAAAAGTGTGGAGAAACCAGGGTCGCCGAGTCGATGTTCTTCGTCAGAGAGTTGGCGTTCTTCGTTGAGGATGAAGTTCTTCAAAAACACTGGTGTTCTCCCAATTCCTCCTTACACAAAAATTCTAACCAAAATAAAATAAGTCTTATCCTTATTTTATTTTATTTTTACATGCATTAAAATTTACAAAATTCAAATTCTAAATCACTTAATTAATTAAACCATGAGTTGTCTAGTTAATTATGTGATAAGTTGGCATGTTTTAAAGAGGGAGAGAGGGGAGAGGAGGAGTTACACATTTAATGGATACAAAATTAATGTGGAGTTTCCATGTAATTAACATGGGAGTTCAAAGGGGGTTAAGGGGTTATGGAATGTGAAATGGTTGGGGATCGTGTAGGCCCCACCTCCCACATAACCACACATGGGATGTTGGGTGGTTGTGGGCCCCACCAACAACTTCCCATGGGAGAGTTTAACTTCCAAGGATAATAAAATAAAATTGTACAATATTTTATTTACTTCTTATTTAAACCACAAAATTTAACTTCTTTTCCCGTGAAAACACATCTATGGTAAAAGTCCTCTTATGAAAATACCGATGCTGGGAGTTAATCGGTGCCCTCATATTTCAATTCCGAGCACTGGTTCAAAATATAGAAAATCCCACTCGTTCGTTTACTGATCGTACCTGAGCTAAAATTCAAAAATTGATTTCAGGCACACCAGGCCTCAGAATCAAGTGCCGTCAGAATTCATAGACTCATAAAATTCCAAAGTATTTAAGAAATAAAAATTCCTTGAAATTTCTAGGTCTTTACAAAAATATTCTCATTTCCATTGTATTAATATTTAATTTAAAAAATATCTAAAATAGATGATATTTTAAAATAAAACCTTTTCTGATTTGGTAACTTTTTAATCCTATGTAACATGAAAGAATATCATATAATGAATAATTAAATTTCATGATCATAAGTATATTTTTGATATGAAATGTAAAAATAAAATTATATTCCCATAAAAAAAGAATATAGGTTCATATCGTAAACATATTTTCTATGGAATGAGAATTTAAGATGAATTATCCTTATAAAAATTATATCATTTAATTAAGACTTGACCAATAAAGGTAGTATTTGTGAATATTTTAATTTCAAAGAATTTTATAATAGGGAATTAAATAATTTAGATATTACGAGAACAACCAGAATATAAATTATCTCTGTAGCTTTCATGCCTCTTGGATAAGATAATTTTAGGAAAGAAGATAAAGGAACTCAAAACCGAAGAATAGTTGAGGAATCCCTTACAAAAATTCAGCAACCTAACAGCTATGCAACATGGTTTTAAAAAACATTAAAAAGTGAGGGTAGAAGGTTCACCGATACATAAATGAATTATAATACATAATAAAGAAACAATAAGATGAAAATAAGAACATAGTATGGATTCTTTAATTCTATACCACATAAAAGAGAACATTAATGAAAAAAGAAAGAAGTTGAGAATTTTCTTACCTTGTAGAGTAACTCCTAGAACATGAAGGTTGGGACCTTGGGGGATTGAGAAAAACTTGGGATGTATAAAAGGGAGGTAATAAGTCCATATATTCTTTTATGGGGGATTTGGAATGAATTTAATGATGTTAATCATGAAATAACAATGCCAATGAAGAATAATTCTAACCCATAAAAATAAAATTTTATTAAAAAACCATTTAATAATTGGTAACTTTCAAGTCAAGCAAAATTGTATAAAATATCTCAAATGGAATAATAAAATATAACTAAGTATGTATTATTCATTACATAACATATAAATATCATATTATATACACATTTGAAAATAAATTATGTTCATTATAATAAAATATACCTCAATGAAAAGAAATTGAGAAAAAATCTCTTACCTCGAGTCCAGACATTCTATGTATGTCCTTTAATATCATGTATAATAAAAACCTTTCAATTTCTTAATTTCATAGGAAACTTGTATTGGTATAATACATTATCCTTAAACCATTAAATTAAATTATCTTAATGAAATTTTAAATGAATTAATATGTTCATTCCACATGAGGTACTTTGAGAACGTTCAGTCCATAATGCCAAAATATCTTTGGTGTGTTGACCATGGTCAAAGGATTCATTGTGACATTATATATATAATAATATAAATTACATAATTATAAATTTAATACATAAATTATACTTTTAAAACCAATCACGAAGTTTAGTAATGAAAAATTAACTATGTTACAATGATGGGGACGATAAACCTTATGTTTGGACGAGTAACGTTTCATTTATTCAACGATTATTATGGAAAAAAGTTAATAATTATTTTATATTTATAGATATATAATAAAATCATAAATATAATAAATATAATATTAATTATTTTAATATAATTAAATATCTCATCAAGTTATCATTGTTATGAAAAAAATCACTTCACTTCGTAAGGGGGGTAGTCAACACGTACGCATGAATGACATTATCATTTTGCAGTGAATGAAATAGTAATAATGTAAATGATATTTTATCTTTTTAAAATAATAAATATGTCATTAATATATTGTATAAAAATAAATTTTATCATTATAAACATCCATGAGATGTGGTAATATAAAATTATTTTTATCAGAATGTGATGCGGTAGTTCACCTTACACACGAACAATGGATTCTATTCCCATTTAATAGAGGATGAAGATGTATATAGTTCATTAAATAAAAAAAAATGTTATATAATTATGTTATTATATCATATTTTTAACTAATAATTTATGGAAAGGTTAAAAATAAATAAAACAAAAACAACCAGTTAAGAATGATATCTATTATTCGAACAACATCTTAAGTTTTACATCAAATGAATCACTAGGTATGTTTTATGATTGATACAAGTGCTTTAGGATGTGAGAAAAGATTTATGGATGTGATTTGGGAAATTATTGGGTGAAACAAATGGTCCTTAAGTGTGAAATAAAGAAAAAATAGATTCCATTTTAAAAATATTGGAGTTATTTAAATTAAGTGTGTGATACTTTTTTACATTTTTTAAATAAAATATTATAAAGCTCATAATCACACCCAAATTTAAAAAATTCATATAACCAAATATTATGTGAGTGTGGATAATATGGACTCATCCAATAAAGAAAACGAATGTTCTACGATCATTTTATAGTTCTTATCGTATTATTTTAAACCCTTAATTCCCATGTTTACCCTTTATTATTGTACCATAAATTACTAATTTTACATTAATATTGATAAAAATAAAAAGGGAAATAATTAATTTTTTTCTAACCAGTAATTAAATGAATGAAATTTAATTTTTTTCAAAATTCAAAATACATAAGTGCAATAATTTAATTGAATATTAAACCATAAATACATGGCGAAAACACTATTTTCATAAAAATTATCTTTTTTAAGTTTAATATAATTTTATACAAAACTAAAGTATAATGTAATTATAAAAACTATAATTGTTTTATTTAAAAAATAAATTAATTAATAAAAATTTTAAACTAATCCAAATGAATATCAATTCCTAAATAATTGAAAATAAAATACAATTTTCAATAAAAATTAGTATATTTCACAAATCATGGAAAAATAAATATTTTCATAAAATTATCAAAATTTAATATTATGATATTTTTGATATGATAATTTTAAAAAAGAATTTAACTATGAAAACTAAATTTATAAATGTTTCATATAATTAATCATATTATACAAGAAATGAAAATGAATTTTGAAGAAAACATATTTTTGAAGAATAAAATATCTTTACAAATTATTTTGTGTATATTTCCTATGAATTAGTTAATAAATTTATACTAACTATAATATTTATATATATTTAAAAAATTATTTGATTCAATTGATACTAACCAATTTAATGACTAGGTTTTAATATTCACATTTTAATAAAATCATTTCATGATTCTTTTATGCCTGGTGTTGCGTATTTTAAACACTATTATAAATAACCCCTTTTAATAATCTTTTGATATTACACCCCCTTGATAACGTTCATCCTATAAATTTAAACACTATCTCAAAAGTCAATTTTTGAAAACTTTAAATACCTTTGTTGATATACTTCATATTAAAAATTATTAAAAAATATTTATCATTAAAAGTGGGAAAAATAAGTATGATGGAAATTTGGGATAACACATACTAGGATTGCAAGTAAGAAAAGATTAGTGGGAGGTAAAAAAATAAGGAAATGGAAGGTAAAAATAATTTCAAAAAAATGATGGAGAGTGAAAAAGATCAATAATCATAATAAATTGAATGATTACTTGATATTTAACAACCACAAAACAAAACATTTTAGAAATGTGAAGAGTATATCAGTTCATTAGAATTAAATATAATTGGGAAATTTTTTTTTCAAGATCATTTTTTCTATATTTGAGAAACAAAATTACCATGTATACGAAAAAAATAAAGAATTATAGGATTATGATATCTATAATTTCACCCCATAATAAATTTCAACCATAATCTCATTTTTTATACAAACTATTAGTATTGAAGATGAATTTCCTTTTCATGAAGCAAACAAATAAAATAATAAAGGATCAAATAATCCCCAAAAATATGACAAGATATTCCTCCTATATTTATTCATTATCTATTAAAAAAATTAATTTAACATGATTATAAAATTTTAAAAATGTATAAACTTTTATATGTTGAAAAAATACACTAATATCCAAAATTCAACATTAATAATCAATGTTCAGCATGAATCATTATGTGAAAACAGTCATTAATTTTTTCTAAAATAATGATTATTGAAAATGAAACCTAATGATTAGAATTATTTGATAATATATTTTTAAATGATTTATCCCTAAATAATGAAAATCACTCTTAAAGTCTCATACCATATATTTTGATTCCATAATTTCATAATATCCAATATGTTCTATTCATTTCCATAAATAAATATCCCTATGTCAAATATAATATTTTTAATGAATGTTTTAACCTCAAAATATATATTGTTCCATTTATCTTATATCCACAAAAGTATAGTTTTATTTTTCCAAAATAATACTTCATGTTAAGACAATGTGTTTCATATAAATAATATTAATTAAACATACCCAAGGTATCATCAGTCACCATAAAATTCTATCACTTGAATACTAAAAATGGGTTTCTATTACATTAAGATTTTGATGAAATTGAAACATATAACCCATTTATGGTATATATATATCATCACATGAAGACATCATAATATCTAAATTTTTATAAACACTACTCTGATACCGTATGGAACAACCACAAACCATCACTACTATATCTAGTACTGAAAACATAAGATTTACATTTTTTACATTAATTCTAATAAACGTGACATAATTTTTCCCCAAGAAACATAAGAAAATGAAAATTAAATATTATATCCCATAGATACATAATTACATTTTAGGTTTAGTGTTTTACTAAATTGGGATAGACTCTTAGAAAAATGAAAATCATTAATATAAGAGAGTATTTATCCCACTATACCGAGTTATTCAGATTATATATGAATTATTCAACATCTCCCTTAATCTTATAAAAATATGAAACTCTGATATACACAAATAATTTTAAATCATAACCTTTGGAAAAAGAAATAAAATAAGGGTGAGCAGAAATGATTAGTAATAGTAAACCTAAGAAATAAAAATTGAATTCCATTAGTGAGAGTAATATGATAAAAAGTGTATGGTTAAATAATTAAAGTGAATGAGCTTAGGAAAATTGAATTTATACTAATAAAAAATTGTATCATCAATGAAAAAAAGTGAAAACTATATTAACAATTTCACAAGAGTCATAAGAATAAATAATCATGAGAAATGTCATATCAATCGGGATCAAAGGAATCATTTATAACCCATATAAATATTAATGAATACAAGTTTTTACCTTGGGAGATAATCATTTTAAAACCCTTGAAAAACACTTAAAATTTGAATAAAAATATGGTTTTCTTCTTATATAATTATCCATTTAATATAATCATATTCCAATGTATTGGACCACTATATTAGATTGTCTGTTGTATACGATATATTATTCTCACTCACAAGTTATAATGGGGATCATCACTTTGTATAAGTTATAGAGGTCTCAAAAGTGAGAAATAATGGGCATATAACCTCCATAATGAATTTAAAAAGCCCATATCATTAACAAAAACCATGAAAAAATATTTTAAACATATGTGGAAAATATTTTCTGACAAAAAAATAATCATTTCCTTTAAAAATACATTTTCAAAACGTAAATCACTATTGAAAATAGAATGATGGGTTTACCTTAAAGAAAAAAATGAAATATTATATGGGAATAAAAATATAAAATAAAGGTTATTATGTTTGGAATTATTTTTCTCCATATATATCAAAATAATTCATTCTATTCATAACATTATTAACTAGTGTAAAAGAAACAACTTCCATGACAATATATTTTAAACAATTGTAATTAATATTGAGAAATAATAATGACAGTATCATTAAAAACAATACTTTGTAAAGTATATGTAATATTAATATTTTTTTGGAATTGACGATTAGTAAAACCATTATAAGATAATTTTAAAAAGTCTTGAGTAAAATATCATTTTCTTAAAGAAAATAACATGTAAAAATATGAATTTACAAAATATTTTGGAAAATATATTCATTGAAAATAAATCAAAGAAAATATAATATAATATTCAATAAAAATAATGGAATTTATATTTGGAAAATCCTTTGATGTAATATATTTCAAATATTTATATTCTTTTCAAACATTTTATAAAAAGAATCAAAAGTGACCCATTTGAAAAACTTATTGGAAATTTACGTTTCAAAAAACTCTTCCAATAATTAAATCTCACATTTAAAATAGATTTTGGAAATAATTTTATTTTATGGAAGAACATTTTTGAAAAAAAATGCTAAACATGGATATGGAAGAGAAATGTTCCCAATCTAAAGGAAGATACAAGATCATTATCACTTACAAACTACTTTTTTGAGGTTTCCTAATTCAATTAGGGGTGAAATGAAAATTAAACATAAAATAGTTAATAAATATATGTGAATAAAATATATTTGTTTCATGAAAATAAGATATTATGATATCCCCCACCAGGGAACATTGAATATAAACAATCCTAAAAAGAAATGAGATTGAAACTTAAAGCCTTTACTATTTAGGTAACTTTTAAATCAAAATTCACTTAAAATAATAACATAAAATGAATCTTTAAATAAACATATTAAAAGGCGATTCATGATATGAATTTTCAAAAGTTAATTATATAAAAATTATATAATAATATTGGTGTATACAATGATTATATTTTCCAAGGATGTGGAATTTTTGGAAAATAATCCTTAAAAAGATAATATCATTGAACTGATAATTAATCAATAAAGTTGTCAAGTATAAAACAGTTAAATAAAAAAACAAAAGTGAAAATAATGAATAAAAGAATTTAGAGATTAAATTATTCATTATCATGGCGTAAAAAAATCAATGTAGAAGTGTTATAACCCAATGAAAGGAAATTGAGTTAAGAAACCTGTTAACATGCGGTAACTTTCAGGTCAAATGTATTTGGTTAAAATAATTATAATTGATCATAAAATATAATTAATCAATTAGGATTCATTTTATAACATGTCATAGTAGAATTATATTCAAAATGTAAAATAAATTAGGTTTACAATAATAAAATATTTCTCAATGAGAAGAAATAGAGATGAAATCCCTTATGTTGAGTCTATACATTACATTTATGTCCCTTTAACTCAGGTATAAGAAACTATATTTCATAATTTATTTAATGTGAAAATTTAGGTTTTTTAATATCATATCATTTAATGATTAATTTTATTTATCTTAGTGACATAGTTAATTACATAACAAGGTAAGTCCTCATTGGTACTTTGAAAATGTTTGGTCCATAATTTCATACAACATTGGGCGTATTGGCCGTAGTAAACAGGGTAGTTATAAGATTATATACAGAATTATATTCATTATATAATTACTATTTTAACCCAAAAGAAATACATTTAATTATAATCATGAATTATGGTTATGAAAAATGAACTATGTTAAAATCATGGAGACGGTAGACCATACACACACATGAGGAAGGATTCAATTTTTCAATGATCATTATAAATATAAGTTAATTATTATTTTATATTCTAAAATTATCACAATATCATAAATATAATATTAATTACTTTAAATATACTTAAATATAAAATTCATGTGATGTTGGGATGTAAAATGAATCACATCACTTCTTTGAGGTGTTAGTCCACACATATGTAGGAGTGACATTATCATCGTTCTTTGAATGTAATGGTACGAAGATAAATGATATATTTTATTTGAAGAATGATAAATATGTCATTAATATCACATATAAATATTTATTCTATAATTATAATAGTCATGGTAGGTTGTGATGGAAAACGAATTACATCAGTCTGTGAGGTTGTAGTCCACCATCTACTAAAATGATCGATTCTTTTCACATTTCATGGATAATTGAGATGGATATTGGTTATTAAATTAGTATAATAACAAATAATTATTTATGAGATTCTGATTTACTTATATCATTTTGGATAATGTTTTTTAGAACTATAAGTATAAATAAAAATAAAACAATCAGATAATAATGGAAACCCTTCTTTAGAGAACCTCTTAAGGATTACACCAAAAGAATCCATGAGATGCTATTATGATAAAACTAAGGCCTATTAGATGAATGAAAATAGTTTGGGATTTTATTTTTTCATGTATGGAATGAAAAAATGGTTCATGAAGTGTGATGTAATGGAAATGATATATTCCCTTTTTAGAATAGAGGGGAGGGACACTCTGGGAATTTCTTAAAACATTAAATTAATATAAATTTATTTTCAATTAATAAGGGATCAAAACTGATTTATTTCAAAAATTGGACGCATATGAGTAAAAATAAACTCATTAAATTAACATTATACAATATTTTACTATGTTTATAGACTTAATTTATTTTTAACATGTGTCATACTGTTTCACACTTATAGTTAAAATAATTATTTTTACTCTTTGATGGTCAATATAATTTCAATAAATGAAACAATTGCCCATAAATGGAAATTGGTTGATATTATAAACTATATTAAACTAAAATGGAAGAAAATAATATTTTTAGGAATAGTATAAAATTTAATATAATTTTATTTATTATAAAATATCACTAATTTCGTGATTGGGAACTATTCATTAATTTTACTTTAATAAAAACAAGAGAAGAAATGAAAATAATTTTTTTAAATTTCTAAAATATTTTATTAATATATAAAATTCATTAATATAACTAATTATATCAATTTATAAGACATTTAAAAGTTTTAATATCATTTAGTTCGTTTTTCTATTAATTATATAATCACAATGTCAACATTGTGTAAAAATTTGATATAATTATTTTCAAAATAAAAAGTAAAAATAAATTATTATGATTAAGATAAATCTTTTAGATTAAAATTTAATTTATATAAACTAAGATATATTATATTTATCCACATGTTATAAATTATATTGTTATTTAAAACAAGATTGGGGAATTTTGGAGTTTTCATTACATAAATTAATAAAAAATTCACAACCACGCTAAAATGGAAAATTTTCTATATAAATTAGTCTTGTTTTTATATAGAAAATTTGGAATCATAAAATAAATAATTTCAACTGTTAGGGTCATTTTATTATTTAACATATTAACTTTAACACTTAATTACTAGGTTTACCCATTACTATGGTAACAAAAAATTACCAAGATTACAATTCATATTGACCAAAAATAAATTGGAAATATTTAAATTTTTTTAGAAACAATGATTCCAAAAATGAAATCCATTTTTACAAATCCATAACATATAATTTCTATAATTTAATTTAAAACTAAACTCACAAAACATGATGAAAAAACATTTTTTCAAAAAAAATATTCCCTTTTAAGTATAATATATTTCTATAAAAGATTATAGAATATAGATAATTTAAAAAAATTGTTTTGTTTTAAATAAAAGTAAGTATTGAAATTTTAAAAATAATTCAATATAAATTTTGGATTTTGAAATAATAAGAAATATAATACTTTTTTGATTATGAAACTATATTTTTTATTATTCATTGAAAAATCTATAATTTCATAAAATTAAAAAAAATTCACCGTAATATAATTTTGATACTATGATCTCAAAAATGAAGTTAATTTTATCAAGAAAAATTTTCAATTATTCAAAATTTTTATTATAATATAAAAATAATAAAACAAATTTGTGACGAAATGGAATTTTTGAAGAATAAATTGGATGTACTAAAAATTGAGTGCTTATTTCATAAGAATAAATAATTTTTTTTTATTTTTTAGAACACTTAAATTTATATAAAAAAATTATTTAATATTATTCATAAAAAGAAATTAAATATCTTGGTTATAATTGTTACAATTAATTAATAATATTTCTCGGTTTCTTTACCCTAGATGTTGAATATTTTGTTTTCTACCAAATATAGTATTCTTTAAAAAACGTTATAGATACGAAAATATAATCCATGAAAAATAGATTTAAAATATGTTTTTGTTAATTATTAAAATAATTAAACTAATGGAAAATTACATAATAAGTTTTTATTTTATATTTGATAAAAAGAGTCCAAATGTCCGTTTTTGAAAAAATTTATTTCATTTAGAGAAAATAGATAATATTTAGAATATTACAAGATTTCATAGTCCTAAAATAAATATATTCATTTTTTAATTATCCAAGGGATAACTATTTTATATTTAAGTCATCACAACAAAAAACAAGTGATATGTTTTTGGTTCCCAACATAAAAAACATGTTTGTGAAAACAATCTATTACTCTATCACAAATACAAAATTCATCCATGACCTGATAGAGACAATAAATGATTAATAAAATAGGTTATGATGACATGTTATCACTAATATACACATTTTAGGTTTCACAATAATAAAATTATACAACATGACAATGTCAATTTTTAAAGTACTAAAAAGGAATACATCCTCTTATATTGATCGAAATGAAATTAGCTATATCAAACAATTATTGTTTTAACTATAAAATTGTTGGATTTTATGTATAATAATAATTGTGTTTTAATTTATATGGGATAAAAGAATGTATATATGGTTATCCATTCCTTAATAATTTATTTAAACAAATATAAGTTAAATTTTAAAATCTATATTGAAATGTTTTTCTGGATAAAAAGTTAATATGTCAAAAGGGTAAAGTATTATGTTCCAAGAAGAACCATCCATAATAAATAGTATTTATTTTAAGAAACATATATATTATTATTTCTAAAATTAGGGTATGATTAATTTTTTTTATAAGAAGTAGATAAATGTGGTAGATCAAACCTGTAAATCTAGATTCGATGAAAATAACACATAACATACATATCATCTTCTATACAAATGTTATATTCCTAGACATAACTATCCCATAATTATGATACTTAAATAAAAATTTTCATTACATACATTTCCATGAACATTTAGGGTTAGGGAATTAGGATGTTTGAAAAAATAATAAATTAATCATGACTATGGATTTATCATCTAATGGATATTTTTATACTATAGAAGAAACTTCATAATCCATAATAAGTCCTCAATATATCCCAAACATTCACCACCCAAGATATTCTATATTATATATCATGTATAACATATTTATTTATAACTTGGGGAAATGGAAAAATAATTAAGGGTGATCTTAAATTATAAGTAAGAGTAAAAATAAGAGTTAATATCCATATATCAAATGTGATCATAACATAAGCATAACTAAAGTAGTAGGACTCAATAATAATAAAAATTACATACTTGAGTGATACTTAAATCATAATATATCCCTAGATATTAATAGAAATATGAACATCACATAGATAACAATAAAAAGTTATTTAGATAAGCAATTTATAACAATAGATATTTATTTTCATTACCTTGGTGAAGACCTAATTTTCTTTTCATCAAGGCCCTATATCTATGATTTTTTATTGGTCAACATTGACCAAAATACCCAAGCTTGTTTATCAGATAATGCCTATCAATGCATATAGAGAATCTTTAATATATAATCCACCCATTTTTAATTAATTCTAGTGTTTTCAACATATAAAAGAATTTATAAAGTATAAAATACATTAACAATATTCCTTTGTAATTAATACAAATCTATATTGGAAAGACGGGTATACGGATTTTAAATACTTCTTTAATATAAAAATGGAATATTATTATATGTATGTATCCCTTTAAATTACACCATATGGAGTGATATTATATTATTAATTTAATAATTTCTCTAACCAATCGATGAATGAATTCTAGGTGAACACCCTTGTATCAAAGGAATGGAATTGTGGAGTGTTCATAGAGAAAAGGTATTGGAAGAAAAATTAAACCTAAAAGAGAGGATGGAAATAAAGCTACAGTTATGGATGTATTTCCATTTAAAACCCAAAATGAAAATTTTATGAACTCATTTAAATGGAAATTCATGAACAATATATACAACCCAAAATATAATAGACTGATGAATAAAAATAATATATCAATGAAAGAAAATTGAGATTCCGAAACCATTATATAAATGGTTAAGCATGAATCAAAAGAACATGAGAGGGATTCCATGAGATAAAAATTTCATGAAATAATAGATGTTAATTAAACTAGAATTAAATAGGTTACTGAATAAACCTTATAATATGAAATATTGTTTGAAATAAAAAACATGTATCATGGAATTCAAAATAGTGATGAGAAATACTAACTACTTTAAAATCATTCAAATAAAAACCCCTCAAAGGGAATATTTTCAAATGAAACATTAAATAATATAAATAAAGAAAGGGTAATGATAAAAAATATTAAAGGGGAATATGATAAAATTTTTAAATGAAACATGGTTTATAATAAGAAATATGTCTCAAGAGGTGATGATTTGAGAAAGGAATCATTTACAGTAACATAAACATTGATCTAAGAATCAATTAATAATGAGGTTGTAAGGAATTGCTGTAAACTCTTAGAAATTAAGTAATAAATAAAATAGAAGGACTTCATTTGGTTGAATAAATAAAACATTTCACAAAATTGTTAGATAAGAAATCATCTAACTCAATGCAACAAAATTATTTTAGCTCACATGTTTAACCAAATTCCCGAATTGAACAAAAGTGATTTAATCATATGTTTATAGAATATAATGATCATAATAAACTATTTATGAACCTTATTCATTTTATATCATTTTATAAACATTTTTTTAATATTTATCATCATGAATATTAGATAGTTATTATCTCTATTCAATATCTACCTAGAGTAATATTGATCATTTTGAACTAGTATTATAATAATGGCGTTGCTATTTATTATTCTCGAAAATTTCAACTTTCACTAACCATAAATTTAATGTAATTGATGGTTTTAATTTATTTATAATGTTATTATATAGTTCTATAGGTATTTTTGTTGTGATATTTAAATATCAAATTAGCTATGAACTTGTTTAATGATTTTTCACAAATAGATGATGAAATCATAATTAGTGAGTTTATAATTAATGATTCCATTGAAGAGAAAAAAATAATAACATTATTTATTTTATTTAAAAGATATATTATCATTAAATATATTATCATAATTATACATGGTTTTATTTTAATGAATTATTAAAATATGTGGCTATAAAAACACAAACATGAACATACCATAACTAATTGATGATTATGTGTATGAAAGTAGTTTTTAGGGATAATATAATTATTACCTAAGAATAATTATATTTATTAGATAATTTTAGGGTGTTGAATCATATATTAATAAGGTTTACTCAATAATAATGCAACAAGATGAAAAATGAGATATGTTACTTCATGGAGGTGGTTGTACACCCAACGCACAGTTTATAATTTCATTTCTTGAAAAATGAGAGTGGGAAATGAGTATTAAAATTTTTATCCTCATACAAAAAAATATGTTTTATATGTATAATTTATTCTTTAATATCACCCACATAACTAGAAAAGAGAGGTTTCGATGAAAAATTGATTTATACACATTGTGATTCCCTTAGTTTCCACAACACTTAAATGTAGTTTAGTTTCAAATAATAGAAAAGGGAATGGTTTTTAAATTATAACACCTAGATATATTAAAATATGAACCACATATTCGATAGAGTATTTGACACTAAACCAAAAACATAGAAGACAATAAAATAACCTGATACAATTCTATACATTTACTATTTTAAATAAATTCAATCTATTCGGTATATTGAATTGAACACAATAAAAATTTTCTTCGATGGCTTGTGTTACACACAATACTGAGTTTTAGCGAACTACAATATAATTTCAATCTTATTATTTAATATAATAGTTTTTTCAAACACGTTAAATTTGAGGGTATGAATAGTAATTATTAAATTATGAAAATATATAGTTTACAAATTTTCATTAGTTATCTTTTGGATAGAAATAAAATAATGATCTATTAAAGGAAAAGAAGATAGGTTTTATAAAAACCCATATTTTTTTTCTTATAAAAGATGGATTAGTCACATCTTGAACACATAATTTAAAAATAATTTTGACCTATTTTAGAAAAATTATTTGAAAAAATAAGCTTTATATTTTAAATAGTAGCATATAAATTATCATAGGGTGAAATATATGTATTTTTTTCAAATAATTTTCATTTTTTGATACAGTGTAAAATATTATCTTTTAATTGAATAACTCATTTTTCATTTAAATAATGTATCATGAAAAGTTATATTTTAATTTTTTTAAAGTAAAATAATTTCAATTTGATATCAATTAATCCAATAGATGTAATTATAATAATTTTTTTTTGTAATTTTCATATTAAACGGTTGTACTTTATTCAACATTTTCTCTTTAAAAACACACTTTGTCATCGCATTAGATGGATTAATATTAATTTATAATCTTCAACTTATGTGAAGGAAATTTTTACAAATGGATGAAATATTTGTAATCAGAATAATATATGTTATCTAATAATTTAAATTTATTTTTTTGTGAAGTTATTAGTGAAGAGAATTAAAATTAATACTACGATTAAGGTTAAAATGAGGTTTTTCTCATTAAATGTGTTTATAATGAAATATATTTTACAAAAACACAATATTTTTATTAATTGTATTATATTTAATATTAGTGACTATTATATATAAATTATATAATAAATTTAATTTTAATTATAGTCTTAAAGGTTATGTTACCTAGGTCAAAAAATATAAACATGTAGTTGTGGTATAAACTAAATGTGTAAAAAAGTGTAAACTTAATGACAAGGTAATAATATGAAAAATATGTATATATATTTTTTTGGTTGAGGTTTTTTAGAACAAATAAACCCTATCCTACATTTTTATCTACTTTTGATGGACATGAGGTAAGGGAGACCTCAAAATTGTAAATAATTTTGGGCATTTACAATAATTCCACTCCTCCTCAATTATAAAATGAAAATAAATTTTCTCAATTATCCACAAATTAAAACCAATTTTTCTAAAAAAATACCTAAAATAAATAAATTTCCAACATCCCTACCCTCATCCAAAAATCTTTATCTAGGGAGTAAATCCAAAATTTGATGGATTTGGTGCAAACCTAACGAGGATACCTGAATAAAAGGTAATGTTCTACATTGATAATCATTATTTTATTTCTTCCTCCACCTCATTAAACTCTTATTAACATAGGATTATATAATATCCTCAGTATGTTGAAAATAATTTAATATTTTTTAAAATATGTTAAAGGCCACCGACCATCTTACCTTCCATAAATGGGCTAAGAAATCATTATTCTAGTGTATAGTAGATTACCACTTCACAAACCGATGTTATTCATTTTTGTATTTCTGAATCTCAAGGTTGGGAATGATTATTGTTATAACATATATTAAGGATATTTATAAAATAATTATTCATATTTTGTATTTCTATCATATATATCTTATTAAATTCCCTTCTATAGGATATATGTTAATGTTTCTCATATGTACAATGGACTACCACCTCATGAAGCAATGTGATTATTCTTTCAATAACATTTTACATGGAAGGTGATAAGGAAATATTTAATGAATATATATACTATACATGAAATAATTATGATATTTAGGACATATTTATCATTATGTAAATATAATATATCATTTTACTTTCTTAAATTTTTACACAATAAAAGACTATAAAGTCATTCATGAATGTGTGGACTACCGCCTTCACGAAGAATTGTGACTCTATTTTCCTCACCAAAACAAATAGATGATATATATAAGAATATGATATGGTTGTAATGATATTATTATCATTTTATAATTTTATAGTATTACTTACTTCGTTTTAATAAAGATCACTGAAAAATGGGAGTGCTACATATACGTATGCATGAACAACCATTTCCATTATTTTAATATACTTCAACATTCACAACCATACATCCTAATTTGTGTTAAAATTTAAATTGATTTAAAAATAATATAATTATTTCATGATTATTATTCTAGATATGATAAAACTTTATAATATGTACAAAATCTAGATCTTTCATGATGAAACATGGATGACAAAAACTATCCAATTAACACCTGAAACATGGAAAATAATGAATGATTATTAAAAAATGGATGATGAGATGTTATTAAAGGATCATATATGAAGTAATAAATATTAATATTTTCATTTAATTAGAAAATAAAATGTTTAAACAAATATAATATAGGTTAAATAATTCTCACCCAATTGGAAGCATACAGTAAGGGATTTCTAACCTCAATTTCCAATCATTATGTAAAACTTCAACTTCATAGATTATGTCATGCTATAGTTTTGTATGTAATTAATTTTGATTATATTATACCATATTATCACTTTTTATGTGTATTTTACGGTGAAACACATAATATATTCATTTATTAATCCTTACATTGACATTATGTTCATTTTTAGGGTTTAATTCACAATCTCATTCTGATTGAGATTGTCTATTCTTGAATATTAGTTGAAAAAAATTAGTTGACTATTTCTTTATAATCCTACCATTTCCTTCGAATATAACAAAAAATTATACCCTTAAGAAAATAACAATTTTCTTCTCATATTTTTTCAATGAATCTTTTAATTAATGTTACAAGTTTTCCACTATTTGGTACTTAAAATATTTTACAAAATATTTTTAGAAAATCAGCCTTCATTTCTCTCTTCGATTGGAAGTATTTTTTCTTCAAAACCTGTGTGCTCTAAAAATGTTTTTGGAAATTTTTTATCTCTATCAAAATGATTTATTTATTTAATTTTAACCAATTCTAACTCTTTTAAAAAAAATCCAGGAAATCTTTATTTCATTTTTGAACATTTTCCCTTAGATTTTACCAAAAAATTTAACAAAACTACATTACCATGTATAATATAAACAGAATTTATATTCATTAGGATTAATAAAATTTTTCAGTAATATTTTATAAATTTAAAAAGAAAATTTTCTAAAAAATTTATTTTAAAAATGTTTTCCAAATTTTTTGTTTTTAAAATTTATTTTCAAAGAAAATGATTTAAAAAAATTCATATTGAAAAAGATAATTTCATTAAGGATATTTTAATGATACATTTATTAAATTTCTATTAATTATTGAAAAAACACATTATTATTAATCCAATGGACATATTTTTTATTGATACCATCATTAATATTCATTTGGATGGTTTATGACCTTTTTTACGAATGAATGTATTGGCATTCAATTCCTTAATTCCTTCTCGCAATTAATAAAATTCACTTGAAATGTCATCTTTTCTTTGATCACAAGATATTAAAATTCCCTTTAAATACCCAAATTATTTATCATGGATGATTTTATTTATTAAAAAATATATAATTTCAATATATGATGTACTACATTGAATGTTATTTGTTATCTCGGGAAATATTGATAAATTGTTATTCACTAGTCAACACATATACTCTATGATAAGGAACATTTTTTATGAATTAAATGTATTATTCAATATATTTGGAATTATTAGGGCATTTATTAAATAGTTTTGTGACCATATAATGAAATCCAATCGATGTATTGATAGTTTTATGATACAAAATTAGTTTGACACAAAAACCATGCGTTTGTAACTAGTATGTTTTAAACTATCTTGTAAAAGGTCATAATAATAGCATGCTAAAACTTCTTGTGAAATGTATTTATGGTAATGGTACAATGTACCTAGGAAACATGGTGTCCAATAAATAATAATTTCCCTCATTTTTATTAATAATAATATTATCTGGGAGATTTTCAAAATGATATTATCTCTATTTTCATTTCATTATTTGATTATTGATTATATGGATAGTCTATTCAGTTATTTACCTTAATGTATTGATTATTCCACATATTATCCTGATTTCTAAGTCAATTAAATGTAATGTCTTTTTCAGTAATTTATTTTTCTATATTTATTATTTTTATTTATTCTTAGTAGGTTCCACTATACTAAATACTTAATAGGAATTTGTGATCACCCTATTTTATTTCCTTTCCCAGGAATCCATGAAGTGTACTATGTTTGATATACAACAATACTCTATATGGAATAAATTCATTTTCAAAATAAATATATTGATCTTTGTGTATTCCATTGAAATATGGGTATCTTATATGTATCTAGTTAACTAATACTACAAAACTTTTATGTCTGTTAATAAGTGATTTATTATATCATATGCCAATGAAATTAAGTATGAAACCAACTCTAGGTTTATGGGGTTTGGGTCACTATAGTTGGTATCATAAGAAGTTTGGTAGAAATTATGGGAACTATATTTAGGAAAAAAATAGATTAGTGAATATAAATATATGGTATATATTGATTATAAGTGTAGAAGAACATCCAAATTTTTTGGTAATATAAAGATTATGTTCATTTTCCATAAAATAATTTAGTCTATAAATACTACATGTGGATGTGGATCTATCACAGATGTACCAAGGTGTAAAAACATCAAAAAATGGTGCATTGGGCTTTACCTAATCATCACATGGTGCGTGAAAACAAGCCTTACTACAAACATGGTTTGACACTCCATAAGACATGTTTAATATAATTATTTTTTTATGAAAAATTATAAAGGATTTGAAATTGGGAGACATAGACTCAATGATCTTATAATCTCAAATGATGAACTTCTTAAAAAATTCATATAGAATACCATGATCTCAAATGACTATTTTATTGAAATTTTATCAAGTATGATCAAAAGGGGGATGATTTATGGTTATCCTCATTTTCTTCAATCTTCTTTATTGAAGTCAATAAAGAATTATTATAAAAATATTTTACATAATTCAAAATTAATGGTATGTAAACAATATACTGCCAACTGTCACATTAGAACATTGTTGGATGAACCAATCCACAAAATTATGAATATCCCATTAGATATGAACAAGATGAAAATTTCAAAGCTGTTGGAAATCAATAATAGCGTTGATGAACTTATTCCCTACTCAGTTGGTATGGAAATAAAGAGGCATTCCTTACTTGACCCAGCCACATTAATATAGAAACAAAAAAGAAATAGTTGTTTTAGTGCAAGTGAGTAATAAATTATGGAATGTTCTTTCTCCCTTAATCCACAATCATGTATTATGAAATTAATGGCATGCTTAATAAAACCCTGTTGATTATTTCTTCTATGAAAAATCCAGTAAAACATATTATACACCCATGACCAGTAAAGAAGTAAAAATAATATCTTATCTCAAAATTCCACTTATTCTTCAAGGTTATAAAGAACATAAATCACCTCTTTATGGAATGTGGATTATATCAATAGATGTGGGGTTATGTAGGAAACTTTTCTGATGTCAAGATCTATAAAAACATCAACTTGGAAGATCTCATGAATTACATAAGAAAGACTAGTTTGAGTGAGAAGGTATATAACATGCTTATAAATGTTTCTGCCTCATTTTTTTCATTTTTAAACAAAAAATAATGATTTAATCATTTATAATCAATCACATACCATCTTTGATGGAGTCATGAAACTACAAAAATAGATCCATGCTGCAACAGGTGGGTAGGTTGATAAAATGAAGTACAATATCAAAGATCTCAACTTATTAATATGGTTGTGTGTACAATGAAGGCCTGTGAAACCAATGGTACTAAAACATGTACACCACATTCCCAAAACTCCGTCATAGATAAAAGTTAACACTAATAGGGAAACAATTGAAACATCAGGCCCTTCTGGTTGTGCATGTTTTTTTCACCCATTTTGGTTTTGTAAAAGGTTGTTTCCAAATTTATATCCTCTTTGGTGTGACTTATGTGGCTGAATCGTGGATGAAAGTTCAATCCATCGAACATGATATTTAACAATATTGGAATTCATTATGGCTTGAATTTGAATTTGAATAGTCTATTAAATCTTTTAAAGAGAGAACCTTGAATGATCCTTGGAGAATCCTCCCTCACTGGATTGAAGAATGATGTAGTAGTTGGGAAATCATATTTTTTTCACCCTTGGTGGTTTTTTATATAAGGGGTATAACACACTCTAATTATTGTAAATCTACATATAACTCTAGATGTTTTTTGTTTACCTATTTTAGTAAATTTAAGGGTCAGGATCACCTTGGACCCTATATCATTTGAGAATTATATTTTATTTCAATATACAATGAAAAAGACCAACCTATGTGAAACCCTACATCTAAGAAGGACCTATGTGGAAATAAAATGGATGAGGTATTTAAGTATTGAGGTTCAATAATTAACTTTTTTAACGTATTGTACCAATGAAATTTCTTTTATTGAAATTATATAACATCTATAGAGTGTGTTAAACTTTATAAGTTCTTGTCTATTTAGTTACACATGATTTATGGATACCAGCATTTTTATGAGTTTTAGATAGATTATAACATACAAATATTAAGAAACACATTTAAATAAATTATGTGACATGAATTTCAAAATGATAATGATATTTTTGATAAATTTTATGGTTATATAATCCATTGGTTTTGAACATGTTTTAGTGGATTATTTATTTAAGGAATAATTCCATTACATTTTATTGAAATACGATTAAATGTATCGATAAAATTTAGGGTTAATATGATCATTAATGACATTGTAATAATAGTCAAATAATGTTACTAAACATTTGTTTTTTTATTTAAATCCATAGTATTAAAGGTTATTTACTGATTAATTTTATATCAAGGATGTCCGTAATATTTTTTGGGAACGTTATTGGAATTATATTGATATATTTTAGAAACATTAGAACCTATATTTTAGGTGACAACTGATCATATCAAGAAAGGATGTGGATATTGAACCCATGAATGAATCATAATATGGGTTTCATACCTATAATTGGCCTAAGTGATATCCTGGTTAATATGTTGTTGCTTTCAGTTAAAAACAATTACTAATAAATAGTAATCATGAACTAGTGGAATTAATTTTCAAGTTTAAATATTAATGAATCATATTTTATGAATATTTTAAACTATATTAGTTTTGGGAAATTTTTCAATACATAAAGAAATAATTCTCACTCTTTTATAGATTTTTCGAACCATTAACAATTGATTTTTAGTGCCTGAGGAATAAAAAAATAATATTTGGATATTAATTTTATATAGCAAAGGATGAATTGGAAATTGATCAATGAAAATTGAAAGGATGAATTAATTATAATTAAATATAAATAACTCATATGAGTATGTTTTCTTATCTTTTAAGACTATAATATAATTCCTCATCGTTAGTAAAAGTATCTTGAAGAAAAAATGTTATCATATTACCTTCATATCCTATGAATTATATGGTAATTTAGATCATAAAAAATTTATGCTCTTGATTACCTTAACATTCCATTGATCACACAATTTCTTAAAATAAATTACATATATCGACCTCGACAATTATTTACACTATCCCTCCATGTCTGTATCTTCATCTTCCACCAATGTTCTCTATAACGCCCAAAAAATCAATAGGGCGTGTGACACACAACATGAAGAGCGTAAAGGAATATAATATCCTGAGAAATTACCATATATATATATATATATATATTATTTTATATAAATTAAATCTATGATATAAATTTATTTCCCAGAATACAGATTTATATTTCATTTCATGCAACAAATACATTCTTCAACAGGTTACGCTACACGGAAGACCGAGTTTCACCGTACAACAATATATTAGGATATTATTATAATGGGATATAAAATAGACATGAAATTAGTTTTTTTGAAATGGATTAACTAACCAATGAAAATATATGGTTTATACATATATAAAATGAATTAATTGGTTACAAATTAACTATAAATGAATATAAAAAAATGAATAAAAATGGATTTCATATATATAAAAATATTTTTAATCTCAAAAATCCATTTTATCCTAATATATTAAATTAATAAAAATTTATTAGTGATATTAATAGAATATATATATATTATATTTAATAAAATATTTTTTATATTCATATAATAGTTTTGATAGGTATAAGAAAAGAACAAACATAGTATTACAATATTAGTAAATGCGCTTTTATCACCTTTTATGATAATCCTGTTATAAATCCAATTTTATGAACTTTTATTCACTTTATATGTCAAAATAATGATAGTTTTTAAATTGAAACATCATAACTAGGTTATGGTGATCTTTTTGTGTTTTTATTTTAAGTTTCACTTTTGATGAATAATGAAAATATTAAATTTTAATTCAGAAATGCCTTTTCATTTAATTTAAATATATAGTTAAATTAAATTACCATTTGTTTAAAATTTTATCAGATAAAGTCTTTAGAAATTAATCTATCTCATGTCATTATAATCAATTTCAATTCGAAATTAGATAAACAACCTCACAATCCTTTGAATGTTTTTATTTTAAAACCTTGCGTTGTCATTGCATCTATAGGATTCATTTCAAAATTAATTTCTATCAATTATATGATTGAAATTTGGAAAAATGGATTCCATATTTTAAATTGATATAATTTACAATTTATATTAATTTGATATTAGTTTTTGGAAAAAAGTACATGTAAATGTAATTTAAATTAATTTCAACGATTAAGGTGAAATTAAGCTTAATAAGGGACTAAATCTTAAACATAATGGATAAAAAACCTATTTATTTTTCAAAAATCTATTATAAGTAAATATATTGACCTTATAATACCATTTATATACTTTTAAACATTATTGGTTCAACATTTCAATGCATAAATGTGTGTGGAATCACATTTTAAAAAATTTATAAAAATGTAAGTCCTCCTCAACTATAAAAATGTACTCACCCCACCCACTTCCTCACACTTTTCAGGACACTATGGATCAACCAAGATCTTACCGAATAAATAATAATCAACGATTAAATAAACTTATAATGTTCAATATGGTCGTAAAATCTTCTAAGGAATCCTTTTGGTGAAAACGAAAAAGTGTTACCCAAAAAAGGTAACATCCTTCTTCAAGATCATTGTTTTATTTTCATTCTACACCACATGAAATATTATTATTAAATTATTATATAATAAACTAATTATTATAAAAATACTTAGATGTTTTTATTATATGTTTTCTACCTAATCTTAAAAAAATTACATCTAATGGCTAACTAACTTACCATTGATGTGTACGACAGACTACCGCCTTACAAAGAAATGTAATTTGTTTATTCCTTTACCACCTCTCATGTATTTAAATTACAAAGGAAAAGTTGTTTATATATAATATTTATGATATTTATAATTTCATTATTCTTCTTTAGTTTTTATAAAAAACATACCTTTATGCATTCCATTATGAATAAATATGATAACATCGTTTGTTGAAGTGTTGACTACTGCCTCCCCAATGCAATGTGATTTTTTCAATCCATACATTGAATGTATAAAGGGTGGTTTTAATTAAACTATATAAAATATATGATATAAATATATATATATATGGTATATGATTTGTATAATAAATATACTTGTATATAATTTACTTTGAATTAATTAAAATATCAAAAGTAACAGAATGTTACATTCATGCGTTCGTACGACCTACCATCTCCATGAATGGTTCATTTCATTTATTATATTCAAACCAAATAGATTAATAGAAACAAATATATATATATAATATGTATGATAATTAAATAATTTTTAACATTATTGATATGATGAAAACAAGATCTCATTAATAGTAACATCAAGTAACGAGTTAGAACATACACAAAAAACTACACAATTAACACTCAAAGTTGTTAAAATAATGAAGGCTTATAAACAAAAGGATAATAAATATTATACAAAGTTAATATAGGATTTTAAAAATATTATTACAGTTATATTTTTAGTTATTGAAATATTTAAAACCATTATAAAGGAGGTTAAAGGATGTTCACCAAAAAGGAAACACAAGGTAAGAGATTCTTGTCACACTTTTCTTTCCATGAGTCATAAGCTATTAACACCCCTTACTTCATTTGTGTGGGGTACCTACTGTAGATTTTGATATAATAGATCTTGTGTTCCTTTATCATCATGGTATTTAAAACTTTAATTTAATGTTATTCCTTCATGGGGTTATGATTCAAATGTTTCAAAGTTGAATGGGAGAGTTTTGAATGTTTAATGTTTATTTTCCTTAAGAATAATTTTAATGATCTTTCAGGGGTATTTAAATTATTTGATATATAATTTATTAATTTGAATATAATTTATTATATGTGGTGTAAACACTTAATCTTTGAAATATAATATCACGATTAATTAATTCTCCATGATATTTTTATTTTCAATTTGAATTATTTCATCTAAGGGGATTTAAATTAATAATTACCAAGTGGAAAACAATTTCATAACCTAATTTATTTATTTGTGTAATATTACTTTCTCATTGTTTCTAATATTTGAATATTTTTTGGGTATTATCTTTTTACTATCATTATTTTTATTTACACTTATTTTATATGGATTTATATTTGATACATATATTTTATTTTTGTTGAGTCTAAATTAAATGCTATATTCTTTCAAGGGTTTAAATGACAATATCATTTTATTCACGATTTTTTACATCTGAAATTACATTGGAGTAAATTATTTTATCATATTATAGAAAACCCTTTCATTTTATCATCCTATGGTTTTTAATGACCCTTTTTAAGTAATATTTCCATTTTTCAACTCTTTGGTACACCAAATGATTTAGATTGTTTTTTAAAAAAAACATGACATTATTTATATATTTAGTTGGAGAATTTATTTTTTATAAAAACCTTATTTTATAAAAGGGAATTAAAACATTTTTTTATCCCTTCTTAAATGATTTATTTAATATATTTTTATCATTTTATTCTTTTACTAATTTTTTCAAAAGAATATTATTTTCACTTTCTGAACTATGAATTTTTATAACCATTTTCCATGTAAAAGAAATATTATTTTTACCTCATATAGGATATAGGGATTTACCCACTTAAGTTTCTTCAAGTCATCCTTTTCAAGGTTAAATGGTTAAATTTAAAACAAATTAAAAATTTATATTAAAAAAATTAATTTTATAAAATAATTATATAAAAAAATGTATTCCTAAAAAAATTTAATTTTTTTTATATTATTTCTCTTCAACGTTGAAAAAAAACCATTATCATTACTCCTGTTCGGATATTTTTTACTATTACCATCCTTATTCATCTAAAGGATGGTTTATGATTGATTTTTACAAGGATAGTATCCACGTCCACTTCCTTAATTCATTTGTTTTCCCCTTGTAATATTCAATTTTCTATGCACATTAAACATTGAATTCCATGTAATTATCGATATCGTATATCATTGATATACTTATTTCCTAATCCAAATATTATTTTTAGATATGTTGTTTTCTTTGACAGTTATTTTATTATCCAGGGAAATATTGAAAAATCTATATTATTTATTCCAAATGTACATTTGATAATTCATTTTGTTTATTAATTAAATAAATTATTTGATATAAGGAATACGTTGGATAGGAAGTGACGGGTGGGGCCTGAATATTTTATAGCCACTTGATGCATCAATAGGTTCTCATGAGACAAATTAGTTATAGAAAATAAAGAAGTTTCTACATGTAGTCTTAATCCATATTTTTTAATGTATTGAGTGTATAGTTTTTCTTGTGCCTTGTATATTACATCCAATAATTAAGAATTTCCTTAAGTTTGACTAAGTGATTATTTATCCATGATATTTTTGATGGACATATCAAAAAATTCATTTCATTTTCATTTCACTGATTAAAAGTAATGTGTTTTTAGTTTCTTAACTTTACATATTTATTTTTCATTATCCGGTTATTAGAATGGAATGTGTATTCAATTATTTATATTTCAATTTTTTGGCACTATTTTCTCAGATTATTAATTTCCAATATTTTTTCTATAGTTGTTACCTTTCCATACAGACTATTCTCATTAATTCATTATTGCTCCCAATGTAATTAACCTTATATATCACTGGATCTCACCCTTATTATGTATCCATCCACAAGATTCCTAGAAGACTACTACAAGAAATATGCAAGAATTTACTATATCTAATAATGTTATCATTAAAAAAATTTCTTGTAATTCATGTATTAATTTTTAAAACAAGACTCATGAATGTACTTATTTTTTCAAGACTACTAAACTATTTGGTCCATTGGGAAAAGATATAATTGTATCTTATTACAATTTAATGGTATCATTATACTAGCTCTGGGCCCACTGAGGTTGGATCTTTGTAGTTGGTATTAGAGAAAGCTTAGTAGAAAACTTATGAAACTTATTTAGGAAAAAATTGATTAGATCACATAATCCTAAATAATATTTTGAGGATAAGTATAGAATAAATTCCTATTATTTTTATAAGATAGTGATTATGTTGGTATTCCAAGAAATATATCCTTGTTTAGATACTATATGTGGACATGGTTATTGCATATATTTACCTAATCGATACAACTCGGATAAGTTGCGTCAGGCCTGAATCAGATTAACCAGGCACACAAAAAAAAACCCTTACTACACACCAATTTTGAAACTCGGAGGGTTACCTTGAGGCTAAATCAAATTTTCCTTAAAAACCATTATAAAGTATTTGAATATAAAATAAATGACCATGGTTAAACCGTAGATCAAGAAAGTATCTACATTGAAATAAAATGGATGAAGTATTTATGTATTGAGGTTGTATTGAAATTTTTTAGTAAAATTATATTTAGTGATTGACCTTATTTCAAGGATGTATATCATATTTATTTTGGAAATAATTTTAAATTGGTTTTAAAAAAGGGATACATGTATGTCTGGTGATGACCAATCATGTTTGGCAAGGATAAAGGTCTTGAACTCATTATTGAAAAGTGATAAGGGTGTGACACCAACCAATTCCCTATATAATATCATATTTAATGTGTAATTATTTTTAGTTAGAAAATTTGATGATTAAATTTCCATTACGAACCAGTAGTATTTCTTTTTAGGTATAGAGTTTAATGTTTTAACTATATCAGTTTTTTAAAATTATTTGAGTGAAATATAATGACTTTTTATATGGGTATTATGATCCATTAGAAGAAAATATTAGTTATTCAAAAAAAAGTGTTGGGGGTCATTCTAGTAAATCCATTTAATAAAGTAAGCGATGAATAAGAATTTGAACGAAGCACAACAAAAATATGAAAGTGTTCTTATGAAATTGAAATGTGTTAAGAAACTATATTTTCATATATTTTAATTAGTAAAATAATTACTCAACATTAGGAAAATGATCAAATAAATGTTTCCTAACACCACAATTGTTCTTTAAATGATGGCTTATTTACCATAATTTTATTTACAATACTATTAAATCATTTTAAAGAAAAAAATAATTGTTTCACATATGTAGGATACATTTTTCTGTGTCTTTAGAAAATTTGGTATATACATAAATTTTAAAGAATAAAACATAGAAATTATTTAATTTCTTCCTCTCTAGCTGCATAATGGCAAATACATTATCTTTAGTACAAGTAATCACATGAGAAAATTCATAAAAGAAATGGGTGAGATAAAAGCCTAGTAAGGGGATGGATAAGAACAGTAATCAATATAACATGGGTTGAGAATAATCATTATCATCAAAACATTGTAAATGGATCATTATAATAAGGGGAAGAACTAAATAAATCCTTGGGATTTGGAAATGCATAAAAATGAAACATCATATCATAGTGGTTAACTAAAATTCTTATTTAATATTATATCTTGAGTTAAATCACATTATTCAATTAATTAGAGTGAAATATAATTCCAGTCACACCTATGACATCATAACATTGACACACGCAATATAAACATGGGTTCCCCCATCCCATCTTAACATTTACATGATTATGCATGCCACATAGATTGTGTATCAATTTTGACATAAATTGACCCATATATATAAATGGTTTTAATTTATTAAAGAATAAATTAATTAATAAATCTTTTTTATTCCCAAAGGAATAAATTTTTTAGCAATAATCTTGAGGGAAGGAGAAACAATATCAAGAGAATTAAAAGATTTGTTTTTAGAATGAAGAGTTATTTTAGGAAAATATTTTCATTTGTACAAAAACTAAATTGGAATCATGTATATCTCATAAAAGATAATAAAAAAGTGAGTAAATGAGATTTATGGAACATTAACAGAATATACATACTTAATAATGGTTGAAAGATAGAAAATCCAATGAAAGAGAGCTGGGTTCGAGAATTTCCCTTTCCTAAATTCCCGCTTAATTTTTTCATTTTTACAGTTACTGAATAATAAAAATATATTGATTAAAACACTGATCATTAAGTGAGTTATATTAATTTTACAAAAAATTTATCAATTATTATTTTTGAAATATATTTCTTAATTTTCATTGATAAAATTGATGTGTTTTGATATCATGTTTTACCAAAACATTTCCTGTTTTGCAATAAATTTTTTATTTTATTAAATATAATTTATAGATCACAGTAATTAATTATAGAAGAATATAAAAAAATTAATTACATATTAATATAATAAATATAATTAATACTATCCATCCATATATTTTTTTTTATAATAATTATCTTGACAACATCTCTTAATGTGGTTAATAGACCTTTAACAGGATTTTGTCGAAAGATTGGGAAAGGAATGTATGAGAATTGTAATTTTCATAAATATTATAATTAAAGTAGGTTAAAATCATTTATATAATGTTAACATAATTTATAATAAATTTTTTAGTGTAAGGGTTTGAAAGGGAGAGGGTAAAAGAAGATAAATGAAGAAGAAAATATGGAAGAGCTCATAGAGAGTTACTCTACCCTCGGTATAGCTTCTCTTGTACGACACTATAACTCCTTGGTGTTTGGAGTTGGATTTCTCCCGAAAGTCCCTAAGAATTATAATTGTCTTGATATATAGGATTTTGGAATATATTAGGCTTATAAATGAGTTAAAGGAGTTGTTTTCCAAGGGGAGGGACATGGGTTTTTTATACATGATGAGTTGGTATTTTCATAATAAAATATTGAATAAAATAATATATCAAAGGTAAAACTTGTAAGAGTGAATTTTTTACATCATAAATAATATATTTATATAATATAATTTGTTTAAGAATTTAAATTCACTTTATAATTCTAATTCCATAATTTTTAAAATGTAAAGTGGATAGAATGAAAAATTAATATTTTAAGCAATCACATTGGACGATAGGTATTGGAATGTTTTTTAGAATTTGAAATTTTGTTTATTGTATTTAAATAAACTATTTATGAAATTAAATATTACATGGATAAAAATAAAGTTATATAAAGGATTATTTCACTATTACATCATGAATGATATAATTTAAGATATATCAGTTATGGGAAAAACTGTATTTTTATGATTCACCGAAAAAATGAAGTATTTCAGAAATTTACCAAAAAAATAACCCTTAGAAAATTTTGATGTTTTGAATCAAAAAGTAGAGTCTAGTTTATGAAAATAAATTTCAAAATATTAATAATTTAATTTTTTATTTAAATAATCATTTGTTTGAAAGAATATAGATTTTAATATTATAATAGATTTTATGACATATTCAAAAATTAAAAAAAATCACATAAAATTATCTTATAATCAGAAGACAGAAAATATTAATTTATAAATGTACTTTTTAAAATAAATTTTATATTAAATCCCTATATTAATTATAAAATTTTAACTATTTATTTATGACTTATTAAAATATTAATTCTTAATTATCCATTTTTCAATATTTATTTAATTATTTCATAATATAAATTTATTATATTTTGAAACATAAAAAATCCATATTTTATTTATACTTTCAAAATAATGGTTAGAATATTATTGGATATTTTATTCTTCATAATTTTCAAACTAATGTTCCTATTTCCATGTTACTATTTCATTAGTATAGGTTTTCTAATTTCTAGAAATATCTGTTATTTAATTTATACTTCATTTTTAATGTTTTTATTGTGATATATATGTGAATTTATGTGATTAATTATATTTGAAAGAATTATAATAAAGTAATTTTCTGTGATAAATGTTTGGGTCGTTAAATTCTTCCCCCTTGAAATGTTTCCCTCAATATTTTGTTTTATATAAATTAGAAAGGGTATTTATCTTTCATGACCTCTTTTTCCCAAGTCACTTCTTCATAATTATGATTCATCCACAACACATTGACAAGGTGGGTTGTCTTATTTCATAGAAACTTATCTCTTTATTCCTTAATCTTGTCCAGATTCTCATCATATCATAGATCATCTTCTAGTAGTACAACATATGAGTTCAATACTTGTGAAGGAATTTTTATGAACATAATTAAGAGTGATACATGGAATGCATCATGAATTTGATCCATACTTGTTAGAAGTTCATGAAAAGATTCCATTGATCCTCTGTGATCAATGATATGCAAGGGTCCAATGTACCTTGGGCTAGGCTTCTCTTTCATTCGCAACAACATGAATCTATTCCGTGGTGATATTCAAAGGAATAATTTTCTAAAACTTCGAACTCCATGTCCCATCATCAGTTTTTATCATAACTCATTTTTTTTAATCTGAGTAGATTTGATATGTTGTTGGATGGACTGACCATTTTAGTTCATTTCTTGTGAAAAAATAGGTCCATATTTCTTTCGTTCACAAAATATTTCCAAACAGGTTGGAGTTATAAATATCTTTCCATATAGAGCTTCATATAGAGCCATCTGAATACTCAAGTGGAAGAAAATATTGAATGAGAAAAAAACCATTGTAAGATGATGATACTATACACATTTGAATTATATAGAACTGTATATTAGAATGTATTTAGTGTATTAATATATTTTTTAGATTGGCCATCTATTTGGGGGTGATAGGATGTAATAAAATTCAATTCAAAACTCAAGTTATATTAGAGACTTCTCCAGAATTTTGATGTGACCCTCAGATCATAATTAGAGTTGATTGAAAGTAGTAAATAATGCATCATCACCACATATTTCACATATATCATAGAAAGTAGTTCAATAATTAAATATTCTCATACAACAGTAATGTTATAATTCTTGGGGATTAGGTCCACTACAACCCATACTGCATTGTTTCCTTTAGATGTCTTTGTGAGACTAGTAATTAAGTACATGGAAACATTATACCATTTCCAGATGGGTATAATAAATGTTTGTATCATCCCTTTGAACTCCTTTCTCTCTTCTTTTACATGCTGACATATTAAGCACCTTAACATGTACTCAGAAATCATTATATTCATATTCTCCCTCCAGAAGTGTTCTCAGTGGTCATGGAACATCTTGGTGCTACCAGGATATATAGATACCTTTAAGCTATGTTCATTAACCAAAAATTACATTATCTTACTCGATGAAGTCATACAATTCCTATTTCGAAACTGAATCACACAATCATTATCAATATGGAACTCTTTGAGATTATATTCATTTATTGTGTTCACCTTGTTTTGTAACTCCGAATCATCCCTTTATGCCTCCATAGTCTTCACTGGAATAGATGGTTTGGAAATAATTTGATAAAGTTAGTATGAATTCCCTATCATTATAATATGAAAATCTATCCATTACATGTCCATGAAGATTAGTTTTTTCTCAATCCACTTTATGGATAGAGTATGATGACATTTTCTTTTATAATCATAAGCTAACTCGTTTTACTTCTCAGGATGATAGAGAATACTGAAATAATTGTCCTTAATTAACACTAACTAAATACTATGACATGTGTTGATATTCTTTAGTGTTAATATATACATTATACACATTTTATTGGTAGATATGTAACACTTCTTTCACTATAGACGTAGTGCCACATGTTTTTTAAGAAAAAATAATAGCCGCTATCTCTAGATATTTATTAGGGTAGTTATTCTCATGGATATTTAACTGTCGTGAGGCATACACTATCACATTAGCATTATACATGAGTACACAACCCAATACATTTTTTGTACCATCACCATATATCACAAAACATTATCCAATTATTAGTAATGTCAGTACAGATGTACTGATCAGCCTCTTCTATAGCTCTTGGAATATTTCTCTTATTTTTTCACCCAGACATTCATTAATAATTTCCTTGTTAACTATGTTATCATGCTTGAAAAACATGATAAAGGTTTCACAAAACATCAATATTACCCTAATAATCCAAGAAAACTATGGATTTTCATGACAATAGATGTTCTATTCCATTCCTTATTTTCCTTTTTTGAAGTTTCCATAGAAATTCCCTCACTTGTGGTCACATGTCCCAAGGATGTGACTTGCTGAATCAAAAAGTCAATCATGATGAAATTGGCATAAAAATTCTCCTTCATTAATATCACCGAAACAAGCCTTGTATATTATTCATGTTCCTCTATTCCCTTTTAGTATATTATAATATCATTGAACAAAACATCTAATTTTTATGAGGGACTGTATAAAGACTTTATTCCTGAAATCCATGAATATTTCAAGGGAATTAATAAGTCATATTGGCATCACATGAAACTCATAGTCCCCATAGATTGTATTAAAGGCCATCTTCAAAACATCATCCTTCTTTAAATGAAGCCGATGATATCCATAATGGATATCCAACTCTAAGATGTACTAAGCTCTTTTTAGAAAATAAAATATGTCATTAATCCTTGGAAGAGGATACATATTTTTTTATGGTGATATTTTTGATCTCTTGATAGTTAATAAATAGCTACATTGATCCATCCATTTTCATTCTAAGGAGATCTGGCACACCCCAAAGTTATGAACTAGGGAATATGAGCCCTTTTCCAAAATGCTATTACTGCTACTTATTTAACTCCTTTAGTTTAATTGGGGGTAATCCTACAGGGTAATTCTAAGATAATAGTATATCTGTGTATGAGTAATATTGAAAACTCTACCTTATGATCATAGATAAGTCTGGGTCACTATTTGGGAAATATATCACTGTATTCACTCACAATTGTAATTTCCCCTATGTTGGTACCTTCCATTGACTAATCCATTTGAGTGAGGTATGATTTATCACTAGGAATCAACACCCACACTATTTTGGGAAATTCCAAAGGAAATTCATGATATTACTTGAATTTCTAAAAGATCATGGGATGCTTCAAAACATGGAAAAGATATTTCCTTTTACCAACAGTTGATGTGTGATCTATAAAACGAGAGCCAATCAATCCCCAGTATACCATCGAATTCTACCGTAGAAGGTCTAATGAGATTTGCTGAGATAATATTCCCACATTCCCTAATACGAGTAGAGACCAATAATTTGGTTGAAATAATCTTTCCACTAGGTATTTTTATATATATCTCTGCATCAAGGTTTCTAGGATTAGTTTCAATAGATCATGAAAAATTTCAAGATATAAAAGAATGCACAGAACCTGAATAAAATAATACGTTTTCCATTCTTGAGTGTATTGGAAGTGTACCTTGTATGACTTCATTTTCTTATTCCACTTAAATAATAGTTATGGAATAGGCCTTACCTTTTTCATTTGGATTTGGTGGCTGATGAAACTAATTACCCTCAAGGACTTGAGGATTAGTGAACTTGCTTTTATAATGACCTTCCACCATTGAGTTGTAGCAATAGACCATGGGTGGTGATCTTCATTCCTCCGTTGTATCAGCCATCATTTCTATATAACTTTTACATTCATGATCTTGGTGTCCTTATCTCTTATAATAACAAAATTTCCCTATCCCTTTGAGATAGTTTTCAGGATTATTCTATGCAATTGTTTTCCATTGTAGTCATTGAAATTTCTTCCCACCTTTATCATGAGATCATCCACCGTGTAATTCCATATTAAATTTATTATAACCATATCCATGGGACCATTCTCGGAACATTATATCCACTTATAGGGCATTTAGAAAAAAATTTAAATACTCTTAAAGATTATAATTTAAGATCCTTTCGATGGGGTGGATTTAATTCACTAAAGTATCTATCAATTTTGTTATCATTATTGATAACAAACCCTATAGAATACCTTGAAATCCTTGTGATAATTTTTTCTTAGGTGGTGATAGATTTACCATCCATTTAATTTAGATATATTTATTCTATTTCCAAATTTTTATGAAGATTTTTTGGGAAATAATTTTTCTGAAACATTTCATAAAATCATCCCACTCCATATATTCATTTTAGTCAATTGGATTGGTGTTATTAATAAACACCAACAATTGGGAGACCTATCTATATAAATGATAAATTAAAAGAATCACCTTATTTGTCTCAGAATAGAAAAAACTATTCTCCATTTAGTTGACCCACTATTCTACAACTAATGGACCAAGAAGATCCAGTAAATGTTGGTGGTCATTATAGCATAATGGACTGGATAGACTGTTTCTCCCTCTTAGGTGAAGGAGACCATTCCTAATTGTTTAGGTCATTTATTTCAGCCTGAGATAACTGGGTAAGAATCTATATTGAATTTTAAACTCCACCTCCTAAGGCTTTGGGGATTTTATTTTGGGAATCACTGCATTGTCCCTCGCACGACTTGTTGGCCTGGTTTCTCTTGGTTCCCACCATTTTCTAAAATAGAAAAGGTTAGGACAAAACACAAGTCAACAAGTCATAAATAAAATATTTATTACTATCTAAAAATAAATCTAAAGGAATATCTTGTGGATATATGTGCTTATATTTTTTTGAAATAAAACTTTATGGTAAATTTCGTATATATAGTCTCATACAAAGGGTTTACACTAATTTTATCTAATCCTGATTCCAGAATTATCTAAACCATTCTCTTATACCAAATATAGAGACTCTACTTTTCCTAACATTAATATTAATGCATTTTAAAGACAAAAAACATAATAAAATTAAATATCTAGGATAAAATAGTTTAGATTCTTGGGAAAATTAGGACCCTATATAACTTCTAAACAATAAAACATAAATATTATTTAATTCCTTCTCCTCTGTCTTCTAAGTGTCCATCACATTCCACTTTGTAGATGTAATAATGGGAGGATATAAATAAAAGAAAAGGGTGAGTTAAAAGCCCAGTAATAGAATAGATAAGAACCTGATTCAGTATAACATGGGTTGAGAATAATCATTATCATCATAACATAGGAATTGGATAATTATCATGAGATAAAGTATTATATAATGTTTAGGAAAGTGTAAATTCATAAAAATTAAACATAACGTCTTAATGGTCAAGTATCATGCTTACGTCAATTTATCTTATAACATACATCACATTACCTAATTTATTGCTGTGTTATATAATCCTGGGATCACCAATAAAATCATAAAATTTACATGCACTATATAATTCTGGGCACATCCATCACATCATAATAGTTACCTTATGATGCATGCCACATAGAACATAAATAAATCATGGGAATAAAAAAATGAAGGAAATGGGTTTCACATCATTAATAATAAATTTAGGAATAAATACTGGAGTTCCCAATGGGAACAAAATACATGGTATCAATCTTACATAAAGGAGAAACAATCTCATGTGAAGTAAAATATTTGTTTCTTAAAAGATGAGTTCTTATGAAAAAATATTTCCATTTGTCGTAAAACTATATTAGAAACATGTATATCATTGAAAAGATAATATAAGGATGAAGAAATTATATTAATTTAAAATTAATGTAATATACATACTGAAAATCAGGTGAAAGAGGGAAAACTCAAAGAAAGGAAGTTGGGTTCGAGAATTCTATTGTCCTTAATTCCTGCTTAATTTTGTCACTTTTTCACCTCATGAATAATAATATTATGTTTATTAAAAAAATTATACAAAAGTGAATTATAGACATTTTATAAAAATATTTAGCAATTATAATCGTTTTATTATATTTCATAATTTTTGTTGATTAAAGTGCGCATTTTGATACCATGTTTTACATAAAAATTTCTCTTTTCACAATGGTTTCACTATTTTATTAAATAAAATTTATACATTATAGTAATTAATTAATACAAAATATAATAAATTTAATTATATAATAATATATTATAAATAATTCATACTATCCGTCCATGAATGTGGTTATAATAATTTTATTTACACCATCTCTGTAGGTGGTTAATCGACCTTTAACTGGACGTTGTTGATAGAGAAGGAATGGGAAGTGTGACCATTTTATTTTTTATAAATATGAAAATTAAATTATTTTAACATAATTGATATAATGTTAAATAAATTTTAATTAAAATCTATAGTATAATGTTTTGAATGGGAGAGGGTAAAATAAATAAGGGAATATTTAATAGATACTTACTCTCTCCTTATTATAGCTTCTCTTTTGTGACACTATAAATCCTTAGGGATTAGAGTTGGATTTCTCCAAAAAATTATTAATTATTATAATGGGATTGAGAGGGAGGTTTTGGGAAGATCTCTGGCTTTTTAATTCGTGAGAGGTGTGGGTTTACATGGGGATGGGGAGGGGTTATTTATACATGAGGAGAGAGGGTATTTTTAGAATAAAATATTGAATAAAATAATATATTAGTATTAAAACATGTAATAATGAAATTTATATATTATAAATCTTATATTAATATAATAGCATTTTTTGAGGCTTCAAATTACGTTTATAATTTGAGTTATTTAATTTTTTTAAAAAATTAAATGTGGAAAATAATGAATAATTAATATTTTGATGAATCAATTTTGGCTTTACGTTTTGGAAATTTCATTTTGGGATTCAAAATTGAGTTGATTGTAATTAAAAAAAACATTATAGAATTTAAATACACCATGTATAAACAAAATTTTATTAAAATTATTATTTTCCCATTACACCATTAATGATGTAATTTAAGATATACTGGTTATGTGGACAATTATATTTTTATTATTCAGTTGAAAATTTATATATTTTAAAAAATTACCACAAAAATAACCCTTGGAAAATATTGATGTTTTGATTTCAAAAATAGAATCCATTTTAAGAAAATAGTTATCAAAATATGAGAAATAAAATTTTTAATTAAAATAATAATTTATTTTAAAAAATACTTATTTTAATATTATAACTGATTTTACGACACTTTAAAAAAATTACTAAGGTCACATAAATTATTTTATAATAACATTACAAGAAAATATTAATTTGTGAATCTATTTTATGAAAATAAATTTTATTTTAAATACTATATTAATTATAAAACTGTAAATAAATATTTATGACTTTTAAAAATACTAATACATAATTAACCATTTTTTAAAAACATATCTACTTAATTCAGGAAATAAATATATTATATCTTCATACATAAAAAAATTTATTTATACTTTCAAAGGTGGGGTTACTATTCTATTGGATTTTTTACTATTCTTAATGGTGGCAATACTATTCCAATGGTCTTGTTACTATTTCATTAGTATATGTTCCATTATTTATAGAAATACCAATTATTTAATTTATTCATTATTTTGAAGGTTTTTATTAGGATATCTATGTTATGTTATCTTATTTATTCTATCATTCATAATTAGAAGAATGAAATTTTCATTGATAAAAGTTTGGGTCATTACAGATAGTCTTTTAAATCATAAAAGATTTATGGATTTGAGGCTATAAAAATTCCATTAATTATTCAATTTTTTGTGATTTGTGACCTCAATAACAACATATAAATATTTAAACATTTAATCCATATATTTATCTCTTCTATCCACTAATGTACTCCAACTTTGAGACGTAGTAATATGTCAGTCCACATGACCTTTATACTTCCCATTCTCTATATTATGGATGATTTTTTATGAAGTCTTCTCATGATGTGGGATTTAAAAATAGGAAATATCAAAAAAAAAATTACCAATTTTGAGATTATATTTTGAGTATGAAATTTAATTAGGGTGGGTATAATGCAACGTTTGGAAATTCTAGAGTAATAATATTGTATTTGATACTGTGTATGACACATAACACTAAGAGTAAAAGGGAATATAATATCCCAAGAATTTGAAAAATATTTACTATTTTAAATAAATTCAACCTATATTAGAGATTAAAATTAACCCAATACTAATCCATCATTCTTCACATTCATAAAATACTTTCCTCAGTATCTAACATTACACACAATACCGAGTTTTACCAAACCACAACATATTAGTAATATATTATTTTAATAGGATATAACCAATCTATTAAAATTTTAGATATGAAATTGATTAAATAACTTATGAAAATATATTTTTTACACAAAGATTAAATTAATTCGTTGTCTACAAATTAATTATAAAATAATATAGTAACAAATTGAATATAAATAGAATTTTTTCACAGAAAACTATTATTATTCTCACAAAACTTTTTTATCCAAATAAGTTAAATTGAGTATAATTATTGAGTGATACTAATGTAATATATAATATATATTAAATAAAATATTTTTTTTTATATTCATACAATAGATTTGATATTCATAAATAAGAAAAATCTCAGTATTACACATAAAAAATATATAGTTTTATAAGGGCACTTTTACCGCCTTTTAATGAAGAACCTATTTTAATCCAAAATTTTGGATATTTTATTGATTTTATACGTAAAAATAAAATTAACTTCTTAACTATCAACATAATAATAGCTTAGGGTGAAATTTTCATATTTTTCATTGATGGTTTGTTTTTTTATCAATGATGATAAATATTGAATTTTATTTCAAAACTACTTTTTCATATTATTATTTTACACAAATAATTATATGTTAATTTGGTTATAAAGTATAAGTAGATAAATTTTTTATCAAATAATACTATTTATGTAATTATAATCAATTTGAATTTTAAATTAGATATAAACACAGAAAAATATTGAATATTTTCACTTTAAAAATATGAATTGTCATTCCCCATGTGTGATGAATTTTAAATTAATTTATTCAACTTATGTGATTGGAAATTTGAAATATGGATTTCATATTTTGTGTTAGAATAATTTAAACGTTATTATAAGGTTAAATTATTTTTTGGAAAATGATATTTTTGAATGTAATTATAATTAATTTCAATTATTATAGTGAAATTAAGCATAACAAGGTACTAAAACATAAACTTAATAGTCAAAATGAACTAGAAAATTGTTCAAAATATTTTTTTGTATATATTTTGACAATAAAATATTATGAATCTACTTTTTTCCATTATCATATCCACTTTTAAAAGGAAAAACATTGGTGGAATTATGTTTAAAAAATTTACAAGAATTCCAATCCTCCTCCACAATTAAAAGGAACTAACCCCTACCACTTCCTCACAGCTCAAAAGACACTTTGGATCAACCAATATATTCCCAAATATCTCCTAAACATCCATACCCTCAACCTAGAATCCTAAACTTGGGAATAAATCCATCCATGGAATCTCGTTGGTGAAAACCAATAGAAGTTACCCGAATAAGTGGTAACATCATTTCTCTAGATCTTTTATTATTATTTTCATTCTCTACCCCCTAACTCTTATTATTACATTATTACATAATCAACACAGTAAAATAAATATACTTATATGTTTTTCTTAAAATGGTTATAACTACACTTATAAACACTTAAATTTAATGGGAAATGAACTTACCCTTTATGTGTACAGTGAACTATTATCTCACAAAATGATGTCATTCATTTTTTTCATTACCAAATCACATGGTTGGGACTTATGATTAAAATTCTAATTATATATAAAATATATTATATATATAATTTCTTTGTTTGTCTGAAATTTTTATATAACATATACCCTTATGTTTTATATTTTGTGTTAAAATGATAACATCGTTTGTGGAAATGTAGACTACTTCCTCCCTAAAGCAATGTGATTCATTCACACTATACATTGAATATATAAAGGATGTTTTTAAGAAACCTATGTAACATATATGACATATATATGATATTATATTTTTAATATATATATATATATATTACATTTAATTCTTTTAAAAAAGTATAAGGAAATGAAAGTAGTTTTCATACGTATGTACGACCTACCATCTCCAGGAAAGTGAATTTAATTTCTTATCACGAACCTTTAAATATTATTATAAATACACATATACAGAATATATATGATAGTTAAATTATTTTTTAAATTTTTGATATGATGAAACCATGATCTAATAAAAACTAAAAACATTTAACAAGTAAAAACATATAAGAAAAAATAGACAATTAACACCTGAAATTGCAAGAATAATGAAATATTGTTAACCAATAGGTAATAAGATAATATAAAAAGTTAGAATATGATATTAAAAATATTATTATGTTTCTATTATGAGATAGTGACATATTTAAATACATTATAATGTTTTAAATGATTTTTACTTGAATGGAAATAGATTGTAAGAGATTATTGTCTCACTTTTCTTTCCATGAGTCTTATGCCACTAAAACCACATACTTATTTTGTGTTGTATACCTACTCCCCAGATTGCTATAAAATATCATGACTTGTTTTATATAAATGTAATTTGAAAATTTAATTTATTTGTAATCATTGATGTGGCTTATTATTATAATGATTCAAAATTGTATGTGACACTTAGGAATGCTAAAAGATTGTTTTCCTAATGAATATGTTTAATGATCATTAAATGGTATTCCAATTATTCGAGACACACTTTATTTTTGTGAAACCAATTTATTATATATGGTGTAAATACTTCAACATTAACATATAATATCATGATTCATTCTTTCTACTTGATATTTTGAGTTTCTATTTGAATTATTTCACCTAAGGGGATTTTAATTAGGCGTTACCAAGTGAAAAATAATATCATATTAGAATTTATTTATTTAGTTTATGTTACTTACTAATTTTTTTAATATTATTATATTGTGTGATTAAAAACTATTTACTATATTTTTGGTATTTAGACTTGTTTTATGTGGATTTACATTTAAAACATGTCACTTTTTAATTAGTTTACTCTTACTTAAATTATATGGTGTTTTAAGTGGTTTTCAACACAATATCATTTTATTTGATATTATTTAAACTTGAATTTACATTAGGGAAAATAATTTTATCATTTTCTTCAAAAAAAATTAATTTCATTCTGATCTAGTTATTCATGATAATTTTCATGTAATATTAACTTTTGACACAATTTGGTACTCAAATTTTTGTTAAGAAAACCTCTCTTTATTTCTTGCTTTTCTTTGAGAACCCACTTTCTTCGTAAAACAATATTTTCTATAAAAAAAATCAATTTCTTTTAACATTTCCAAAATTATTTATCAAATAAATTTTACGATTTTTTGTCTTTTACCAATGTTTTCAAATGAATTATATTTTCTCTTTATGAACATGGAATTTTTCAAACATTTTACCGTGAAAATGGAATATTCTTTTTACCCGACACAAGATGTACAAATTTACCAACCATCATTTCATTGAGTATCCCTTTGTTAGTATAAAATATTAATTTTTGAGGAAAATGTTTTCAAAACTGCGTTTTAGTGAAATTCATTTACAAAATGTGTTTAAAAGTAACATAGGACAATTTCTTTATGAATATTTTTAAAATATCTTGTATAGTATTTCTATTCATCAATGATTAAGATCCTTAACCCTTACTCCACTTGGGATATTATTTATTGATACTAACCTTATTCTTCCTCTTGGTGGTTTATGATTGATTTATCTAAGGATGATATTCACATTCACATCGTTTATTTTTCAGTTATACTGCTTGAAGTATTCAATTTCGTATACTTATTAGAAAATTAATTTCCCCAAATTATCCATATAATTTATCATCCATATTCTTATTTCCTAAACCATATATTATTTTTATATATGGTGGTTACATTGATAGTTATTTTATTATCAAAGAAAATATTTATAAATATATATTCTTTATTTTATATGGATATTTTATAAGAAATTTTGTTTATTAATTAAATCAATTATTCTATACAAGGAATTATTTGGGAAGGTAGTGATGGGTGGGGCCCGAACATTATATTACCCCTCAATACCTTGACAGGTCCTTATAAAACAAATTAATTTACACAAATTATATTTTTTTTCTACTTTTAGTTTGAAATTACCATATGAAATTTCTTAACGATAAAAGTTTTGATATTCCTTAGACATGATTTCCAATATTAAAGCATTACATTCATTTTGAATCAGTTATTATTTATCCATGATATTTTTAATGGAAATATCTATGGATTAATTTCATTTTTAAGTAATTGATTGAATCACGTTGTTTTTCCATTTCTTACCTTTCCATATTGATTTTTCCTTGTACAATTATTTAAATTGAATGAGTTTATAGTTATTTACCTTCCATGTTGTTTATTCACTCCTTTCTTATATAATTATTTACGTGGAATATTTCTTTAGTAATTACATTTCCATATAGACTACTATAATTGATTCATTATTTCATAAACATTAATTTCCCTTACTTATCATTTGTGCTCACCCCTATTATAGTTCTATAACTTAGACTCCCTAAAGTGTACTAAGAATGATATTAAAGGATACACTAGATCAAATAAAAGTATCCTTGAGAAAAATAATCATATAATTAGTGTATTTATTTGTAAAACATGACTAATTTATGTATCTAGTTTACCAAAACTAAAAAATTGTTCAGTCCTTTGGGATACAATTTAATTGTATCTTAATACAATGTAATGGTATCATGACACCAAATCATGGATTTCTATTATAGGATCTCTACATTTGGTATCAGATAAAGTTTAGTATCGACCATGAGAACTAGATTTAGGAAAACATAGATTAGATAACATAACCCTACTATATAATTTGATGATAATAACAAAATAACACACTAACATTTTGGTTAGATAGTGATTATTATGGTATTACAAGAAATATATCCCTATTTAGATTATACATGTATATGGGTTTCTGTAATAGATGTACATAGGGTTCACAACTCCAACATGGTGCATTAGGCCAGACTCTGCATAATGTGGAACATGACAATGATCCTTACTTCTCACCTAGTTTAAAACTCTCAAGGGATACACATATGATTATTAAAATTTTCTTTAAAAACCATTATGAAGGATTTAAATAGAAAATGAATGACCTAGGTTAAACACGATACTAAATAAAGATCTATGTTGAAATAAAATAGATAATCTACTTATGTATTGTATTTGGATTGAAAATATGATTCAAAAGGATATTTAGTGATTACACTTATTTCAATGTTGTACATCATATTTATTTTGAAAATTATATAAATTTGGTTTTAGAAAAGGACAACCTGAATGTAAGGTGACAACCAATGATGATTTGGAAGTTTGTGGGTGTTGAATCCATGACTAAATGATGATATGGGTATCACACCGACCACAGACCTATGCAATTTCATGGTAAATATATTGTGTTTTAGTTAACCAATTTTTTAATAAATAGTAATGATGAACCAGTAGTGTGAATTTTGAGGTTTATAGATTAATTTATTAACCATTTAGGTTTTGGAAAATATTTAGAGATAAATATACTTACGTGTTTTATGTGTATTATGATCTGTTTAAAGAAAAGGGTTTCATTATTAGATTCCCATTTCCTGGAGTTACTGATGAATTAGAATTTCATCGAAGCACAACCAAAAGATGAAATGTTTCTTTTGAAATTTAAATGTATCAAGAAATTATATATTTTTATATTCTCATAAAGTAAAATAATTACACAATATTAGAAAAATGATAAAAAGTGTGTCCCTAATAACATAATTTTTGTTAAACTGATAGATCTTTAAATTATCATCCATTTATGTATTTTAGGCCCTAAAATTACATTAATCATTCACTTTTTTGTAATTGAGGACCTCAATCATACCCTATAAATATTTACTCTTTTTTCCAGCTATTTAGACCCATATTTCTTTAATGATCTCTTACTTAGAGACCTAGTTATATGATAGTCTACGTAACCTTTATACTTAACATTTTCACTTTTAAAGAGGATGTTTTATGAACCACTCTCATGATGTGGGATTTAAACCTAGAAAATTTCAAACAGTATATTAACAATGTTCAGTTTAAATTGTGAGGGAATGATTTATTTAAATTGGGTAGAATGTAACATCCTGAAATTATAAAGTAAGAACATTATATTTGATAGCTTGTATGACACAAAACACAAAGAGAATAAGGGAATATAATATTATAATACTTTAAAATATATTTACAATTTTAAATAAATACAAACTATGATATATAATAAAATTAAGAGAATACTTAATTAGCTAAAATCGCAAAAATCAAATACTTTCTTCAATAGCTTAAATTTCATACCAGACCGAGTTACACCGAACAAAAATGTATTAGTAAGATATTATTATAATAATATATATACTAGATGTAACTCTATTATTTATGAAATGGGTTAAATAAGTTGTAAACATATATTTTTTACACCAATATAAAATGAATTCATTAGTTAGAAATTAATTACTAATGAATATAATAAAAAATTTAATATAATGGGAATGTTTTTATAGAAAACTTTTTTATGCTAACAATGCTGTTTTATCTTAATAAATTAAATTAATTAAAATTAGTGAATAATATTAATTTAATATATATTATAAAATCAAAAAATATTCTTGATATTCATTATATTGATTTGATTGGAATTATATAAGAATAAACCCATTATTACAAATAAAAAGCTACATTTTTATAAAGGCACATTTACAGCCTTATAATGACAAACCTATTTGAAATATAATTTTTGGTAACTTTTATTGATTTTATAAGTCAATAATTTTTTTAAGAAGTTTTAACATAAAAATTACGGTATATTGAACTTGTGGTATTTTTCTACGAAGTTTCATTTTTGATGAATTGTGAAACAAATTCATTTTTAATTCAAAAATAATTTTCATCTAATTTATTTATATAGTTAAATTGTATTATAATTTGGTTTTAATGTTTAATTAAATCAAATTATTTTTAAATAATCTGATTTTTTCATTATAACCAATTTCAGTTTGAAACTATATATAAAAACTTAGCAAACTATTGAATGATTTTACTTTAAAAACTTTCATTGTCGTCCCATCTACAGAAGTAATTTAAAATTAATTTATGCCACTTCTATGATTGGAATTAAAAAACATGGTTTCCATATTTTGAATTAGAATAATTTAAACATGATTATAAGATTAAATTATTTTTTAACAAAAAAATGTTGAATGTATTTAAAATTCATTACAACGATTAAGATGAAATCAATATTAATAAAGGACAAAAAATTAATCCTAAGGCACAAAATGAAGAATTTTACTAAATCCATTGGATGGAAATATTTAATCCATACAATCTCATATACCTAATTTTTACCATTATCAGATCCACTTTTCATTGAAAAAACATAGGTGGAATTACCTTTTCAAAAAATTACAAGAATGTTACTTATCATCCACTATAAAAAGGCACTCACCCTTCCCACACTCTCATACCTCTCAAGTAGTAATATTCTATAATTCACAAAGGTATTTTTTTGTTTAAATTATTGTTTCAATCTCTTATTTTATATTAATGAAATATCTCCCATGTGTATGAGGGTACTCGGGGGGTGTTTCATGGGTTCAGGACATGAGTGAAAGGAAAATGGGCCAATCTGTGCAAGACACATGATTAAGTAAACAATGACGCCATCCCAAGAAAACCATATAGCCTTAAAACGTGGCTTAATGCATGATTGGTGCACCATTTTTCTAACCATGTTACCTTTCTAGGTAATCTGGAACCCATATTCTTTCAGATAGTGTCTTTATCACGGGTTTTTCTAACCCTACAAGTCAACTGTGCACCCCTATAATGGTTGGAAAATTTAAAAAATTTCCCATATGGGATTTTAAACATTCACCAAATTCCCCCTAATTTCTTCTATGATTCCCAAGTTTGAAACCCTAGAAACCCAAGATACAAAGAGGTTATTCTCTTTATAACCTAAGTTGTTTAGAGCATAATTTGATACACATTGAAGCTCTGGGTGAGTCTAAACCCTCATTTGCTTCTCTTTTTGGTCTAGGGTTTGCCTATTTATCTTATCTTCAACTGAAGCACTAAATAACTCTTTTTTCCATGGAAATAATATTTGAGGATTCTATGGGTGGTTGAATCGGTATCTAAGGCTTCATTTAAGAGTCTATTCATAAACAGATTCGAGGTAGGTGGTCTACAAGTTATATTACATAGGCTTTATATATATTTGTGAATGTGGGATTGTGTTATTGTTCTTACCTTGTTGTGTTATTGGTGTATTTTGTTATATTTTACATAATTTGAGTCTAAATTACAAATTCAACCCCTCATGATCCATATGGGATACAATGAGCATGACTTGACCGATTTAGGTCCACACAAGGGGTGTGTTGACCCTCTGTAACATGGTTAACAATAATTTAAAGTGTGGAATGGAATTCTAATTAAGTATATTGCAAAGAGAACATGTAAATTGGTTGATGTGATGATTAAGATAATATCATGGGTAGTTGTGTCTAGAAATGGATAATGGATAAGGGGCTATTTTTATTGACATGATATATATACTAAATGGGATTAATGGGAATGTAATAAATAAATTATGAATATCATTATTGAATTAGGAATGATAAATGGGAATTGGAATAAATGTTTATGTACTGTAAATGATAAATGCATTAATGGACTGTGTCATAATATCATTTTTTCATGTTAATTATTATCAACGGTGATTTTGCAAATGGTATTGACTATGGTTGGTTGTGATGGGTTCATTGTGTGGTTAATGGATAAATAAGAGTTTGAACATGGAATGTAATAGTTGTGTACTATCTTGAGGTTCTATACCCACATGTTGAGTTGAATTGATGTAGTAAACTCCACTTCTCAATGTTTAGGTTAGGGATGGGGAAAAATTTTGATTCCACTAACTGTTGCATCCCACCCGGATTGAAGATTCATAGTGAGGATAATGTGGTTTTTGTGAGGTGTTTACCCCTATTGAAATAGGGACATGAATAAATCCAATTTTTATTAATACAAATGAATATTCCTAATCCATTAAACAATTTAGAAGAGTGAATTAATCATTAAAAGTTGTTCCAAGTATTGGATCAATATTTAATTATTGGATAAATATTGGGAAATTTGTTACTAATTGATACCCTAACTGTCCTATATTTATTTTTTGTTTATGTAATACTCCCATGAAATATTTGTTTAGATATAATATTTTTTAGACACCATTGGTGGTGGCCTGTAGAGTTGTATTCACACCTGGCTCGGGCTGCTATTGGGTACCAGAGTAGATTTTTTGCTTGCTGGTCAGGAAAAGGGATAGGGCATTCTGTTTGGGAGTAGATTCATGCTTAATTAGTACACAAGTGAGGATCTAGACATGGAGTCATGATCATTTTGGGGATTCCACTGTTTTACTTTTTTTTGGATCTTATTCACTTAGAACAATAGCATGATAAAAAATATTTACTTCTGGTTGTGGTTTGTACTTAATTTTGGGAGATGGTTATTTATACATGTTAATTGGTCATTCTATGTCATTTCTTCTACTATATTTATTTTTCTAATACGGATTACTCTACAAATGAGTTTATAGCCTCCTCACGTGACAATTAACCGTTGTTGTGTGATGGCCACCACAACAGTATGGGAAGGTGTGCTTGAGTCCATGTGGCAACCCATCTCGGGGCATCAGTTTATTTGATCCCAAGTTGGGAATTTTATAAAGTGGTATGAGAGGAGTTATTTTATATTACATAATATTAGGGAAATAGTAGGAAGGATGATAGGTAGGTTTCAGACCTTTTTGGTGAGCTCACTCTTTGTAGTATCTGACCCATGTATGAGGGAAACCCCCAACCTCCTAGGGCGGGAATTACTTTTTATATTGTGTGGTATCACATTTTATGATATATAACTATAATGTGATTAAATTATTGGGTGATGTGACACTTTTATGATATTTCTCTCACGTTCAGAATGTCATGATGTTGTGCATTCATGAATCATTCTACTCACCTATGTATTTATGTAACATGCATTATGGTATAAATAGACACCAGATGATTGTGTGGGGTATAAATGGTATCATGCATTTGATTTTCATGAAATTGAATGAAATGGTATCTAATAAAATTATTACAACAGGTAATATGGGAAGTAAAATTTGAAATAATTATAAAATACTTTTTCTTCAGAAAGGGTTAAAAGTGGTTTAAAATTTTGATGAAGTGGGTGGTGATATGAAAATAATTTTGAAATAGTGTAGACGTTTAATCTTTTAATTGTGTGTGTTAGTTACATATGTTAAACATGTTCCTCAGTAGGGATAGGAAGGGGTATTTTTTTAGGTATGATTAGGTTTGTTTGGATAGTGTATGTGAATTGGTTTCTTTATGGATAGTGGGGAACCAAATTTAATATTTTCCCGAATCTTTATGGTTTTTATTCTAAAGACCATGATTGGAATTGTAGGGATATTCCACCATAATTACGTGTGCTTATTTGGAGACAAGAAGATGTTGTTGAGAATTATCTTCTGGTTGTGGAGCATGAGAACATGGTGGTCCAAGATAATAGAGAAGAGAAGTTCCATAGAATCTTTCTCACTTAATTGAGATGATTAAACGAGACCCATGGCGAGTTACACTGAGTTTGTTTGAGTTGACAAGGGAGTTTGAACTCTATAACACTCCATTATTTACTAGAGATGGCGGGATAGATGTATCCAAGTTCTAGAGAGAGTCTAACTAGAAAAATGTTTTCCATTTTGAGACTCCTTTTTATAATATATTCATGTTAGAGTTTTTTATGTTGTGGGGAAAGGAAAAATGTTAGTGGGGCATGATGGTTAAAATATAGTAAGCTAAAGAAATGATGTGGAATAATTTCCCAGTGAAGTTTCTTGGCCACTTATATCTAGAAACCTTTAGGAAATAAAAAGTAGTGAATTTTATGTGTTTTTTCCAAGGAGCAATGTTGGTGATAGATTATGCTTTTTATTTCACTGATTTGTGATGCTTCACTCTAAAATTAGATGGAGATTAGGATGATGTGGTGAAATGTTTCCCAGAAGGGATTAGGAATGGGATCATGCACCAAGTGAATATCTACCATTTGAAGAGGTTTACATACGTAGTCGACTAGAACCTTATCCCAAAAGGGAACCTAAAGGGAGCTTCAAGGAGTGGAATTATAGTGCTAGTTGAGCGGCCAAGTGGTGAGTCATCCAAGAGAATGAATTACTGCTTTGGAATTTTCCATCAGGGTGACAAAAAATAGAGTATTCAGAAGATACGGTCAGTTCCTCATGGTGGTGACCAGGTGTTATGTTACCAATGTGGAATGTCGGGAAACATGTGAGGTTAGTGTCACTGACCACCAGTCGAGTTCTGATCATGTGGAAGGTTGGGGTATATAAAGTGGTTATATAAGAACTATCCACAACTGAGAATAGATGATTGTAAAAGGTAGATTCTGAGTTTGGGTAGTGGTTCAATCACCCCGTACCAAGCACGTAGTTGGATACCCATGGTTTTTATTGGTAGGGGTGGTTGAAGTGGAAATATTGGGTGAGATCGACCATAATTGTAGGGAAATGCATTGCACAGTATGCAAGCTGGAATCCATGGTTGAGGGGTAGGTTATCATCACACAATCCAGTCTACAATAGAAGGTGGTGAGGCTAGACTATCTACAATTCGAGGTATGATTCTTGTAGCTTCCATGCTCACTAGTGTTTTATTTGAAAAATGTTTCACACATTATTTTATATCCAAAAAGATAGTAGTCTTTCTGGTCCTACAAATGGAATGTTTTTGTCGGGTTATGTCAATCGATTTTTCATTGGGGGTGCAGGTTGAGGATATCAGACAGTGTAAGGGTTGTTCATTAGAGGTTGGTGGATATCATTTCATGTGAAATATTTTTTTCCTTATGATGTTAGGATTAGTCCTAATTTTGGGTGTTGATTAGATAGTGTTGTATCAACACCATATTGACTATTATGGACTTTGGGTGTTGTTCATGTCTCTCTATGGCTACCCTTATGACTTTCATAGTGATTGGGATGTTCTAACCGGTCATGGATGGTCAATTTTCCATGATTTGGGAGAAATGATGGCCCAAGTGGATTATCTTGTGCTATATGAAGGAGGAAGGGAGAAACCAACCTACCCTTCATCATAGAACAATTTCTGGTTGTGTTTTTTGAGGACATCTCAAGAATACCTCGTGAGTGGGATGTTGATTTCAAAATCGACTTGCTGCCAAGGGTTGAAACGGTTACCATTTAACCATACCGAATAGTATTTTCATAACTCTATTAATATAATGATAAGTTGGAATAGTTTGAGTGAAAAGTGTTCATCCATCATAGTATGTCACCTAGGGTATCCTACATGATATTATCTTAGAAGGTATATAGATCATTCTGGTTTTGTGGTGATTATAGAATGTTGAGTCAGATGAATGTTAAGAATAAGAACCTAACTCCCTGAATTTATGATTTAATTTTCCAATGGAGGGTTTCATCGATGTTCAAGAATATCAAATTGAGATTGGTATACCATTAGATTAGAGTTATACCTTCAAACATTCCATAGAAAATATTCAAGAGTAGATATAGGTTGAATGAGTTTGTGGTGATTCCATTTTCCTTAACCAACACACCGACTGTGTTCATGGCTATAATGAACATGATATTTTACCCATACATGTATTATCTTGTGTTAGCCTTTGTTGATGATATTTTGATGTTCTCATAAACTATTTAATATCATGAAACATCTTGACATAATCATGAGTAAACTAAGAGATCATAGGATTTACGGCAATCTTTCAAAAAAATTATTAGGGATTAATAAATTATATCTATTTGGTTGCATCAATTCTAAGTCTAGTGTGTCAGTGGATCCATATAAATTTTAGGTTATGGTATCACAGGAGTATCCTAGGAATGTCTCTAATGGTTGGAGTTTTTAGGATTGGCTGTTTATTATTAATGTTTCATTAGGTGTTTCCCTCATTTGGAAGAACCACAGTCAGGATTAACCAATAAGGGAATTATGTTTGATTAGTCGGTAGCAGGTTGTAATGAATTTCTAGATTTGAATAAGAGGTTTACTATCACAATTTTTCTGATCTTACCCAATCCAGGTAATAGGTGAACCTTATTTAGGGATGCATCTGGTGTATTACTTGGAGAAGTGTTAATGGAGGATGATTTGGTAATGGAAAATGGGTGAAGACAGTTGTGGCCGCATAAAAGAAATTACCATACAAATAAATATGAGTTGGCTATTAGGGTTTATGCCTTAATGTGTTGGTGGCATTACTTGTTGTGATAGTAGTTCACGACATTTACCAAACTCAAATGTTGGAATGCGATTTCAATCATTGGTAGTGAAGGTGTGATGAGTACCTGAAACCCTTTGATTTTAGGATGGTTTAAACACTAGGAAAAGAGTATAGTTTTGTGGATGCTCTGAGAAGCCCCTAGACGTGTATGATGGGAACTTATAGATGACTCTTTCATCTATAGTAGTTGATTCCTCATATTTTAGTCAGTTCTAGGAGCGTCATCTTTAGGATCCAATGATTTTGGCCATGAAGTAAATACTATAAGGTGGGGAGTCACCTTCAATTTCGGCTATTTGGGATAATGGTATTGTCAGTGTTTTGGCAGTGTGGTTGTGCCAATGTGTATATGTGAAGAGTTGATGAATGATTCCAATTCCTCAAAGTCGTCAATGCATCCATGTCTATATAAGATGTATCATGAGATTCAAAGTTAGTATTGGTGACTAGGAATGATGAAGGAGGTTTCTATTTTTGTGGCAAGATGGTTTTCCAGTTAACAGGTGATGGTCCAAAGTGTAAGTGGAATAAAAAGATGATGTACATCATATGAGTTATTCTAATATTCCTTAGAATAACAACATAGTTTGGGTAGTTTTGGATTTATTGACAAAGGTATATCATTTATTACTGATCAAGGAGTCTTACATAGCATATCACTTGGGTGAGTTATATATATGAGATATAGTATTGTTTCATGGTGTGATGAGAACTATAGTTTAAGATCAGGATTTGGGATTCACATCCCACTATTGGAAGCGATTATAAAAAAATCTTAGTAACAAATTGTTTTTTAATATGACCTATAACTGAAATATAGATGGGCAATCAGTGCGTACAATTTAGGTATTAGAGGTAATGTTAAAATCCTGGGTTCTGGATTTTAGTTATTTATGTGAAAACCACCTGCCAACTTTTGAGTTTTCTGAACATAAAATTTAGGCTAATTTTTAGATTACACCTTTTGAGTAACTCTATAGAAGAGTGTTCAGATCTTCTTTAAGTTGGTTAGATGTAGTGGAGTCCGAGATATTGGGATCGATTCTCATATAGGAGACGCCAGTAAAGGTGTTTTTGTTTCAGAAGAATATGTAGACATATTAAATTAGTCAATATTCATTTGCATATAAAATCATTTAACAACTTCAATTTATGGTGACTGATAGTGTGTTTCTTTTGGTTTCTCCATGGTTGGGTCACTATCAAATTTGGAAACAGTGCATGTTTTTTCCTAGGTATGTGGGTCCCTTTTAGATCATGGAGATTATCAGATAGGTGGCACAATAATTGGCTATTCCACAATGGTATTTTATAATTCATGATGTTTTTCATGCATCAAAACTCTAGAAGTATAACCATGGTGCATCACACGTGATTAATGTTGAGGATGTAGAGCTGGAGGCTGATGCGTCATTTGAGGAGAATTTGGTTTTCATTGTGGATAATAGTGAGAAGGTACTTCAGGGAATGATTGTTCTGTTAGTTCAAGCCTTATGAAATATTGTTAAAGATAAAAAAGATACTTCTAACCAATATTCAAATATGTGGTCCCAATGTCTAGATATCTTTTCTTAAGAAAATCTTTAATTTATAGAAGGAGTGGCTCGAGGAAGATCCATTATTAGGTGGTGAGGTTGTAAGATCTCAAACTTCATAAAGGTATGTCCCTATTTATAATTTTGTTTCAATATTTTTTTGTTAATGAAATGTTTCCCAGATGCATTAGGGGACTTAGTGGTATTTTGGGGTTTTGTGACACAAGAGGAAGAAAACTGGGCCAAACTATGGTAGGCGCATAGTTGGCGGACATTTACGTAAACGGTGCACCCGTCCTAAGAAAACCATGCAACCTCGGATAGTGTCTTAAAAAATAGTCGACACATATATTTTTAAATCGTGTGACCTTTCTAAGTGACCATGAAACCCAACATCCTTCAGATAGTGTCTTCCGCATGGATTTTCAAACTGTGTGTGTAAATAGTGCACCATTATTAAAGTGGAAAAAATTACAAAGTTAATATTATGGGATTTTAAACCACGACCTGAATTTATGACCTAATTTCATCCTCCAATCCCCAGGGATGAATCATATATAACCAAGCTTCAAATAGGTTATTCTACTTCAATCCAAAGTCATTTTAATCCTCGTTGGTTGCGAATCAAAGCTCTGCATGATTCTAAAACCTCTAATTACTCTTTTTTGGTTTTGGGCTTTCATCTTTCTCTTTTCTATATCTAAATCTCAAAAAACCTTTTTTCTAGTGAGATCTTGGTTGAGGCTTTAATGGGTGGTTGAATCAGGAGTAAAATTATAAAATTCATATCCCCTAGATTTTATATATATTTTTGAATATGGGGTCATGTTCTTGTTCTTACCTTATTTATCTCTTGGTTCTATTTTCAATATTTGATATAATGTGTGTCTAAATGACAAATTGGACCCCTCGTGATCCCTACAAGATGCATGGAGGATGTCTTTATAGATTTACGGCCACCCAAGAGGTGTATCAACACTCCCTAATGTGGTTAATGGTAATGTAAACTATGGAATTTAATTGTAATTATGTAGAGCCCTTGGAAAAAAAGTTAATTGGTCGATGTGATTATTAACAAATGATTACATGTATTTGGGTTTAGATAAAGATAATGGTTAGGGGTATTTTGTATTGACTTGAAAAATACACTAAATGGGATTAATGAGAATGTACTAAATAAATTTTGAATATTTATAGTGAGTTAGGAATGAAAAATGGGAATTGAAATAAATGTTTATGTATTACAAATGATAAACGTGTCAATGGATTGTGGCATAATGTTATTTTTCTATATTATTTTTTATTGACTGAGATATTGAAAATGGTTTTTTCTAATGTTGGTTCTGATGTGGTTGGTGTGTGGTGAATAGATAAATAAGAATGTGAACATGGATTGGTAATGTGGGGTATTGAATTGAGGTTCTATGCCCATGGGTGGAGTTGGACTAAGTATCTAAACTCTACCCTCAATGAATGGGTTAGGCAAGGGGATGGAGTTCCATTCCCCTAATGTTTCATTCCACCTAGACTAAGGATTTGAGGTGATGATAATGTGGTTATTGTGATGTGTTCAACCCCAGTGAGATTGGGACACAGATTATTACCGTCTTCATTGTGGTAGATTAATATTAATAATCCATTAAACACATTCTTAGAGTGACTTATGAATTAAAAGATATTCTATGTAATGAATATTGGTTTAATTACAGAATTACTGAGGGAACATTGTTACTAATGGATACCCAAACTATCATTTATTTATTTTTCAATTATTTAATATTTTCATTAACCATATATTTAGATTGATATTTTTTAGACACCATTTTTGGTATCCAACTGAGTTATACACAAAACCTACTCAGGCCAGAGTTGGGTACAAAAGAATATTTCATGCTTATAGATCAGGAATAAGGAAAGGGCCCTGTGCTTGGGAGTTGAGGCATGATTGAGAGGTACATGGATGAGGTTACATACATAGAGTAAGAACCATTATATAGATTCCACTATTTTTCATTATTCTTGGTTCATTTTAACTAGGCTCTGTAGCATGACATCATATATTTTCTACTAGTTAGGTTTTGTACCGGGTTTTGGGAGATATTTATTTATTCACTTTCATTGGTCATTCCATGCCTTTTATTCCGTTCTATTTATTTTTAATCTGTGTATTACTTTGGTAAAGAGGTAATAGTCTCCCCACATGATATTAGACCCTTTATGGTGGTTTTAAACCTCTAGAATATAGGGAGGTGTGCTTATGGTAATGTGGCGATCTGGCTCGGGCCACCGGTTTAGTGGATCCTCGGTCAGGAACGTTAGAAAAAACACTTTTTCTTAACCAAGATATTCCCAAATAGCTCTTCAACATCCATCCCCTCAACCTTTAAGACTCAACTTAAAAAAATATATCTGAGAAATCACTTTGGTGCATACCAAACGGTGTTACCCGAATAAGAGTTAAGATCCTTCCTCAAGATCATTGTTTTATTTTCATTCAATGCCCCTAAAATCTTCTTATTCCAAGATTAGATAATAAATGTAGTATGCTAAATATATTGATATGTTGTTATTATATGGTTTCTACCTACACTTACACAAACTTGTAATAAATGGTTAAATAATTTATAGTTTTTGTCTACGATAAACTACCGCCTCACAAAAAATATGTCCTTCATTTTTTTTACAACCTCTCATGGTTACGAATTATAATGGAAAAGTTATTTATATATGATATAAATGATATTTATATTTTCTTTATTCATATATATTCTCTATACAACACATACATGTATTCTTTCCAATTTTTAAAAATATGATAACATCGTTTGTGGATATGTGGACTACCTTCTCCCAAGAGTGATGTGATTCATTAATGCAATACAATTAATGTATAAAGAATGATTTTAATAAACCTAGGTAAAATATATGAAATATATATGATACTAGATTTATAATATATATATATATATATCATTTACTTTTAATTCTTTTAAAGTATGATAAGGAACTGAATGTAGCTTTTATGCATACATACGACCTATCGTCTCCATGAACAATGCAGTTCATTTATTATCTAAAAAAATTATACATAATTATAAATACAAATATAGTAAATATATTTGAAAAATAAATCATGGATTAGATTCTATAGATGATGAAACCATTAACTAACTAATATGAATAACAAGTAACAAGTCAAAAATATTCAAAATCCTAGGTAATTAACACCCGAAAAAGTAAAAATAATTAACGATTGTTAGCAAATGTGTAATAAGATATTATAAGAAGTGAATATATGATATTAAAAATATATTAATTATACTGTTATAATTTATTTACATATTTTAAACCACTATAGAAGAGGTTAGTGGAATCTCACCTGAAAGGAAACACATGGTTAGGGATTCTTGTGTCACATTTCTTTATATGTAGCATAAACAACACTTACTTCTTTGTGTGGTGTAACTACTACAGCTTTTTATATACTATATCATAACTTATTTGATATTAATAGTATTTAAAACTACAAATTATTTTTATTCCATTATCATTCATATGATTTATATTTTTCAAAGTGGTATGGGTCACTTTGGAATGTTTAAGGATTATTTCCCTCAAGAATAATTTTAATGATATTTCGATGGTATTTTAATTCATTGAGACATTGTTTATTATTAGGGACCTAATTTTTTATATATTGTATACATACTACCACTTATATATTTAATATTAGGATTCACTCATTCTTCAAAATATTGTGAGTTTGAATTTGAATTTATTTCATATATAGTGACTTGAATTAATCATTAACGATTGGAAAATAAATTCATTATCCAATTTATTTCATTAGGTTATATTAATTCATCATTGTCATTAATATTATATGATTATGTGTGTAATAAATATTTTACTATCACTTGTTCTATTTACACTTGTTTTATTGCGATTAAAATTTGACACACATAATCTATTCATTAGATGAGTGTAACATAGACAATATGGTCTTTTCAAGGGTTTAATTCACAATCTCATTTTATTCACAATTTTTACATTCCAATTCCCATTTAAAGAAATTATTTGATCATTTTTTACAAAAACCATTAATTTTTTCTGGTATAGTTATGCACGACATTTTTTAAGTACTACTGCCATTTTATAACTTTTTGTTACTGAAAATGTTTTAGAAAACATTTATTAGGAAATGTGACTTTAATTCTCTCTTTAGCAGACAAAACCCTATTTTATATTTTTTTCAAATATGTTTTTAAATTTTGAAAAATGATTCATTAATGAAATTTTTAAACATTTTTTCTTTTACCAATGTATTCAAAGGAATCTTCTTGTCGCTTTCCGAACAAGGAATTCTTCTATCCTCTTTACCATGAAAAATGAATGATCTTTTTATCTTATATAACATGTATTGATTTACCAACCATGATTTATTCAAATCTTCCTTTTCAAGTTAAAATGGTTACTGTTTGAGGAAGATGTATTTAAAAGTGATTTTCAATGAAATGTATTTTTAAAATGTTGTTCAATATTAAAAATGTTATTTTCCTCCATAATGTTTTTAAAATATTTTTTATAGTATTTCTAGTCATTAATTACAATAACCCTTTTTTCTATACTCTACTTGGGATATTTTTTATTGACACCATCATTATTCTTCCTCTAGATGGTTTACAATTGATTTGGAAAAGTATAGTTTTCACATTCAATTCCTTTATTTTTATGTTATTACCCATGATGTATTAAATATTATATGCTCATTAGATATTGAATATAACCTAATTATCCATATCATTTATCATAGAGATGTTTATTTCCTAAACCCTAAATCATTTTTAAATATGGTGTTTCCTTTGATAGTTATTTGATTATCTACAAAAATATTGATAAATATGTATTCTTTATTCCACTGGGATATATGATAAGTAACATATTCTATTAACTAAATCACTTATTTGATATAAGTAATTCATTGGAAAGGTAGTGATGGGTTGGTACAGGACATTATATATGCCCTTGATTCATCGAGATGTTCTAATGAGGCAAATTAGTTAGGAAATATGTATCTACCTATGGTTTTAAATTATCTTGTGTAGTTTCTTAATGTCTTAGGTTTTCATGTGACTCAAAAAAAACATCCAATACTTATGTATTTACTTTATTTTAACTCAGTTATTTTTTATCCATGATACTTTTCATCGACATATCAATGGATTCATTTCATTTTTTTTTCATCGAATAAATTAAATGTGTTTTCAATTTCATAAATTTCTATATTTATTTTTCATTATCCAGTTATTTTAATGGATTATGTTTTAAGTTATTTATCTTTATATACTGTTTACACACTCCATTATCAGTTTATTAATTACCTAACTTGTTTATTTAGTTATTTACTTTCCATATTGACTATTTTTGTTGATTAATGTTTTATTTCATTGTTGATACCCTTACTGATACTTTGAGATCACCTCTTTTTATTTCAATCCCTAGGATTTCCATAATTTTACTAAGAAACATATACAAGGATACAATATATGGAATAAATTTATCCTTGAAAAATATCATATTGTAATTATTGTATTCATTTTAAAACCATACGCATGTATGTATCTAGTCTAAAAAGTCTAATAAACTATATGGTCCTTTAGGATAAGATTTACTTGTATCTTATTCCAATTTAATGGTAACCTGAAATTGGATCCATACATTCTATTGTTAGCTCACTACATTATCTTATGTAGAAATGTAGTTATGTGTTATTCTATATGATATTTCAACATCCCTTTTCTATCTTATTAAAAGGTTGTTTCATTAAAGAAATTATGATGTGGGGTTTTCAATAATCGATGTTTCTAATATCAAACCTTATATTAGTGTGATCAATATTAAATTATGAGGATATAATTTATTTAAGGTAAGAAGAATGTAACACCCTGATATTTTAAAATATAAACATCATATTTGATAACATGAGTGAAATGAACCACCAAATATAGAAGTGAATATAACATCCCAATTTTTTTTGATATATTTACTATTTTGAATATATGAAATCTATTATGTATCTTTCAATTCAAAAAACAATGAGTTTATTTGATAGATTATGTTACCCATAAGACCGAGTTTTAAAAAACAATAATATAATAATAATAATAACATTATTTGATATAATATATATAAACTAGATATTAAATTAGATGGTATAAATATTATTAAGTAAATTATGAAAATATATTTTATAAACATTTTTTTGTAACCTATATTATTGAAAAAATATAATAATTTTAATGGGAATGAGAAGTTTTTTTCTAAAAACATTATATTTTCTAAAAGATGTTCTAATCGCACCTTATGCAAAAAATTTAATTTTTTTACCAATTTTAGAAAACTTGTATGAAATATTAAACATTATTTTTTAAATAAAATTATATAAAAAATCATAGAGTTATTTCTGCAAATTGTTCTGTGAAGTTTCATTTTTTTGATGAAAAGTGGAAAATAATGAATTTTTAATCAAAACTGACTTCTTGTTTGAAAACATAATAATGGTAAATTATTTTTTAAATTAATATTAAATTAAAATTAGTTCAATGTTATAAAAATTAATAATATTTAGTTCATTGGAATAATTTTTTTATTTTGATATAAAAAAAATTATAAAATTTTCATATTTTCTATTTAAAATCACGTTTTCTCATCGCATATAAAGGATTAATTATAAATTAAATTATTTCACTTATATTAATGTAATTTTAACAAATTTATTCCATATTTGTAATAATAGTAATATATATTATATAATAAAGGAAAATAAATATTTTACCAAAATTATTAGTGAAAAAAGTTAAAATTAATTACAGTGATTAGGGTAAAAATATGGTTTTGAGCATTACATGCATTGGTATTAAAATTTATTTTAAACACAGAAGATATTTTTTTTAACAATTTTTTTTCATATTCACAATCATTAGGTATAAATTATCAAATAAAACCAATTTCAAATTTATTCTTAGTGGTTAAATTTCATAGGAAAATACAAAGATACAAGTTACTACAGTAATAACTAAATGGCTAAAATTGAGTATAATTAACAACTAATGAATAGTATAATGAAAAAATATTAATTTCTTTGTGGTGGAGGTTTTTCTAGGTCCAATAAATCTTAAATCCTATTATTTTTTAGTTATTGAGGCACATGAGGTAACAGAGCCCTCCTAATAGGGATAATTTTGGGTATTGACAAGAATGTCACTCCTCCTCAATTATAAATTCTCACTCACTCTAATCTATTATTCACATCATTAAACTACTTTGGACCAGAAATTACCTTCAAAAAAATTCGCAATATTCTTATCCTCATCCTAGAATCATTATCTTGGTTAGGAAACCAACCTTTTACGGCCTTCGTGCAATAATAAGGAGGATACCCAAAGAAGAGGTAATGTTATACAACGAGTATATTTTTTTTATTTCTTACTCCACATCCCTAAAATATTATTAATCTATAATGATATTATATCCATTGTATCTTAAATATACTATGATGTTTTCATAATAAGTAAATGGCCTAAAACCCTCTAAAATTCTATCAAATTTGTTATGAAATAATCATTCGTGTGTAAGGTGGACTACCACCTCGTGAACTGATGTCATTCCTTTTTCCATTTACACCTATAAAGGTAGGTTATGATGATAGATATAAATTATATATATGATACTTACAACATATTTATACCAATTGAGTTATTATATCATCTATAACTTATTAATTCCAATTCTATAGGAGACATGATAACATTGCTCATGTGTACAGTAGACTATCATCTCGTGAAGGGATGTGATTCATCATTCAATAACACCTTACATAGAAGTTTATATGGACAAATGTTTGTTTATATGAGAAATAAATGAAATATTAATAATATTTATGATATATTTATCATTATGAAATCATAATATATCATTTTTTTCTTACGTTTTCTCTTAAATAAATATGAAAATGTCATTTTTATACTTCTGGATTGTTGCCATCACAAATCGATGTGACTTTATTTTCATCAGCAAACCACATGAATGATATATATAAATAAATAATATTCCCTTAATGATATTATAACAATAATATTAAGATAAAATAATATACACCTCCATTCCATAATGACCATTGAAAAATGGAATCATTACTAATGCGTATGTACATCCTACCGTCTCAATGATCATGACATACATAATTTTTCCTAACCATCATTAATGATTTTGTTTAAAAGTATTTTTTTGTAAAATTATTATAATTATGTCATTATTTTTATTATGGAGATGTTAGAACTATATAATATGATAAAAAATACTATATTTCATGGTGAAACACACAAGAGAAAAACCAGGAAATTGACATCTAAAACAATAAAAACAATGAATGATTATTAATGAATGATAGATGTGATGTTATAATAAGATAATTTAGGATATCATAAATATTAATATGGTTTATTAATAAGTTAATAACATGTTCAAAACCACTATAAATTATTTTAATTAACTCTCATACAAAAGGAAGCCTAATGAAATAGATTTCTAAACTCAATTTCCACTATTTGGGTTAATCTTTTACATTATTGATTATGTCATGCAAAGATTATGTGTGTAATTAATTTTTATTATATTCAGTTTTATTTTCAAATTTCTTATGTGTAACCAGATTTCATACATATAAACGATTCATTTACTAAATATTACTTCAACATTATGATCATTTTAATGGTTTATATTACTATCTCATTCTAATTAGGACTGTTTATTATTGAATATCAGTTTGAAAGAAATTAAATAAAAATTTACAAATAAAATCCTCCATATTCTTCTAATATCATTATTAATGAATCATTTTATGTAATAGTACCATTTTTATACACTATGTTATGAGAAAAGTTTTATGAAATATTAGACTTTATTTTTCTCTTTAGTCGGAAAACTATTTTATTACAAAACCCTACATTCTAAAAATGTTTTCAAAAATGTTTTATCATTTTCAAAATGAATTATTAAAAAAAATTAAAAACGATTTACTCTTTAAATTTTTCTAATGGAATCATTTTTTCATTTTCAAAATAATGCCCATTTGAATTTTACATAAAACAAAATGAAAGAAAACTTTTTTTAACATATATTGCACGAATAGAATTACCAGAACTTATGACCACTTAAATATTTTCCATATTATTTTATAAATTTAAAAGGTTATTTTCAAGGAATGTTATTTTAAAAATAATAATTTGAAATTTTAGTTTTTAAAAGTGATTTTTGAAGAAAAATATTTTGAAAATATTTTCCAAAATTAAAAGAATATTTTCCTAAATATTGTTTTCAATGATCATTTTATGAAATTTCTCTTAATAAATGACAAAAAACCTTAATTATTATTCTAATTGGTATATATTGTATTAATAACCTCTGTAATATTCATATGGATGGTTTTTTGATCAATTTGACTAAGAAATTTATTGACATTCACTTCCTTTATTTATTTTTGTAGTAAATAACATTCCCCTAAAATGTTCCCTTTCTTATGATCATTGGGATTTAAATTTATCATAAACATCAACATAAGTTATCGTGGATATTTTTATTTCATAAATGATATATCATTTTCATATATGGTGTACTACCTTGAATTTCATTTGATATTTAGGGGAATATTCATAAATCTGTATCCTTTACACAATATGAATACACTACGTTAAGTTGCATTTTTTTGAATTATATAAGTAATTTAATACATGAAGAATTCTTAGTAAATGTATTAAATGAGTTGAGTATTTTTAATGAAATCCCCTGGATACATCAATAGTCTAATGATATTAAATCAGTTAGACATAAACCATATGCATTTGTGACCAGTATGTTTTAAAATGTCCTATGAAATGTTTTAATAGTAGTAGGCTAAACCCTATTATAAAATTTCATATCATTAAAGGTATTATGTACCTGGTAGTCATAGAATCGAATAATTATGAATTTATTTAATCTTAGTTATTTTTATTATCTTGGATATTTTCGTAAAGAAATTATATCTCTATCAATTTCATTCTCGTATTATTACTTATATGGAAGTTGTAAATAGTTATTTACCTTTCCATATTGATTATGTATTATCTTGTAATGATTATAATGTTATCTAAATTTAATGTTTTTCTAGTTATTTAAATTTTCATATTTATTTTTCTTATTGATTCATGATAGCTTCTGCAGTCATTATACCTCACTGAGCATTTTAGATCACACACATATTTTACCTCTCTCAGGAATACATGAAGATTACTATGTCAATTATATAGGGATAAGATAGATGGAAAAAATAAATTCATAAAAATAATAATTTTGTAATTTTTGTATTCTAATGTAATATGTGTATCATTTATTTATCTAGTTTACCAACACTACGAAATTATTTGGGCCTTTAGGATGTGATTCTTTGTACCTTATACCAATGTAATTATGTACGACACCTGCTCTTGGTTGCTGAGGTCAGGGTGACTATATTAATATTTATTCTCTCAAAATTTTGAAATTAATTATATTAATAATAATAATTTAATTATATTATAATTGGAAGATTTTATTTAAGAAATTACGAATGAAAATAATATATTTTAGAAAACAATTTCTCACATAGAAATCATTGTGTTTTCCTTAGAGGATTCCTCATAAATAGAGTTCTTAAGAAAATATAGTTTGATTTTAGTGTATTATAAATGGAATATATGAATAAAAAAATTATAATGGAATTATTTTCAACCAGAATCAATATTAAATTAGTGGTTTTTAAAATATTTCAGGATTCCCCTTTTATAGTTGGTGAAAATGAAATTTTCGTCAAGATTTTCACTTAATATAAAGAGAACGCATGATTACCATGTATTGAATACTCATGAAATGAATAATAATGGTGTTTTAGATGAGATATTACATAGAATCCTTTAATTATATATTTATACAAGGTTTCTAAACATGTTCTTAAGCTGTTTACACTTACTTTAAGCATTTTGGTTTTACCTTGGTAACTAATTTTTACCTCAATAATTTAAATTTAATTTTTCAAAGTAGAATATTTAATTTTCCTAAATTTTTATCTATTTATTCTAAATATTAAATTTATTTTATCATTAAGAATTTATGTGTATGAATTTTTTTTTAACATTTTTAATACAATGCTTAAGAAAACATTTTTAGAGAAAGTGCATTTTTAGTAGAAACATTATGTGTATGATAAAATAATTAATACATTATCTTTTAAATTTTCAAATTAGTTTGTAATAAAATATTTTTATTTTTTTAAATGAGGTCATAAATTGAATTTTTAAATTTAAAATTAATTTTAAAAACAAAAAATAGCTTCTTTTCATGGAAAATATTGCATGTGTTCATAAAATGATAAAACTGCATTTTATAAACTCAAAATGGTATTTAAAAATATATATTTTTCTTTGAAGATAAATATTTCATCAATTGAGAGATTTTATATTCTTCTATGTATTTATTATATAATGATTATGTAATAAATGTTATGGTTTTGGTAAAAAATATATTTTCACAATTCAACTTACAATATTTTATTCCAGAAAAAATAAAAAATGTTATACTAAGATAAATTTGATATTATAATTTTAAAAAATTATAAATTTTTTATCTATTTAAAATTATACAATTAATTAAAGTAGTTCTAAAATTAAAATACAATGTATTAAGAAACTACTTTTACTGAAAAATACCCATTTTAACATTTAGTTTTCATGACATTATGGAAAAATATTACTAATTTAGATAATATTAATATATTAGTTCATATATATTAACATTATATTTTATCATGATAATAATTTTATACTCATTGATTTAACAAATTGGAAAACCATTTGAAAGATAACATCACCTTTTTAATATTAATTCATATTGTTTTTTTATTTTCCCTCGAAACGTATGAATTGTTAATTGTTTAATGTTTTTTATTAACTTGTGGTTTTATTCACCATATAATTTCTTTTAATAGATTTAATCTAATATGTCATGACCCATTTTTTTATTATGTAAAGTAAGAAAATATTTATTCATGGAAAATACATTGTGAAATATTGGGTAATTATATTCCCCCCATAAATAAATTTAGTATGTACTTATTTAACAACCCATAACTACTAAAAGTAGTTGAGTGTATTATTAACATATTTATTATTAGGAATAAAATTTATAATAAAAAAATATCTTACTCTATTAAGATATATTAAGATAAAAATATTTCTTGAAACAATATTAATCATTTAAATAATCATATATTCATGTTTATATATACTTTAATCATAAATTCCCTAACATATACCTTTAAAAAAACAAATGAATAATCAAGATTGTAAAGAATAGAGAAATCCAGTATTTTTCTAAAATTAACAGTATCTTTTCCCTTCAAATAATATTAATCAATATATAAAAAAAATAAATTATAAAATATATACCTCAACCCCAAAAATTCGATTAAATTCAAAAAATAATATCCTGAATTAATTATCAATCCCAAGGGTAAAATATTATATAAAATATTTTTTTTTAATTTATTAAACCCTTTATAATCTAGATATTTTTTATTGAAACAAACAGGTACCCATCCCCCAATAATTTGTTCATGAATTATTATATTTATAAATATAGTCTTTTTATAAATTTTTTTTTCATGGTTGTTGATAAAACATAATATATGTTTCCAAATGATTAAAGATATACTAATGATGAACAATCCTCATATGTTTCACATAATGTTGATATCTTTTATAATATACAATTTTATCAACGATCAATATCTCCCACGAACGAAAACAGCTAAGAGTGTAAATATTTCTTTAATTAATATATCTACCTCACTACCTTAGGGATGATTAGAAAGCTCATCTTATTCATCCTAATAGATATATAATAAGTTTCTAAGTCATTTCTGTATAATACCTTATTCAGTTATAAGTAAAAGTCGATTTTACTATAATCCATTTTTTTATTAAAAATACACTTTTTGGGAATGTGGGAACCAAAAAAAGACTCCAAAACCACCCTTACATACCCCACATGATGATGAACACACTTCAAACAAAATTTAATATTCAAAATGCAAACAAAATTTAAAAATAAAAACTCAAAATCATTACCCCCACTGTAGCCATCTAAAAACCACAAAATTTAAATTCAAAAACCAAGGCATCACCATCCAGTCGGCTTGGTACACACGTCACCTCGAGTATACCACCCTGCCATGAGTCACAACCCAAATGTGCCATCCACACAGTCCGCATCAAACTAGATCACTGGTGATATCCATTGGCGTCCTCTATCACCAACGGAAAAAAGAACCATCGTCTCAGCCATATTCGAAACACAAAACATCACACAATCATCAATATCACTATTTTCATTCTCGTCCGAACTCATCAGATCTCACCTTCAGCCTATTCTCTGATTTACACCACCTACACCAGACACCATCACCGCTTTTTCACAGGACCTCCCTCATCATGACAGTCATAAATGACGATCCACCACCATAATCGTTGTTGTCGTTCAAACATCTCCCAACCAAACTGAATTACCTATATCGCCTGAACTCTGGCCGAGATACCTGGAACCCCCCACCAATATATATAACAGAACCGAAATACCTCTAATGAACCACCGCACCTGACCGACTTGGAAGGGAGTAGTGGATCTGGAGACCATAGAAGAGTACAAGTGGCCAGAACTTCCATACCAAGACACGAACAATAAAAACCCATTTGAATCTCCATAAAAAACATTTATAAACCATTACCCACAAAACAGAAACTGCATCTACGTCAGAACCCAAAAAAAAACAGAATCACACCCCGTAGCCTCTGTTGAACCAGGAAGAGGAAAACTGGATTGAAACTCTAATACAAACTTAGAAAGAGATCAGAAACTAGTGAAAAACTGATCAAGAAAAATTGTAAGCAGAAAAATCCCGGAAAGTGAGGTTGAGATTCAGACCCTACGAAGAACAACCAGCTCTGGTAACACCTAAAAATCTGTCTTCTTCCAAACCACTTTTCCAAACCCTCATGGATTCTTGTTCTCTAAATCCTACCTAGAGAGGAGCCAGTTAATGCAAGAGTAGATCGCAAAGAGACGTACGATGAGAAAAACCAAAGGGCCTCATAGAGTAGGGAGACACAGGAGATATAGAATAAAAACATGAGATAGAGTGAAGACCATAGAGAATGAGAGATAATAATAACTTCAGAGGAGAAGAATGGTGGAACCATCATAATCTAGGTAAGACGAAACCCTAAGAGACTAGCTGAGAGCTCCGGAGCATCGAGGCAAGTGAGGTGCCATTCCAAGTAAAAGTTGATTTTACATACATAAATTTCTCAGCCTAATTTTCATGATACTATTTCAATTAAATACTAAAACCAAAATATTTATAATATTATCCAAAAATGTATACTCAAACTTCAATATGAATCACTGAAAACTTTTTTTTATAAAAATGATAAAAAGTTGATGCCAATAAACAAACATCCCAAACACTTAAGGAAGTCAATAATGATGTAACCCTAAGGAATACCCAATCAAAAATAACCTAAAATACACTAGAAGGGTGGCCCAGAATTCATAAATAATGGCCTCATCCCTGGTACTCCCCATCTGTGAGAGAGAATCCGCAACAAAATTTCCCTCCCTCCAACTATGATGCATGAGATGTCCTTGATTGGTGTCGAAGGTGCACATCATGATAATGTAAGCCAGCTCCCAAGGAACGTCCAACCATACATGAACAAATTTAACTAAAACTTCCAAATATGACTTCACTTCTGATGCCTGAAAGACCTGACTCCTGCAAATCGTGAGCCCCGTGGGAAGGGCCTAAGCCTACGCCCCCAGTGAATTACCCATACCTTAGTAAGCACTAAAGGCCAGATGCACCGGACCTCCTGAGTCATGTAGTAAAACATTGCCTCTAATATTTACATGAATGTAGGAGCCGTCAACATTTAACATGAGCCCACTGGAAGGAGGATTCCATATTATCCACCTCCATTCAGAGCAGTCCAAAGCGTGATGTCTTCCCAGAAGGTTTCACGCCGCAGACTAATTCTGATCAATCCTCAATAACGTGATAATATCATAGGCCAAAAATTTTACTCTCAACTATATAAAGAAGATCAGGCTTCAAGACCCCATGCATTCATTGTTCCTGGACTCCAAAATAACCCTGAAAATGACAATGAGAAGAGATGTCATCACCTTCCAGTCTGGGTCTCTTCTTATCACTCTGAGAAATCAAGAGGATAAGATCTCCTTAAATGATAAATGCTCAAATTTGGAGCAAACCATAGTAGTGAACATGCTCCAGATAGCCTCTGACGATTCACTCTTGAAAAACAGATGGTCTGTTGATTCTCTTTTTTCTTACTTGAAACAGAAGAAGCAGGATTCCAAGAACATTCCTCTAGTTTTGATGTTCTTATCCATAGGTAGAGCTCTGTTTTTTGACACGCCACACCAGATAATTCATTTTGGTTGGAATCTCCTTGAATAATATTTTCTCGGTCCCATCCCCAAATTTTATCTCTGCACTCTTCCACTCCCTGTAGCCACAATTATAGAACCTACCCGAACAGAAACTAGTGAAGCAGCATCAATCCAAATATGTATTCCCTTTTCGAACCTTCATTATTATCATATTTTATTTTCGAATAAACCATTTAATCTCTTCATTCAATACATTTTATTCTAAGTTGTAATCTATAATGGTTTTTAAAAAAATCCCTTAAACTAATTAAAAAAATAAATTATTCATAATGGGTTGTAAGGATCATATGATCACCCAAAGAATATCCATGGAGAGTAACTACTATAGTGTTGACTCTTAGACCCTCTCATTATTCACTAGTTTTAATATTGCGTAGATACTCAACCAGAATTTTTAGGGTGATTACCGCAAGGAGAATCTATATCAAAGTCACATTCACATTCAAATATCCAAATGTGGATATAATTTATACGAGAAACAAATAATATATAAATTTCCATTCATCATGATATTATTCTATACATAGACTTGTCCCACATATATATCCCTAGGGAATTCACTAATGTTCACTTAACATATTCCCATAAAACATTAAATGTTACTTCAACAAACCTAAAGGGTTTTATATACATTTGACACTATAATCAAACTTAGTTTACCAACCCTAATGATATCATCAATTAAAATTGATACCTATTATGTTATCAAAAACCTACTATTATACCAATTATGGATTCTTAGACCCACACTTCCAAATCTGGTAAAAATAAAACATACATTATGTAACTGCTTAATAATAAATTTAAAATCCCAGATATAAATATCCCATTATTACATAACAAAATGAAAATATTTCATTAGCTTCATTGTCAACACAATTTAGTCATATAGAATCAAAGAATTAGGAAAAAATAAAAAAATAAACCTCAATAATTTCTCAACACTTTGAAATGGTTTTTAATATATAAATAACCACTTCATACATAATAATCATCCACATATCCCACAATTTATCCACTCAATCTATTCTTTTATACATTTCTTTTGAAATAAATTTATTTATAAACTAGGTAAATGAAAACATCAGAACATGTGAGCTCAAATTTTGAGAATCGGTAAACATAAGTGATATAGATCATAAATGAGAATAATATGGTTACAAATAAAATGGAAGGAAAATATATATAAAAATAAAAATAGAATGAAATTAAAAGCATAATATATACAAGGATAATAAAAGAAATTAACTCATCACATGGATAATAAAAAAATTATTTACTGATAAAAAACATTATCTGGGAAAATTAATTCAGTTTTGTAAGCTAAGAAATCACAATATTAGACATAATGATTATAGCATCAAGGTATTATTTTTAAGAAATATTTTTTTGGTTAGTCATACTCCAAAATATCCATTCTTATTTTCATCATGAGACCTATAGATGAACCTAAGGGAATCTATATTAGGCTCCTCCCATCACTAATTAATTCCAATGGATTCATCAACTGTATGAAGAAATAAAATATAAAATAAATTTCTAATATTTATTAGTAATAAATAATAATCCATATTAGAATAATCAATATAAAAATCATCAATATTTATCAATTGAATAAAAGGATGATATTTTTATGCAAGAACCTCTCTTACGAACAGTATATGGTGTAATACTATATATTTGTCAATAAATTACCCAATAAATTGATGTATCAAATCAAGGTTAACACTATTAAATAAAATGAAATATATTATATAGTGTTCATATATGGATGGAAATAGATGAATAATATGTTTGTATCAGAGGTTGAATTGGAAACACAAAGACAATAATGGTGTAAGATCTTGAAATATTTGTTTCATGGGAGAAAATATTTGTATTCACTATTTTCATATGATTATATGAGTTGTTCCACTTTGAAGTAATGATTTGGGGGTATTTAGGAATCTTTTAGAAGATATAAAATACTACTTGGTCCAAAATATGCTACACAATGGCTATATAACCCTAGTTTTGCTAATGAGGAACAGATCATTAAAATGTCATTTTGAACATTTATTTTGAATCATGTAAAAGGTTATAAGAGACTATAGGTGTATTCAAATGTGTTAAGGGCTCATTCAGGAGCTCAAATATCTATTTTTTCAACGAAATAGACTAGGATCACATTTTTTAAAACTATTTCCCACTAAGCATGCACTATTTGGGTAAACTGTGTGGGGAACTGAAAGGGGTCTTTAATGGGGTGAATACACTGTGTAAAGTTTTCCAAAATCATTCACCCTTTACAAAATATTTCTGAAACATATGGAGAGGTTGTACATAGTTGGAGCATGGGTTTTCCAAACCAAGTTACAAGATTATGAACCCTATAAAAATGGGGAAAAATTTTATTTTACACTAAATTATTTAATATTTCTCCTTAAGTTTTACTCCTATTTCACATTGATCAACTCTCCTACAACATAGTTCTCCATCTTATCCATATCATATTCTTTTATCTCACTCCTTCATATGGTGTCTCATTACGTTTGCAAGGGGGTTTTTTATCTATCAATAAAATATTCAATCTTCATCCATCATTTATTCATTTATATCATAGTAGGGTATTATAAATTTGAAGAGTTGATATTTCCTATTTTCAGGGTATTCAGATAGTTATTCTATTTCTCATGTTATATCCCATGTTATGGGATAAAACAGATAAGGATGGTACAACCCATATAAATTATGTTATCTAGTTATTTTTTCCAAATGTCTTGATGTCTATATTGTATGAAATTTTTCCATGCATTGGACAATCCATGTGACACCTCTTATTTATAAAGATGATAAAAATAAAATGTTATTAAATTTTATGGGGGTAGTCCCAGAAACATATATTCAATCATTGGAGGAAGTACAAGTCAATGAAATCCACCTATTAAGTGGAATTACATTAGAAGTCCATGATTCTTATTCCATGAAATTAAATTAATCTCATAGTTTAGGTGTGTTGAGTTGGACCTTGTAAATGAAATGTAATTTCAATTAATCATAGGGAAATGGTAGACCATGTACACATGACCTTAATACTTATTTTTAGATTGAGTTATCCTTATGAATGTAAATGTCCCATTAGACATAAGTTTCTTTCTTAAACTAGTATGGGTTTAACACTAGCCATGACCATCCCACATGTTATACCGATTGTGATTAAATTAATCTAATTTTAAATTCCATGGATGGTCTCATTTTGAAAAATAATTTCCTATTCATAAATTTATTATAACACACTAGTAGTGATACATTGTTTCTAACATATAACACTATAGGTGGGCTCACCAAGAGGATTCTTTTATAATATCTTAGAGTGATACCTTGTTTTCAAGTACATTTAATTGGATGAGAATGTATGTATAATACTACTATATGATAACATGAGTTATGCCTTATTTCTAATTTTTTATACCATGAACAAGATAATAGGATTATTCATTTATTCCTTATCGTGATTGATAAATGGGTTATAATATAGAACACATTGGATAGAAAACTATAGTGATGGGTTCTTATAGTACTCTTAGAGGGATAAATGGTTTCTTTTTTATGGAATATAGGATGTAAAATTATTTAAATCAATTGATGTGTTTTCCAAGTAAAATAACATATCTAAATTCGGTCTATGCTTTATATAATTGGTGACCTTGAAATATACATACCTATTTAGCACAGTTTCGTTGAAAATAAATAACCTACTATTATTATGAATGGATTCCCTGGGCATGCATATCAGGTCCTAGATAATATTATGAATCTATATATATATATATATTCACATACATGGTCATATGTATATGATGTACAGACATACACATAGTCACAGACACACACTGATTAATATATATATGCAGGGATAAATGTTCAGAGATATTTTGTATCATGCCAAAGCATGATGTGTCAGTCAAGTGTCCTGTAAGGAACCCAAACCAATGTGATTTAAAATTGTATACTATTATATATTGATTACTTATTACACAATGATAATTTTATATACATATACTAGATAATTCTATAAATTTATTATTGTATCCAATTGTGTTTCTCTTATACCATATTCGGGATGCTTATTTTTACCCGAACATATCATAGGAATATAGTTAGGGATAATGAGTATAATACAAAGTGAGATTCTTGATTTTCTATACAAGGATGGATTATCAGTGAAGATGAATGATTTTATCCTCAGGGTGTTGTTGGAGATATATATTTTTCTTTTATTCTTTTGTTCATTTTGTATATTATGTTGTATAATACTGCTTCACTACTACCACATATTCCCATTATGTACATCATATCGACATGACATCATTTTTTATATGATATTTTATCATCTTTAACCAATATAATATATATGTGAGACTTATTTTCTTGTAGTTAATTTATTTTACAATATATGATTTTCTTACTATTAATATATACGAATGTACTATACTTTGATCATGAGGGAATATTATCCCAACTATTCCACTATTGACCCTCACTATTAGTTGGTAGCCTCTAGAATACAAGGAGGTTCTCTTGAGGTGATGTGTCCATCCATGTTCAATTACCTTTAAGTGAATTAGGTTCAGGATGTTACAATGTGGTACATGAGATTCTTTTCCTTTTGTATTATTATTGGGGTTATTATAATGATACTAGTAATTTGTTGGGATCTTGTAATACTCTTATTCTAGGGTATAGCTAACTAATGTATGGGGTAAATCCCAATTTACTGAGATGTGATATTTTTTTCTAGTTTCTTCAAATTATTGTTTCATTGATTTCACCATTGGGTAATGCACAATATTTGTGGAATTATTATTATTATTTTATATTTTATATTTCAATGTCTTGGTATAGAATAAAAGTATAATTTCATGCATCTTGATAAGAACCTGAGGACTCGTATTTATAGATTTTTTTTCCATATATCTATATATATATTACTAAGTTAATTGCATAATGAATATTATTAGTTTTTTGATAGTTAATTTCAGTTGTGTGTTAAGGTTTATTGTAGGGGTAAAATAAATGGATTATTTAAAGTGTCTGAATCAACCTAAATAGTTTTTTCAAACATAGTATGATGGGGTCACATTATTTAAAAAATTATTCCCTATATGATCTATGGTATATTGGCCACAAGGGATGATTTTTTTCTATTTCAATTACATGAATCACAAATGAAAATTATGAAGAATGTATTTCAATAAATTGGTAATGATGATTTGTATAATAAATTCATTTTATAAGAATTGATTCTTCATAATATGTGATTTAAGTGTTAGGTCATTGTTACAAGATGTGCCAATTGGAACTAATAATTTTTTTCCCCTTGTGTCCTGAGAATGTCAACTCATAAAACAAGGCCATGACACATATATACATATAAATGGTAACAAAATTAAATTAATTTAAATTATAAAATAAAATTTTATCATTAAATTGGAATGACAATAACATTGAAAAATATTTTTTCCTCTATACTTTGAAATTGACACTCCATATATAGGAACCTTAGCTATGAAATAGGGAACTTAACTCAGACCTCACCTTAGTATTTGGAAGTATGTAGTGTCTCTTGTGATTCCATATAGTCATTTACATCAAGTAGACCTAGATTTAAGAATATGTAGTGGGGTTTGACATTTATATATGAAGACTATGCACCTATCATTTTCTTGGATTTTGAGATCTATTCTGTTATCAATTTCAATCCCAAGGCATGTGTTTGGTATTGTAATGATATCCCATAAGGATGTGTGAGATTGTTTACCATGAAGGTAGTGAGGACTGTGCTCTAGAGGTGGTGGGTACTGATCCACAAGTATTACCTTATGTAGTATTACCTGCAAAAACTCCTTTTATTCCTGATATAAGAACCAAAGCACAGTTTTGAGATGGATTCATATTGATCATGTAGAACATAAAAGGAGCCTTATGGCCATCTTGTTTTATGGTAGAGTTGACATGTGAGTTTTATCAATAACATCCAACTTTGTTTTCTTGGGGATGACAGTCCTCAGGAAGTTGAGTAATAGCTAGGGTCCATGACATATACATTTAATCATCTCAAGATGGATCTATATAGGATGGTAAATCTCATGATTCAAATTTTTTGTGATCCAGCCAAGAGTTGTAGGGATGCAATTACCCAGGATGATCTTTGTTATGGTATTTCCTAAATAGACTTTTTGAAAGAATTTTCTGAATACGTCCCCCAGAAACTAAGAGAGAACCATGATAGGAAATTTAAGCACATAAAGAATGTTGATTTGTCTATGATCGAGTCTTTAGATCATTTATCTAATATTAAACACTTTGTACTGACAAATTATATTTATGATTTGAAAACAACGAGACATTTTGAGGTTGGTCTTGGGTATTCCATCCCATCACATGTGAATGTCATTCATCTGAACAATATTTATGAGACTATGAACCAGGACATCATAATTATCTAGAACTGGAGGGAATAAGAAAATGTGAAATAGGTTGGTCAAGAACCAAGATAGGGAATCGGTTTTCCTAACTTCATTAGACATTCAAATAAGTCTTCCCATAGGGGAAACGGTAGTCAGAAAACACAAAATAATAATTATGTAGTCTATCACTGGTATAGTAGTTTGGGAAAATGAATCCCTATTATAACAAGGAACCAACTATGTTCCTATATTGTAGAAATGTGGGGCACCGTCAGTGTTTTTGTTTAACTCTTCCTCCCGTTCCTATTATGAAGTGACTTTCACTGACTCTTCATTCAGGTTCTGGATCTGTATCTCCATGTCAGAGAGGGAGTTGGTATACTTCCATTAATTCATAATGAAGAGGTGAAAGTGGGTATAGAATAATCTCATATAATATGTAGCTCTAATAGAGAAGTTTTCCTCATGGAAGTAAGGTTCTATCTTAGGACTTTGGATCAAACCAGTTACATGAAGTGTATCCTATGATAGAATAGAAATGTTTTAGGACTTCTATAGTTTGATTTATTATTCTAGTATCATCTAATTTTTCATATACCTTATTTGATACATGTTCTTCACATTCATTTATATTTATTATTATTTTTTAATGTAAGGTCTAGATATAGAGTACTTTTTCACAAAATAACCCTAAAAACTCTATTGGGGATTTGATATGAGTGTGTACATTGATGAAAATAGTGTCCCTCTAAAATAGGTGGTTATTTTTTCTATGTAATCTTGTTTTCCTTGACAATATAGACTTTGATATAATCCTTGGTATGGATTGGATGGTACCCTATCATGCACATGTGGATTTTTATCACTAAATGGTGTATTTTACCTCATAATAAGGTGGTATCTATGTTCACAATGGTGAATGTGATGTCAAAGAAACTCCAGCTGGAATAGAGAATCAAGGCATGGATGGAGTTTTTGAATATATTTATAGTCTCCTTATGATTAATTAGGGAATTTGATGTATCCATTTCCCACTTATAGTGGATGATTTATGTGATTTCTTCCTTAACATATTTCATAGACATCCTCCCAAGTGGTTGGATGAATTTGAGCTTATTCTTAGAGAATAATTTTTGTCCATTTATGCTTACATTATAGAACAAACTGATATTAATGAACATAGTAAGTAGATAGAGGAAATGGAAGTTTTGGGTTTTATACCGCCATTACATCACAATGGGGTTCACATATCCATTTTCCAAGAAGGAATATGCTACCACCATTATTTATGTGGATTATCTGAGGTTGAATCAATATAAATGAATAATTTTATCTTTTACCATCTGTATATGATCTCTTTTACCAGCTTTGATGAACTCAGGTTTTCTTGAATATTATTTTGAGTTTAGGCTGTCTCTAGGTTCATGAAATATCATCCAACATACTTTGTACAACATTATATAGTATAAATGGATTTTACATGTATCTCTTCATGCAGTTCTTTCTCATTAACATGATAGTAGTCTTTATGACTCTAATGAATCGGGGTTTCCACCTTTTTCTAGATTCATTGGTGGAAGTATTCATTCATTGAATCTTCGTGTATTTTTCTACATATCATGACCACAAAAATATCTTAAGATTAGAAAAAATACATCGTGAGAGAACAGGCTATATGCTTATATAACCAAATTAAGCCTTTTGATTAAAAATTTTCACATCCTAGATCACATCATTAGATATTAATGTGATTCTATTAACATAAAAAAGTTAGAAGGTTTAGTTTCATGGGAACATCATTAAAAATTATCTGCTATATGAAGTTTCTTAGGGATGGTTTAATACTACAAGAATTTTAGTTAGGACTTATCATTCCTATAATTGGTTCATATGGGATTAAATAAAACGTTTTTAAGTTTTTATTGTATGGAGCCTATGAAATATCCTAACAAGAGTTAAAAGGACGATTTCCATCAGCATCAATCCTGATTCCTCTAGAGCTAGGAAGAAGTTATACAATTTATTTTGATGAATTAGGTATAGATCTTGGATAATTACTAATGAAAGGACATCGAGTCCTGGTGTACAGGTATTATTAGTTGAGGTATTAATATAATAATTACCCAATTAATAATATTATGTTAGAATCTATGGTTCATGGATTATATTATTGAAGGAATTTCTTACTTGGAGAGAGTTTTGTGGGGTAAGATGACAAAAAACATTCTCAATTACTTATTTATATAGTGTGAGCAGAATATTAGTCAATGAATATGGTATGAAATCCTATATTAGTATGAATTTGAGATTTCTTATATTACTAGAAAATGGAATATATTTTCTAATTCCCTATTCTAGAAAATTCTGACACATTTGTACAATAGGACAGTAGTGTGTGGAAGTTTCTTAACATTTTTTCAAATATAGGCATAGAAGTCTATGAAAATCAATGTAATTGTAGCCTTATGTATTTAAAATATACCTATTAACTAATAGATATATAAAATATGAGACAAATTTTGGGTTGGGAGGGATTGGTATCGTGGGAGTGCATTTTAATCGAGGACCAACTAGCTGGATGTGTCATTAATGGGGATGATATCCTATGCATTCTTCAGTATTTCTAGGAACCTTATGAAATTAAATACAAGTTGATATGATAATTTCTTGCCTCTATATGGTAATTAAATAATAGTCTCACTATGATGTACTATGAATTATTCCTCTAGTATTGGTGGCGATGGATGGAAAAAGAGATAACTAGTTTTTCTACTTAGTGTTCCACCCATCAGCATGTAAAGGATGAACACTATTAGTCAATAGGGATCAAATAATCATTTACAATTCTTGACTAGAAATGAGATGATGTGACTAGGTATTGCATAAAAGGTTTATCTAGTTTATCTTGTAGATGTGATGCAGTATGGTTGACCACAGAGAGATTAAAAAAGGTAAGTAACTTCTTACCTATATGATAGACCTTTTTGAAAAAGATTTAGGAAGGATATCAGTTTGACAGATCATATGGTGTCACATATTTCAATATTCCATAGTATCAAAAAAATATTATTTTTTTAATAATATATTTTTAGGGGTTTTAGAGACAATGGGGTTAATTTTTACTCTTCAGTATAGCCAATCACCCACCAGGTGATATGAATTCCATGCATATGATACTAGTGTTTAAGGACATTATTTGGGCATGCATCCTAGATTTCAAATGAAATTGGTAGAAACACTTACCTCTCCATTACTTATTTTAAAATAATAGCTTCTAAGATACTATACAGATGAGTCCTTATGAGGATTTATAGAGTAGGACATGTCGTTCACCCCTATTCATGTTAAGGGTTGGTGAGGCAGTGCTACTTGGACCACATCTCGTTTAAGAGACATTGGAGTTGGTAAATATTATTAGGATACATATGGATATAGCTTAGTCTAGGAATAAGTTATATTCCAGTCATTATCAACGAAATATGGAGTCTATGATTTGGGATTGGATCTTCTTACATTATTTTCCCAGACTGGGGAATTGATGGATTGTTAAAGAAGGGAAGATGGTGGCTTGGTTTTTTGCCCATTTTGACATAATTGAGAGAATCAGTTTTGTATCCTTTTAGTTTTAGTTACCTAAAATATACTAGGAAATGCATGAAATATTCCATTTCTCATAGATTCAAATTTATATTTAAAACCGATCCCATATTCTCCATCCCGATGTGGTTTTATTAGACATTTATTCTCTTTTAAGAAGCACATTATTTATATCATTGACTTGAGTATAAAAAATATCTGAGGTAGGATAGCTAACATTATATGGGTGATTTGGTAGCATGAATTAGTACATGATGAGACTTGGAAGAGGGAGGATAACTCTTGTGCCTAGTTCCCAAAGCTATTCTTAAATGATTTTTTTATTACCCTCATAAGGGAAAATCCATGAAGAGTTTTTTAAGGAGGGAATATTGCAATATATTGGTTATTAATATGAGTTATGAATCCTTTGAATTTCATATTAGACAATTAATTTTATCCATATGTAATTTTTTATGAAATTAAGGTAGTTTTTGGGACTAGTGGGGGTTATTTTAGGAGCTCTAAGTACTATGTTTTTAGGGAGAAGAACATTAAAGCAGTTTGTTTCAAATGAGAACTTAAAGCTACAAAATTTAGGTAAAACGTGAAGGTTGATATAGAAGTTATACTATGGGAAATATCGGTTTTGTGGGGTATTAAACAACCATGAATCTAACCCACCCGCTTAGTGGAATATAGGATGTGGGTGTACATGGTTGGTGAACTATTCTGACAAACTGTGTGTCCATACCATGAACCCTTTAAAATGGGTGAAACTCCCATTTTCCATCACCTTTTATTCATTTTATCATTTCTTTACTCCCTTATAAAATGGAAAACCTCTCTAGACACATTCATCTCAATCTTCTCCATATTTTATAATCAGATCCTCCACCTTCATACGATGTCTGAATCCTTTTTCATTAGTCACATTGGATATGAAAACATAATATATTAGATCCTCTTACTTTGTTTATATGTTTATATTTTCTTTAGGAATGATAAATAAATTCGATATAATATGACCTTTATTCATCTTAATAAACTTTTTATGGTAGTCCTAAAAACCTAAATTCACTCAATTGAGGATGACCACCTCAACAATTAGTACCCTATATGAGTGTGTTGTTTTTTAAACCTGTGATCCTTATGTTTTGAAATAAAACTAAACCACCATTTGAGGAATGTTGAGATAGAACTTGTAAATGAAATCTAATATGAATTAGAATAATGGAAATTGATGTTACAGTGTCTAGGAATAATATACTTAGTCTTATTAACACTCTTAATAGATCCAGTAGTAGGGAGGTCATTCATGCTGAATTTGGGAGCACTCATGGATATGAAATGATAAATACAGAGGGACCTACAATGAAAGCCTTATCGACGATCTCTAATATGGTTATATAATTGGAACCTTCATCAACCAAGGTAAAAAATGATGAGACATCACAACCGACTAATACATGGAGGATAGGACGACATCCATGTGGCATAGGTGGTGGAAATCACTCCCATCATTGTTGCTCTCTTATTTTTTGAGTTCATTAGTCTTTTTAGCAGTTCTTGTTTCACTGGTGATTCTATTTCGTCTCCATCTTGTTTTCTTCTTTAACTTTCCATTAATAAATTTTTAGATCATGGTATGATAACCCATGGTCTTCATCATTTTTCATAAGTGCATTGTTTAAACTAGTATGTATTTAACACTATCCATTATCAGCATTCATGTCATTCTAAGGGTGATACAATTGTTTTGATTATGAATGACTTGGATGGGATATTCAATAATTATAACAAAAATATAATAAAATAATTATAAAATGTTGGGTGTGATACATGGTATCTTACATATAACTCCTTGGAAAGGATCTCAAGGAGGATTCCTTTATAATATCGATGAGCGGTATCTGGTTCCCTAGTAGATTACCTTGGATGTGACAAGAGGAATAATTCTATTGTACCATTCTATGAGTGATAAATTATTACCTATGTGATATAACGTAGATGATAATATAGTTTTATGAATTTATACCACTTCATGATTGATACTTAGCTTCATGTACGAAATTCCTTAGATGAACATCTATAGTGATGGGTTTTTATAGTACTTTTCGAGAGGTTGTTGGGTTACATTTTACAGAACACCATTGATAGGATCATGATGTGAAATTAATTAACTTAATTGATTCATCTTCCAATTCAAATTACATACATGTATTTGATATATTATTTACAAAATATATTTCATTGTTATATAATTACCACTTTAGCATAATTTCGTAGAGAGGTAAGAAACCATATATGATAATGCACTGATTTCTTGGTCATACACCTTAGGTATTGGAAAATATTATTTATCTATATGTTTATAGACATATATATTCATAAATATATAGTATATAAATACAGATAAATATAACGAGTTCCATATATTGAGCAGTATTTGGACTCATGACATGGTAGGTAGTGTTTCTCGAGTGTCCCGAGAAGAACCCAGACCGATGTGAGTTTAATTTCATTAATATTATAAATTTATTTTTATATTCACACTTCTAATTTTATATAAAATGTCTATATAGTTCTTGAAACCATTTGTGTTGTCTTACTAATCATATCTCACACACTATTCAGGTATTTTATTGGTAGGTAAATAGATCATATGGATGCATATATGGAGAAAGTGAATTATATATCTTTGGATGCATGATTTTCTATACTAGGATAGAGTACGGGAGAAGGGGATGATCGTATGCTCATGATGATATTGGAGATGGATTTTGGTTTGTATTTATATCGTATGTTTTATATATAGGATTCACTACATCCATGTATTACTATTTTTTATAGCATATAGATGAGAGATCATTTTGTGTATGATATTAACTTTTCTTATATCTGTTTATTATATCCGAATGAATTATTCTCTTATAGTTCGTTTGTTAAACTTTTTTATTGTTTAAAATTAGTTTATACCATTGTTATGCACTTTGATTTTGAGGGTATAGTCTCCCAACCATCCCACCATAGAAATTCACTACTCGTCAGTGCCCTATGGCGTATGGAGAGATGTGCTTGAGGTCATGTGTCTAACCACGTTCAGTTACTTATGAGAGGAATGGGTCCTAGATATATAATGGCTATGGTTGTACTTGGTGTGACTAGTTTATAATGGGAAAAGAACATATTTAGGCATGTGTGTGGTTATAGGGATGGAGTACTTGGAAATTGTGTATGTTCTACGACCATAAAAACATCACCATACTCATATTGAATTCAATGGAAATTGAAAATAAAATAAAATTTTGCGGCATTCTAAAAAAGATGGATTTTCCGACAGGGAATTTTTTAAGACATACCAACATAGTGGAACTAATAGTGGAGGTCATGATGGTTGCCATGTGGGTTCTCAAATAGACAAAACCATCTCCACTCTCTATTTGACCATCTTCTCATAAAGATTCCTTGATCCATATGTATTTCCAAACACTCTTATGATGATCATATAATGAGTTGGTTGACCCTTATTGTGATGAGATTATTACATTGGATTTTCTTGTTCTCTAAAACTCTTTGATTATACATTCTAGAAGAATAAAACTATGGATGATTTAATAAGTTAACTGAGAGACCCATATAATCTCTTATTTTTCCCATCAATGAGCGACATATTTCCCTATCCTTAACCATAATAAAAAAAATTCATTGATGGTGTTGAAAATTGGGTAAGTAATATTTCTTTATATAGAATGTTATTTTTCTTACCATGCTCAAGAATCATTTTAATTTTGGATTTGAATCAGTTCTAAGAAATCATGGTGTAAAATAGTTTTCCAATTGCTTTGATAATATTGTTTCGGTGATAAAACTCCTAATGGATCATGAAATTTATTTCAACATGATTTAGATACGATGTTCCTTACAAAGTATAAGTCCAATATATGATTTTTGGCAGGATAATACGTTACATATTTTATTTATAGACCATTCATGATTTTAGATTAATGTGTGTGTTTTTGTAGATATGATAGAATAATTGACTTTTTATCACATGTTTGTGCGTGCATAGCCCATTAGACCCATGTTTTTGTTTGATCATATGGGTGTGTGTTTGTTTCTATACTGTTTATCACACATGATATGTTATGTTGTTACCCTATAGGTTATTTCATATTTCCATGTAATGTATTTTTTATATGTTGTTTCCTTATTATTCAAATAATGGTCCTGAATTGATAGGCATACTTTTTGTGGATATGTATCCCAATAGGGGAAGCATATCCTGGAGTTCTATGTGAAATGAATACTAGACCGGGTTAGTCAATGGGGTAAGATTATCTTATGTGATCTAAACAGATAAGTGACAATAGCCATGATTATAATGAACCAAGAATTATGTACATAAATATAACATCTATTTAGATGAATATTCATTATATTTTTCCAACACATGCCCGAGGACTATAATAGTTTAGAAACTTTGGAAAAATGGAAAACATTCTTCTAATTTGTGAAAGATATTTAACATCTCTCATAGATACCATCCCCTTTATTACTCATGTATAAAAAATTTATTTATAACATGTAGAATGGAAACATAAGAAAGTATGAGCTTAGATTCTCAGTAAGGGTAAACAAAATATGAACATCACTTTTGAAAATCAAACCATGTATAACATATATTAAAATTAAGATTCATTAAATAAATTGGAGAAATTAATAGGGAATAAATTATAAGAAGAACATGATCCATGGAAAAATAAATTTGACATAAATCATGGAATTGTGGTTAAAAAATATGTATAGAAAAATAATTCAAAATTATCCAAGGCTCATTTCCAAGACTATCATAGTGGTTGAAGTCCATTACTGAACCAGGGTTACATTCAATTATAGCCTTGTATTTCTGAACTAGATTTAATTTTTGTTCCAGTCATTTCTATATCATGAGATATAAATCATTAACAAATTCATTGGAGTGGGATATAGGTCACACCCATCTCATAACAAAATCATTCTTATGTGTTTCAAAAAAATAGGAATCATTCATCATAGCATATCCCAATGAATAAAATGGGTTTCTTAAACATCATTACATAATATCTTAATCCATGTAAAACAAATGGATTTCATAAATAGAATTAAAACATAAACATAATCAAACATAAGGAGAATATGGATATTATACTTGAAAAATATCCTTAATATTAGATAGAATATAATTGTGATAAAACACTTGAAATTATTTCATGAGGAAAATATACATTCTTCTTATAAAACATTCCCTTTTATCAAAATTCCATTAAATTTTAAATGAGAAAAAATTATTTGAAAATTTACTTGAAATCATGTAATGTAATATTCATGAAAATTAGGTGTTATGAAAGTGTAAAAATTCGTCTCTGCCGTATAAGTTAAAGATAACATTCTTCTTGTACTTTTGTCGGGATGTCAAAATATACCTGGTACTGAAAATAACTACAGATTTATTTTATAACTTTTAATAAAAATTAATCAATGGGTAAAACTTACTTTAAATTATTTTATAAGAATAAAAAACATATTACATATTTAGGAATCATGTATGTGAATGATTAATATACCCTGGTAAATACTCACATATAAATAATCATAGATAATAATGAGATTGCAAAGTTATCCCTTATATTAGGTATGTTTTCCTCGGTATATATCTGAACCTCCTATATAATGATTTAAATGATGTCTTTTACTTATTTTATAATCATATTAATCATATATTATTATATTATCATTCGTTTGGTATTAATATTTCACTATTACTCGTTTTCGGGTATTAACTACTTCCATTTTTTGCATGTTTTATCGAATAAGTTCTGGTTCTAAATATTAATTCATATTTATATCATTTAAAAAGTATATAAACATTATATATATGATATTTAATTATTTATTAAATTTATATAATCTTTCGTTAATGGATATCATGTAGAATTAATCGCATCACATCATGGAGACGTTAGGCCTTACGTACACACGAGTGATGATATCAATCATTTAATTATGATATAGTATCGAAGTGGATTATATATATATTGTTCCAAAATAAGTAAATTTATATAATAATCATATATATTTATTATACCCATCGAATTCATGTGCTGGTAAAATGTAGATTACACAACAGCGTGGAGATAGAAAGTCATACGTACACACACATGGAGATTTCCTTTTTTATAGGATGGATAGAAGGTGGAATATTGTTGTTACATAATCTTAATAACATATCAATATACAAGTAAAAATGGATTAATTAATTTATAATGGAAAAAACTCATTATGATTAAGTATAAGAGGATATAATTTGAACGAATCTGTTGAGGATATTACCTCTCCCTCGACGACCTCCCTCGATATCTCCTCGTAAAGGCACTAGAGTTTGTATTTTGAGATGACCAGATCCTCTAGAATGTGACTAAGGAAGTTGAGAAGGGAAATGGGTAGGTAATTGAAGATATTTAATGATCAATGTGAATTTTAATTGTGTGGGATGATGTTCTATTTTACAATTTTGGTGAGGGGCACATTAGGAATCTTCAAAATATTAATTTATAAAAAAATAAAACCACATCCAAAAACCTCTAAAATTTCATAGTTTTGAAGATGAGATGAGATAAGTTCTTAATGACGCTAAAAAGAATTTACTTGTTTTTATTTCAATTTAAACCTTATCATTTTAATTTAACACTTGGTTATTCTATTTCATTATAACTAGAATAATGATTATTTAAATATGAAATGGCAGAAATAATTACTTATTGGATGTAAATTAAATCATAATTAATTAATTAAGATCATTTTATATCATATAAAAATTATTATATATTTTTTAAAATGTTATATTTTTTCTTAAATAATTTAACAAGAAATTGTTTTGATAAAATAACAATAATTTCCATTTTGACATATTCAATTCATGGATTTTTATGAATATAAAGACAATATTTTATCCCCCAAAAAAAATATTTCCTTATATAAATTTGGGGTATAGTTCATCTATAAAATTAATTAGACAATATAATTATCTCAAATTAAATATATTATAATATATTTAATAACATAAATTTTTTATTTCTATTAGTAAAATAATTACTACCTTAGATTTTTGTAATTATTTAATATAATTATTTTCTTAATAGAAATTAAATATAAAATACAATAATGAATAGAAATATACTATATTTTAGTATCATTATTATAGTAAAAAATATTGAATATATCATTACAAGTATCATACTTATTAAAACAGCAATATGACAAGTTTAACATCACTATAAATAAAATATTATAAGTGTCATAATATTTTAAAAGTCGATCCAAATGGTCAATAACTAGAACATTTTAGGATTATGCTTGATATATACTCTACCAATAATATTTGTCCATGTGTTATAGTTTTTAATGGTTATTATTATTTTATTTATAATTATTTTATTGTTTTATCCACAATTAAATAATTCCTCCAATCGTAATTGTATAATAATTTAAGGCAATTATTTAAAGTCTAAAAATTATAAATAAATTACCATGATGTATAAAATTTCACTATATTTATAGATAATATTTATTGTCGAAGGCATCTCATATTTATCAATATATTAAACTTATTCTACTTATATGAAATAAAAGGGTGATATATTGTCACTTAATTTTATTTTTATAATATATATCTTTTTCATAGAAAATAGTATATTAAATTAGTCAATTATAATAAGTATGTGTTAAGGGTCTACTTTTATTCAAAAAATATTATTTTAAAGGTTTTAGGGTAATTTTATTATCCTTTTGCTATTATTTTATACGCTAATTTACCCAGTTTAACTTTAACCGTGGAGAGTAAAAATTACAAAAGTTACTATTCATAAAATCTAAAAAAATAAAAGGAGACTATTTCTATAATTTAGACTCACTGATTCCCAAAATGGAATTAATTTTTAAAAATTTAAAACACAAAATTTTCAGTAATTGTATTAATATTAATCCCATAGATGAAATGAAAAACTGGTTTTAATAGTTAAAACATTGCAAAGGATTTAAATTTTTTACATTAAAATTCATGATAAAATTAATGAAAATGACCAATATTATATTAAATGATAATAATATATTCTATTAATACTTTAAAACCATTCAGTAATATAATTTATCACATTAATTATTTATATGAAAAACTTTCTTTTCAATTAATATTTAGTATATCATTACTATTCATAAAAACAAAAACCTTAATAGAAAAAAATATGAATTTAATCCAATGTAATTTTTCGTATCCTGATTCCAAATATAAAGTTAATTTTGTTCAATATAATATAAAAAAAATTCAAATATTGTATTTAAAATTGGTGTTCCATCAAAATGTGACAGAACTGCATTTAAAAAAAAATATCCCTGATCTAAAAAATTGAATTTATTATTATATATTTTATATAAAACTTATAAGATAGATTTTAAACATTATATTGAATTTATGAAACATATATTTAATTAATAAAATACATAAATTGTGATTTTATTATTTTATAAACTGAGTTATTTTCAATTAATATTTTTTCAGAAGAAAGTTAATACTTTTCATATTTTCCATTATAATGACTAGGTTTTAAGGTTACATAATAATATTTAGTTGTTAAATTATAATAGGTCTTCTGTGAAATGAATTCTATCCAAAGGACTTGAAATTTTTTATAGAACAGGCCAAGAATATCGTTGCGTATACCGCAAGCTAAGCCTATGTTTCATATAGTGTAAACCTATCTTAGTGTAACATTAAAAAGAAGAAATAAATAAATTTTATTAAAAATATTGATCACATAAAAATATCATTTTCTTACATTATACCACAAATTAATTGAATTTTATCCATGAAATTAATCAGGGTTATATAAGGTTTAATACTTGAATGTTTATTTTATTGAAACCCACATCATAAAAAGGAATACTAAGACATCATTTTAAAAAAGAATGTTCGAAAAATAATGGCCAACCAAAGTAACTCATCACTGGGATTCAAGATAGAGGAACATAGATATGGAAGATATATTTAGTTATCATTTTTTGATGGAGAGTGTTAGTGAACAAGGATAGGACATGGTTAACAATCAGAAATCCATAAATCTGTGATGATTTAAGGGGTCATCTGTTCATCAAATAAGAAGGTACTAGGATAAATTTTGTGGTTTTCAAGATACTTTTCCAAATGTTTAAGAACATGATAAGAAATAATTAATTTATTTTTTTACAATATCACCATTGGTCATGACGTGGATAGTTTCCACATCATTTCTTATTCAATGAAATGTAGTTGAATTTTTCCTTCTTAAAGTATTAGCAGAACATGTGATCCGTAAATAGAATGATATGTAATTCCATCTGTCATTATAACAAAAAAAAAATAGCATAATTTATACAATATTCATAATTAAACCTATTATGAGATCTTAGTTTACTCTATCAAACTTCATATGATGTTTAACTTAAAATTTCCATAACTTGGTAACCTTATAATCCTTCTAAAAACTAAAAATCCAAAACTATAGAAACATCTTCACTAACTAAACCTAACATGTGTCCCCATATATCACAAGGTGTCTATTTTTAGTCACATTACAAATATATGAACACCCTCATCATGTATTCTGTTGAGACATGGTAATAACCTAAATTATCATATATCTCTTATCGAAAACATGCATGTTTCCTTATTCTTAAGTCCAAATAGATATAAAATTCATCAATGATAACATAACCTACATGAGAATAAATCCTTAACTAGTTATAAGGTAACTAATATCATCCAATTTACTTATTCATATCCAACATATTATTATCCAAATATCATTATCTCAAAATCATGATCATATTAAGTGTTATCATTTCATTAATCATGTGTTTTCACAAATCATCACCTTATTACCTCAATCACTTTTCATGGTTACCTATACCACTCAACATATACATTAAAATACATTTGGAAAACCATAGTGGACTACTAAATATATATTTCAATATTCCATAATACTACAAAAGAGATTCTACAACATTATTATGGGATCCCATTACACAAATATGCAATCATTCCACCAATTCGTTGTCATACTCAAGATCCCCAATAGTGATCACATGTGATTTCCCTTTTTATTTTTCCATAATAGGTTTTTTACATCGATCATCATCAGTAACCCTTGTATTATGGCGTTGGTTAGAATAATTCCCAATTTTCTTGCACTTGTAACATTGAAGTGTAGGATGTGCATAATATATAAACTTTTCTATATTGACATCCTTAGATACCTTTTTCCAATTAATTTTTTATTTGAATTCCCGATGACCTTCTTTGCTAAACTAAAAACATTTTTTAGTCCCTTTATGATAATCTCCACCATGCTTATTTCCACACTTTTAGCATAAGAAAACATTCATCTTCTTATCACCATTATATTAAACTTTTTCTTTGAACTCCATATTCCTTTTCTTATCAAGACCCAAAGATTTATATATAACACCAAATTCCATTTAATCCTTGATATAACAACACATAATCCCTACATACCTACTAATGTCTCTTATAGATAACACCCTTTGAAGACTTGGTTTTAAGCCCCTGAAAAATTGATTAACTTTGCATTCATATTGGATGATAAATCCAAAATCATACCCTATAAGTCTTGTAAAATTTTCCGTATATTTACCAATATATTGATTATCCTTTTACATAATATCCTGTAACTCCTTTTACATATTATTTAAAATAATACACGGAAAGTACTTGTTGAAAAATAATTTCTCAAACTCATCCCATTCCATTGATTCAATTTCATCTTTATTCTTTGTATTCTTGATTAGAGTCTACCACTGGTAAGCTTCACCTTCTAAACAATAAACAATGAAAATGAATTTTACATGTTCTAAACTAAGAAGTGTAGAAAATATCATTTCAATGGTACTGATCCATTGTTAAACAACAAGTGGTTCTGAATAGCCACTGAATGAAGGTGGGTGTTGCATCATGAAGGACTAAACAAAATATTGTTCCCTTCTCTTCACATTTGGATGTCCAGAATGATAAATAGCTTGTTTATGTATAATTATAAGATTTTACATTCTACCCCCTTTTACATTTGTGTTTTTAAGAGGAAAATCGTTTCTTTCCCATTGCATTGATCATTAACAAGGTCCCTTCAGGTTCCAACAATTATCTAAAACCCGAAAATAATAGTGTTATAGGAAAAAATTATAGTTGGAAATCAACATATTCATGGGGAAGTATATTCAATATCTATCATCTTTGGTTTAATAAAAAGTTACCATTAACAAAATTAAATTATTTTAACCTATATTTATACTTATCCTTAGGGATATCTCAAGACATACATTAGAAATATCTCTAGGGATCTCAGTAAAAATGTCACATCATAGTTTCCAAAGGTTGACTAAACCTTTCATATGATACGAACTATAATTACCCAAGGATGAATTATATGATTATTACATCTATTTATATAAATATTCATTACATTTTACAAACACACACCTAAGGACTGTAATAGTTTAGTTCCTTTGGAAACTAGTAATACATTCTTATATCTTTTGAATGATCTTCAACATCTCCTATAAATATCTTTTCATTTTGTACTCCAAATTAAAACCATTCTTTATAACAAGAGGAATTGAAACAAAATAAAGGATGATATCAGATTCTATGTAAGGGTAAACAAACAAATCATGAACATAATAATGTAAAAACATGAACATAAATTTTTAAAATCATACCATGAATAACACATATCTGAATTAAGAGTCATGAAATAACTCTTGGTAATCTATAAGGAATAAATCATAAAGTAAAATGAGCCATGTGAAAATAAATTTGGCATAAAACATGGAATTTTGGAAAATAAATAAGCATAGAAAATCATTTCCATATTAGCCAAGGCTCATTTCCAAGACTATCATGGTGGTTCAAGTCTATTACTAAAACATGTTTACTTTCCGTTTTAGGCCTGTATTACTAAACTAGATTCACTTTTCATTCTAGTAATCTCTATATAATGATATATAAATATTTTTCCAATGAATTTGAGAGATATATAGGTCCCACCCATCTTATAATGAAATCATTATTATGTGTTCCCCAGAATCATAAATCATTCATCATAGTATAACCTAATTATTAAAATGGGGTTCTTAATCATCATTCCATCATAACATAATCCGTGTAAAACTAATATATTTCATATATAAAATTCCATAATAAACATAATCATCATTTATAATAATATTGATATTATACATAAAAAATATCCTTAATCTTATATAGAAAATAATTTTAATAAATCACTTGAAATTAAATATTGAGGAAAATATCCTTTCACTTTCTAAAACATACACTTTTCACAAAATTCTGCATAATTTGAAAAGAAAATAATTAATTATAAAATAAAATTTCAGTAGATTAAATGATGATTCATGTAAATAAGGCATTATGAAATCGTAAAATCTATTCATGCCGTATAAGTTAAAAGAAAACATTCTTATCCTACTTTTTTCAAAAAGTACCTAAAACAGAAAATAGAAAACGATTTATTCTTATACCTTTTAATAAGAATTCACCAATTAGTAAGATTGAATTTAAATTATTGTAGAATAATATAAATAATATTACATATTCAGGAGACAAGGATGTGGGTGACAAATATGCCCTAATAAATACTCACATATAAACAATCTCTGATAATAATGAGATTGAGAAATTATCACGTACCATAGGTTCACAAACCTTTTTATGTATCTTAAAAAAGTTTATAATGATTTAAATGATTTCATTGACTTATTACATAATCATAATAATCATATATGATCATATGATTGTTTTTTTGTTAATAATATTTCATTATTACTCATTATTCTAGTATTAACTGCTTCAATTTCTTATTGATGTTTTATCGAATAAGTTCTTATTCTTTTTAATAGGTCATAGTTATATCATTCAAAAAAGGTATTAAAAAATATATATCATATTTATTTATTATTTACATTTATAAAATCATTCTTTAATAGATATCATGTAGAATGAATCGTATCACATCGTGGAGATAGTGGGTCGTACATACACACGAGCAATGATATCATTCCTTTAATTTTGAAATGGTATCAAGGTGGATGTTATATATATTGTTCCATAACATATTACTTGTTATAAAATCCATAAATAGTTATTATTTCTATTATTATACCTATCCAAGTCACGTGGTGGCGAAAAATAGATTACACCACAACATGGAGATAGTTATTCGTACGTACTTCTGTATGGTGATTTTATTTTTTTGTAGGATGGATATATGGTGGAATATGGTTATTCCATAATATTAAAAACATATAAGTATAAAAGTTATAATGGATTAATTATTTTATAATCTAAACAAACCATGAAGAGGAAGTAGAATAAGAAATAGTCTGAAAGAATCGATAGCGGAGATTACCTCTTCTTCAATGAGATCCCCCTATATCTCCTCTTAAAGGCACTAGAGTTGGCCTTTTGAAAATACCATAACCTCTATAATTTTAATAAGGACCTTTATAAGGGAAATAGTTAGAGGAATTGTTACATTGAATTCATAATGTGAATTAAAATTTTGAGGGAGGATGTTCCATTTTATAATTGAGGTGAGGGGCACATTTGTAATCTCAAAAAATATTAATTTATAATAAAATCAAAACACATATAAAAACTAAAAATTTCATAAGTTCTAATATTAAATTAGATATAGTTTTAATATTAAAAAAAATTGTACTCATTTTTATGTCAATTTAAAGCTTATCATTTTCATTTAATACTTACTTATTCTATTTCATTTTAACATGGGAAACAATTATTTCAATTTTAAAAGGGTGAAATATTTACTTATTTGATGTAAATTAAATCATAAATAAATAATTTATATTATTATTGAACATATAATAATTATTATATATTTTTTAAAATGTTTTTTTAAATAATTTAGTAACAAATATTTTTGACAAAACAACAATAGTTTCAATTTTAACATTAATCAGTTAATGGAATTTTAAAAATATCAAGATAATATTTTATCCACAAAAATATATTTAAATATAAATATATATATATATGGGATCTAGATAATATTGAAAATAAATTTTACATATTAATTAGTAAAATTTTATTTAGTTTAATATTTTTAATAACATTAATTTGATATTTACATTAATAAAATAATTACTAAATCAATTTTGTGTAATTATTAAATATACTTATTTTTGATTAAAAATTAAATATAAATTACTATGATGAATATAAATCTACTATATTTCAGTATAATACTTTTAGTCAAATATTTATTCTATAAAATCATTCATTAAAAGTGTTTTACTTTTTAAAACTTGAATGTGACAAGTAGTTTATCTCATTAAATAAAATATTATAAGTGTCTTAAAATTTTCCATATGGCTAAAAATGGTCATTAACAAGACCCTTGTATGAATATGGTCCACATACAATTTACAAATATTATTGAGAAATGTTTTTGGACTTTTAATGGTTATTAATAGTGTGTTTAAAATTATTTTATTGATATTTCCATAATTAAATAATTTCTACATCATCATTATATAAGAATTTAAGTTAATTATCCAATCTCTAAAAATTATAAATAAATTAACATGATAATGATTATTTCATTATATTATAGAGAAATTTTAATGTCGATTTATTCTAAAATTTATAAATTTATTAAAATTATTCTACTTATAAGAAATAAGAGGGTGATATGTTGTCACGTTCCCATATTTTAATAGTATATATCATTTTCTGGGGAAAGAGTCCATTAAATGAGTCAATTTCAATCATTAGTTTTTAACGGTATAATTTTATTCATCCGATAATAGTTTTTCAAGTTTTTTTTTGTAATTGAATTGTTATTATCATATTATTTGATACCCTAATTTACCTAGTTTAATTTTAACTATAGTAAATAAAAATTGTCAAAGTTACTATTCATAAAATCCAAAAAATAAAAGGAGACTATTTATATAATATGAACCCAATGATTCCAAATATAGAATCAAATTATGAAAAATTGAAACACATAAGTCTAAGTCGTTAAATTAAAATTTATACTATTGTCTGAATGAAAAACAGGGTTCAAATGTCAAAACATTACAAAAGATTGCAATGTGTTTACATCAAAATTCTTGGTAAAATTAAATCAGATGACACAAATTAAATAAAATATTATAGATAAATTATATTTAATCTTTTAAAAAATTAAATAATATAATCTATCCATATAAATTATTTAATGGAAAAAATTTTCTTCAATTAAAATTTAGTATATTCTTACTATTCATTAAAAAATTAAAACATATCAGAAAAATATATAAATTTCATCCAAAGTAAATTTTTATATCCTCCTTGAAAATAATAATTTTATTATTTAAAATAGAATATATAAATGTTTCAAAATATATATTTAAAATAGGTGATCCATCAAAAGGAGGCAACACTACATTATTTAAAAAATACTTCATTTATCTAGAAAATTGAATTTATTGTTATATATTGTCTAGAAAAAATATAATGAATTTTAGAATTTATATTGAATATATTAAACATATATTTCATTAATAAAATATATAAAGAGTAATTTTATTAATTTAAAAACTCACATAATTGAATTTAAATACTGTTTCAGATGATAGTTAATAGTGTTCACACCAACCATTATAATCACCAGGTTTTTAGGAAACATAATAATTTTTTTGAATTATAATCATTCATTAATGAAATGAATTACATAAAAAGAACATGAGATTTGGTATAAGTGAATCCAATCATAACATTTCGTATACTACAAGCTAATCTGGTGTTTCATATAGCGTAATCTTGTCATGGTGGAGTCTACAACAGAAGAAATCAATGAATTTAAAAAGAAATATATTACCCAAAAATATTAGGGTGTTAGAATGATGTTATTAGTGGCATATCATAGGGGTTCATGATGGAATATGGTGGTTTTAATCGAGAAAAATTATCAGGATATGATGGTCTTCTATCTAGGCATGATGTAGTATCAAAATATGATGACGAAGTGGCCTCACCTATGAGACTTTATGACTTTTTGGAATGTCCTGAGATTCATTATCCTTGTGGAAGTTTTTGGGGGAGAGGGGGTACATGTGTTGAATTTTTTTTAACTCTTGTTAATGAATTATATTATGACTATGTTTCCTATATAGAGACGATGGAGGTATATCATGGGGTTTGTGGTGGAATTATTAGAACAAGAAAACATGGTACATGATTGTATGTTTTTTCATTGACATTCATTTATTATCATCTCATAAAATATTACATATTTAGTTACGTTGTGAATGAATTTTTGGTGTTCTACTAGTTTTTTACTCCCTCCCGACACAGGAATGTCGATGCATATACAAACATAATGTCTAGGGATAGAGGAAAGTGAAATATACCAATAGAAAGAAGATCAAAAATGGAGAATTCAAATTGAAGGTGCTATTGAGATAGACTCTAGAGTAATATTAAAGTATCTTATTTACTTATATGTCTTTCTCACACTCTTGTTGGACCTATTAATTTGGGGGTTATAAATGTATTACTCTTTATGACATGAGATACTTTCAATTCCATTTTTCATATAATTTCTTTTTATTTCATTTCATTATTCTATAATATTATTTATAATTTTATTATTTATATTGAGGTTATAGTATCCCCAATAATGATATTTAAACCCACACAACTAGTATGCTTCCAAGTGTATATGGGGAGGTGTGCAGGATACTAGTGGAACATTTGATGGAACCTGATGATTTAGGTCTATGAATTAAAAAGTGTTATCAAATCATGTTTACTACTTTCATTATTTATGAATTTTTTGGGGAAAAGGTCGGAATGTGTTAGGATATGTAGCACTTACACAGGTAATTTTTATGTGTTCCTAACCCACACACGTCTAATATAACTCCGAGTTACCATTGTTGGAACTATTATATAAATTACGGTTTTACAGTTCCATATTGATCCCGGGTAAATTATGTTGTTACTATTTTATGGTATTTCATTACATTTATGCATCATGAATAAAAAAATAAGAGAGAATGTTCTGTATATATGAATGATGAGTGTTTCAGGGAATTTTATAAAGTAATGGCCTAGATCCTAAAAAAGTGAGTTATATATTTTTTTAATGATTTTGTTATATATATTCACTGGTATTGATTATTTCAATTTAATAATGGATATATATATATATATATAATTGTGACTAATATATAGGTATAGAAAAATATTATTTATCCTTGAGGATTAATTTATGGGTTTTGGTTTTTTACTAATATCTTCTAAGTATAGGTTTTAATATATCCATTATGTGTATCTATAAACTAATTAGGTTCTTATCTAAATATTATATTAGGATATTTCAAATAATTTGCTGGAATTTCAGAAAATACTACCTCTACATCATCTTATGGTACCCGGAAGAGAATTTGGGCATGATGTTCTTTCAGTGGAGGATGTTCTGGTTTTTACACTATATGTTCTTAAGATTAAACCCACACCCACTCCAATGGTTTAGGAAGAATGGAAACATATTATAGGAATCTTCTTCATTGTTCCCATTCATATTGGATGAGTTTCCAAGATAATTGTTTTCTATGATATTTTATTTCGGATATATCACCCTCTAACATTCCAGGGCACCAGAGGCCCTCCAGAAGTTGGGGAATATGTTAACATCACTGATTAGATCATTGAACTTATTGAGACCTAGATGTATTTATGGTTATTTTTAGTTATTTATATTCTTTAGGGATCTTAATGGAGGTTGTGGGGTGTTATAAATCAGGATCTGAGACATGAAGGTCTTACTTGGATGATCTCCAATGTACATTTCTTTGAGGATTCATTTCCATGTACACTGAAGATGGTCCTTGATCAGGAGTTCTTAGAGCATTAGTAGGGCTCGTTGATGGACCTTATTATATAGAACATTTCATATTGTTTATTTGAATTTATCTCTAATAGATAGGATCAAACCATAGTTGTCCAAGATATGTGATATATGTCTCTAAATGGAGTTTCGGTGTCTGGTCTAGAGAATCAAACTTATGAAATATAAAGAGGTGCTCATAAGGCCATGATAATTAAGAAGGATATGGAGAAAGAACAATTTATTATTATTATTCTAACCATAGTTGACATCCATGTGATACTTCATATTGTAAGATAATAAAGGTATAAGATTCACACCAGAGTTGTAGAAAATAACCAGAGCTGATTAGGGATTCATTAAAACATTTTGTGGGGGCTGGATGTCCTTAGTGTCTCAATTATTGAAAGAGTAGGCATTACAATTTTTTTTATAAAATCTCATATATTGTTTCATCAGTATGGAAAGAATGGTCATCTATATAATTTTTTCATAAATGAATTATAGATGAAGTCTCCCTAAGTTCAAGTGAGACTCATGATTCGATCCATGGGATTAGACTAGGTCTTATGTATTGAATTAAAACCTATAAGATCATAATGACATAGGTTATTCATTTATAAAAGTGCTATTTTTTTAATATTATCTAGGGTAGGTGTACTCTTTAGAACATGATTCTGGTGATAGTGGAGAGTGAATATCCAACATTAATGGTTAGTATTGATCACTTATTATCATTATACTACTCATTTTCATAGTATTTCTTCCTATTCTTTCATATCTACAAATTTTTTTGTTGGACTTGATATGAAAATCATGTTTCTTTCATATTTTCTTTCTTTAGATATGACCAAAGGTAAAAAATTCTACCATTTTCAAAGATATCCTGAGCATACAATAGTTGTTGGTGACTATATACATTTATGAGATATCAAGATCCTAAAGATGAAATTATTTAATCAGATCCTCATAATTGATTGACTAACAACCATTCATTCTCAAATAAACTCTAATTAGATGTGGGTATCCTTTATTTCACCCAAGGAGGATGATTTTGTAATGAATAATGAATGGGATATTATATAATGAAGAATATGACCAAACATAATCTATATTGGGGATATTACTATAAAGGACCCATCTTTAGTAACACATAGTTTGTGGTTACATTATTACATTTTCACTAGATAGAAGGAATAACATCATGAGGGATTAAATAGTTTTGTAGACTTTAATAACTATATATATACATGAATGTCATGTTTCAATTGAAAACATAAAACAAAACATGGTATTTTCCTTGAGTACTCCATTATTCATTTCATAATCACCCTACATATCAAAACTAATACAATTCATGGCATCCTGGGTAAATGAGTCATTTGAAAGGTGTGAGATGAAATCATTAGTAATTATAATAAAACAATGGAATATATTATTCCATGAATTACAAGTAAATAATAAATAATGATAAAATAAGACCTTATAAACAATCACATGAGATAGAAAAATATACATGAAAATCATAAAACAAATAGTCACATAGAAACCAATAACAATTCTCATAAAGACGGAAATAATATGTTGGACATCTAAAACATTCCATTGGGGATTCTTCCAAGACATCTAAAAATACTATCATGTACTTGTTCTAATACATCAATATAAAAGGATAAGGGATTCACCAAATACCCAAGTTATTTTGTCTCAGGTGACTAACTGAGTCATTGGGGGGATATAACAAGCCCCACTAATCACATACTATGTCCAATTAATTACCCATATGAATGTGGTGAAACATAACCAACATAAACTTTCATATTAAAAAACTCTCACAAAAAATGTTAATAATTCCTCCAAAAAATAAACCTAATCATAAAGCATCCAGTAGAATTTAATGAATTGTATCTATATACTACATATAGTATCAAATAAATCATGAACCATCTGAAGAAAAATGATATATGCTATAATTAAAACATATACACATTGGGAAAAAATAAAATATGTTTTATTGTCATTTTTAAATAGAAACATCAAAAATATTTCACTAAAAAATTCTTTAGGAAAATACCCTTTTATAATTAAAATTAGTTTAAAAACAAAATAATTAATAGATAATTAGGCAACTTATTTCCATGCAAATAATGACTGAAAGTTATAACATAATCTTAAAAACATTGAGTATTTATGATTATGGTATATTCCATTCATGCCATATAAGATAAAAAATCATTACCTTCACTCTATTATAAATAGGTCAAAAGTTCCGTATCTGGAAAATTACAATAAGATTCCATTAAAAATATTTTATAAAATTAATAAAAGGGTAAATATTACTTTAATAAATCATTTTGGAAATTTTTAAATCAATATTGAAAATATTGTTTCAAAACATGGATACCGAAGAAGAAAAATCGACCGAAGAGAGAAATAATATTCGCATGTATTAAAAACCTTTTTAAAAATATTTAAATTTAAAATGAGAGAAAAGGTACTAATTCATTAAAAATCTCTTGAATAAATATATTTTAAGAAAATATATTATTTTTATTATATAAATATATACCCATTCCCCCATGTGATACTTAAAAAAATCTTGAATAATAGTGAGATAATGAAATAAACCCTGACCACTATTGTAACTATTGCATCAAAACCTCCATGAGTAAAATAAAATCAAGTGAAAATTTGAATAACATGAATATAAATAGAATCTTGATATAACACATAAAAGGGTTAGTTCATACAATAAAAACGAAATAAATTGTGATTATGTAATATGTCTCACTGAAGTAAAAACGAGATGAGAAACCACTTCCCTCAGCTCAACATCCTTCATATGAATATGAAACCCATTTATAATAAATAAAGATTTATGATTAATCTATTACAAAACCTTACTCAGATATATAATACCATATATTATTCACTTATAATATTTTATTTCCCATTTATTTATAAGGATGATAATTACCTCGTTTTTCATGTGTGCTTTAGTTTAATAGTTTCAATCCTTGTACTTTGATAATGGATATGTCATATAGATAATTTTAATCATGATATAAATATCATATATATTCATTATATACATATTTCAATTCATCTATATTATATATATATATATAAATTACAATGTTTATGGATATGGTAGGTCTTCATATGTAAGAATATTGTTTTAATTTATGAATGAATGAAATTAATGAAAGGTAAATAACATTTATCATTTTTAGAATCACTAAAATATAATATAATTATTATATATAATTTAAATACATCTTTATTACCATCAATGTAAAATTTAATTGAAAAACGAATCAAATCACTTTGTGGAGGCACTACTACAAAACGGGGTTCATCCAGCGATAGCTAAAAGCACTACAAAATGGGGTCATTAATAGCCCCCAAAAATAGTGTAAAAGGGGGCCCTTTATTATTAGTTTTTAAAAAGAAATGATAAAGGCCCGCCATTTATCATTACTTATAAAAATTCACTAAAAAATTCCCACTTTTACAGTACTAATAAAAAAGCACTGATAATGGGGGAATCTTTATCGGTTCATTTTACAAGCACTGATAATGACCCCCTTTATTAGTGGGTTTTTAGTAACACTAATAAAGGGTAAATTCATGAAAAATAAAAAAACAATATATTAATATATAAATACATTCATATTGATATTAATATAACATAAATTTTTTAAATATGTTTCAGGTAAGTCTAAATAAGAAATTACTCTTAATATAATTGATATTTGGTTAAAATATCTAATAAAATAATTAAAAAATATTTATTATTATTAAATTTATAATTATTACCGAGTAATAGTCATTTAATATCAATTTTATCATAAAAAAAAGAATAATAATAAAATATCTAAAGAAGTTGAAAATGTAACTTGAACATCATACGACAAAAAATTTTGATTTGGGTGTCTGTTTGGGCTCTAAAACCTATCAAATTTAAGCTTTCGATGATTAATATAATTGTTTTATAGGGATACCCCTTTAAATATACTTTTTATCTCATTTAATGGGTTTTTATTGACTTTTTTGGTGGATTATGAATTTATACCAAAGGATTACATTCATGTTGATATTATGGTTTTTAAATTGTATCATTTTCCGTGATTTATTTTTATTTAGAAAAAAATATATCCATTTTTTTTATTTAATAGTAATAAATCACATTTATAAATAAAAATATCAACATTTTTACATAAAAATGTATTTTTAAATAAATATAATAAATATTTATTATTCATTTGATTTAATATAAACAATTATCGATTTTATTTAGCTTATAAAAATATGGTAATATGTATATATATACCTGCATAATTAATTTTTAAATATATACATGTTTCTTTCAATAGTTAGAATATATATATATATATATATATATATATATATATATATATATTTAAATATATGTAATAAATATATATTCTAATTTTTTTTAAAAAATTTAACCAGTTTTTAAATTATAAATATATATTTATAATGCTTATATATACTTATATGTGTCAATTAATAAACAGATATATATTTATATTATATTATAGTAGATATAAATTAATATAATATATAATATATTAAGAAAAATTTATGTATATATATCACACACACACACATATATATTTCATAAATGTATTTAAAAATAATTTTATAAATAAATTAATTACATACATATATCTATATATATATTTAGAAATATCCTTAATCATAAAACAAAACAAAATTGTGTAGTGGTAAAGGCATTCCATCTTTAATGTAGAGGTGTGGGGTTTGAATCTAGGTGGGTACGCATGAGTTTGTAAATTTGAAAATAGCTAATAAAAGGGGCGGTGGAGTGAAAAGTTCTGATATGGGTGTTAATGGTTTCGTGGAAGAGGAGAAAATGGGGGTATGGATTATGGAGGACTGAAAGAATACAATTTGAAGCCCTTAATATTACTTCCCTTACCAACACTAAAAATAGCTCTTAAAACCCACTTTTAATAACGAAAAAAACGCTTTTAAATGTATCCTTTAATAGTTTTTTTTAGCATTGTTAAAGAAAATTTTAACAATTAATTTTCTAATACTATTAAAGGGGGCCTTTAAAATATATTTTTCATCATTTTTAAAATCATAGAGATTTTAAAAAATCTTTGATAGTATGTTATTTTTTAGAGCTAATAATAGACTATTTTTGTTATGTTAAACACCTAATTTATTTTAGTGAGGTGGTAGTCCCAACATACACATGAGTGATAATATAATGTTCTAATTGATTTGAAAGAAAGAAGGTATATATTAAATTATATTTCCATAAGAATATTTATTTCATAAATATCATATATATTAAATATTTCCATCTTTATAACCATGTAAGTGAAATTTTTTGGAACACTGAATTACAGTGCAACATACAAACAGTGATCCATATATACAAATGAGTGATGTTTTCACATTTAGATGGATGGAAAAGAGATATAATATGGTTATACCATAATAATAACATCCAATTATATTTCTTATACTTGATTTATTATCTTAGTGTGTTTGAAACACATTAAGAGGAAGTAAAAGGTGAAATAATTACGAAGGACTTGGTAAAGATGATTACCACTTCATTGGGAGACAACTTTTATATCCATTATTAAGGGACTTAGAGTAGGTATTCGCGAATGAAAAGAACATACAAAACAAGTATAAGTATTTTTTAAAGAATAATGGTTAGGTTTTGGACATCCATATTGAAAAATTTATTGTAGATAATTTATAAATGGGGTTTCCTTTTATATTATAGGTGATTGGAATTCATTGAAGATCTTAAGGAATTAAATTATTTTTCTTCTCAAAATGGATTGAAATTTTTATAATTATACATTGTAATTATTATGAGTATAATTAATCTCATTAAATATATCTTTGACATGTTTTAGTTGTTTTTCATCATTATCTTTTAGTTTTTTCTCCTCATTAACCCATTTTACAATTATAACAATATTAATATTTTTCACCATTTAATGGTTCATAATGTTAATATAAAATAAAAAAACATAAATGGACCACGGATGATGTATAAAACCATATAACATTAATTTTATTTAATCTATACTTTTTATGAATTTAAAATCAGTTAATAAAATATTATTTGTTAAAAATATCAATAATATTATTTTTAACACTATTCATTTAATTTGAATTTGAATACACCAAGAAGAATAAATTATTAAAATATAATCCTAAGAAACCAACATAACATATCATATACATAATTATAATTAATTGGACACATTAACCAATTAATAATATATATCTTTTAATATTTTATATATCATTTATTTTATTTTTCCATTGATTGAATAATTACTGCGTTAGTGTTGTCTGTGTATTTATTCATAATTATTTATCTAATTGAAATTTGAAATAAAATTATTTGATATAGATAAATAATTTATATATAAAAATAAATTATATAACTAAACATATCCTCTCATTATCCCTATGATAAAAATATTATAGTTATAAAAAATAAGAGTTTGACATTTTTTACTTTTCTATACATAAAATATTATAAAGGTCATCATCACATCCAAATAGTACAAAATTAAATATATGGGCATTTTATACGACTAGGGAATATATATCATCATCGCAAAAATTACGAAAATTTTATCCTCAATTTTTAGTACTGGTCATTTTATTTTTATCTTTAATTACCTGATTTACCCATTATCGTGGTAACAAAATTTCAAAAGATACTATTTATATTGAAATAAAGTGTAATATTTAACAAATTTAAAACTCCATATTAGAAATGTGGAATTAATTTTATGTATTTCATTTTATATAATTTTATGAAATTAAAATTAAAATTAAATTTAATGTGAAATTTTTGATGAAAAATAGTCTTTCTGAAAAATGCATTTTAATGTATGAACATGTTTTGGTAAAAAACTCAACAATGAAATTGATTAAAATGATCGTAGTAGTAATACTAAAAATATAATATGACTAGTTTTATTTTTTATAATTTTATGGAAAAATTCAAATGTTTAAATTCTTGAAACAAAAAATAGTTTTCAATTAAAATCTTCATTTTCACTATTCACTGGAAAAGCAATATTTTCTAAAAAACTCAAAAATTTCTCTCTAATATTATCTTTATATGGTGATTTAAATAATTATATTATTTTTATTAAAAAAATATTATATAAATTATAAAAATTCATTATATAATTTTTTCATAAAAACCTATAATATTCATTTTTGAAATAAATGTATTTCTAATACATAATATAAATTTACTAAAAATAGAGAAATTATTTCCAAATAATTAACAGATGAATTTTAATTTATCAGTTAATTAATATATTCTTTATAATTCATTTAATGTTTTTTATGCACACCAATTCAAATTTTATCTTATAATGGCCATATATTAAAATTTTGTGGTCTATTTAACCTCATTATTGCATGTAATGTAACCCATTAAGCATAATTTTATTAATTTAAAATATTGGGGTGTTACATTTTCCCCCATAAAAAAATTTAATCCTGACAATTTTGACTTGAATTCTATAATACTAGTTTATTAAATAATATTTACTTCATGGAAATCATACATCATAAAAAGAGTTAATGGAATGTCATATTGATATGAGATAATGGGAAGTACAATGGTCCTATAGAATAATACAGAACTTGGTTTTTATGTTCGAATAAATTCATGTGTATTGAAAATATAGAGATGGAAGAAATGAATAAATAATTACACGAATTGATTAAGATCCTTGATCACATGAAATTTCATGATTAAGATAAATTTAAGAACCAAAAATCCATAAATCCATAGCAGGTGAGATGAGTATTAGTTCCATAGAAATGAAGGTATGAGGACAAAATTTTGGTTTCAAAATTATCTTCCTAGATTTTAGGAATTACTTAACTATATATACTAAGAATATAAGGAAATATAATTACTTTAAAATTATACTATATCATCTAATTAATTTCCACCACAATCTAATTTTTATTTTCAAAAAGATGAGTATTCAAGGTGTTTTGTATTATTAAATAATTAATATCAACTTATAATAGATCAAAAAATCCAAAAAACTATACCAATTTATTTCTTATATCTTTATACATTAACTAAAATTTTAATTGTTGCCCTAATGTAAGATAATAAGAAAATTTTATAATCCTTCATTTGAAGAAATAATTTATTTTCCTACAAAATTAAATAATAAAATAAACTATTTAACATAGATAATTCCTTAAATAAGTAACCATATCTCCAAAATAACCTCAACATGAAATAAGGTTTTATACTCAATGATTATCTCAAGCCGTTTAGCTAAAATCTCTAAAAATGTAATAGTATTCATCCCAGGTAAAACATCATGTTAATAATAAAAGTTATATATACAAAAACCTAACAGAATATATCTTGAAATATCACATCAAAATCACTAAAATTCAAAAATATTTTATGTAATAAACTGTTTACTAAAATCTACATATTAATTTTTCATCAAAAAATTTATGTAAAAACATTTTCCTACTAACTTGTTCATCATGTAAGCCAATGGTAAGAATTTCTCCCTTATCACACTTCATGTGTGGGTTTTACCCCCATGACCATCTTGGATTTGATGGGGTTTTACCAAACACAAGTTTCTACCTTTTTCTAACACGATAATAATATAATTCCTAAAATTCTCTTAAAAAATATGATTTAAGACCTCAAAAATAACATTCATCATCAAATCAATTTTTAATCCCACGATTATCTATAAGATAAAACATATGATCTATGATTTTAATAACCCATAATTTCCACATCCATAAAGATCATATAAATCTTAATTGTTATTAGTACCATTAATCCTATGTACAAATAATTTAAATGCATTCTTACTTAAATATCCTAACAACTAAAACCCATAATAATTCAATGGTCATATTACAATAAATGTCTCCCAAAATACTATTAATAATATTGGACGTGCATCAATTGAGAAAATCACAATTGGTGTCTATGTGTTTAAAATTATAACCAAGATTATATTTATTAACCCATGATGGTTCATAAAATGGTAAATTATCCACATATAAATCATATAATTAGAATCCTTGCGAATTTTTTCAAAAATTTTCATATGGTTATGTTACCTAGTATATGTTTTCCTAATTCTAGTAACCAAATATTCTTCTTATATTACTCTGATATCAACTATAATGACCCGAATATAGTAACCTATATTTTGTTGTTACTTTATTACATTATAACTAGATACAAGGAATCACACTCTAAAGTACTGAGTAGTTTAATAATATTTCTAAACTAGATGCACACTGTAATATCACATTATAATTGAAATCATAAAATAATGAATAGTATTTTCCTTGAGTACTCCATTATCTTGCTTAACATATCCCTATATATCAAGAATAGTACACTTCCTAGAATCATGGGGAATGGAATCATAAGAATGGTGTGAGATCAAATACTCAAACATGGGTAAGTATAAAATTGAAAATAATAAAGAATGAATAAATAGAGATCAAGTGTTATATATTAATAATAAAAAGAGACAGAAAATTGTCTAAGGATATCATATAAAATAAAATAATCACATGAATTAAATAACTGATTTTATAATGACAGAATTCATAATATCTAACATATAAAACGTACTATCAAGGATTTTCCCCAAGATATCTAAAAATACCATAAGGCCTCGTGATACGACATATATGTAAATGGAAAGGGCCTAAAAATAAACAAGAAAGCTTGTCTCATGATACATGTTAATTCATGTGCGTGCTATATTAGGCCATACCCATCACTTATTATGTCCAATTCATTCCCCATATGAAAGGGGTAAAACATAATCTACATAAACATTCATACTGGAAAACTATAACACAAAATGTTAATACATTACCCAATAAATAAATATAATAATAAACTATGTAGATTAATAGGGTGAATGATATCAAAATAGTACATCCATAATAAATCTAATCATTAACCATTAGGATAAATAATAATTATGGTTTCACTATAACATATCCATGACACGACTTAAGTAAAATAAGGATTATTTTCATTGATCATTATAAATACCATAAAACATCCATTAAAAAAACTCATGAGGAGAATAATATTTTTAATTTGATTTTTTTTTCAAAAACAAGAAAAATTCATAATATTTTGAAAATTATTTCTCTCAAATATAAAATATAAAATTTTACAGGATTATTCAGAAAATTGAGTAGTCATGATATTGAGAAACTATGTTCTTGTCCTACAAGTTAGAAAAAATTCTATTCACATTATAGTAAAAAGGTTGAAAAGTACCTTATTCATAAAATATAAAATTTATTTATATAAAATAATTTTATAAAAATTCAATCTTGTGAAAAACATAAATTAATAAATCATTGTGTAAATTTTAAAAAAAGTCATGAAAATATTTTTAGAAAACATGGATAATGAATAAATAGGATTTTTGACAGAAGAGGTAAATAAAGTGAGCATTTCATAAAACAATTCTCAATCATTTTATGTACCATCAAGAGAAAAAATGTAATGTTACTTTAGAAAAATCATGAATAACCTGAGGTGAGGAAAATATATTGGGTTTATGATAGAATTATCAAACCATACCCCCAAGGGAGGCTTAAACGTAAAAAATATTGAATAATTAATAGATTTAAAAAAAACCATTACCATTATCATAAATTTGCATTATAAACTCCATGAAATACATAAAATTAAATTAAATCTGATATACCTTAAAACCTAATAGGTTAATGATAAAAAATATCAAATTTTCATTGTATACACCATAAAAATGAGTAAGTGGTTAATATGACGTATGTCTCATAAAAGTAAAAGAGAGATGAGAAAACCATTACCTTAGGGTTGAATTCCTTTATTTGAGTATGAACGCTATGTATAATAAATATATATTTATTATAAATACATTACATAACCATAATCATATATATCCTACCATATATGATTTAATTATAACCCTTTTTCACCCATTAATTTTTAATTCATTATTAAAATCATTATTCCGGGTGATAAATTATTCATTATTCATGAATGATTTGTTTTATTAGTAGTGGTTTTTTATTGTTCACGGTTACATAATATAAAAATTTATATCATGATAGAAATATCATATATACTATTTACACACAAATTTATATTATTCCAAAAATTTTAAAAATAAAAAAAGCATTTACACTGTTCACGGAAATGGTTCGCTGTTTGTACGAATGAATGGATTTTTTCATTTTTTAAGGGTGGAATGAATGAAAGTTAAATAATAAATCTATCTTTAAGAATAATAATTATTTCATCTGCATAATATATATTCATAAAATACATCCTTATTACTATCCAATTAAAAGGTAAATGAAAATCAGATAACATCACTACGTCGAGGTGGTAGTCCCCATATACTCATGATCGGCGTTATTCTTTCTAATGGAATTTCATTAAATAATTTTTATTTTAATATTTTAATTACACAAGAAAATTAATGTCATATATTTAATATATATTCCTTAGCTCTATCATTATAATAGTTCAAGTGAAATACTGATGAAAAATGGATTTCACCACTACGTGGAGAAGGTAAGTCATACGTGTAGAGGAGTGATTTTTTACAATTCATATAAAAGAAAATATATATAATATGGTGGACCCATAAATATAGTAAATTTTGTTTATATGGATTATACTGGATTTATTTTCATAGGGTATGTTGAATACTTTATGATGATGTTTAAGAAGAAATAAACTTGAAGGAAACAGTAATGACGATTGCGTATTCTATGGTATACATACATTAGATATATTGTAAATGAAATTAGCATATGTATTTTTAAAACAAATGAACCTATAAAACATGGATAATTATATTCATATGAGAAATTTGTTTTTTTTTGGTCGATCTATATGGATAAATGTGTGTTGCATACTAACCTAGGATAACCAGAACAATCACCCAAATCATCACATTAACGACTGTGATTTGTCAAATATTAAAAAAATATTTAATATAAAAAATAATAATACATACAACCAAATTAAGAATTGGAAAAAATAAATATAAAACTGATATGATTAGGATGAACCATAAAGTATCAAAAGTATAGAAAAACTGGTCACCATGTGACCAGCTGGCCCCTCCAAGCCAGTCCCAATATAAAACAATGATTTAAAGAGAACCCAACATGATACAGAATTCCCACCGCTTTACTAGTATCCTACAGAAAAGGTCAAAGGAAATATAATTGTAGAATTATGGTGTAATATATCCCAGTAGGTAACTAAAACATTCTATATAGGATCTACTATAAACAATTTACAATTTCATACTTTAAAACATAACAGTTTTGCAAGAATTTTTATAACAAAGAAAATTAAAAACTATTCTCAAACATTCGTTGATTTTCCAAAAATTTCATATCATATTTTCCAAATATAGGATAAATAAGGTAATGATAAGAAAATATAAACATCAATGTGATACAATATTTACAAAATAATATTTCATGAAACAAATAAACAAAAACAACAATGACCCTTCCAGTCGGGCTGTATCATATGGGACGTTACGTACTAAATACTCACCATCCAAAATTGTATAATGTTATATCTAAAAAATATCAGGAGCTTCCATAGTACATCAATATTAAAGAGGATAACTCCTTGTGGTTTTTCATAAACTAAAGCTACCCTTGCCTCTTTCATGAGGTACCCAAGGTTCTCGCTATGCAATGTTTTTAAAATTCTATTTTAAAAATAATGTTCTCATTTTGTATAAAAAAATTTCAAATACAAGACAATATGGTTTAGAACATGAAAATAATTTTTTTCTAGATCAAGGAAATTATGTTTTCCAAGACAAAAAACACTTGAAACAATGAATCCAAGACATTTCTAATTTCAACATGTTCAAATCCATATCAAATCTCAATGAAAAAATAAGAAAAACATGCAATTAAAGTCATTGGAATATATATAAAGATCCACCTATCTAAAAGATGTAGAAAACCTATCATCCTTTTATAATTAGGATTTAAAACCTTAAGATCTATCTTCAGAAGATCGAGCATGATAAGAGAAAAAAAATTATTTATATAAAATGCTATCCAATCACAAAAACTACATCCAAACCATTTTCACACCAAAAATATTATATTATTTCGAAGTAAATCTTAACCAAATAGAATAAATCTAACCCTAATGGTGATTAGTTTCAAAATGAATCAATCTAGATGGAAAGGAATCACCCAAAATTACCTAGGATGGTCTTCAGGTTGATATAACAAGGTTGTAACGAAAAATGAATGAAACAAATCACTCGTACAATTCTCTAAAAACCAACACCATGAAATTTACATGGTCTGTAACCCATTTACACATCAAGTAATCATATGGGTCAGTATATGCCCAAAACACTCATCATATTTTATTTTTAACCAACATTGTATTCATAAACGGAGTGTGCCTTTTACACTAAATGTAATCCTTTCAAGCCATGAACCCCGTTCATAGATTATTTCTAGAATCCGTTACATGTAATGCACTTCGCTTACAAGGTGTGTAAGTTCCAAATGAGTAGTATAAAGCCCATGTTTTATGGTAAAGATTCCAGAAAATATATAATTTCACAATTAAAGGTATTTTATAATTCAATTGTTAAAAATACTCATCCAATGAAAAATGAAACCAAATGAAATTATTAGAACATATATGGAAAAAAAGTAATGGGGTATTATAATCATTCCATCATAAAAACATTTTTCCTGATAATGAGATCAAGATCCTGGATCAAAAAAATAGAATTCCATAGCTACCTAATCAATGAATCTCTCTGCCATATATCATGGTGATCCTATCATCACATCAAGAGTACCCAGACTAGGAGGATCATTCTACAACAAAGTACCTTGTCATGGTGATTTATATTCTGAACTGGATACTCAAAAAAGTTTTATCGAACTTGAGTTATATATCCTTTCGTATAATCGCATGTGACAGATCTGATATATAACTCCTCAATTAGTTAACATGAAACATGTTGTTTATATAATTTATGCCAGATGGTAAAGGAAACTAATAGTCCAACCTCCCTAGTCAATCAGTGATCTCAAGGGGACCCACAAACTATATTGTCAACCAACCATCTATAGAATCAAAAAAATCCACTAGGAGTCTGAGACCAGTCACTCGAGGTCTCCCCACTATTTAGAATTTATCATAATCATTAGATCTCTATTACTATCATATGATTAAGTCCAAATATCCTTTAATAATATGATTCAACATTTGTTAAATCTAATAAAACATGTCCACTAATCTTCTTCACTTCCATTCTAATGTTTTTAAACAAACTCATTAGAGACCACTTTTACAATTATTCATTAACTTTATCTATCTTTAATTTTCATCTCCACGAATTTAAAATGAAATTTCTTTTCACATGGGTATATATGATATAAAAATACAAGGTCTAAAGATACTCAACCAAATGTTTATATCACATATTAAGAATATTCTAAGTTAAAAATATACTTCAGTATTATATTACTAAAATATACGATAACCCATTCCATAAAGAGATGGGGATGACACATTTTTAGTGCATGCATAACAACTACCAAGTCATGTTCATTGGTAGGATTGTTCTTATCATGAGGGAGTTACTAAAAAGGTCCATAAGTCCCAATCCATTTCCCCTACATCAAGGAAATCCCATAACCTATACCAGAACCATTGAAGAAAAAATCATAACCCAAACCTAGTTCTAGAAGAATCATATTTGGTGCTGAAGTCAACCATATCTTAATCTACTTAAAATAACTCTGAAAATTTTCATTCCATCCAAAGAATTCATCCTTATAGGATAAAAATTACATTGGAGATGTGATATTAGAGAATTAATAAACAACCAATATATAATTACCCACATCCTCAAGAAGCTCAATATATCAAAAAAAATTCTGGGATACTCCCATGTCTTAACTGGTTTCACCTTTTCATGATCTACTTAGACCACCCTCTAAGATATAACATTCATAAAAAATGTCACTTCCTAGTTTGAAAAATCACACTTGGGAAGTTTACCATGTAGATTATGATCCCTCAAGTTTCAATTAATTATATACAAATGGTCATTGTTCTCCCCCTATAACATAAAGTACACCAAAATATATTCCATGAAAAACCCAAAAAAAGTACAAGAACTAAATAAATATTCAGTTTATCAAGACCATAAAAACTTCTAGAGAAATAGTGAGATCGAATGGAATAACCAAAACCATGAAATACCCATATCAACCCTAAAACATTGCCTTATGTGTGTCCTCCACATAGACTCTCAACTAATGGTACCCTGACTATAGTTCAATATTATAAAACACACAACCCCCACTAAGCTGATCAAATATATCCCCAATTCTTGGTAATTTATAATTATTCTTGATGGTAACCCAATTTAATATTTGATGAATCTCATATTTTCATATATTTTATACTTTAAATCATTGTTTATAATCCCACCATAGTGTTATTGAATGTGTAATTGTAATGTTTTTAGGTTTTAGTGTTATTTTGAACCCAAATGTGAAAGACGACTAATTCTGGATTTTTGACAGAATTTTACATCATGGGTATTTTGGCCATTTCAGGAAAATTAAAATTCCAATTATTCTGATTAAATTTTTTTTAGAATCCTAATTTTATTTCCTTCAACTTTTTCTTCTGGACCAGGATCTAATTCGACCATCATGAGGTCCAAACAATCCAATAAAGTTGAAGATTATTCAGGAACACCAAGGAAGCTTCCTGGAAATTTCATCCCGGCAAAAATAAGAGTAAATTATACATAACGCATTCATCACTTGTCCAAATGCGCTGATATTTTGAGGGTGAACAGACAAGACATATATACACAACATTCATGATGGGTGGAACGCGTGAAGATGTCATTAAAAGGGTCTACAACGCGTCCACATTTGAGGTAAAAATTCTGCATATAAAAGGAGGCCCTCACCTCCTTCCCAAAGCATCCTATTTTTTCCATCCATTCCTTCAAGGCACCAAGGAGGACATCTCTACCGAGGGAGGCCGGCCGCAAATCTTCCACCATTCTTTTTATTTTATTTCTTTTCTTTAATTTTAGTTTTTAATTGTAATTTAGATTTCTAATAAATTCATGCATTGTTTTTATTTTTGTGTCCACCGATTCACCCTCTTTTCTTCCTCTCATCTTACCATCATGAACTATAATACTCATGATCATGAGTAACTAATAAGAGGAATATCCCAAGGGAGTAATCTGGTTCTTGAACCCAAGACCATCTTCTTAATATTCTTTGAGTTAATTCTAAGGATAATTTATAGTGGGTGTAATCCTCACTGTGGTTGTCTAAAAGTTAACTTCTTAATCTACAACCATTTTCCCTCGATTGAGGAGGTGGATGGAGGGTGTTCTGGGCGATTTCTAAGTAGGATTTTTATTCAAAAATGGTGTAGAATAAGGTGTGCACACATACGATGGAGTGTGTACACTAAGAATATTTGAAGCTGACCAATGAAGGTGCTCCCTGAATATTCTCTCGGGAGAACTTTCTTTCTTCCCTAATTACATTCTGTTTAGCATTGCATGGTAATTTAGAATTAAATTTTAGTTTCTTCTGATTTATGAATTTCATTTATTTTATTAAATTACATTTATTTCATAAAACATTAAACAACAAAAAAGAATTACATTAGGTGGAATAGAAGTAGTGATTTATTAACCACAAAAGCTCCTCAAGAGAACAACCGAGGCCAGCCACTGTGTTGCACTTAGTATAAATATTTTTGAGAGTGCACACAACAACACTTCATCAAATTGGCTCCATTTACGGGGATCCAAGTGGTTTTAATTCACTATTTTTTATTCACATTATGTAAATAATTTTCCATTCATTTAAAAAAAACAATAAAAAAATCAAAAATTTCAAAAACTAAAAAAATATATTCTTTGTTCATGATGTCTTTCAATTCAAATTTTTATTCATGGACTAAACAATATCACGTGCCAGAAAATGTTTGAATTGAACTTGATGCTCAATTTCATAGGATTAGTGATAAAGTTCAAAAACTAGAGATCCAAATAGAATTGATTGCAGAATATGTACGCGCATCCCAAGAACAACCCGAACCTGAACTAGAACCTGAACCAGAACAAGTGGTGGAAGATATTTCACCCATCATTTTTTATTCTAAAGAACCTGAGGAGGGTGATAAAGAACTTCTAAAGAAACTTATCACATCATCCCGCACTCAACCATTTCTTGAGGGTGTCCCAGAAGTACACATTCCAAGTGATTCACTAATGGGAGGTCAACATTTTTTTGAAGAATCTTGGAATAACTTTGTCAAAGTTAACTTGAAACATGATCCTCCCATGCTTTATATTGAAAAATATGTACCTTTTGACCTCAATATTGCTTTGGAAGATGAAGAAGAAGATGTACATGCTGAGATGAAGTTGCCAATGGTCCTGTCAGAAGAAATCAATTTCTAAGATGACTTACTTGAAAGGGAAGATTTCTTTATTGATTCTTCATGTTTTAATTTTATTCAAACTGAATTGTTTTCTGACTTCTACTTTCCTGATATTTGGAATATAGCACAAATGGATCGGGCCTTGGATGTCGATGATGAGACTACCCAAGTGGTGGTAATAAAGGAAGAAGATCCGGAGAAGCTGGTGGTGGTGTGACTGCCTCCTATACATCAACTTTTATATCATGTAGAGGAGGACACCACCGAAGTTAACAGGGAGCACCCTTATCTTTTATTCCCTCCCACTTCGAAAATCAAATTTCTTCTTTATTATTTCTCTGGGGTTGGGAACATTCTTATCTTATTTGGGGTTCTCTACTTTCAGTGTTTAATCATGGACATCGGGAAAACTCACATGTGGTGGTTCATCTCAAAGAAACCACGCACACCTTCTGATTGGGGATAATCTACTAAAACTGCCTCACTAGGGGCAGTAAAAACCTAGAACCCGCTTGGGGGTATAAACCAAGCATTACCTCTTTTCTTTTCCTTTTCTCATTATTTTTATTTATTTTTTCTTATTTATTTTTATTACATTCTTGTATTCTTAATGTGGTTTCTTCTAGGAGCTTAACTCAAGGCATCCACTTCTAAAATAATGTCACGTTGTATCATTCTTTCCCTTTGATTTTTTTACCTTTATATTTATATTTTGTTGAGTTGAAATAAGGGGTAGTTAAATTTAAGTGTGGGGGAGTGTCAACCTGCTTAGTTCTTCTTGTGTGCTTTTTATTTTTTTTAGGATTTTTGAGCTTTAATGAATATTCTTATCACTTTTCACACATCAATTGATTATAAAGAGTTGAAATGATTTTTGAAATAATGTTTTTTATATGACTGTTGATGTGAAAACATTTTTCTTGAATTGGATTGTCAAATTTTTTTATGAGTTTGACTGATTTCTGAAATCCATGAACATGAAATATTGACTCGAAATATTTTTTCCAATCCTGTGAGGTATTCTAAACCACTTTTACATATTCTTCCTAATACCCCCACTTTCTTGAGGGAAACATGAATTTTGTGTGAGAACCAAAATTTGTGATTATTTCTCTTTCGAAGATTTGGATTTCATGGAATGTATTTAAAATGATTGAGGCATCTATTTAGCTAGAAAAATTTTATCTTAAGACCCACCTTTACATTTATCCTTCGTAATCCCATAGATTCCATGAATTTACTTATAGGTTTAGGCCACATTACAAGCCAATTTTTCCTTACCTACCCGCACTTTTAGTATTTTTGCATGCATATTTCAAGTTTGAGTGTGGGGGAAGGGCCTTTCGTGTGAATTCCTTGGGATTTGTATCATTTATGGGTAGTGAAAAGTGTGTGTCAATATTTTGGGCAGTGGATAACAAGAGAATTGGGCATGTGTCGTCACTTCATTGTGCTTTATTTGTTTCATCCATTTCTCCTAAAAAAAGAAAACAAAAAAATGGCGATGAGCTTGAACTCCTCACTGTACATTATTTTATGAATAATGTCCCTCCCAAAAAAATCAAGGGCATGAGTTGTCATTCATTCATTGTATTAAATTTTCAGCTCATCCTCCATAAAAAAGAGGAAAAAAAAAGAAAATAAAGTTGTGCCTTTCTGGAGCTTTAAAAAAAAGAGGAGAACTTAGATGATATCATTCATTATAATCATTTATTGGATCATTTACCATGTAATAATGATGGGTGGGGTTGTTTTTCACATTTACAATCAGTATTGAGTGAGTAATTTCCTGTGTTTTCACTTGATTTAATCATGCATTGTACTTAAAAGTTCAACCTCCTCTTTCTAGCTTGGAACATTTTTCAATCATTTTACCACCGACCCTAAGCCACAGAATCATTTGAACCTTTAATTAAATCCCTCATTATTAAATTCATTTTCATGTTTCATGCTGTTGAGATATGATAATTTTCACAAAACTATGGTGATACATGCGATTTTCAAGTATGAGTATAACTCTAGATTCAATTTCTCTTGAGTGAAAAGTGACATAAAATTCAATGTGAGGTAGGTTGTGATTGGGTCGTGGATTGATTTATGAGGTTGAAAAAATTTTAATTATTGAAATGAAAATGAGTGAATTATTTTCCATAAATGAGACATGATGGAATTCAATTTTGGATTAAATCATTGACATTTTCTCATTTTTTATTGTTGTGTGGATTTTGATTTGGATGTAAGATGATTGCCCAGGAGTGCAATGTTTAAGTGTGGGGGAGTGATGAATCTCATATTTTCATATATTTTATACTGTAAATCATTTTTTATACTCCCACCATAGTGTTATTGAATGGGTAATTGTCATGTTTTTAGGTTTTAGTGTTATTTTGACCCCAAATGTGAAAAATGACTAATTCTGGATTATTGACATAATTTTACGTCAGGGGTATTTTGTTCATTTAAGGAAAAATAAAATTCCAAATCTTCTGATTCAAATTTTGTTAGAATGCTTATTTTATTTCCTTCAACTTTTTATTCTGGACCAGGATCTGATTCGACCATCTTGAGGTCCAAACAATCCAATGAAGTTGAAGATTATTCAGGAACACCAAGGAAGCTTCCTGGAAATTTCATCCAGACAAAAATAAGTGTAAATTGGATATAACGCATTCATCACTTGTCCAAATGTGCTGATATTTTTATGGTGACCGGCCAAGACATATATGAACAACATACATGAAGGGTGGAACACGTGATGATGTCATTAAAAGGGTCTACAACGCCTCAACATTTGAGGGACAAATTCTGGCTATAAAAGGAGGCCCTCACCTCCTTCCCAAAGCATCCCATTTTTCCATCCATTCCTTCAAGGCACCAAGGAGGACATCTCCACCGAGGGAGGCCGGCTGCAAATCTTCCACCATTATTTTTATTTTATTTCTTTTCTTTAATTTTATTTTTTAATTGTAATTTAGATTTCTAATAAATTCATGCATTATTTTAATTTTTGTGTCCACCGATTCACCCTCTTTTCTTCCTCTCATCTTACATTCCTGAACTATAATACTCATGATCGTGAGTAACTAATAAGAGGAATATCCCAAGAGAGTAATCTGGTTCTAAAACCCAAGACCATCTTGTTAATATTATTTGAGTTAATTCTAAGGATAATTTATAGTGGGTGTAATCCTCACTGTGGTTGTCTAAAGGTTAACTTCTTAATCTACAACCATTTTCCCTCGATTGAGGAGGTGGATGGAGGGTGTGCTTGGAGATTGCTAAGTAGGCTTCTCATTCACAAATGGGGTAGAATAAGGTGTGCACACATACGATGGAGTGTGTACACTAAGAATATTTGAAGCTTTCCAATGAAGGTGCTCCCTGAATATTCTCTCGGGAGAACTTTATTTCTTCCCTAATTACATTCAGTTTAGCATTGCATGGTAATTTAGAATTAAATTTTAGTTTCATCTAATTTGTGAATTTCATTTATTTTATTAAATTAAATTTATTTCATAAAACATTAAACAACAAAAAGAAATTAGATTAGGTGGAATATAAGTAGTTATTTATTAACCACAAAAGCTCCTCCAGAGAACGACCGAGGTCAGCCACTGTGCTGCACTTAGTATAAGTATTTTTGCGAGCGCACACGACAACGCTTCGTCAAATTGGCTCTGTTTCCGGGGATCCAAGTGGTTTTAATTCCCTATTTTTTATTCACATTGTGTAAATAATTTTCCATTCATTTAAAAAACAACAAAAAAATTAAAAATTTCAAAAACTAAAAAAATATATTATTTGTTCATGATGTCTTTCAATTCAAATTTTTATTCATGGACTGAACAATCTCATGTGCCTAGAAAATGTTTGCAATGAACTTGATGCTCAATTTCATAGGATTAGTGATAAAGTTCAAAAACTGGAGAGCCAAATAGAATTTATTGCAGAATACGTACGCGCATCCCAAGAACAACCCGAACGAGTGGTGGAAGAGATTTCACCCATCATTTTTTATGCTAAAGAACCTGAGGCGGGTGATAATGAACTTATAAAGGAACTTATCACATCGTCCCGCACTCAACCATTGCTCGAGGGTGTCCCAGAAGTACACATTCCAACTGATTCACTAATGGGAGGTCAACATTTTTTTGAAGAATCTTGGAATAACATTGTCAAGGATAACCTGAAACATGATCCTCCCATGATTTATATTGAACAATATGTACCTTTTGACTTCAATATTGCTTTGGAAGATGAAGAAGAAGATGCACATGCTGAGACGAAGTTGCCAATGGTCCTCTCAGAAGAAATCAATTTCCAGTCTGACTTACTTGAAAGGGAAGATTTCTTTATTCATTCTTCATGTTTTAATTTTATTCAAACTGAATTGTTTTCTGACTTCTCCTTTCCTGAAGTTTCGGATATATCACAAATGGATCGGGCCTTGGATGTTGATGATGAGACCACCCAAGTGGTGGTAATCATGGAAGAAGATCTGGAGAAGCTGGTGGTGGTGCGACTGCCTCCTATACATCAACTTTTATATCACATAGAAGAGGACACCACTGAAGCTAATAGGGAGCACCCTTATCTTTTATTCCCTCCCACTTCGAAAATCAAATTTCTTCTTTATTATTTCTCTGGGGTTGGGAACATTCTTATCTTATTTGGGGTTCTCTACTTTCAGTTTTTAATCATGGACATCGGGAAAACTCACATGTGGTGGTTCCTCTCAAAGAAACCACACCCACCTTCTGATTGGGGATAATCTACTGAAACTGCCTTACAAGGGGCAGTAAAAACCTAGCACCCGCTTGGGGGTCTAAACCAAGCATTATCTCTTTTCTTGTCCTTTTCTCATTATTTTTATTTATTTTTTCTTATTTATTTTTATTACTTTCTTGTAGTCTTAAATTGGTTGCTTCTAGGAGCTTAACTCAAGGCATCCACTTCTAAAATAATGTCACATTGTATCTTTCCTTCCCTTTGATTTTTTTACCTTTATATTTATATTTTGTTGAGTTGAAATAAGGGTTAGTTAAATTTAACTGTGGGGGAGTGTCAACCTGCTTAGTTCTTCTTGTGTGCTTATCATTTTTTTAGGATTTTTGAGCTTTAATGAATATTCTTATCACTTTTCACACATCAATTGATTTTAAAGAGTTAAAATGATTTTTGAAATAATGTATTTTAAATGATTGTTGATGTGAAAACATTTTTCTTGAATTGGATTGTCAAAAAAATTTATGAGTTTGACTGATTTCTGAAATCCATGAACATGAAACACTGAATAAAAATATTTTTTCCAATCCTGTGAGGTATTCTAATCCACTTTTACATATTCTTCCTAATACCCCCACTTTCACGAGGGAAACTTGAATTTTGTGTGAGAACCATAATTTTTGATTAATTATCTTTCGAAGCTTTGGATTTCATGGAATGTATTTAAAATGATTGAGGCATCTATTTGGATAGACACATTTTATCTTAAGACCCACCTTTACATTTATCCTTCGTAAGACCTTAGATTCCATGAATTTCCTTATTGGTTTAAGCCACATTACAAGCCAATTTTTCCTTACCTACCCGCACTTTTAGTATTTTTGCATGGATATTTCAAGTTTGAGTGTGGGGGAAGGGCCTTTCATGTGTGTTCCTTGGGATTTGTATCATTTATGGGTAGTGCAAAGTGTGTGTCAATATTTTGGGTAGTGGATAACAAGATAATTGGGCATGTATCCTCACTTCATTGTGCTTTATTTGTTTCATCCATTTCTCCAAAAAAAGAAAACCAAAAAATGGCGATGAGCTTGAACTCCTCACTGTACATTATTTTATGACTCATGTCCCTCCCAAAAAAATCAAGGGCATGAGTTTTCATTCATTCATTGTATTCAATTTTCAGCTCATCCACCATAAAAAAAATGAAAAATAAAATAAAATAAAGTTGTGCCTTTTTGGAGCTTTAAAAAAAGAGGAGAACTTAGATGATATCATTCATTATAATCACTTATTAGCTCATGTAACATGTCATAAATATGGGTGGGGTTGTTTTTCACATTTACAAGCAGTATTGAGTGAGTAATTTCTTGTGTTTTCACATGATTTAATCATGCATTGTACTTAAAAGTTCAACCTCTTCTTTCTAGCTTGGAACATTTTTCAATCATTTTACCACCAACCCTAAGCCACAGAATCATTTGAACCTTTAATTGAATCCCTCATGATTAAATTCATTTTCATGTTTCACGCTGTGGAGATATGATAATTTTCACAAACCTATGGTGATACATGCGATTTTCAAGTATGAGTATAACTCTAGATTCAATTTCTCTTGAGTGAAAAGTGACATAAAATTCAATGTGAGGTAGGTTGTGATTGGGTCGTGGATTGATTTATGAGTTTCAACAAATTTTAATTATTTAAATGAAAATGAGAGAATTATTATCCATAAATGAGACATGATGGAATTCTATTTTGTATAAAATCATTGATATTTTCTCATTTTTGATTGTTGTGTGGATTTTGATTTGGATGTAAGATGATTGCCCAGGAGTGCAATGTTTATGTGTGGGGGAGTGATGAATCTCATAATTTCATATATTTTATACTATAAATCATTTTTTATAATCCCACCATAGCGTTATTGAATGGTTAATTGTCATGTTTTTAGGTTTTAGTGTTATTTTGAACGCAAATGTGAAAAATGACTAATTCTGGATTTTTGATAGAATTTTACGTCAAGGGTATTTTTGTCATTTAAGGAAAAATAACATTCCAAATATTCTGATTCAATTTTTTTTATAATCCTAATTTTATTTCCTTCAACTTTGTCTTCTGGACTAGGATCTGATTCGACCATCTTGAGGTCCAAACAATCCAATGAAGTTGAAGATTATTCAGGAACACCAAGGAAGCTTCCTGGAAATTTCATCCAGGAAAAAAATAAGAGTAAATTGGACATAACGCAATCATCACTTGTCCAAATGCGCAGATATTTTGAGGGTGACCGGCCAAGACATATATGCACAACATTCATGAAGGGTGAACACGTGAAGATGTCATTAAAAGGGTCTACAACGTGTCGACATTTGAGGGACAAATTCTGCCAATAAAAGGAGGCCCTCACCTCCTTCCGAAAGCATCCCATTTTTCAATCCATTCCTTCAAGGCAGCAAGGAGTACATCTCCACCAAGGGAGGCCAGCCGCAAATCTTCCACCATTATTTTTATTTTATTTCTTTTCTTTAATTTTAGTTTTTAATTGTAATTTAGATTTCTAATAAATTCATGCATTGTTTTTATTTTTGTGTCCACCGATTCACCCTCTTTTCTTCCTCTCATCTTACCATTGTGAACTATAATACTCATGATCATGAGTAACTAATAAGAGGAATGTCCCAAGGGAGTAATGTGGTTCTTGAACCCAAGACCATCTTCTTAATATTCATTGAGTTAATTCTAAGAATAATTCATAGTGTGTATAATCCTCACTGTGGTTGTCTAAAGGTTAACTTCTTAATCTACAACCATTTTCCCTCGATTGAGGAGGTGGATGGAGGGTGTGCTTGGAGATCGATGAGTAGTCTTTTCATTCAAAAATGGGGTATAACAAGGTGTGCACACATACTATGGAGTGTGTACACTAAGAATATTTGAAGTTGGCCAATGAAGGTGCTCCCTGAATATTCTCTCGGGAGAACTTTCTTTCTTCCCTAATTACATTCTGTTTAGCATTGCATGGTAATTTAGAATTAAATTTTAGTTTCTTCTGATTTATGAATTTCATTTATTTTATTAAATTACACTTATTTCATAAAACATTAGACAAAAAAAAATAATTAGATTAGGTTGAATAGAAGTAGTGATTTATTAACCCCAAAAGCTCCTCAAGAGAAAGACCGAGGTCAGCCACTGTGCTGCACTTAGTATAAATATTTTTGAGAGCGTACACGACAACGCTTTTTCAAATTGGCTCCGTTTTCGGGGATCCAAGTGGTTTTAATTCACTATTTTTTATTCACATTGTTTATATAATTTTCCATTCATTTAAAAAAAACTACAAAAAAATCAAAAATTTCAAAAACTAAGAAAATATATTCTTTGTTCATGATGTCTTTCAATTCAAATTTTTATTCATGGAATGAACAATCTCATATGCCAGAAAATGTTTGCAATAAACTTGATGCTCAATTTCATAGGATTAGTGATAATGTTCAAAAATTGGAGAGCCAAATAGAATTGATTGCAGAATATGTACACGCATCCCAAGAACAACCCAAACCTGAACCAGAACCTGAACCAGAACGAGTGGTGGAAGAGATTTCACCCATCCTTTTTTATGCCAAAGAACTTGAGGCGGGTGATAAAGAAATTCTAAAGGAACTTATCACATCATCCCGCACTCAACCATTACTCGAGGGGGTCCTAGAAGTACACATTCCAACTGATTCACTAATGGGAGGTCAATATTTTTTTGAATAATCTTGGAATAACTTTGTCAAAGATAACTTTAAACATGATCCTCCCATGCTTTATATTGAACAATATGTACCTTTTGACCTAAATATTGCTTTGGAAGATGAAGAAGAAGATGCACATGCTGAGATGAAGTTGTCAATGGTCCTGTTAGAAGAAATCAATTTTGAAGCTGACTTAATTGAAAGGTAATATTTCTTTATTGATTCGTCATGTTTTAATTTTATTCAAACTGAATTGTTTTCTGACTTCTCCTTTCCTGAAATTTCGGATATAGCACAAATGGATCGGGCCTTGGATGTTGAAGATGAGACCACCCAAGTGGTGGTAATCAAGGAAGAAGATCTGGAGAAGCTGGTGGTGGTGCGACTGCATCCTATACATCAACTTTTATATCACATAGAGGAGGACACCACCAAAGTTAACAGGGAGCACCCTTATCTTTTATTCCCTCCCACATCAAAAATCAAATTTCTTCTTTATTATTTCTCTAGGGTTGGGAACATTCTTATCTTATTTGGGGTTCTCTAATTTCAGTGTTTAATCATGGACATCGGGAAAACTCAAATGTGGTGGTTCATCTCAAAGAAACCACACCCACCTTCTGATTGGGGATAATCTACTGAAACTGCCTCACTAGGGCCAGTAAAAACCTAGCACCCGCTTGGGGGTCTAAACCATGCATTATCTTTTTTCTTTTCCTTTTCTCATTATTTTTATTTATTTTTTCTTATTTATTTTTATTACTTTCTTGTAGTCTTAATGTGGTTGCTTCTAGGAGCTTAACTCAAGCCATCCACTTCTAAAATAATGTCACATTGTATCTTTCCTTCCCTTTGATTTTTTTACCTTTATATTTATATTCTGTTGAGTTGAAAAAAGGGGTAGTTAAATTTAAGTTTGGGGTAGTGTCAACCTGCTTAGTTCTTCTTGTGTGCTTTTCATTTTTTTAGGATTTTTGATCTTTAATGAATATTCTTATCACTTTTCACACATCAATTGATTATAAAGAGTTGAAATGATTTTTGAAATAATTTATTTTAAAAGATTGTTGATGTGAAAACATTTTTCTTCAATTGGATTATCAAAAAAATTTATGTGTTTGACTGATTTCTGAAATCCATGAACATGAAACACTGACTCAAAATATTTTTTCCAATCCTGTGAGGTGTTCTAAACCACTTTTAAATATTTTTCCTAATACCCCCACTTTCTTGAGGGAAACTTGAATTTTGTGTGACAACCAGAATTTGTGATTAATTCTCTTTCGAAGCTTTGGATTTCATGGAATGTATTTAAAATGATTGAGGCATCTATTTGGCTAGACACATTTTATCTTAAGACCCACGTTTACATTTATCCTTCGTAAGCCCTTAGATTCCATGAATTGCCTTATAGGTTTAAGCCACATTACAAGCCAATTTTTCCTTACCTACCCACACTTTTAGTATTTTTGCATGGATATTTCAAGTTTGAGTGTGGGGGAAGGGCCTTTCGTGTGCGTTACATGGGATTTGTATCATTTATGGGTAGTGAAAAGTGTGTGTCAATATTTTGGGAAGTGGATAACAAGAGAATTGGGCATGTGTCGTCACTTCATTGTGCTTTATTTGTTTCATCCATTTCTCCTAAAAAAAGAAAACAAAAAATGGCGATGAGCTTGAACTCCTCACTGTACATTCTTTATGACTCATGTCCCTCCCAAAAAAATCAAGGGCATGAGTTGTCATTCATTCATTTTATTCAATTTTCATCTCATCCTCCATAAAAAAAGAAAAAAAAATAAAGTTGTGCCTTTCTGGAGCATTAAAAAAAAGAGGAGAACTTAGATGATATCATTCATTATAATCACTTATTGGCTCATGTACCATGTCATAAAGATGGTTGGGGTTGTTTTTCACATTTACAAGCAGTATTGAGTGAGGAATTTCCTGTGTTTTCACTTGATTTAATCATGCATTGTACTTAAAAGTTCAACCTCCTCTTTCTAGCTTGGAACATTTTTCAATCATTTTACCATCAACCCTAAGCCACAGAATCATTTGAACCTTTAATTAAATCCCTCATGATTAAATTCATTTTCATGTTTCACACTGTGGAGATATGATAATTTTCACAAACCTATGGTGATACATGCGATTTTCAAGTATGAGTATAACTCTAGATTCAATTTCTCTTGAGTGAGTGACATAAAATTCAATGTGAGGTAGGTTGTGATTGGGTCATGGATTGATTTATGAGGTTGAACAAATTATAATTATTGAAATGAAAATGAGAGAATTATTATCCATAAATGAGACATGATGGAATTCTATTTTGGATAAAATCATTAATATTTTCTCATTTTTGATTGTTGTGTGGATTTTGATTTGGATGTAAGATGATTGCCCAGGAGTGTAATGCTTAAGTGTGGGGGAGTGATGAATCTCATATTTTCATATATTTTATATTGTAAATCACTGTTTATAATCCCACCATAGTGTTATTGAACGGGTAATTGTCATGTTTTTAGGTTTTAGTGTTATTTTGAACCCAAATGTGAAAAACGACTAATTTTGGATTTTTGACAGAATTTAACGTCAGGGGTATTTTGGTCATTTCAGGAAAAATAAAATTCCAAATCTTCTGATTAAATTTTTTTTAGAATCATAATTTTATTTCCTTTAACTTTTTCTTCTGTACCAGGATCTGATTCGACCATCTTGAGGTCCAAACAATCCAATGAAGTTGAAGATTATTCAGGAACACCAATGAAGCTTCCTGGAAATTTCATCCAGAAAACAATAAGAGTAAATTGGACTTAACGAATTCATCACTTGTCCGAATGCGCTTAAATTTTGAGGGTGAACGGCCAAGACATATATTCACAACATCAATGAAGGGTGGAAGGCGTGAAGAGGTCATTGAAAGGGTCTACAACACGTCGACATTTGAGGGACAAATTATGCCTATAAAAGGAGGCCTTCACCTCCTTCCCAAAGCATCCCATTTTTCCATCCATTCCTTCAAAGCACCAAGGAGGACATCTCCACCGAGGGAGGCCGACCACAAATCTTCCACCATTCTTTTTATTTTATTTCTTTTCTTTAATTTTAGTTTTTAATTGTAATTATATTTCTAATAAATTCATGAATTGTTTTTATTTTTGTGTCCACCGATTCACCCTCTTTTCTTCCTCTCATCTTACCAGCGTGAACTATAATACTCATGATCATGAGTAACTAATAAGAGGAATATCCCAAGGGATTAATTTGGTTCTTGATCCCAAGACCATCTTCTTAATATTCTTTGAGTTAATTCTAAGGATAATTTATAGTGGGTGTAATCCTCACTATGGTTGTCTAAAGGTTAACTTCTTAATCTACAACCATTTTCCCTCAATTGAGGAGGTGGATGGAGGGTGTCCTTGGAGATCGCCAAGTAGGATTTTCATTCACAACTGGGGTAGAATAAGGTGTGCACACATATGATGGAGTGTGTACACTAAGAATATTTGAAGCTGGCCAATAAAGGTGCTCCCTGAATATTCTCTCGGGAGAACTTTATTTCTTCCCTAATTACATTCTGTTTAGCATTGCATGTTAATTTATAATTAAATTTTAGTTTCTTCTGATTTATGAATTTCATTTATTTTATTAAATTACATTTATTTCATAAAACATTAAACAACAAAAAAGAATTAGATTAGGTGGAATAGAAGTAGTGATTTATTAACCACAGAAGCTCCTCAATATTCAATAGTCAATACAAATCATGAGACATTTATCTTACTTATTATGAAATTGTACATGGGAAGCCCATACAGACAAATTAAGATGAAAAACATTCTTTCTCTTTTAGTTTATCATGCTGAACCTTAAGCTCAACCAACTCAACGGGTTCCATCTGATAGGGTGGAATAAAAAAGGGAATCATTCTAGGAGGAGGTAAATAGTCAGGACAAACTCTCTCTATGGAAGTAAACTAATGAAGTCATCTATACATACCTCGGGTTACACACACACAAAAATAGTTAGTTGACAACTCCAATAAAGTTCGACAACATCAAAAAAAATCCCTGATAACTTACATGATACTATATCCACATGATAAAAAACATGCCATTCCCTTCCTAATCTATATTCCCACTCTCCCAATAAAACATGAGCAACCACATCAGAAGGTAAACAATCTTCATGACTATGATAACGGCCTATTTGGGCCTTTATGTTGATCATCCAATAAATGTCAATAATCAAGAAAATGATTTATAGATCATGAAATAAGGAATCCCAAACCACCTCAAGGTCAACTATCACCACCTAACATATGATGCACATGAAACATTTTATGTACCTCATTTCTAAAGGAATGGAAACATCCAACAAGAAAGGAATTAGATCCTAAAAACCCCAACATGAATATAAACATTGATGACAAAAAATAATGAGTAGAACCTATATTAAAAAAACATATCACCATAGAAGATGAGATAAACAATTTACCTCTAAAATTCAGTATCCTTACTTCATATTCCTCCATCAGAGAATTTTATGCAAAAAATAATCCCATACATAGCCACATAGACATCCTCTTTAGAAAGATAATGAGATCCACCACACCTAAGAGCCTAAAAATGAACCTAAAATCCCTTGATGAAGGCGGACACAACCTTAATACCTTTGTAAATCTTGCCACATAATCATTTTAGATCTTTAGATCACTCATATTGATGACAAGTTCTGGGATAATATGTACAATGAGGCATAGTATGATCTTGGATACAAAAATTGTAGAAGATATCCAATTTCTTCCTCGATGAATCCCCTTAAAGTGGTCCTGAAAAAACTAACCACTCTTACGTTTCCATTTCTTACAAGAAGAATCACACTGGCTAACAGTTATACTAGTTGATTCTCTTCCCACACATGTCCTTGTAGCTATGTATAATCCTGAAAATTTTGATTTATCCACTATATCCGAATGTTTGGAAGGCACAAAATAACTATCATTGATTGAATATCATCCCACAGTGCCCAATAGATCCAATGATCCTTTAGGTAATCATTTCAGACAATCACTACTGCCATATACACCCAATAATAAAAATGGGTGGAGTACTCTAGAATAGTATACATTCCTTTCTCCAAAGTCAGTAACTCCTAGAGACATTCCACATGTAATGAAACGGGATAAAACTTATGATTATTTGTTATCGGTAATTAAAACAAGGTAATAACCTTGTGTGGCATAGATTACAATATTAAATCACATGATATTATTTAAGGCCCATCCATCATATAAGTGGAAAACCCCACATAGGGATATTTAAGAGTCCTAACAATTTTGAAGATCCTCTCAATCTATTCAATCCACTACAGTCATTTTAAGGTGATTTATAACCTTCAAAGATAGGAAGGTGCATCTTGAAAAATTACGACATATGATCCACTGCTCGTACTAGGTTCCTGACACCCACTGACCCTAGTGTATGAATGGTATATATCATTGGATCAATAATAAAATGGTCCAATAGAGGATCTACATGTTGAACCATCATTGTAGATCCCCCTCTCGTATTTGGAAGATCTCCTCTAGGACCCATTTTTTGTTAGACACAATAAAATAACAATTTAGTCACAAGAAAATTGTAAAACCACAGAACCAACTTATACAATTAAAAAAAATACGATTTAAAATGATATGAATTTAAATAAATTGTGAATTATATCAAAAAAAGGAAAAAACATTTTAATTGAACATGTAAAACTAAATTGAATCCCACATATATTATTCAAATGGACTCACACACACGAATCCAAAAAACATAGTAGATAGGTAAATTTAAATATATTTCAAATAAAATTAATTTAAATTAACCTAAATACCAGATCTCTGACATAGTAAATATTTTTGATCCACCCATGGTAACTCAGATTCAGTCATGGGAGTGAGCTAGAAATAACCTTTTTCTACACATTCTTTCTAAATTTCAATGATCCTACTCATGTCTACCCAAGATATGGAACCTAATCAAGCAGTGCAAAAGCACTTCTAGATGGGTGACCTCCCTGATACCAATTTTTTACAAACTAACCTAGGTCAACCAGACCAGTCACCAATGTCATATCACTATGGGGTGGGTATAACTATGATAACAAAATAATTCTTGATTATTAGAAAAAAATACATACATTCAAATTACAAAGAAGAAATAAAGGGATATACAACTGTGCTAAATAGGCTAAACTAGAATGTATGATACGTCTAGAGAAACTAGTCTCAATGTTACTAATAGGCTAATCCAAACCATCCAGAAACTGAAAAATAGTGTAAAGATAATCCATTATGCTATATAATTAATTTACCCTTACTTGTAACCTTTCAAAAAATGCTTACAACTACTCGAAGACAGAATTAGGCTATGTGAAATGGAGCCTAATAGGTAACCATTGGTGAATCAATACAAGTTATACTATAAATAATACTCAAATTCATGCTCTAAAAAAATTTTATAAGAATTTTATAATAAAACAATTTCAAAAATATTTCTCAAACAATCCTTGGGTATTCAAAAAGTTTCATATCATTTTATCCAAATCTAGAACAAATCAGTTAATAACTATGAAGTATAGACATCTACATGACCCAACACCTAGGAATTAATATAGCATGAAATAAACAACTATAAACTACAATACACAATCAATTTGGGCTATATCATATGGGAAAATACATATTATACACTCATGATCCATGAAAGCATAACATTGGATATAAGTAATATTGATTCCTTCGACAGTCCATCGATATGAAAAAGGTTACCTCTTTGTGGTATCACACATAGTAAAGATACCCATTTCTCTTTCCCAACATACCCAAAATTCCAGATATGAAATGTTTTTCAATATTTGTTTCCAAAACCATTCTTTCAATTTTTATAAAACTATTTCAAAGCCTTGCCAATCTGCATCATGGTTTGAAAATCCATTTCTTTATAAATCAGGGAAATTCTATTTTCAAAGAAAAACCCACTTAAAATATTATCCCCTGAAATTTATAGTTTCAAAAAATGAAATTCCAATTCAAATATTAGGGAAATGAAAATATTAAAATAAAATTCATTAAATTATAATTCATTAATATTTCAACCAACATAAACAATGTTTTGAACATATATGCCTTTGACAATAGGGATTTAAAACCACAACATCTAACTTAAAATGGTCAAGGAACATAAGGGATTTATAATGATTGATATAAAATGATATCCTACCTGAAAACAATATCTAAACCAAAATTTCAACCAAAACCTTTGATAAATCTGAAGGAATGTTTACACATAGGGAAGAAATCTAACCCCAACAGAAATAAATCACAGAAAAAATCAATTCAAGCTTGAATGGATCACCCAAAATAATATAAGGAGGACTCTAAGTAGATATAAGAGGGATGAAGTGAAAAGTGAATAAACTATATGAATCGTAAGACTCTTTAAAAATCAACATCGTGATATTTACATGGAGTTTAACCCATTTACACAACTTGTAATCCTTTGGGTTTGTATATTCGAAAAATAACATCATCATTTTATTTAAAACCATATTTTTACTGATACGTAGTGTTTTACTATTAAATAGTGTGTAAATATTAAATTCCATGAACCCAATTCAGGTATTCTTTCGAGTATAAATTACATCGACTTCACATCACTTATATGTCATGAGTGTGCCTAGAAAGAAAGAAAAAAGTAGCTTTTTTTCTAAATATTCCAACAAATCCCTGACTTCACCATTATATGTATCCTCCCAATTACATATTAATCAAAATTTTCTTGATGAAAAAGGAAACCGAAAGAAAAGATTCTAACATACATGATAAAATGGTAATGGGGATGTATAATGTGGTGTAAATAATTGAAATAATGGTTTTAATTTTATTATAGATGGGAAGGGGATTATTAGAATGTATTAATGTATTAAATGAATATAATTTTTTTCCATTTATGAACAGATCCAAATTGATATAATTAAAATATATGATGAAGATCAGTTGAAATACTCTAATAAATTAAAATTTGGTAAGGTCTAAGTTCTGTTTTTATCCTTATCTTTTATTTTTTACCCCGCATAAACCCTTTTGACTATTACCATAATATTAATGTTTAATACCATTTAAGAGTTAATAATATTATAAAAAAGTGAAAAAACTCATAAAAGGACCATGGATTTTTTAGAACCAAATAAAATTAGTTTGGAAGAATGTAATATTTATTTTAAATTAAAATAACTTAATTATATTTTATTTATCATAAAATATAATTAATATCATATTAACACTATTATTTTAATTTGATATTAAATACATCAATACAAAGAGATCATTCACATATAATCATTTAAATCTTCCATAAATGTTTATATAGATCTATATATTTGTCTGAATCTTTAATACATTAAATCTATATAACTTTTATTAATTTATATATCATTTTTTTATTAATTGAATAAATTCTACTTCAGTGTTGTGTAAGAATTTATATTAATTATTTATTCACTACATATTTTAAAAAAACATGATGATGTGTAAAAATAATTTATATTTTAAAATTAAATTAATAACAATACACATAGTTTGGTTAACACCATGTTTGAAATATTATATTTATTAAAAACAAGACTTTGAAATTTTTGACATTCCATTGAATAAAATATTTTCAAGCCCATAATCAAATCCAAATGGGAAAAAAGGAAATATATTCAAAATTTAGATGATAATGGAAGATATTTAATAATCCAATTTTGTTTCCAAATTGTAGGGTTATTTTTTAGACCTTATAATATTTTTTTGATCTTTAATAACATGATTTACCCTTTACTATGGTAATCAAATTACTAATTTTTATATAAGTATTTAAAAAATGGGTAAAATTAATGAAATTTGAACATCATGATTTCATATATAGAATGAATTTTATAATATTAAATTTTGATATGTTTATGAAATTATAATTAAAATAAACTTGCAAAACATGATAAATATTAGTTTTTCAAAAAAAACCAATTTAATGTATATAAATGTTTTTATAGTAAATTAAACAAATAAAGAGATTTAAATGAACATAATTTCATTAATAATAAAAGATTAAAACAGTTTTTATATTTAAATAATTTTACAATTGAACGGAACTTTTTATATTCTTGAAACTGAAATATAGTTTTCAATAAAAATCCATATTTTTTACTATTCATTAAAAAATCAATATTTTTATAAAAATAATAAAATTAATCAGTAAGATAATTTGAATATTCTGATTCAAAAAAAAATATTATCATTATAAAATAAAACTTACATATATTACAAAATTTAAATATAATTTTTCATCATAAAAATTAATACAAACCATTTTTGAAGAAAACCTATTTGTGAAACATCAAATAACATTAAAGAAAGCTATGTATATATATCCTAATATTTAATAAATGGATTTTAATAAAGTGTGCCCTAAATATATATATGATTTATTATACAATTAATACTATTTATATTTTCTACCTTAATGTCCAGAATATAGTTGTCAAATAATAATATTTCACAGTTTGTTTAAACTCTGTGTTGGGTGTCGTGCCCACCCACAAAATTAATTTCTTTTTAAATAACAGGGTGATACAATTACAATGAATGTATATTGAATGGTTCATACAAAATATATATTAGTAGAATTATTTTTACTCTAGTGGTGAAACTGTTTCATGATGTCTTCTTGGATGACTTTTCAGGTCTCCTTCCTGAGAGGGAAATTGACTTTGGGATAGATCTCATAACAGGGGTCCAACCTATATTGATTTTTATATATTTTTTTTCATATGACTCAAAGAAACTAAATCTATGGCTCAAATATATATATATTCAAAAGAGTTTATCAGATGGTGAATATCCATCAAGGGTGATCAGGTACTATCCGTGAAGAATTAAGGTTGAATTCATTGGTTATATGCAGATTATATGATTCATAACCAAATATCCATAATGAATCAATATTAATTACCAAGGATAAATGATTTTTTGACCAATATCATCTGTATTTGGGGTTCTATAAGATTTAATTACAGTCATGTGACCACAATATTTGGTTTGTGGAGAATGATATACATAATATAGAATTCCGGTGTAGATACAAACTATATGATTATCTTATCCTATCATTCGGGCTGAAAAAAATGCACCAATAGTGTCAATGGATCTCATGAATATGTTCACTCATCTATATCTATATTTATACATTTTGGTTTTTAATTGTGATATCCTCATATAGTATTGGAATTTCGAAATTCATTCAAGGAACCATGAAATTATATTGAGTATAATTTTAACGGATTAGACTTATGAAAAACAATCAAACTATCACTTTTGGATTTAGAAGGTGTGGTTCCTTTGCAATAAAATATCTAAGGATATAAATTCTAAATATGTGAATATGGTTGAGCCTCTGATGTATTCGGTATAAAATATTTTTTTATTATCTGGACACAACTTATTTATCTAGTTACCAAATACAGTTATTATAGGACTTCTATATTTTGTAATCACATATGCATAGGATTTCAATGAATGGAGTGTTATTTTAGTGTAAAAAACTTTTTTATTTACTTCCTAGAACTGAAGATAATACCATTGAAATCACTAATTTTAATGTTTCTAGAGCCTGGGATTTAATATATAGATTACTATGATGTCTCAAAATTTTATTAGGATTTTGTGATGAAGTAGAGGGGATAAGTAGAATCATATGATTAATTTTAACTACAACCCCCATTTGTTGAAATACCAAACACATTAAATGGATTTTGTATCTTTTTTCCTTCCTTTAAATTGTGGGTGACATTTTTTCTTTTAGGAGATATTTTCTGTTTATAAGGAAACAAATATCCTATGATATATATCATCACCATGTTATTTAAACAAGAGGTTGAGGTGTTGGGTATATTATGTTAAACAATTATACTTTGAGATGTTCTATTCAACCAAAAGGGTAATTTTATTGTAGATAATCTCATGAGGAAATCATTAGAGATGAATATTATTGGTGGGAAACCATTATAGGAGGAATAATAATTCCTGATCAAGATAGTGGAATATAAAGTGTATTCATTAAAAGATCATGTATTTAATTCATATGAACCTTTATTGTTCAAGTCTTTATTATTGGACTACTTAAAAGTGAGGAAAAACATGGGACCTGAGTGCATTATGATGATGTAATGCTTGGTGGCGGTGTTTTTATTCTTGGGTGGTCCTTATAAAATGATGAAAAGGTAATAATTAATGATAGGTTTTCTGTGATATGTTCATTGACGGAAAAAATTATATGAAACAATCATGAATCAAAAAAGGTGGTGAATCTAGGTTTTATGAATATGTACAATGATATCTTATTCTAGATGTTTTTTGACCAGGTACAAAGAAAAAAATCAATGGTTTTATTTCATGATGTATTTCCTGCGAAAGGGTAAAGGTCAATCAACAACATCCTAGAGGTTTTCTAAAACCACATTCAATTCCTATATATATTTGAGATTACATTATTATGGACATTGTGATGGGGTTACCGAGATCCCAAAGAAGTCAGGATATCATTTATGTGATAGTTGATATTTTATAAATAGTTGGACACTTTTTTTTAATATGAGAGGGTTAATCAATAGATGAGTTGGTCAAGATATATGTATGCTAGATTGAATGAATAAATTGTTTGACTTTCTCTATTTTTCCAGATAGAGACAGATGTTTTCTTTCATAGTTATTGAATGGATTGTAATATGATTAAAGGTTTTAGTTGTATTTTGTAACAACATACCATACACACACCAATGATGATTTATATCCTTGACAATATCGATTGAGAGTGGATCAATTAAATTATTGGAGCATAGGGTGAGAATATAGCCTTAATTAGGTTCTCTTAAGTAGTAGTTTCCATGTTTCTATTAAGATGGTAACTTTTGAGGATCTCTATGAATTTCCATACTACTAAACATTTTATTTCATTGCGGTGGTTGAGGAATTGTATGTTGGGATGGGTATAGTATAATAGACCTTTGCGAGTTTGAATTTGATGAAGAATTGGTTTATTATTACTCATATATGGAAATTATCATAAGAGAACTAGGGGATATGACATTTGGTGTCCCTACTAGTGATTGTGTTTTCTTATAGATGTATGCTTGAATTGGTAATCATCATTTACAGATACTAGGAAATCTAGTACCATGGTATTTGGGACCATTTGTGATCATTGAATATATTTTACTAGTGTATTACCAAATTTACCTTACCCTTAATTATCAAGGAATTCATGATGTGTTGCACGTTTCTCAGTATTAGAGTTACACAATTGATCATGTGATTCTCATTGACTAATATGATGTTAATTTGGATAAAAATATATCCTTTTTGGAGCATCTGGTGTGGATTTCGGATCAGGGTGAAATGATTACATGGATGAAGATGATTATAATTGTTTGAGCCTTATTTCAATATGTATAGATCTAGCATGAAATCTAGGAGAATAAGGATTATTTATGAGGATAATGGTCTAACTTTATCAAGAAGTACTTATTAAAATGATTCTTGAGAATGATAATTTATTAGAGGGGGAGATTATAATGTCACATATTTTTATTTTCATGTATGTAAAATGTTATCTCCACCATATCCTTTTGATTAACCAAGTTCATCCATGTTTGGGTAAACACTATTGAGATTTTCAGTAGATTTTGGATGCTTTGGAGTCTCTTTGTTCCAAAACGGTCTATACCATAGTCATGGTGGAAGTTGTAGTGATCACTTGTGATCCATTTTTAAAATGTATAAGGCTCAAGGTGAAGTATGGTTATTGGAATAATCATAGTTCATTGGGGATTACCCTATAGGAAATATCCACATAAACCTCACCACATCCATGGTGAAGTTCATAGTGAAGGGAAACAAGATACACTTTTACACTAATTCCTTGTTGGTTCTATATCATCCTTGGTATGATCAAATCCACCAATGCATGGTAAAGGAAATGTTAGAGGTCGTTGTGGTGGTCATGTGAGTTTTTAAATGGAAGAAACCATCATCATTCATTGGTGATCATGAGAATTTGAAATGGGAGTCACATGGGACATTAATGAGAAGACTTTAATATAATATTAATAAATTTTATCCTTATTAATTGATTCATCGTTCTTCTCTTAATAATTTCCTGATATAATATATTTTTCTATACACTCTTCTAATGAACCTTGGGTGACCAATTCGACCCATATTATGTTGAGGATTATCTTTTGGATATTCTCAATTATCCCAAACTATTTATTAAATCTTTCTATATGAATTAAGACATAGAAGATGGTTTCTATTCATATTGAAAGATAATAATGGGTGCCTCCCATATTCCCCCTTTTTTCATTCCTTGGGTGATAAAGTCCTCATTATTTAAATGAATTTGAATTTATTTTTTGATGGTTTTGAGTTTTTGGTATGTGTTAGTTTTCCCTTGTAATTTTCATCTTCTTGAACTTGATCATGTTCCCTTATCAAAATGGATTGTAATTGATTTTTGGAACACTAATTGTTCATGGCTGTTTCGGTTTGTGTGTGAATGCGGATTAGGTTATAAAAACTGTTGGGAATTATGAATTTTATGTTAAGACACTTGAGGTAATACTATTCTTAACATGTAGAGGTCATTTATATGTTATTCAGAAATATAATTTTTATTTTTTAAACCATTCCTGATTTTGATAGCATGTGTTTTTTTGGTATCAATTATTCAATGATTGATGCTTTATTGCATGTGTGTGTATGGTAATATAGTGAGGCCCATGTTTTTGTTTGGTCACATGTTTTTGTACTTGGATACCATGTGTCGATGTTATATGTTGTGGTTTTTTCTATTATAAAATGCTTCCATGTGATGTATTTGGTATATGTTTTGTTGTTTTTATTCTATTCATGTTATCAAAGATCAATGTGTGAATACAATGGCTCAGTATCCCACGAGGGTGAGTGTGTTTCGACACCAAATATGAAATGATGATCTGAATGGGTTACTGAATGGGGAATGATGGTATTAAATGATCTAAAATAAGAGGATAAATAGGGAATGAGGCTTTACATGCCCTATCTTGGGGGAATGATGGACTTTGGTCACATGACCCAAGAAACAGTTTTTGGATACGATAGCCTTGTGTGCTGACTCGATGAAGTGTTATAATATTACGTCATTGTGACATAATTTTGGGGAGAGAAAAATATTGATGAAATTGTGTCTTGACCCAAGACATGCGATCAATGAATATACAATGGGGTACATGTTGTGAAATTATGGTGTAAATTAGATAAAAAAATTAGATTGTGACTACATTTTTTGAATATATTTTAAGTAGTTACAATCAGTGGTTTGGTGCATCTTTGTTAGATTGTGACCTATAGGTATGTGGCTGTTATTTCTCTTTAACACTTATTTATTATAATGATAGACACTCTTAATCATGTGATCCCTTTTTAAGGACACATCAGTTGTATCGTAATGGGATTATACTCAAAACATACATTGGAATATCGATTCATGTGTATACTTCTTGATTAGTGATGCATGAAAGGGGAAGTCCATAATGACAAGGAGCTAAGAGATGGATCTTGGTGATCAAAGGTGGCATTGAGACAGAATCCAGAGGGATGTCACAATGTTGTATTTTTTACCCTTCTTGATCATAATTTTGCTTGACATACCATTTTGGGGGGTCCTTGGTTTATTATTTACAATGACATGATATAATTTCCAATCAATAAGTCATTTATTGGGTTATTTATTCCTATATATTAATTAGTGTTATTATTTATACTTGTATTTATTATTAATGATGGTATAATATACCCACTAAATATACTCAGACCCTATATTCTAATCAAAAACATCTCTAACAATGTAAGGTGTGCATGTGGCCTTGTGACACTTCAACTCAGACATAGTTATTCAGATTGATGTATTACATATGGTTTTTTCTAATTTAATACCCAAAATTAAATTTTATGATAGGGTTTGGAAGTTAATCAATGAAAAATATATCCACCATTATTGGTAAATAAGTGTTGAATATGAATCATATATAAATGAAGAGAAATTAAGATAAAGAATTCATTACAGTAATAGTAATGAGTGAATAAATAGAATAAGAGACAGATACCATGAAATTAAAATATAATTAAATAGTATATATTAATTTTATGTGAATCAAATATTCCATTTGGCATAAAATATTAATGTACAAATGTTCCACAATCGAAAACATGTCCCATGGAATTGAAAATAATGTCATATAACACTTACATATTTAAATTATTTTTTAATAAAAAACCTTAAAGGATATGATTTCAAATGAAAAATTAAATTCCATAAATAATGATAGGATCATGATAAAAAAATTAAATGGAATTAAATACACAATCACAAAAAAATATGGTTTATAATTTGAAATAAGTATCATGGGTTGATAATTTCAGTCAAGAATTCTTTGTGCTCACATAATTATTAAGGTAAGAATCATTTGAAAATGAGTTTATAAAAAAGAATTTATAAACCAAAAAATAGAGTATAAAATATTATATAATACTGTAATTAGATAAAATAATTAAATCAAGGAACCATAGAGTCTAATAAGAATGATTATAACTCCATAAAATAAACTTTGGTTAGCACAAACACATACCTTTACTCATAACATCCACTAAAGCACTTTAATTTCATATATAACAAAAATAATGATATTAATCCCAAATTATGGAGGCTTATTAATGTATATAACCTTTAATAGGATTCATTTATAATTATTCTCTAAATGTATGTTTATTATTACCATATATTTTCAATATTGTGTGTGAAAATATTGATTATTCTAATCTATTTTTATAATTGAGGTGTTGTTTTTCATTATTATACAAACATATTTCATTAAAATATCATAAAGGTTTATATAATTTAACTTTTTTAACTAATTATGTTGATATAATTTCATTATATGGGAGTTTTTTATGATCCTTAAAGAAAAAATCGATAATGATCATGTTTTTGTGATTTTTCACGAATGAAAGTTGGTATCTTAATTAATGAGTAAAATATTAATGTTAATACTAAATAATAGAAAATAAAACCTTTATTTTCATATTTTTATCACGTAAAATTACTAAATATGTTTTCATATTAATCTAATATATTTTTTGTAGTCATCACTCAAGTAGGTGGTTAGACAAACCCAAACCTGATCATACCATAATTAATGTAAGATTATCATTATCAAATTTGATTATTTTGGGAGTAACATGCTTATTAGATAATAATAAGGATATTATTTAGTTCTATTAAAATTGGTGACTAATATATTATTTTGGTTTAATAAATAGGAATGAAACTATCTGAAAAATTCGATATGATAACTCATGGATGTGGTAGTCCACACTACCCCAGATGAATGATTTCAATTCATTAAGAATATGTGGGAAAAGTGATGGATTATTATTAAAATCATCATAATAAAATTTAACATATATTTCACTGTTAATCATCAATTACACCATATTAACCATTTATGAGTGTAGTTTTTGAAAAATAGAAGTCGTCACATTATGATGGTGGTAGTTCGTACAATACATAAATGTTTATTTCTTTTTATCTTAGTATAATAAGGGAAATGATATTAATGCTGACCCTGTTAGTGTAATAAAATTAAGTATAAAAAAATTCATATGCAGTTATATATTAATTATAACACATTATTTTGGAAGGTAATAATGAAAGAAAAAAGTGAGGGTAAATATAGTACATAAATTGAATGATTTGTGTTTTCCTTGGAGTATTTCTTAAAAATAATGTATTAAACCAATATCATGTGACAAGAGTCTCAAGTAAAATTAATATGATTATAATTTCAGGAGAATGTAAATATATACCAGTGGACACCATATTCTATCAGTGACCCATAAGGGGTGGTTAGTTTCCCCAATAATAAGTGATGAGAGTGAAAATTTTGTAAAATTCTAAACTTAATATAGTGAGAGTACGTGTTTAACATGGTACGAATACTCAAAAAAATGGATAATAATTGATTTTTATATTATATAAGGAATATTATCCTTCAAAATTAATTTTAATAAAATTTTTCAACATTTTATTATGTCTCATACTCTTGGAATATCACTTTTAACACTTTTTGTTTTATTGTGGTAACTAATGTAACCAAATTATTTTAATATTATTTGCAAAAAATAAAATATAATTTATTAAATTTTTTGTACCAAATTATTTAAAATATTAAATTAATTTTATCATATTTAATTTAGATGTGTGTGAAAAATTTATTTTAACAATATTATATGTATCATGTAAACCCTGTATTTAGAAAGAGTGCATTTTATGCTCCAAATTCTAATATAGGATAAAATTCCAAATTTCTTATATTTTCATGAAATAATTTTTTTGGTAAAATTTTTTTTTGGATATCAAATAAATACAAATTATAAATCCAAAAATACTATATTTAATTTCAAAAAAGACCAAAAATTATTTATTTTATTGAAAAATATTACCTTTTTCATAAAATGTTAAGCATGTGATTCATAGATTCATAATGGTGCATCTATATATATAGATACATCTTATAAATATCTATTATCTATTAATAGTTTTTATAATAATAATTTTATTTCATGTATAATGATAATGTCATTAAAGTAATAGTTCGTTAAAAAATATATTTTAACTATTCAACCAAAAATAAAATATTTCAAAATAATTCTTAAAATTCCTAAATAGATAATTTTTATATTATAAAATAAATGATTATATAATTTTTATCTAATTCATATTTTTAAAATTTTAAATTTATTTTTTAAATGAATAAAATATATAAACAAAACTACATTTATAGATATATATATTTTTTGAACATTACATGTTCTTGAAATAATCCAAATTAATTTAAATTTTAAATAATGATTTTATATTAGTTCATATATTTAAATATATATTATTAGATAATAACAAATTAAAAGTGTTCTATTTAACACATTAAATTATTTTATGATAGAGAATAGTCCTTTATTATTATTAAATCGTATTACTTATTTTTCATAAAAACTTATGACTTTTTTGTTGATTAATATTTTTTTATATACCATTAATTTTTGTAATTCTTATAATTTTATTTATTACCATTAATATAATATATCAGAACTCATTTTAGTTTGATGTTTCATGTAAATAATATTAATATTTATTTAAACAAAATGCATATTGAAATGTATAGTTGTTACATTTAAGGTATGTTAATAAGATCTTTCAATATTAAATATTAATACATGGATTTATAATTTGGAGCAGTCAAGAATTATTTTATAACACAAAATACATATACAAAAATTTGAGGGATGAAATATATTTTACAATGAAGAAAAAACCAGAATACATCGTAACCAAAATTCAATTTTTTTTACCGAAAACATAGATATGAAAAAATAATTTAAACATATAAGAACTATATATTTTTTTCAATATCCTACCATTAATATATACTAACATGCAAACATGATTATAGAGATAAATACAAAATATTTATGTAAGGAAACATTATTCCACTTTATGAGTCACAAACTACCAAAAACATTCATAATACAATAAGAATTTATTTATTAATATAGTCACTAATATTGAATACATTCAATGGTACCACCTCATAATAAATTCACTTTATGAGATTAAATAAAAGTGAACATACATTAAACCAAAATCAATATAAATCATCATCAAAAAATGAATTTAAATTAAACGTAGTCATTTTAATTATCTATTCATTATACATATATTTACAAGGTGTAATTATTTATAAATAAAATAAAAAATTAAAATAAATTTCGTGATAATACCCCTTCTTGAGTTGAGTCACCCCTCACATCTAGCATGTTACCATAGATCACTTGAGCCTATTAGTTAGTGTAGGAGGAAAAATTTATTATATGGAGAACCGTATATCCCAAAAAATAAAATCCATATATATGAAAAAATATTTTATATTTATTAACAAAAAAATATAAACAAAAACCAATGAGGAATAATGTATACCAGTATGGGGATGCTGTTGTCTAACATTGATTATTTATGGATGAACTCATAGTTTTCTTGAATGGTATGAAAAAATACATGGTAAAATTATAGGGCCTTAAAATAAATTATTGAATATGTAGTATCCAAAAAAATAACAATAGTATGTGTTTTTTTATTCTAATAAAATGTGTTGGAAAAGGGGATAAATCCTTGATAGGTTTTTAGGTATTAGAATGAATAATTTTCTAAATTGAGTGCTTTGGTGTTCCATTAATACATGAGAATGAAAGAATCAATCATTTTGATTTTACCTTTTAAAAATTAGTTAGAAAACTACTCAATTCTAAGAATTAACTTTTATTTTTTAATAATAAAATCACTTTAATAAAAAATGTCAGGTCTACTTGACTATCCATTTTAAATCAATAGTTGTGCTGACACATTTGGCCATTCACTCATTAGAGAATATGTTCTGAACTTTTATCTAGGTTAGGGGTATTGAAAATTAGTTTCATTGGTTTAGATGAATCATTAAATCTTTATATTAAGGAGGTTTGTGTTAATTTTCAAGGTCTTGATAAATAAAATTAATGTTATTCATGAAAAAAATTCATAGGATTTTAGGGTTAGATCCTTCATAAAGGAGCAGTTCATTTTTTGTAAACAATGGAATAATTGGGTTTTTTTGCAGTGCGTAGTGATAGATAGTCTTCTCAAATATGTAATTTGAGGATATCCACTACTTCTTACATCATTGATCTTGCTTACTAGGTTTAGGTACTGGGGAGTTTTCATATTTTTAAGGATTGATGGCTGGGTGCTCAACGTCACATTCCCTACTTCCTAAAACCAAAATTTATAGTCATGAAGAAATTATTATTTTCATCCTTCATTTATGCAGTGCATGATGTTGAAAAAATTTAATTTATAGAGACTTGTTTCTATCACATAAAAGGGATCAATTGTTCTATGTACCCAGTGCTAATGTACTGTTCTCATTGACTATATTTTATTCATTCAATAGGAGTCTATTGAAAAAGGCTTAATGTTGGGTAATTTATTTATAGTAAGTGAATAACAATTAAAATGGCCACCATATTTGTGTTTATTATAATTAATTCATTTCCTATAGATGATGCGATCTAGATTATAGGCGATTCATTAGTATCTAGATGCAGGGGTTGCACCTCCCATTCAGTTGAATCAACAGACCATCTCTTTGCTACATAGAAATTAGATTTGTATTTGTGTAATTATATCGGTAAAATCATGGATATAACTACATGAATGTAATACTTTTACTATCATCTGAAATATTAGTTCACACATACAAAAAATAACATTTTTGGATTTACCATCATTGAATTTTTATGGTTGTGTGTTGGACGTTGTTTAGTGGGAGAAATATGGCCCCTTATGGAACTGATCCACTATCTTTAAATTTAATTATGAATCAAAATATCAACTCTAATAAATATTCATTTCTTATTATAGACTCATTCAATTGATATATAATGATCTTTTTACCTTTGGACATATGAAAAAACACTATATAGATGGAATTGGGTTCATTAGAATCCTTGATATCATTGATTAAAATTAAACTCTTATGGTTTTTTATAATAATATAATGGTAAATGGATGTGAAGTATGATATTACCATTGTTCTGTGCGGATGGAATCAACTATAAACAGTGGGTATGGATCTTTTTTATTTGAAGATGAAAATGTGTTACTACTTTGTCTCAACTGTTTCTATGAGAGTTGTATCCTTTTGTCTTGTATTGAACATGATGTGGTTATCATTTTTATGATTTTGAATATCCAATAGTTATTATATTGGGAAGTAACATACATTATTCAGGCCAAACCCATGATTATTAAAGAGGTATAAATTATTTATCCCACCATGAAAAAATAAACATGTTATCTAATTTTCATCCGTCATATGGGAAGCCTATATGTGGTGTTTAGTTATTTTTATCCACCGTAAGTCTTCATTTACCTTATGCCAATGAAAATGTAATTAACTTATTCTTTCCACCATGATGTTTTATTCCCAATTTATTAATTTATATTCTTTCATGAATGATTTACTTTTTCCCATTTGGATATATAGAAAAAGGATTTTTCTAATTTAATAATTATCCTAAGTGATTGTGCATGTATAATGTTAGTAATAAATAAAACAATCATGTCAATTATTTAAAATTTTTGTAAAATATTACAAATGAAGCATTCATATCAATTAATATTGAATGTAACACTCTGTGAAAGGTATGTCCTTTTATAAATATTGAAAATATATAATCATCACCTACCAATCAACCCATACACTGAGAGGGATAATATACCACCATTGATCAATGAAATAGCTGATATCTATCACTGAACATAATATTGAAAACAAAGGAAACACAAATACATGTAATCTAAATTATATATTTATGGTTGTTCATATATATATATATAGTAACAAATCAGCATAAAAGAAATATATATAATCTTAATTTTTTCTAAAATAAAAAATTATATAAACATGGAAAATGTAATAATTTTAATAATTAAAATGAAGTCAAGAAAGACTTCTTTAAATAATAAACATAATACCATTTTTTAAATATATGTTAGTTTTGGTAACAATTTCAATTATATTGATTAATAACATATATGAGAATATAAAATCTTAATTATGGATTATTGGGTCAGAAAAATTCCACAGTTAGGACGTGAATTATTTCGAGATTGAAAAAAGAGTGGAAATAAAAACTAGAAAAATATTAAAGAAAAACTCTAAGGGATGAGACCACATAACGAAAATTTATTTTTGGTCTACCACTTTGCATGGAATTCTTCCTTTTCACAAATCATCTATGAAGGAAAAATTTACTAAAGGATGTGATTGTTATTGCACTCTCAAATGAAACCAAATTCATCTTCAGGATCAAGGATGTGATTTCCTCCAACTCGAATGATTATTCTAGGTGAACTAAATTGTTCATGGGATGAGTCAGCCCGCTGGTGAGAACAAATGAAACAAAGAATTTTTTTAGGATGGAGGCTATGATTTCCACTCACTCAAAAGATGACCGCCCCCTATGAAAGAATGATCCCCATTTCCAAATTGATTCATGGGCTTGGTTATCCCATGTGGGCTTCTACAAACAATGGCCTACAACCCTCCATGGATGAACATCCATGCTGGTATCTAGTCCCTTAAAGATTCTATAAATAATATCCTGAGGGGGGACCAATATAATAATGTTGATAATGAACAAAGGAGATCCAATGGAATTGAGTAATGAGGCTATGTAAAACACTTATCTTTAATGTTTATTTAAAGTAGGTAAAAATACACTACAAAGTAGTAAGGAGTATATAATATGTCACCAGCCTCTGTGAACTCAAGACACCATTGTAGGCATCATCTTGGGGTAAATAATAGACAAACCCTCTATAGATAAGAACCCCATATATAAAATTGAAATGTAGGTGGAACCCAGTCCCATGTAATAAAACACTATGTGGGAGGAAATCAAAACCACATAGAATGATGCTACTCAGACGGAACCTGACCCTATGCAGAATTATTCTACATGGGCCAAACCAAGGTATTAATATCACAATGAAATGAGGATAGTCCCTTAACCCTTAATGAAACATGATATTTGGAGGGAACCCCATCCAAAATAAGAACCTTATATGTGGAATAGTGCATCCTAGGGCATTTTACATTCCATATACCATCATTCCCTTCCATTGTGTCATTAGATCTCATGTTGTGCCCTCCACGAACCACCAGTGTAATAGAATCGTGATAAGGATTCTTCTAAATTCATTTGGCATGTTTGATATGATCATCAGTTACATTAGTGTGTCCTCTTGAGTTTACATTCCAATTGTAAGTGAATTTGCTTGGGTAATATTAGATTCAAGATAGACCCTCAGAACGCCCATGGGTTTAAATTCCCAAGGTAATGAAAATTATGACCTAGCGGTATGACATGAACCTCTCCATTCAATGGAATAAGGGAATCCATTATCCTTTCCCTTCAATGAGGGAAAATATTGAACATCCCTCTCCCTCTCAAAAACAATTTAAGTGAACAAATTATATTGTAAGCCCCTATAAATTTTCATGGGAGGAGGAACTTTTTTTCCTCATAGCCTAAGCCTAGGAAATTTCTAGATTGATCACCATATGTGACTATCTAGGATAAAAAAAATAAGAGAGGAGATTACCACAATAAAATCCATTTACCTCTCTATAGGGGCTTCAATATCTTGTCTATTTGAGGACTGAGTGGATCGTGTGATCTTCATATATATTATTTCCTCTTTTTTCACATACCGAGAATGACTCACGTGGGATTAAATGATAGTGGTGATCATGACATCCAAATGATCCCAAACACTAACGGGTCTCATAAATGGTGTAAGCCCCAACCATACCTAACTCTATTGGGGGTTTCTATTGATGTATCCCCATATTGTGGGAATCTTTCAATCATAATCTCCAATCATATTCAATCCCAAATGGGCCTCTCATACTATATAAGACCCAATAATATTTTCTCAAACAAAACTTATCCATATATGTAAGTCCCAACTTCAAACCTCAATTCCCAGCTCCAATGTGAAATCCCCAAAAAAATCCAATTGCATACTCTTTGATTCCTAACTAACTGGGATTTGTAGGAACCCTCTATGAGGTCCAATCCTAATAAACCAATCCACCATAATATTATCTCGGCCATATCTTTGGTAGGGTCATATCTACTTATCTTACCATATCTCTTCTGGGACCCTCGGGCCACTGTAGTATAAGTCCCACACCACCTTGACTTGGAACATTCCACCTGGGCGTTGTTTCTTCATGGTGTTAAAATGAAAGGATGGGTCCTTGTCACATGACCTTAAAGTATGACTTTAAAATTATGTGACATTGAACTACATGTATTAAAACCACCATCATCCAAATAAATGACAAAAGAATCAATAATCTATCCATAATGGGTACCATTGATTGATAAACTTGGATAGATACATATGATTCTTAACCCATGTGTATTTATGACCGATTGTTATGTAGGGTTAATCCATTTATACATAGATAGGAATGAACAAAGGATTTATGAACATATATTAAATTTATAAGTGAGTCTCGAAATAGAAAATAGTTCCCTCAAAAGGGTGTGATGAGTCCAAATTCCCATCCCCTTGACTAATGTGAGTTTATAAGTGTTTTTGGATAAGATAATCAAAAAGTGTATTCCATTGGAATGGAGGTATATGAACCATGGATATGATAGTAATTGAGTGTTTCTGGAGGTATGAAAAAAAACATATTGGAGACCATTTCAAAACCATATACCCAATGTCAGAGATTTAAATTCATTCAAACCCTTATAATCAGTCACCCAGGAACAAACACATCATCTAGGGAATAAAATGGTGAGCCTGATGTGATCCTTAACCAAGGTGACAATGTAATCATGCTTCAGTATTCTCTCACACCCAAAATGAAAGGGGGAAAAATGAGACTATCGATTACACATGTGGTCATGATATGCTACATTTAAAAGGTTGTTTTGGCAATATTTTTCACATATATTATGGAAACTCTTTGGATCTCTCTTAAATCCAATAGTGTCCCACCAAAACTTACCAACTACAAAGGTTGGGTCTTCAAATAAAGTACAGGAATCCATCATACACAGAATTCCTTTAATGATGTTTTTAAAATACACTAATTAGAGAGTATCACTAGAAGCGTACTCTCCTAATATAGTTGGCACCTAAGAAGTCCCTTGAAGCCATGAAACCCTACTAGTCATATGTCCAACAATGGTCAGTAGCCTAGAACAAGAAAACCCCAAACCATATATGAATTTTTCATGATCCTATCCCTAGAATGTGATGATGAGTTCCTTAATTACCTTAAGGAGGCTGATGAATTCACATGTAATTAATTTATCCAATAATCATAAGGGTTATTCTAAGGTAAAATGTTGAAAACCATCTTCGACAATGTCATGTGACAAAACATCCTCACCGTGAGGTGGATACCGCGCTGAGGTACCCTAAAAAAGTAAAACAGACTCAGGTACCCTAGGCAGCCTCTTGAAAGAGACAATCAGAAAATTTGGAATAATTTATCACCATCAATCATGACGATAAATATTGATGTGAAAATATGGTGGCTCAATATGGGAAAACATATATTCCTTCTCCCTATTATGAAGCCTATTGCCCAGATAAAATAGAAAATTATGAGCACGTGACAATTCCTACTACTGATCACCATGACCGCTAGATAATTAGCATGAAAAAATGTAGGAAATTTTATATCCCTACTAATGAACATAAATACCTTCATCCAAATAGGGTGAAAACCATCTATGTGAAGATACAATATCATTATAACACACCCCAAGACAATCATTCAAATTGGGAGGAAAATTATAAGCAGACACATATAATTTCCAATAAATTTAAAGCACATTAGTCAAATATAATTGAAACCAAATAGCATCTGATTAAAATTCATGTGAACTCATATCAATTCCATCAGTCAAATACAGTGGAAACCATGAATGGAAAGAAATTCATATTCATGTATATAAATCCCATCAGTTAAATATGTTCGAAACAAATGAGAAGATGAAAATTCCTACTCAAAAGAATGAAAATCATAAATTAAATATGATCGAAATTAAATACTAGAATATATAAATTCCTATGAACTCATCTCAAATGCATCATTAATATATGATGGAATCAATGGAGAGAGAAAATCATGCAGATGCGTATCAATTCTGTAGGTCACATATGATGGGAACCTACGAGTAAATACAAATAATTGTACACATGAATGAAGTCGAGAGGTTAAATACTAAGGAAATTAGAGAAAAAACCTAGTGTAACCCAATTTTAAGATAGGGGAAGACACATATCTCAACCCTCACATAGAATCACTATTAGTACACAGTGGCAGGAAATGGAGGACTAGAGAATAAACATATTCCTACACTGAAATCGGATTGGTCATATATTCTAGTTCATTCCAAAGACATCTATCGACACAATATTACAATAATGTAGGACTGGATATAATTTCATGACCATATACTATAGTATTGTTAATATGTAATCATTTCTATATAAATATCAAGGATTTGTCCCAACAACCCCGCCTCCCCAAGTGCGGTGACCCATCCACACAATGAGGAGGTCACTCTAGATGATAAATTCATCCCTTCTTCTATCTAGGAGTGTCTATAGAAATATTATGTGATAAATGGAAAATAGTATGGGTAAAAAAAATATTTCCTAATTCCAAGGATGTTGGTGTATCCTAATAGCCTGACGAGATCCAATCAAGTAGGAACTTGTAAAAGAGGGATATCACCCAAAATAAGCGGCAAAAGTATCCCCCAAAGAGTTCCCAAAAATGAATCACACCAAAACCAGTTAGAAAATAAAGAGAATACTCATGACCCAAATATATTAGAAGATGTGTTCCTTGATTCCGTCAAACACCAATCAATTGTGGAATAGGATCCTATTTATTTGTTACCAAATTATTGAAGTGGAAGTAGTAGTTTCAAAGGCCCTCCCTACAATACCATTACCAGCTGATCCAGATGTCCTCCCCAGAGCATATACCATGAATTATTAATTCATGGACACGAACTGATCGATCATGAGATTCTATCTTCTTATGAGCATATTGGTAGCCCTCCTCATGGCCAGAAGTGGAAAAAAAGGTTTCTCATCTTTCTAGTGTTCACCATGAAGGTCCACTCTAGGGTATACACTACAGAAATTATCCCTACTACCAGACATCAAGCTATGATTTTCATCCTCTTCATTGTGGCATGCACTGCAAATGTCCTCCATAGTGTGGCATTACAGTTTTTGAAGAAGTCACTCCCCTTACTGGTGGCCACCCTGAAGTTCCACCCTAGGGTATACGCTACCAAAATTCTTACTTCATTAAAAAATAATGATATTATGGTAGTCCGTACAATTATGGTATATGGGGAAAAGGTTATCCCCATAGAGACACCACATTGTGACAAGAATATCCTCATCATGGAAATTTCAATATGAGAAATACCTCCTACGATGAGGCACATGGAGGGTTAGGGTCAGACATGTTAGATAACCTATCACTGATAAGAGAAATACTTTATTAACCAAGATATGGCCCATGCCACACTCAACCTCTGAGAGACACCAATATTCTTCACATACTAATGATACCCCTACGTTCTCCACAATAATTGGATTAATAGTCAAGAAGCATCAATGTTCGATACATCATGTAGAGGATTCTCTAAGAGAAAAATTAAATTATATGTTTCTTGTGAGAAATTTTTCTTACATTGATAACATACCCGTTATGTTTTTTCCAACATCCACTTCTCAGTTTGGGTTCCCCACGACATTCTCAAAAGAATATATACATAAAAGTTTTCTCAATATCTAGACAACTCTCCCCCACCTAAAATAAAAATTCTTAACATCTGATGGGTATGCAAACCATTTCAAAATATTAGAGGAGCTTCATCATAAAATTAACTTGGAATCCCATTTGATGGCATGGAGACCAAAATTAGAGAGGTGGTTGAATAATATCTAGCTGACCTTCCAAAATGCACTACATAAGTTACCTCATCAATTCATCAGCACACCACATGGTGTTCATATTTAGGGAAGGGGCATGAATATTAACATTTCAAACCATGCCCCATGAAAAATAATCCACATGAAATTGGGTCCTATAATTTCATCATCCCAAGGTGGTTGTGAAGTAAATCCCTCATTTTGGGAAGGTGTCTTGCTCAAATAGAATCGGCCTTGAGTAATTCTAAAAATATTCAGGCTCAATGAGAGAGAGAAAATGAAAAAATTATGATCTAGGAAACAGTGAACATTCAACCAAATTCTCTCTTAAGGGAAGCCAGTCACCAAGTGCTGACCATATCCTCAAATTCAAACAGTTCATGTGAAGACCCGACATCATGTCCAACTCACTCTAGAACAAGGATTCATGAGATCAAGATAGTGGTGAAAACAGTAGCAGTTTCTGAAATACATCATCCATTTTATCCCATAGGGGTGGGGGAATTTTTAAGAAAAAATTTCATGGTAAGTCCAAGAAACTCAGGAAAGGGAATAACAATAAGAGAATATTATAAACCCAACCCATATAGTTGGGGGGAATTTTACCTCAACCACAATTTCAATAAAAATTAGTCATTTCCTATTTTGGGAGGATGAAAAGTGGAAAGGTCTGCTAGTTCACCCAATCTCAAGATCCATTCCCCACAATATGGGACATGCACAACTTGGCTGAATAAAGGTTCCCTATCAGTTACCCTTCACCTTGAATCATGAAGGGGATCCTAAAGGGAAAGGTTGAAGTCCTGCAAAGGGCCCAAAAACCCCCCCTATTATTCACAAGCTAGTACAGTTCCCACAATTAATTACGTATCAGTGAACATTTTGGATGTCTATCCCACAAATGACACAAAAAATAATGAAAATACAGAATATTCAAAAGATGTTGATTTTATCTAGGATGTGTTCTGCATTAAGAATGAAGGTGTTTGAACACATAACTAGAGAATAAACCAAAATTTGGGTGCTCTTTCGATCAATCCCAAACTACCTCCTCAGGAAACTTCTACCAAAGAGAAGAATAAAAGCATGCTCATACAAAAAATCACATCCACTTATGGATGATATTGTTCTCTTTACACTCAAAGAATGATTCACTAAAAATGATGATGAAATAAAAGAGTTCAAGAAAATCAATATCGAGTTTATCTATGTTATCCTTCCTATTGAATGTGATCCTTATCTAGAGATCCAACAAACACATCAAGACGGTGTACCGCAACAATAAGTGTTCATCCCAAAAATAGAAACAATGCCAGTACATCCTCCCAAATTGTCACCTAGAAGATGGGTTTACCTAGACCCAACAATGGATGGATACGTATATTTCCATAAATTGATGAGAATTCCATAATCAGTCTAGGGAAATCCTAAATATAGGTCCCTGAGTAGATATCCACCCCAAATTTTAGTAGATTGATCATGTAATACTAGGCCCATGTCAACACCTACCCAAGATCAACATTATCCGAACACTCTTCAAGGACTTATTGACACCATAGAGGACTTTGAAGCATGATTGGAAGACATGGAGGAATGATGTTGACCATTGTAGCTGGAAAAAAATCCTCACCCTATCTGGGTCATTGACAATCCACCGCCACCAAATTTAAAGAGTCATATGTATCCAATGTTCAACGGTTCTAGTAATCCATTGAAACATCTGATCCACTATGAATCCCATTGTGATCCCTTAATGGAAACACTAGAGATAAAATAATCATTGAGAGTCAGATTCATAGTGAAATACCTACAAGGATCAACATTCATGTGGTACACCAGATTTCATTCTCAGTCTATCATGGGATAGGAAGAACTCCACTAGTAGTTCCTCGTCTAGTTTAGCTAAACACCATAAAAGAGAAAACTCTATGACCTCTAAAACTGAAAACAGTGAGAGAAAAATAGAGTATCTAACTTCATCACTTGATGGAAAGTGTTTACTTATTCGTTGAACTCACCACTCCACTAAAAAGATATAATTTCTATGTTCATAAATAACCTCCATGATGAGTATTGAATTCCACTCTTCTTGGTGAAATATACCTGTGGGTTCTACTATTTCTACTCTATTTCCCAATGGATGGAGGAATCCATAGAACAGAATAAGATAATTTGTTGGATAACCCAACAGGTCATGGGGAAAAGAGAGAGAAAGGTGGAGGTGGAATTAGTTGCACTTAATTCATCCCTTATTTCTACACCAGCAACTAATCCTTCACTATATCACACAACACCCACCGAGTGTCAAAAAGGACCCCTGCCTTGACAAGAAAAGATAGGGGACCTAGAAAAAATTAATTCAATAACAAATAAATAATTATTAATATGTCCATGATGATCATTTTTTAGGCTATGATATATCTATAGTGGAATATTATTTACTCCATATACCAGGCCCAAAAAGGGTTGGCGAGGTGGGTCTTGATGACCTACCAGATTATTTCCCCTTCCATTGGATATTTTCCCACATAATTAAAGAATTTTTTTCAATGAAATCTTATATAAAATGATAGATTCTGATCAATTAAATTTGGGACCACTGCCACTACAAGGGGAATATTTTTTCACTTCTACGACTAAGGATAGAGGTGAGTGGAAAGAAGTTTTTAGAAGAGGGGAACATAAGTTTGATAGTTGGATGAATTATAAATCAATCATCTATTATCATGTAATTATACAAGAATAGTTGAAACAACCAACTATTCCCCCAACCACTACCACTACAAAAAAACTAAAGCCACCAGACCTGTAATCCTCAAAGGGAAACCCCTTCAAAATGAAGTATCTACTAAAAGAATGAGACAAAGTGCAGGAGAGTGAACCTTCAAAAATGAAAAATTTGGATTCAAAACCCTCAAATCTTATGCTCTCGTATCTGAAACAACGGAAGTCACCCCACAAAAAATCCCCACCCTAAATGGTCAGCTGAGCAGAGTCATCATTAGAAGTGGAGTTTATTATTGGTTCCATTAATTTCATTCATATAATTGATCCATTATATGATGACGAGAATGTCTATGAACATGATATATCATCATTCGACCTGGGAACCAGAGGAAGAGACTACATGGGATTATGATACCCTAGAATATGTGATCTCTACAAGAGCTATATTTCTAGTTCCACCCCTACAAGGACCATCAAATGCCTTAAAAACTTACGGAAGAGTCCTCTAGTAGGTATAATGGGAAAATAAAAATCCCCTACACCGAAAAGAAGACACTCTGACCAGATCACCCTATAATTTCAATCATAACGTTAATACGTGTCAAATCAACCATAGGAAGTAGGAAAAAAATTGCAGACCCAACCCTCTAAGGATAAGATAACCTTCAAATCCTATCATGAGGGTAAATCCATCACTTTCAAATACCCAAGATACTAATTCACATATGAAAGAGAGTCCCTATAGTGGTAATACTAAAATTTCTAGTACCACCTATTGAAGGAATACCACTTATCATGTATGTGATATCCTTAGAGTGATCATTGGTCGCCTTCCACATGAAAATAAATAACCCTGGTAGCAGAAACAACATTTATTATCTCATCCAAACCATGATAGATGCTGAGAATCATTATTAATATTTCTTAAAAGAGTTTTATGGAGATAATATTTTATTTTGAAAATCGAGGAACTATCTTCATCACCATGGGATCTATTTGGTATCTTGTGGAAACCCACATAAATTTATTATATGTTTTCTGATGTAGACTAGGAATTTGTCATAGTGGGTGGTCATCCTATATTAGTAAGACATTATGTTCATGTGTCAGATTGTAGTCAAATTCTATGCATTAGAATACTTTCCTATAGAGTAACCCACATCAGAAATGAATGCATTGGATACCATGTGACCTGATGAATGGTTATTATCTATTCAAGAGGACCCCTAGATCTGAGAGATTCATTTTGAAGGTTCATCACAAAGATCCACAAGAAAGATGATGTAATTACCCAAGATCAACAAAGATGGGCTGAGAGTCACACTTATATCACCAGTAAAATAAGTCTTACCTTACCTCTTCCTATAGTGTGAGGGGTACATGAAGAATTAAGCAGAATATCAGGCTCTCATTTTAGGTATTGAAATAGAACATTAAGTACAAGTAAAACACTTGAGGAAAAAGGAGATTGGGAACTGGTCATCAAGTACGTTAACAATGATTATGATACCAAATATAATATGTAACTCCCTTTATAAACCATGTCCAAGGTCTATGGGTAGAATTACCTTCAGAGTTGAAATTTAGTGGTGTCCTATGGTCATAAAAGGACCATGCCGATGCATTGTCCAATGCATCTAGAACCCTGGACCATTCAAACAGAGATGAAACAATCATTATCATCATGCACTGCTAGATGGTTTCACATTTAATTCAAGATAACATAGAGAAAATTAATGACATTATCCCCATCCCGGAACCATATGGTCCTACCAATGGATGGATGACACCCATTGTGTACTACCTTCCAAAGTAATATCTCCCACTGAGTAAAGATAAGAGATAGAAAATATAAAGATGAGCAATAAACATTTTTTATATATGATGGAAAAAATAGTAATAGATCCTCAATTAGCAGAGCCCTAACGGGTTCCTTCTTAGGTGCATTGGTGGGGAAGAGACTGCTCCTATCATGTAGGAAGTTAAAAATGGAGTCTTTGGTTCCCAACAATTAGGATTCAGGATTTCCCATCAAATCCATAGGATTGGAAACTACTCGTCCACTATAATGCACAAATGCACTACATTCACCAAAAGTATCCATTACTACTACGATTATGCCAACTTCATCCACCAACCCCTAATGTTAATTCACATAACCATGTACAATTGGTTATTTTTTCTATATGGGAAATAGATGTCATGGGACCATATCCTCCCACTACTAACAAGTAATTCAATTACATTCTCATCAAAACGAACTTCTTCTCCAAGTGGGCCAAATTTATACCCCTCAAGGATATTGGGGAAAGGAACATTTTTACCATCATAACAGCTGCCGTTATCCCTAAAATTAGTGTACCTCATACAACACTGATGGAAAACATCACCAATATCTTCTTTTCTAAATTATAGAAGCTATATCCAGAGTATGATATCATGTCCAACTATTCATCACTTTATAATGAAGTGACTAATAGATTGATAGAGTCCTTCAACAAGACCCTATCGAATATACTCCATATAGTGGTAGAAAATGATAAATGGACAGGGCAAGGAAATCTCCAATATTCCTTGTGTGATTTAAATAACAAGACCCGTACATCCACACATGTGACCTCATAATCATTAGTATATGGGATATAGGTGATCCTTCCCATCGAAGATCAATTTATTTTTCTCTTCATTGTCATCTATGATTATCTATCCACTGATGAGAAATTCAAAAAATGGAAGGAGCAGTTAAAAAAATTGATGAGAAGAAATTGCACACCTAGCATCATATGGAGGCTCACCAAAACCAAATTGTACAAACCATTAACAAAAATATTCTCCTGTGGTATTTCCTTGAGTGAGAGATGGTCTTGGTTCTCAAAACTCCATTGACAATCGAAAAGAAACCTCCATTGTTGGAGCCAAAATGTGAGTGTGTGTATGACATACACAAGTTCTATACAAATGGATATTATTCCATGATCATGATGGATATCCATCTCACCGCAGTTCCCACCAATGTAAGCCCCTAGAATAATTATGTAACATCCCAGGTAAATAAAGAATGAAGAATTATAATATTTATTAATATTTACGAATTAAATATTAATTTTACTTTAAATGGGTTTCTAGGTTCGATAGCGTACCCTATACACAACAGAGTTTCTTTGAAATCTTACGTTGCACACTAGTAATAAAATAATATTATTTTAAATGGTAGTTAACATGTAGCTGTTGTATTGGCAGGAATGAATGGAAATGACTAGAATATGATTATATATGTTTGTTAAATGTTTTCCCATTTATCCAATAAAAGATAAAGGATTAAAATACAAAAAAAAATCAATTTTAGGCATATATACTCTAATTTTCACTAAAGGTCCACTTATCGCCTTTTGATGGAGAACCGTCATTAAGTATAGTTTTGGTCACTCTTATACATTCTATTGGACCAAATAAAATTCTTCTTTAGAATCGGGAAATCAAAATTTACTTTGTGTGATTTTTTGGTATTTTTCCGATAAAGTTCATTTTTTAATGAATAGTGAAAAATGTTGTATTTTAATTCAAAACCTCTTTTTAATATAATATATTTATATGATTAAATTATCTTTTTAATTTTATTTAAAGTGAAATTAGAATATATTTTTACCATTTAATCAAATATTGGTAGTTGGAATTAATTTAACTTTTAAATTGGACTTAAACTAGTGTCAATCTTTTGATACTTATTGTTTCATAAAAACACGCTATTTGCTCTGACAACGGGTATTAATTTTTAAATTAATTAATTTAACATATATGTTTTGAATTTTTTAAAATAGGCATCATTTTTTAATCTGGAATATCAAATATAGCTTAGGGTGAAGTTTTGGTATTTTTCTGAAAAACATCAATTTTTGATGAATAGTGAAACCACTAAGTGGTACTTATAAAAAATGATTTTCCGTTTAAATGAAATTTTACCACCTCTGTGTTTTGAATTTAAAAAATCCGACATTAATGGTTGTCATTAAGAATTAAAATGTGGTTCAATGGGATTAAAATAATTTTTTTGGTGAATAGTAACTTTTAAGTTTTTAATCGCGATTAGAGGTAATTAATGTAATTTAAGGTAAAAATAATGTTTTAAAAATATGAAATGACATTTACACATGTCCTACCCTTATTGGATGTGTCATGGAGGATCCAGATAATCTATGGGTCATCTTGGGGACCCCATGGATCCACATTGGTGGGAAAATAACATTAATAACTTTTTATTTAATGTTAAAATTAAAAAGTCACAAACATGAGTTGTTTTACTAAAAAACTTTTTAAATGGGGTTATAAAAGTCATAGTTTTGACTATAAATATTAATTATAAATCTAAAAATATTTCCTACATCATGATATTTTTTTTTATAATTTTTAGACATTAAATAAATTAAATTATTTCTGATACCATGATGATGCAGCGATTACCTCATTATTTAACGATTTAAAAAAATGAAAAGATAATGTAAAATCTAAGACCTACACATGTCAAAAACCTATTGTATGGTTGGACTTCGAAATCTTATCACCTTATTCTCGAAATATATAATTTTGGGACCTTTTAAATCCGAAATTCATTTTATAATAAAGTAACCTTTTATAACTTTCCAAGAGTGCCCCTCCTTTCCTATTATAAAAGGCCCCCACCTCTACCACCTTACCCACACCTCTAAAGCCTTTGGCTCGGCCAAATACTATCTATTTTGTCTCTCCAAATACCTCTCTTACTCCTTGAAGCCTGACTTTGGGAAGAAGTCTTCCAATGGAAGCTTTTGAGCTCAAATCAAAAAGAGTTACCCATTTTAAAGGTAGTGTTTTCTCTTGTGTTCTTATGTTTTATTTTGCTTCTCCAGCCCTCTAAACTCTTTTTATTACTTTATTTTGTTAAAACACATGTATATTCAATATACTAGGATGTTGTTATAAGAAGTATTCAAGCTACACTTACAAACACCTACATCTAATGGTTAAAAACATACTGTTTCTGTGGATGGCGAATTTCTACCTCACAAAACGATGATTGTTCAAAACTCATATAACACCTTCAAAGGTGGACATTAAGATTTCACTATATTTATATATGATATATAATATCATTATGTTTTACGTATGCTTATTTATTTTTCATTTATGGCATACCTTTATGGGTTCCATTATGGGTAAACACGATATCTTTATTTTAGGAAGTGCAGACTACCACCGCCTTAAAGTGATTTGATTCGTTAATACCATATGTGGTACGTATAACGGATAGGTTTAATGATATTAAATATGATAAAATACTGGAATTATAATAATATTATATATCATTATGTTTTAATTCCATTAAATATGAAATAGAAATGGAAGTATCGTTCACGCGTACGTACGGCTTACCGTCTCCATGAACGGTGAATTTCATTTCTTACCTCTAAATGTTATGTAATATTATAAATGAATGTATATACTAGATATATATGACATATATGATATCTAAATCATGAATATAATCTTGGATATAATGTATATTTTACCCCATGAACAACTTGTAATTATAAAGAGTTTAATTTTGACCTAAGTACCAATGATCGACAAAACGACCATTATTAACTTAAATAATTACCTAGTGTTCAAAACATAGTAATAAGTGATATAAAAGGAATAATAAACTGTTAAAATGTTCTTAATAAAGTATAAATTAACTTGAGTTTATTATTCAGGATGTTAAAGAATGGTCGATTCAAGTCGGACCCGAGGTATGGAACTACGTCTCAATATCCTTTCATTGAGGCATATTTTGTTTTATACACAACCTTCTTTTATACGGTGTATAAACCCCTTTTACTTTTACGTTTATCCAAAAGGAATCTATTTGTACGAAGCGTTTTACTAAACTACAAAAGGGAATGTTTTTTTTCGTACGTATGCGGCAACAACGACTTCTCCGCCGCCGTGACCATTATTTGACTTTAGACTTCCTCTACAAGCCATACCTTTTTTTAAACGAAAAATAAATACCATGTTTTACTTTAATTTTATTTTGGTATTGAAAATGGTTTTCATAATTTTCTTATATCAATGTGTTGTATTGATATCTTGTGATTGAAAAGTGGAAATGTTATGTTTCCTTTATGCATGTTTTATGTGATACGATTATGTTATGGTCCTTGGGAATTATTATGAAGACGAGTGCTTCCGTGATAAACTAAGGGCGGGTGAGCCCGATATAGCTCTCCAATGCATTGGGTAACGCAAAGGGGTTAAATGTTGAGGTTTCTCCAAAGAGATTTGGGGAATATACTGTGATGGGTACTCCAAACGTAACCAAGAGGGTTACTCCCTACGTAATAATGTTATGAATGCCTCAAGTTATCTTTATGTCTTATGATTTCTATGATTTATTCATGATTTGATGGGGTATGTTAAAGTGATTATGTTTTATGGGTAAAGTATGATTTCATTCTTATGTATATATGTACTCATGTTTCCTTTCCATATTTTTATATCCTTTACTGAGCTTTTTATGCTCATCCCATGTTTTTGAAATTTTTTTCATAGGTCAAGGGAAAGTTACATGATATGATGATAGTGTCAAGGAATTGTCAAGAAAGAATCCATGTTTTATTTTAAATATGATTCCATTGATGGGAAAAATGTATACTATCTTTTATGTAACCACTTTGTTTAAATTTGGAATGTAATGCATTTTTTATGATATAATTATCTAAATCACTAAACCTGAAAATATCCTCAATGTGAATTATTCATTTAATTCAATATTAAGTAAGGTTTAAGTTCAGGGCCTTATAATTGGTATCATAAGTTGGTTTAGATAACTTTATGAGTTAGAATTCTATTAAATGATTATCCAAAAATATATATTTTTATGGTGAAATTGAAATGATATAGCATTTGAAGATTACCATGTTGCTTCATCTAAGACATGTTTGTTCAGAATGGTTTTCCGTAGAGGAAACAGGAAAGCAGTGCTAGGAAGGCATACAGAAGGAAATAACCTTCCGAATCAGCATCCAGAGATAGTCGGAATTGGAACTGAACATTTATTTGCACTAATGGCACAGTTGACTCAAGCTATAAATGGTGGTGGTATCCATGCACGAGGTCAGCCAGATCAACCGCAGAGGAACACGTCAGTGGTGGAACATTTCATGAGGCAACATCCCCCATAATTCACAGGATCATATGATCCTGTGCTAGCTTAAGGGTGGATTAAAGCACTGGAGAATATTTTCGATGTCATGGGCTGTTCAGAGAATCAAAAGGTTAGTCTTGCTATTTACTGTTTGGAGGGTGAAGTAGATCAGTGGTGGTCGATGGTTAAAAATATCAGGGACGCTGATGAGATTGATGCTCTTGACTGAGATGAATTCGAAGGTATGTTTTTTGAGAAGTATTTTCCTAAGTCTTTTTGACTTAGGATGGAAAAAAAATTCTTGGAATTGATTTAAGAGGAAGACTCAGTGGCTGCCTATGAAGAGAGGTTCACTCGATTGGCAAGGTATGCTCCAAATTTTATCTGAGACCGTGATAGTAAAATCAATCGTTTTTACTCAGGGTTAAAGAAAAAATATCGAAGGGCATTAGCTTCTTGTGAGTCAAAAAGTTATGAAAAGCTTGTTTGATGTGCTGAGAAGGTGGAAATGGATTTTTCCGATGATCAAGTGTTCTATAAAAACTAGCAAAATAAGAGACTGAGGTGGTAGGAGAAAGGAACGAATTCTTCAAAAAGGTCTGACGGTAAGAAAACTAAGTTTCCAGTTTGTGATAAATGTGGTAAAAGGAATGCTGGGGAATGTCTTCTGAATTCTGGAAAGTACTACTGATGTATTAATATGGGACATAAGGCTCGTAATTGCACTGAAAAATATCAGGGTGAAGGTAAGACCAAATTTGATTTACTGTTAGTGAAATGTTTTAAGTGCAATGAGATAGGTTACTATGCAAACGAGTGTCTGAAAAAGAGCTCAAGTGATGGGAAGCAGTTAGACTATGAGTAGAAAGGGGTGGTGAAATACTTTGCAACTACTTCAACAGATGTCGGGCCATCAAATGAAGTAGAATCAGGTAATTTGTTTGTTTTTTCAGATTTGGCCAGTGTGTTGTTTGATTCAGGGTCTACACATTCTTTCATCTCTAAAAACATTTCTAGTAAAATGGGAATACCATCTCAAGAAATGACTCCTGAGCTTGTGGTAAAAACACCTGGAAGAAATGTTGAGGCAAAAAGAAATTATAATAATCTTCTTATCCTTATCTGTGGAAAGAACCTACTTGAAAACCTTATTGTTTTACCTCTAGTAGAGTTTGATGTTATCCTAGGTATGTATTTTTTCTCTATTTATCATGCTAAGATTCATTGTAGAGATAAAGAATTTTCTTTTCAGAAATACTTTTAGTTTGTGTACAAGAATGAACCCTTATTGTTGATAACATATCAAGAGGCCGAGAAACTTGTAAATGATGGAAATGAATGTTACCTTGCACATATTGTTGAAAACAAGGGAACTGTTCAGATTAATGATGTGCTAGTGGTAAATGAGTATCCTGATGTTTTTCCTGATGAGTTTCCTGGAATAATACCAGATCGGGAAGTTGAGTTTACTGTAGACTTAGTTCCTGATGCTAATCCAATTTCAAAACCCCCTTATCGAATGGCTCAAATTGAACTTTTAGAGTTGAAGGAGCAATTGGATGATTTATTAGAGAAAGGTTTCATTCGAACTGGCACATCACCATGGGGTGCTCCTTTTTTACTTGTTAAAAAGAAAGATGGTTCTATGAGACTTTGCATTGATTATAGAGCCTTGAATAACATCACTGTTAAGAAAAAATATTCTTTTCCTCATATCGATGATTTTTTTGATCAGCTCCAGGGAGCTCAGTATTTTTCAAAGACTGTCCGGAGATCGGGGTACCATCTGTTGAAGGTAAAGGAAGAAGATATTCTGAAGACCGTGTTTTGTGCATGATATGGCCATTATGAATTTTTAGTAATGAATTTTTGGCTAACCAATGCACCTACTGTATTCATGGACTTAATGAATAGAATTTTCCATGAGTTCTTGGATAAGTTTGTGGTTGTTTTCATTGATGATATTTTTATGTTTTATAAAAGTAAATAAGAGCATAAAAGACATTTAAGGGTTATTTTGCAAACCTTAAAAGAAAATTAATTGTATGGGAAATTCAGAAAGTGTGAGTTTTGGTTGCAACAAATTTCTTTCCTTGGTCATATTGTTTCTAAAGATGGGATAATTGTTGATCCTGCAAAAACAAAGGTTGTGGAAGAATGGCCAAGACCAACAAATGTAATTGAGATTCGTAGCTTCTATGGTTTGGTAGGCTATTATCGAAGGTTTGTTATACTTTTTTCACGGTTATCTAGTCAAATGATTAAGATAACTCGGAAGGGTGTTATGTTTATCTGGACAAAAGAATGTGATGATTGTTTTCATGAATTGAAAAGAAGATTGGTGAATGCTCCAGTTTTGGAACTACCTTCCAAGAATGGGGAGTTTGTTATCTACAGTGATGCTTCATTGAAAGGTCTTGGTTCTGTCTTAATGAAGAATCATCAGGTAATTGCTTATGCTTCATGACAGTTGAAAACTCATGAGGTAAATTGACCTACACATGATTTGGAATTAGCTGCTATTGTTTTCACTTTAAAAATTTAGAGGCATCATTTGTATGGAGTAAAGTGTGAAATATATACCAATAACAAAATTTTAAAGTATACATTCACTCAGAAAGAATTGAACATGAGACAGAGGAGATTTCTAGAACTAATCAAGGATTATGATTGTACAATTCATTACCATCCAGTAAAAACAAATAAAGTGGCTGATGCTTTGAGTAGAAAAATTAATGCTTCATTAACAATGTTGCATTTGAAACGTGATCCTCTGGTTAAGGATTTGATGAACTTTGGCATAGATGTTTTTGGTGCAGGATGTCCTTCTATTTTGTTTTAGGTATTAGTGAAATCTTCTCTATCAGACAGAATTAAGCGAGCAAAGAAGCAAGACAGTGAGTTGCAGAAAAAGGTAGATCTGGTTCATAAGGGTAAGTTGCCTAGATTTAATATTGATAATGATTTTGTTTTGAGATTTGGGAAGAGATTGTGTGTGCCGTGTGATTCACAGTTGAAGAGAGATTTGTTATGTGAAGCTCATAGTTCTCTGTTTTCAGTCCATCCTGGCAGCACTACGATGTATAGAGATCTTAGAGTATAACTAGTGGGATGGAATGAAAAGAGATATTGCTGATTTTACTGTGAAAGGTTGGACATGTCAACAGGTTAAAGTGGAGTGGCAGTTACCGAAAGGGATGCTTCAGCCTTTACCAGTGCCAGAGTGGAAATGGGAGAATATATCCATGGACTTCGTTGTGGGATTGCCGAAGACACCTCGAGGTAATAATGCAATCTGGGTTATTATTGATCGCTTGACTAAATCTGCTCATTTCCTTACTATACGAGATAATTTTTCCCTAGATCAACTTTACAGTTTGTATCATAAATAGATAGTCAGGTTACATGGAGTTTCTCTCTCCATTGTATCTGACAGTGATCCCAGGTTCACTTCTAACTTTTGGAAAGGCCTTCAGAAGTCGTTGGGTGATGAATTAAATTTTAGTACATCTTTTCATCCTCAATCAGATGGGCAATCAGAACGAACAGTTCAGACTTTGGAGGATATGCTAATTTCTTGTTCAATGGATTATCAGGGAAGTTGGGACCAATATCTTTCTTTGGTTGAGTTTTCTTATAATAACAGTTTTCATTCCAATATACAGACGGCACCATTTGCGGCATTATATGGGAAGCGGTGTCGAACTCCAGCTTTCTGGGATGAAGTGGGTGAAAGGAAGTTGATGGGACCAGAATTCGTAGAAGAGATGGCAGATAAAGTTTTGTTGAATCATAAACACATGAGAATATCTCAAAGTAGGAAGAACAGTTATGCGGATAACCGAAGGAAAAATCTATCTTTCGAGGTAGGTGATCATGTTTTTCTCAAAGTTTCACTATGGAAAAGTGTAATGCGATTTGGTAAGAAAGGAAATCTGAGTCCAAGGTTCATTAGACCATATGAAATTATGGAGAAAGTTGGATCAGTTGCATACTGAGTGGCTTTACCTCTATGTTTATCTCAGGTACACAATGTTTTTCATGTTTTGATGTTGAGAAAGTACATGCCAGATCCGTCACATGTTTTGAGCCCAGAGGTAGTTCGGTTGGAAGAGAATCTCTCTTATGAAGAACAACCAGTCCAAATACTTGACCGTAGAGAGCAAGTGTTGTAGAATAAGGTAATTCACCAGGTAAAGGTTTTATGGAAAAACCATATGGTTGAAGAGGCAACATGGGATTCTGAAAATGCTATGAGAGATAAATACCCCCACTTATTTTGATAAGTGAATAAAATTGTGAGGACGCAATTCCCAAAAGTTTGGAAGGATGTAACATCCCAGGTAAATAAAGAATAAATCATTTTAATATTTATTAATATTTACGAATTAAATATTAATTTTACTTTAAAGGGGTTTCTATGTTCGATAGCATACCCGATACGCAACAAAGAGTTTCTTTGAAATCATACGTTGCACACTAGTAATAAAATAATATTATTTTAAATGGTAGTTAACACGTAGTCATTGTATTTGTGGGAATGAATAGAAATAACTAAAATATGATTATATATGTTTGTTAAATGTTTTTACATTTATCCGATAAAATATAAAGTCTTAAAATACGAAAAGAATTCAATTTTAGGCATATATAATCTAATTTTCACTAAAGGTCCACTTATCACCTTTTGATGGCGAACCGTCATTAAGAATAGTTTTGGTCACTCTTATATATTCTATTGGACAAAATAAAATTCTTATTTATAATTGGGACATCAAAATTTACTTTTTGTGAATTTTTGGTATTTTTCTGTTAAAGTTCATTTTTTTAATGAATAGTGAAAATGTTGTATTTTAATTCAAAACCTCTTTTCCATATAATTTATTTATATGATTATATTATCTTTTTAATTTGATTTAAAGTTAAATTAGAATATATTTTTACCATTTAATCCAATAGTGGTCATTGTAATTAATTTCACTTTGAAATTGGACTTAAACTGGTGTCAATCTTTTGATACTTATTGTTTCATAAAACCACGCTATTTTCTCTAACAACGGGAATTAATTATTAAATTAATTAATGTAACTTATATGTTATGAATTTTTAAAATATAAATCATTTTTTAATTTGGACTATCAAATAAAGCTTAGGGTCAAGTTTTGGTATTTTTCTGAAAAACGTCAATTTTTGATGAATAGTGAAACCACTAAGTAGTACTTATAAAAACTGATTTTCCGTTTAAATGAAATTTTACCACCTCTGTGTTTTGAATTTTAAAAATCTGACATACATGGTTTTCATTAAGATGTAATATTTGGTTCAATGGGATTAAAATAATTTTATGGTGAATAGTATCTTTTATGTTTTTAATCGCGATTAGAGGTAATGAGTGTAATTTAAGGTAAAAATAATTTTTTAATAATATGAAATGATCTTGACACATTTCCTACCCTTATTGGATGTGTCATGGCAGACTAAGACCATCCATGAGTCAACTTGGGGACCCCATGGAGCCACTTTGGTGGGAAAATAACATTAATAACTTTTTATTTAATGTTAAAATTAAAATGTCACAAACATGAGTTGTTTTGCTAAAACAATTTTTAAATGGGGTTATACAAGTCATATTTCTGACTATAAATATTCATTTAAAAGCTAAAACTATTTACTACATCATGATATTTTTTTATAATTTTTATACATGAAATAAATTAAATTATTAATGATACCATGATGATGTAGTGATTACCTCATTATTTAATGATTTTAAAAAAATGAAAAGATAATGTAAAATATAAGACCTACACATGTAAAACACCTATTGGATGGGTGTATTTAGAAATCTTATCACCTTATCCTCTAAATATATAATTTTTGGACATTTTAAATTTGAAAATAATTTTATAATAAAGTATCCTTTTAAAACTTTCCAAGAGTGCCCCTCCTCTCCTCTTATAAAAGGCCCCCACCTCTACCACCTTACCCACACCTCTCAAGCCTTTGGCTCGGCCAACCCCTATCCATTTTTACTATCCACATCCCTATATTAATCCTTGAAGCCTCACTTTGGGAATAAGTATTCCCAATGAAGCCTTTGAGCTCAAATCAAAAAGAGTTACCCGTTTTAAAGGTAAGGTTTTCTCTTGTGTTCTTATGTTTTATTTTGCTTCTCTAACCCTCTTAACTCTTTTTATTTCTTTCTTTTATAACAACAATAGTATCATCAATATAATAGGATGTTGTTATAATAAGGATTCGAGATACACTTACAAAAACCTACATCTAATTGTTAAAGAACATGTTGTTTCTATGGATGGCGAATTTCTGCCTCACGAAACGATGATTGTTCAACACTCATATAACAACATCAAATGTGTACATTAAGATGTAACTATATTTATATATGATATATAATATGTTTATGTTTTACTTAAGTTTCTGTATTTTTCATTTATGTCATACCTTTATGGTTTCCATTATGGGTAAATGCGATATCTTCATTTTAGGAAGTGTGGACTATCACCCCCTAAAAGTGATTTGATTCGTTAATACCATCTGTGGTATGTATAAAGGATAGATTTAATGATATTATATATGATAAAATACTATAATTATAATACTATTATGTATCATTATGTTTCAATTCCATTAAATATGAAATAGAAATTGATGTAGCGTTCAGGCGTACGTACGGCTTACCGTCTCCATGAACGGTGCATTTCATTTCTTAACTCTTAATGTTATGTAATATTATAAATGCATGTATATACTGGATATATATGACATATATGACATCTAAATCTTGAATATAATTATGTATATACTGGATATTTTACCCCATGAAAAACTTGTAATTATAAAGAGTTTAATTTTGAATCAAGTACCAATGATTATCAAAATGACCATTATTAACTTAAATAATTACATAGTGTTCATAACATGTTAATAAGTGATATAAAAGGAATAATTAACTTAAAAAAGGTTCTTAATCAAGTATAAATTAACTCAAGCTTATTATTCAGGATGTCAAAGAACGATGGAGTCAAGTCAGACTCGAGGTATGGGACTTCATCTCAATCTCCATTAATTGAGGCATATTTTGTTTTATGCATGACCTTATTTTATACGGTGTATAAAACCCTTTGAATTTTACATTTATCCAAAAAGAATCTTTTTATACGAAGCATTTTACTAAAAGAAAAAAGGGAATCTTTTTGTCGTACGTATGCGGGGACAACGACTTCTCCGCCGTTGTGACCATTATTTGAGTTTCGGCTTCCTCTACAAGCCATACCTTTTTTTAAATGAAAAATAAATATCATGTTTTACTTTTATTTTATTTTGGTATTGAAAATGGTTTTCATAATGTTTTTAAATCAATGTGTTTTATTGATATCTTGTGATTTAAAAGTGGAAATGTTATGTTTCCTTTATGCATGTTTTATGTGACAGGATTATGTTATGGTTCTTGGGCATTATTATGAGGACGGGTGGTTCCGTGATAAACTAGAGGCGGGTGAGCCCAATATAGCTCTCCATTGCATTGGGTAACACAAAGGGGTTAAATGTTGAGGTTTCTCTGAAGAGATCTAGGTAATATACTGTGATGGGTATTCCAAATGTAACCAAGAGGGTTACTCCCTATGTAAGAATGTTATGAAAGCCTCTAGTTAACTTTATGTCTTATGATTTCTATGATTTATTCATGATTTGATGAGGTTTGTTAAAGTGATTATGTTTTATGGGTAAAGTCTGATTTCATTCTTATGTATATATGTACTCATGTTTCCTTCCCATATTTTTATATCCCTTATTGAGATTTTTATGCTCATCCCATGTTTTTGAAATGTTTTTCACAGGTAAAGGGAAAGGTACATGATATGATGATAGTGTTAAGGAAGTGTCAAGAAAGCATACAAGTTTTATTTTAAATATGTTTCTGTTGACGGGAAAAATTAATACTATCTTTTATGTAGCCACTTTGTTTAAATGTGGAATGTAATGCATGTTTTATGATCTAATTCTCGAAAACTCTAAACCTGAAAAGATCCTCAATTTGAATTAATAATTTTATTCAATATTAAGTATGGTTTAAGGTCAGGGCCTTATAAATTATTTCATGTAATAATCAACCTGACCCCTTGATGATAAACTAAATGGAGATTTTTTTCAATTGGACGATGTTAAACTGAAGGGTGAATAATCCTAGTTGCAGGGAATTAAACTTTATAAAACTCATTTTACTTACCATATGACTATAAATAAGCATATATTGGTCTAAAAATGACCTTAATGTTTGAGTTGAAATCCTCACCACATAAAAGTAAATTTCACGAGAATCATAATTTGGTTAAATGACACATTATAAATCAGTTGGATCTATGTAAGAGAAAGAAAAAATTCCCCTACCAACTACATGAGATCAAGATCTACATGGGGAGTGTCTCCCACTATAACAACATGTTGTTAGATTTTTATCATCATCGGCTATGTAATGATGTATGGAATTCTCACATCCAGCCCATCTATATACATTCCTCTTTCCAGGGGATGAATTTCATGTCGACCTCCATTATAAGGGTCTGTTTTCATGTTTTGATTGTGTTTCTAACTATTCTAAAAAATCATCCTTCCCATAGTTGTAAAACGTTTGTCCTGATTTCATGATGTTAATCTAAATGGTATGTTAGCCATTTTTCAAGACATTGAACTGTGTAACACCAATATCCTCACTGTATGACATTAAAAAGGAAAACAGAAGATTGTTCGCTTCTCGAGGGAACACTTACTCCAACATCAATAACCCACCATGCCATATTCATAAAGTACGTACGACTTTATTCTCATTATATAGGATATGTATAGACAACTATATTTTATCTCATGGTATATCCACCCAAACCCCATGCATATAGGCCAAACATATGTAAGGAGATTAAAATCATGAACTACATACATCTAGATTCTTGTTCACATGGGATACGTAGCATTCAACAAATTTTACATTCAGGCCCAACCAGAACAAAATAAAATTTTCATATAACCATAATTTTATCATCTCTCTATGGTGGATGGACCTTTTCCCACCTATATCTCACACCTAGAATAGATCTCATGGGATTAAGAAGTTTAGACAAGGATTCCTCACATGACCATGTAATATCAATCCATGTTAGGGTTTCTAAAATCCTAGTAACAAGATCATAAAAAGAACATCAATTTTCCCTCCCACAAGATGTTAATGTGCAACAATCCATTACATAAATCTTCAATTATATTGATTGAGTATTTTACTTACCACATTATGTAAAAATACATGGGTTTTCAAGAACTATGTGTTGTTTAATTTTTATTTTTTTGAGATATGTAGTGACACATAGGCCATGTTCCTTAGTCACATCCCTATAAAAAATAAGAATAATAATGTTATTATCTCCTGTATGAAAATGCATATCCATGTAGGATATCTCAAGATGAATTACTCAATTATGGATCATTCAAAAAATTATCCTCCCCCCAATCCATGAGTCAGATAATTGTAGGGGATTTCACACTTCATATCCAATCATGGATTGTATGTTTTTCCAATCCTAGACATGTCCCATCCATATATCAAAATCTTTTCCCTGAGTAATCTATGATCTTCATAATATTTCTACGACCATTTTAAATGCAGGGTTAGTGTACTTGATAAACCATTATTTTTCTATGTATAATATTTCCTAGGTGTCATTGCATAATTATCCAAAAAAAGGAATGTCAACCAAATGAGAATTATTATGTACGAGAGGCCTCTTCCATATCTCTAATCCATAATGACTTCTCTGACCCATATCATTTCCCCAGATATGATAATCCCCAAGATCATGGATTACAACTTCTTTACCCCTTTTGCCTGAGACATATAGGAACATCATGCCCCAATTATCCTCCATTTACTCATAGTTTCTAGGAAATTTCATCCTCACTACATGATTTTAAACTTATAGGTTGATGTATTAGTTTCATGAAACTAAAATATATAATATTAAAACTACGTGTATCAATATTTTTGTTAACACATGATATATAATGACACCTGATTGTTCAATATTGGGGTTAGCCGTAGCACAAATTACAAATAACCCTTCCATTTGAAGGGGTCATAACTAAATAGGGGATACGTCAAAGAACGATGTCTGAGTTGATTCATATCATCGTAGGATATATATTCGAACCCTAACATGATATCTTGGTTCTATCCATGATGTAAAAAATTCCACTCTTTTCTATTTTATGGTTCAGAACTATAGGGGAACCTTCCCAGAATAATGTGTGGCATGATTCTTGTTTTAACGATATATATACTGCATCAAAACCTCATTACTTGTACCCATCCATAGAAATATAATAAGACCTACATTTAGTTTATACCAGCGTAAGGTAAATGACTCTACCGATTCATTGGGAATTTTGGAATAACACCCTAATGTCCAGGATCCTACCATTCACAATCTATACTCTATGTACAAAAAAGTACCGTATCCCCATAAACCACTTTGACCATCATAAGGGGATGACTAGTGTCCTAAGGACACCTTTTAGAATACTTATATTGTGCCCAAACAATATTTCTGTTTTTTTCCAACAAAAAGGCATGTCAACCAAAGAAAAATTCTTCCTCGGGATATGATTTTCCTACCTCTATATTCCACAAATGACTTTTTTTCCCACATCACTCCTCTTATTTAAAAACATTCCATATTAAATTTTACCATTTCCCCCTTTATTCTAAAGATGATAGAAAATTTCTAGTAAAGAGTATCATGAAAAGGTTGTGACATATATCTATTTTTCAGAGGAATGTATCATTAAGTCTTAATCTCGGAATCTTCAAGCCTCAAAATGATAAAATACACCATCCATGTCCTAGTTGCACAAATTCAAACAACACCATGACTCAAACCTCCTTTACAAAAGACAAATACATGTATTAGTGGTTTCTTATTCATGACTAAATCTGATACAATTACACTCATCATTTTCAGACATCATTCCCTCGACAATCCTCCCTTTTTGGTCTAGATAAATCTGAATTTTCACAAATAATTTGGAAATCGGAAAAAGATGGACAGTCTCTTAAGGACACCTTTGTTTGACATTGCACAATATTATCCATCTAGATCTGTGTAAGTCACCCAAAAACATTCATGTCTATAAAATGAAAATCCATATAAAAGGGAGTATTTTCTTACCTCTATTATCCTTGGTAACATCATGTGGTAAAAATTCACATGGTTAATCCTAACATACATTCCCCATATGTTTTCTCAAATCTAAAAATCAAAATAACTCAATCAAAAAAATACCTCATTCTTGTCAGAAAAATGTTGGGGCATTTCTAAATAATCCCTACTGGGGTCCTTGCCCCATAATTCATCATTATGGATGTTTTTTTATAAAACATCATTGAAAGTATTTTAATTTTTAGGACTCCATATTTCCCATGGAATGTGGCACAAAACTCGTTTGGTGGAAAACCCATAAATTAAACCCTGGGTAAAGGTCTAGTTCTAACTCAATAAACCTAGTCTATGAATGATTTAGGAAAAAATCAAGGAATCCAAAAATTTAGTGGTAGAATGTTTTTAGGTCAAAAACATATAAAGGGCAGCCTAATAAAAAGACAAATTTTGCATACTAATCCAACAAAATAGTGTAATTATAAAAAATATTGGTCTATAACTAAAAAGGGAAATTTTCATTGGGGTTTCCATACAACCCTATCAATTGTAAAAACAACAGTCATTGAGTCCCTCGACTCATAATATAATTAGAGCATTACATGGTCACATCAATTAGGTTATCCCCGATTGTGAGTGAAAGTGATATCCAATGACTAAAATATTCATGTAATCTAATAGATTATCGTTCAAAATACATTTTAAATGGTTATTCGTCAATATTTGAGGAAATAAGAAAAGTTATACATTAGAGTGAAAATAGGTTTTTATTCCATAAAATTGGAATTGTGGAGAATCCACATCTTGTAGTCTCTACAAATGTGCATGAAGTAATAATTATAGGGCTTTCAGTGAATTTATAGATCAGAAGAAGTGTCTAGTCCAAGTCTTCTATAGCTCAATGGATCTCGGATAAGTTAATAGTCTCAGCATATAGACCATCCTCTATTTCCTCCTCATTCTTAGATGCATCTAGACCTACCTCTTCTTCATCCTCCACCAACCATTTCCCTTTATCAATTATTGCCATAGTGGGGTCCAATAATTTATTCACCCTCTCTAGTTCCAAGATAAGATTCTCCACCTGTTAACGAAGCCACTCCATTTATGTCATACAGTCTACACTTTCACCTTAATGCCTCACATCCATTTCTATAATCCCAACATATTAACTAAGAAGTGTTATCCTAATAGTGGAAAGATGATCCATGGACAATGTGGTTGGGATACTAGACTAGAACATTCCAATCATAAGATGGGTAGCAATGACCTATTTTATAATTTTGTAAATTTAATGGTAATCAAATCCACCATAACCAAGGAATTATAATGGGAGGAACAATTTGGACAGTCTCACCAGCATATTTTTTATGGGGGATTAAGAGACCAATTCCATATATCCTTCTATAGTCCTCAAGATCTAGTACATAGGTCAGCTATGACCTCTTGGCCTCCCTTAGATTCACTCTCATATGGAGGAATATATTTAGGGATAAACACCACTAGAGAGGAACTTATCTCTTCATTCTTGGTATGGCATGACCCCACAATACTCAGCTCCCTTGTGATGTTATAAAGTTCAAATATTAAAAAATCATTTGTAATCATAGGAATTAGTGGAAAAAAATACTAAATTTAGAAGGTAAAAACAATTAACACCTAAATCTTGAATGAAAATGGAATGGTTTGAAGGATGTATAACTCACCTATACTTTTCAAGACATTGACATCCCTGGAAAAAATCATTTCATCATCTCTTAAAAATGTGAATATTTCATCCTTAGATTGTAAATAAATATTGGGTTCTTCCAAAGATACCTTGGGTGTATGCTCATGGTTGACCTGGTCAAAAATATCCAGAAGATCACAAACCAACATCATTATTTCAGGAATAATAATCATATAAATAGAGATGATATCTTATTCAGATTCTTCTCAAGCCCAAAATTGTCCCTCTTTCGAGGCTCCACTCCCTAAAGAGTTAGGATCAATTTTCTCAGTAGGAACATGGACTCCATAAGACAACCCCAATATGGGGAAAGAGGTCATTTGATCAGTGGTTATATACCTTATAGGACGTGGGTTATCAAATATATATTTAGTTGTCTAGGGATTCTCGTTTAGTTCATAATCCATCAGTAATGTCATTACATTAGATTCTGTAGGAGCATGATCGATATGCTCAATTGAAACTTTACCTATAAAGACTCTCCCACAACTAGGATAGAGTCCATCTGATGCTGACGAGATTTCCCCCTCAGGCTAGATATCCTCAGAATGGCCTCAATTGCAATGTATTTCTTATCATTTTCTTTGATAACTAAATGTGGTATAACATATACCGCCAACAAAGTGGGATCAAAAATCCCCTGAGTGATTAATGCCAAATTAATCATTAGACCTGCACCAATATTCTGCATGATTATTAGTATGAAAATAAAGACACATAACATGACAAATAAATAAATAAATGAAACAATTACATGTTATCCTCAATTTTAGATGAATCACCAGTAGGGATACATGTTGATTCTTCATGGTATTAAATGAAAATTGACATATAAAAAGAATATCAGGAGGGGATAGAGGTGTAAACTCATTACCAAGACTTGAAAGGTCCACCTCCATATGCACTATCACCTAAGGAGATCCCACTCCGGTGAATAATACTTTTTAAGGATATCCTCTCTGACATTGTTTCATATTAGGGTGTATTATGAGGAATAAATCATCTCCTAAATCTTCCTAGGATCCTACAAGTACCATGAGTATATGTTCAAATTCATGATGATAAGAAAATTAGTCGGGGAAAATTACCACTTCTTCGTTATCTCCTTACTCCATATTTATTATCACCATGTTTTCGGCTCAGTAAGACCAATAATGTATTCACTTGAATTAATGGAGCCATGTGTCCATTTATCTAATATAAACTACTAGCTCATTTGAATTTCTAGAGGTCAAAATACACATTGGATAAGTGATTGATCCAAATCATGCATGGTTGATGAGATCTTACTGAAGAAACTCTTAGATATCTCTAACCGATGTGATTTCCTTCAAGGTGTACCATACCTTCCAATCATCCGATAATGCCATAATATTGGGGATGGTAAATTCCAAAGGATATATATGGGGAAGTGAGGAAGGTTTTGGTAGTTGTAAATGATTTATTGGCACCTCATCCACCCTAAAACCCACTAGGGATGGGAACTAATGATATCCTAGATGGAAACAAGGAATCATACCCATTGTTGTTGTGATGGGAGGGTCGAATTCATCTGAAGCCACATAGACAAGGATATCATACCTATAATCCTCATTAAATTCAGACCTCACCTGGGAAATCACCCAATAATAATATTAGTGTCCGCCTAGATGTGAATTTATTGATGCATCAACCTTCTGAATATGGATACCCACCACCTCAAGATCATCATAAGAAGATATTGTGGTGGGAACCGACACATAGCCAAATCCAACCAGTGCAACCATCTTCTCCTATATGAATTTCCACAGTGTACAACCTGAATGTTCACTGGTCAATTAATCCCACTGTCTCCAAGCCCTTGGTAATGCGGCTTCAAAAGGGAACACCTAACCATGAATAGTAGTGTTGATAGAATGGTAGGTTGATCCCGAGGTCTTCCAAACTACTAATGTGGTTGGTAAATGAGGGATTTATTTGGTTTCTTTCCAATCATGGAATTCAATACCCATTTCTTTTGTTTCCTCCTAGAAACATGATGTTTCTGCACCTCAAAAATAGGAATTGGTTTTATGAATAGACCATCTAGCTATGATCAGTACGAAACATCAACATAGGTTCTCCTAAGTGTATGATTGAAACCCACAAAAGGCGAAAGTAAAATATGGTATTCGGTATCCTCCCAATACAACATCATCAAATCTATCAAGAAATCATTAAATGATTTACCGGACATGCGTTTTGAGGGTGGGAGACACCTTATATGGTTACATTTGAATTGATTGGAAAATCTATAGGATGCATTCCCATCATAGATAAGCTCCCACTCGATACTGGTAACCAAAATTCATTCTCTTAATGAAATAAGAAATCCTCGATCGGTAAAGTCCCTTTATTATTCATTTACTAATGTACCATAGGGGGTGCATATGGATAATAGGAGAAGTGAATATGTTGGTTGAGTTGGTCCATCATTTCCTGCTCATTCTAGTCTGATCAAATGACCCCACTTAAGCTTTGGAGGTATGGACAGATGGAATCATTTAGGATTTTCTGATTATTTATGATTATTTAGAATAAAATATGAGCCACTAACCAACTCTAGATAATCTTTTTGGACACACCATCTGATTTGGTGGCCTCCCCTCACTAATCCATCTCAACAAATGATATATTTTAATGAATATTGGGATGGAAAGGTTAATAGAACTACCGATGTACAATTGATATTCCATTATGAAACTCATGACTCTAAACTAAAAACTATAATCACACATAGATAGAAGCTAGTTGCTAAAGAACATGTCCACAATTGCTTCAATCATGAACAAATAATCATTATTAGGAATATTCTTCAAGCTATATTCATTGAATCAAACATCTTCTAGATTGGCCACATAGAAACCCATAAACCTTGGAGTTTCAATGTATGGGGAAATCCTTAGTCTCTCTATATGTGTATCTAGACAATTTCATGTTGAAAAGGAATTTATCCAAGTGGAAAATGGAATGTCTTGTTTTGGATGAGAGTCGGAATTTAAAAGGGGTTTTTTGTTGGAAAATAGATTATTGGCATGGGTAGAATTTCTCTATTCATCATCCTATTACTAAAGGGGAGTAAAATATTTTTCATACATATCATTAATGATGGGAACCTATGAAATCAGCCTGATATCTTAAGCTTAATACCAAACTACACATTTACCTGGTGAAAGGTGTTTATGTTTAGGATATGTATGCTAAAAATATGTGGTATATGTGATTGGTTTTAGTGATAATAAGTGTATGATACCCATACTGAATAATATAGAACCATGAACTACAACTAAAAATTGAATTCCTCATAGCTCTGGAAGACCTATAAAGGCCACCCTAGTCTATGTTGAATGAGCCCCCATGGTGAAGGTACCATTTTGATTACCTCTCTAGTTATTCATTCTTCATGGCGTTCTAGGAAATTCTATGATAACAGTGAAATTTATCATCCAGTGACCAAAAGGTTTCCTCTATAGAATAAGTGGTGCAGTTTAAAAGGGACCCAGTAGAGTAGATTTTCTAGATAAATTCCACCTTTGTTGAGATGTTATCCTAGGGAATATTTCTATTTTTAATTATCTAGGCTGCACATTGGTTTATACGGCATTTTTTCAAACTCAGTATGTTGAAGGGTATCTTGAATACTTTAATGGGTAACATGTTCATGATAAGATACCATATTTGGACGACACTAAGAACTTCCTCCAGAAGTAAATGAAGTGGGATGACTATAATTTTATAGTTGATATAGTCTATCATATCTTTACTCTTTTCTTCAGCTGCCAAGAGGTTCAAATTGGCACCAGCACTAGAAGAACATTTTGAAGGGTCCATCATTTTTTATGAATTAATGATTGGATGTAAAGTAATTAGTTTTAATGAAATTATAAAATTAAAATGCCCGCACTTCCTAATGAAATAGGACCGTATCCCATCAGTTCAAAGAATTAAGTCAACCACAAACCACTAGTTCACGAAGTCACCCACCCTCGAATCACCTTCTTGTGAAGGAAATTACCTATGTAGAATTTTCCATGGAATTGATGTCCTATAGAACACTAAATCAGAAAACAATCCACTATCGATATAGGAATGCAAACTCAAAATTTTTCAGTTGAGAATTTCATTTTGTGGACAAGGGCATCTATAAAAGAGGCATTTCATAGAAGAATTATGAGATCGAGAGAATATATAGAGGTACAGGTTCTCTGAGAAATCCAGAAAATGAAAAATGAGATAGGTACCATATTTATAGGAATAGTCACCTCTAGTAGGTCCACTTTCATACAACAAATTGGTTCAAAACATGTTTATTTGCTTCATCCGAATAAACTCCTCTTCATCCCAAACAAAATCCATTCCAATGGGGGTAATTTGTTAAGTCTTAAAAATTTGTAACGTAAGAAGTAAATTATTTCATGGTGGACAAAGGTGTAGAAATGAACCCCAGAAGAAAATTGATGAAATGATTTATATAGAAATGACTTCAAGGTAAAAATAAATTTTTTGATCGCTTATTCACATTTATTTTTGTCATATAATAAAGACTTAATGTAAAAAATTTATTGTGGATACAGGTAGTGCTTCCAGTACCCAAAAATAAAACAAAAGTCGTTTTTTGGTTTAAGGTAGTGATTTCTACTCCCATGAACAATTATTCCCCATGAAATAAATAGGTGATGGGGTGAGGTGGTCTAATGGTGCCTGTGAATGAATAAAAAATAATTTATGATACTATGGAAGTGATATCCACCCCTTCAAAGGTTGATAATACTACGATAATGACCACTCCCCACTGAATAAGTCATTTTCTGGATGATGTTTCCTCTGTGGGATTCTCCAAATGATTGCATATTCTTCACTACGGATGATGGGCCAAACCGTTATCCAATCCCCATGCTCCTCTATAAATAATACCATGAGGGGGAATAAAACAAGTATAATAAGAAAAAATGATGTAGAGCTGAAGGAAACAAGATATGAGGCTCTGTAAAAACCTGATCTCCCTATCAATGTGTACTAGGTAAAAATCCACTGCATATGACTAAGGAGGAAATATTAAATCACCAGCCTCCACAAACTCAATACCCTTTTACAAACCTCATGCTAGGGGGAAAACAGATGCCCCCTTTATGGAATATAACCCCACATAGAAAAATGATATGTTGGTATAAACCTACCCTATATTGAAAAAAAATGCATTTTATGAACATGGCTCCGCATAGAATGATGTTATGTGGATAGAACCAAGCCCTCGTGTAGCAATACACCATGCAGGAAAAACCATGTTCGGAATTTCATATTACTATATTGACGGTTCTCTCGTACACATAGCAACATGCAACATAGAGGGAGCCATACCCCCTATAAGAACCTACTATATGAAATGGGGAATCCTATGAGTTCTACTTTCTAGATCCCATCACACCTTTTGGTCATGGCACCAGATCTCATTTTGGACCCTCTGTAAACCACCAGTCTAATTACATTGTTTAAAGACCTCTTATTAACACACCCAAAATGTTTGATAATTTCATTAGTCACATTATCATATACTCTCATGTTTACATACCCTTGCTAAGAGGTTTTGTGAAGGTAATCCCCGCAGTAAGGCATACCCTTGGAATACCCAAAAGTTTACATTATTTAGGTAATGTGGGTTCTAGCATTGGGTTTCTCATGAGAACCTATTAATTATAGGGATTAAGGGGAACCATTGACTATTCCCTTCAATAATATCCATTGTTAAACATCCCAATCCCTCCCAGAATATATTTAAGGACATATCTCATAAGGTAATACCCTAGACTTTCTAATGGGAGGTGACACTTTGTCTCATATTCAACTTATCCAATGATATATCAAGATAGATCACCAGATGTGAAAATCCTAGATACAAAAATAGGAGAGGATACATGAACACTAAAATCCCAATCCCTCTCCCTTTAGGATTCATCATTTTTTCCATCAGTAGACCAAATCAATCATGTGATATTCAGATCCACTATTTCCTCTTGTTTCCCACAACGAGCATAAAGCATGTGGGCTACGAGGTTAGTATCGATCCGGAAATCCATAAGATACCAAACTCAAATGGGCCTCTTATACAATGTTACCCACAACCATACCCAAACCATTGGATTTATCCATATATATAAGCCCCAACTTATGGAAAACATCTACATATAGGCCCCAGTCATATTGAAATACAAACGGGCCTCCCACGTGGTGTAATCCCTAATCATATGATCTCAAACGAACAACCTCCATAGATATAAGTCCCATCTTCTAACCTAAAATATAAAACTACTATGTTTAAGCACTAGAAAATTGATTAGTGTATGCTTTGATTCCCAAAAAATTGTGGTATGTAACAAGCCTCCAGGATGTCCAAACCGAGTAACCAGATCCACCCTAAAGATCTCCAAGTGACATCTATAGTAGGTTTATATCTAACTTGGAGGCCATGTGTCTCTTAGGTCCCTAGGGACAGCATTTTAGAAGTCCCAAAAGACCTTTGACTTAGAACCTTACACATGGGTTTCCTTTCTGTAAGATGTTAAACTACATAGATGGGTCCTTGTAATATTACCTCACAAGGTTGTGCACCCTATTGAGTATAAAAAACTACATGGATATTGATTCCAATTAAGTGGATAGGTATAAATCCCATATTATGGTTTTGATCTTGACATCTACATATATTATGTCTCCCTTGATGACAACATACTCTAGGTCACCTCAAAAAATGGATTAGAACTAACATAATCCTAATAACTGACCAAAGAATCACTAATTCATCCATAAATGGGTATCATTGATAGAAAAACTCAGATACATACTGATGATTATGAGCCAATGGGTATTTATGATTGATCATTACATAGGGTTAATCCATATATGTATTCTTGGGAATGGAAAAAGGATACATGAGCATATCTTAAATATGTAAGAGATTATGGAATAGGTAATAGTTCCCCCCAAAAGGGTGTGATGAGACCGACTTCTCATTCTATGGACCAATATGAGTTTATAAGTATTGTTGGCCATGTTACATAACAATCACCTACCTTTGGAAGGCATGTCCATGAATCATGGATATGAGAGTAATTCGTTTTTTATATCAGTGTGAAAAAAATCCATTGGAGACTGTACGAAGAACATGTACCCAATATAAGTGATTTCACACCATTAAACCACTTTGGATAAATTTCTCAGACACAAACACATATTCGAGGGAAATAAGGAAATATCTCACTAGTAATACTAATTAACCAACCTCATATCTAATTTATCACTTATAAGAATAGAATTCTACACCCCATATTAATAAAATAAACTATACAAAAACAATTTCCAGTTTAACCTGCCCATCCATGTGAAATATTAATTATTCAAAACTACATGTCTGAAAAAGTTACATTTCCCTCAAATGAAATATAGGTCATGTGAAAATCAAAGAATCAGAATCTTATGTTTTCCCTAATATTAATATTATGTGTTCTAGGAAAAACCTTATCCTTATTATGAATCATCATGATTTTATAAATTTAAAAACTCTACTAATTTATAATGAAATGTAAATAAAAAAATATAGGGATTGAGAAATTAAAAAATATTTTCCAATAATTTTATATGTTATCATATTTTAATGTGCCCAGTTTTTAAGAATCTTATCCATTTTATAAACCATATTATTAAAGTACCAAAATATCTTTTTCTATTTATTTAAAGTAAATGAAATTTATTTGGAAATAATCCATATAAGATATGAATTAAAATACCTAAAAATTATTCATTCATAAGTCTCTAATTAACTAAATCAATAAACCAAAGTATTTTAAATCAAGGAATATTACTCACAATTGAAAAAACTATATCAATTCAAATTATAAAAATTATTAGCATATAATAGAAAAAATTATAATATCTTAATCTAAAAAATACCTTGGATTGTGTTTAGCCTTAAGGTTCTCCAATATCCATGAAAAATTTATTATGATGAAGAATACTATGAAAGTATAAATCATTATGAAAAATGTAAAATATGAAATATCAACTATTCCTTTTGAAGTGAGAGTAGAATGAAAAATTGATTTATTAATTCAATATATATATAAATGAAATTTGTATGTTGAAAAAATAATTTTTGTAAATATTTTCTTTGAAAATATGTCCATCAAAAATATAATAATAGAAATCATAGTTTTTTTTCATATATCTCATAGGTATACACAATTACTATATTATAGTTTAGAAAATTTAAAATTTAATATCTCATAATGAAATTAAAATATGATATTAAAATACTATAACAATATATATAAATTATATATAAATATTAATAATAGTTTTAAAATAAGAAATTATGTATATATAAAATTAATATAAATATTTTACTATCAATGCAGTACTAAAATGAAATTTTACTATATAAATAATTATATTTTAATGGTATTTGTTAAAGAATAGTGTGTAAAAAAATAATTTTCCTTCCATTTTTTCAAATAATTTTTTAAGACCTACAGATTTTATCCTAATATATTAAATAGAAAACTATTAAATTATTATTTTATAAAAACCAATATATTCAGATATTTTGAAATATATACTAATATGAAACAATATTGAGAATAATTAATGTTTACAAACATCGTTTTTTCAACAAAATAAGCTTTTGTTTAGATTTTTATATTCATTTAATAATTAAATTTATGAATTTGGTAATATGAATTATATAAAAATAACTCATTTTGGGACTTATAAATCCATATTTAGTTTAATATTAAATATTTTTATATTTATAAAATGTTTTAATTTTTGATGAATAGAAAAAAAAATTCATTTTTTCACATGACATGTTTTTTATCAAATTGTTAGTGTATATAAATATATATAGATGATAAATTCATAAAACCTTTTTATAAGAACAGAAAATAATTTATAATTGTTTTTTATAGTTTTAGATATGTATTTTTAATTTATTAATCCATATTTTTAATTTTAGAAATAAAATTATATTTTTTAAAAGGTTTTTTTATTACATTATAGATTTAGAATTATAATTATTTTTTATATCTTTTATAAAATGAAATAGTAAAATGTATTTAACTTTTTTAATAATTAATTAAATTTTATTTATAATGAACATTTATTTTTTGTCTTAAAAGATAAATTACAAAGGTAAAAACTAGTTTCAACGGTGACTACAAAAGTGGTATAAATAAGTATCCTAATAGGTAAGTGGCCTAAAATATTAAAAAATGTTTTTAATTGATATTATTAGGATTATAATAACCTTATCTCTCCCCCCAATAAAAATTGTTAATTTTGGAGTCACTTTTTGTTACTGTGAATTCATATAATCGAAATGTTTTCGGTATTCACAAAAATGCCATCCATTTTCACTTATAAAAATGGAACACTTATAATCACATCCCAAAACCAAAAATCTCTATTTTTTATCCCAAATACCTCTTAACATTATCCTATGACCTCATAGTAACCTTAATGAATTATTAGTAATTATAAAACATCATCCCTCAAGGGTTCATATCTCTTTTCAAAGAATATAATCCAATAAGTGAGGTATATGTTCTTAACCACTCTTTTTCATTTCAATTTAATTTTGTGCAGTAATTATCCTTAAAAATAAATTAAAACATATTAAAATGAAAACATAAATATCAATTTTATACTGATATGTAATTATAATTATGCTATAAACATTAATAGTCATTACTTTTTTTCATTATTAAAAATTAAAAAGAAGATCATGCATGTGTGCGGACTACCGCATCAACAAAGTAACATGTTCATTTTCCTTCACCAAGAAATATTATTGTTTAAAAAAACAATTTAATAAAAAAAATTAAAAATTAAATCATATTTTTTATTATGAAATGATAAACCATATTAATCATCTTTCACGTTTAATGAATGTGGAATGCACCATCTATGTGTCTTTGTAGATAACTACCTCCATGGAACATTGTGTTCTACTTTTCATTCTTCCCTTTATAGGAATACTAAAAGAATAATTTTAATGGGTTAATTTATTTTTTATTATATTATTATGGTTCTCAAAATTTGAATAGAGTTACAGGTTACTTATTTTAATGATTTATTTGTATATAATTCACTATCTTAAATAATCATACTAAGAGGGAAAACCAATTTATTCATATTATGTTGTAATATAATATAACTTATTCATTCTTCTACATCCATATAATTTTTATACATAACTATAATAAACAATATATGGGATTATTATTCTACTCATATAATATATCTCATCTAAATCACATCATAATCATCCATTCATCATAGAATGGTAATGTTCGGGTCGATTTGACAACATCATTGAACAATCGCACAAAATTATCACTCAGATGACTATAAGAAAATAATTAAGGGTATATAATCATATAAAAATTTATATCTGGATTTGTTTTTTTTTCTTTATTGGATACATCAAAATTTAACTCAATAAAAAAGAAAACTCTTTTCATCAGTTAATAAAAACACTGAATTAAGCTTATTGTTTATTAAATATTCCATGAAATAAAATGAGTCACTAATCGAATAAAATTGAATAATTATAAGATATAAATTCTATTAAAATGAATGATCTTATAATGATTAAAATTTTAAGAATAATGAATACTGCCATTTCATCTATGAAAGTAGAGAAAACAGTCAAAACTACGAACACCCGATGCGGGAAAATAAGTAAAATCCAACTAATATACATGTAGATAATAGTTATAAATAATAATTATAAATATTTTAAGTCATTAATATGTTTATTAAATATTTTATTGATATATTATTGTTTATTATAATGTAATTTGAAACAATTTTCTCTAAATCCATATTAAAGTTAAGGGGTTTTGTGTCTCAGACATCACTTCTCGACACATATTCCATAATATACATCATGATATCATTAATATTCTCTGATTACTATTAGATGATTTTGTTTTAACATAATAATGGTGTTTTAATATTCAAATCATTTACCTTACTTGAATTGACTTTTATTCATAAGATACAAAATTTGAAATAGTTATTTGATTAAAACATTACTCAAATCACATGTGTTTTGATTCATAATATTTTCTTCAAATCAACATTATTTTTCAGAGATAGGCCATATATAGAATGAGTATTGTTTATACAATCCCATGTAATATTCATTAGATATTCATGGGGATTTATATATATATATATATGAAGTATTATTTACCAATTTTTCATATTTTACCTGATGTGTTTTTTGTAGGTGAAAATAACAATATTTGTTATTATCATCTTGAAAAATAATTTTTTTTCATTTCCATGTACATTGGATTATTTTGAATTTTTTCTTATAAATGATTAATTATTTTATTAAGATATGTTTATACTGATTTATCTTGTTTTAAACATATTAATGAAATTTTAATGTTTTTTATTTGGGTTTTTCTTTTCAAAATGTTAAGAGAAACAATTTATAACTTTTAATGGTGAACATTTCACTCTAATAGTTCTTTAATTTTATATGAACCTTTATCTATATGTTTTTACGGATTCCAAATAAATTATTTATCTCTAAGTTGTATAACATATTTCATTAAATTATACTAATGTTCAAGTTTGTTTCTCCAAAGTATTTTTTCTCATAAACATTTAATTTTTTCATCTAATTCATTTTCATAAGATAAATTTTATTCAGGATTTATGATATTTTTTTGAGGATACCATCAACATTAATTAATTATATGGATTATGTAATGTTCATTTTTATCATTTAATGGTACATAATTTCATTTGTCTTTCCAAGTCATTAAAGTTTTATAATGATATTTTTTTCAATGCATTCTATATATGATTACCCTATTTTTTATTACACTAATTTATGGGTGTCTAGGTAGGTTCTATTCATATTATTTATTAGGAAAAATATTTTATTAACCATATAAAATTTGTACTTACCCATCTCATGCCGAAGTGGAAGCAGGGGTCAACAAGGGATTGGTGAAGGGCTCGATGCTCGCCCCAACTACTGGTCCTCAAGATGGGTTTCATGTGGATGATTCCAAGACATTAAGCCCATGGATAGAAGTAGGGGGGATAAAACTATATCTCGATGTGATGACAAGGTGTTTGGTAGTTTGAGCTCAGTTGAAGTGTCTCAAAGTAGGATACGATGATACCTCTAGATGCAAGAGTAATTGATATCTTCAATAGAATGAGATAGGATCAAGACGTCCCCCCTAAATTTAAAGGAGGTGATACAAAGAACAGGGAAACAATGGATAGGCACACTGCTAGCAATCCAACTCACATGGCCTCAGATGGGACCGAAACATCAAATACTATGGGGGCCCCAAAGTCTGGCACTTATGCGAGGGTTGTTCATGCACGCAATATTATCATCCCTAGAGGGGGGATTACACCGACATGCATGGGATGTTCCAAGGTTGGCTAGGAGTGGGAGGATCCAATGCATGAAACATATCAGCTGAATAATAAACAGATCCCTAGAAGAACTTTGGCCTATCTCAATTTGAACAACCGTTTTGATACATTGAGTCTCAATGGAGGGGCTGAATATAACAACACCTCTCCCTTAGAAGCCATGTCCGATAGAGAATGACCATTAGCGGAAATTGGAGAGTATGGTATTGGAATGAAAAACCTGAGGAGAATGAAGGGGAATAAAGGGAAAAGGGACCCTTGGAGTTTCATTGTCACCAAGACGAATAAATCAAAGGGACGCAGAGACTACTCATATATTCTTACGCTTATGGAGACACAGTCAACCAAAAAAATGTAGTAAATCCCTAGAATAAAAACCTGAACCTATGTAAGAAGGAATGTTTTCATAGGTTTATGTAACCGTGACTTGTACAATGGAAGATCAATATGTATGCGACAATTGTTCCCCAAAGAAATAGGAAAATGGGTACGTGGATGTTTCATAATCCCCTCAAGCTGATGCAAAAGAGAATAATGAGGCTCAACATGGGGTGATTCCACTACATCTAAATGATTCATGGTTAATATAGATGGTTGTGCACCCTTCTATATAACAACATTAGGTAGGGTCCCCTGATGGTACTCAATGATAGGAAGTTGTTTCTATGGACCCCAATATGGAACTACTCATTCATTCGAGAGAAGAGATGGTAGAGGACGTCCTGAAAATTAAGTATACAAAGGAAGAGGTTAATGAAATGATGGAATGAATGGTCCAAGTGGATGTTACTAGGGAGGAAGATGATTGGATAGAGAAGCAAGACCGAATATTGGATAGAGGGCTTAACATGGATAGGATTAGAAAAAATGAATACATGCACTCTTGGGATTATCTAGCGCGGTACTATGAAGACATCATGAAGGATTACCCAGACATTCAGTTAAATGTTATTCCCTGGAAATTATATAGGGAAATTGTGTATAAATGGCTTAATTATTTCATTGATAATTATGTTGTTTCTTTTTATGCCTGACCTGGTTAGTGTTGAGGGTTCTCATTTCCCCCTTGAAAGTTTTTTAATAATAAAAAATTTACTTTGGATGAGGTGTTATGTTGATTAAATCATATTTACCTATAATTTTTTTAAATATATTTGAAAACCCATTTATTATCTATGGGTATATCATATTGATGATATCCTCATGTGAATAACTTTGAAAAGTATAAGAACCAATTTTATTTCTATGGATTCATTATGAACTGTTGAATGAGACCCACGTTTTCTAGGGTTTCTTTATTTTATAAAAATGGTGAATTATTTTCATTTGAATATTTTATGAAAGCTACATTATTTGCATGGGTTATTTATGATGTGATATGTGAATAATTTAAATGTGGCTTGTGTAATAATGGATTAATGATGAGTGGGGTATAATATCACCCACCAATGGATTGGTAAAAAGACTATAACCCCTGATAAAGGTAATTGGGAGTACATATATGTTTCTCATAAGCATGGGAACTGATTGTGTGACTTATGAGTATTATGTTATTAATACTCATATATGTTCTATATTTTAAATATGTTTCACATTTTTTTGTTTATTATTATGACAATGTAATTCTCTAATGTATCATTATTATTGACTAACACTTCTGATTCATGTCTTATTTTATTTTATGTTTTATGACATGATTTAGAACAAAAATATATTGGGCATAATTTTCATATATACCTTCATTTCAACCACATACTCCACTTATTAAAAATTATGATCTTTGATAGTTATCACTTATATTTATCCATATTGGGATTCTACGATCACTTCATTCTTATGATCATATTTTCCATGGATATGATGAAACATAATACATATCATATTTATAGAATGGTATCTTATGAGAATCATTTGGAGGATATGTTAAATACTTTTCATGGATTATGAAATTGTGTATATATTGGAAAATATAATTTATTTGGAAATGGAATGGGGCCTTTTAGTTTATATATTATCCTAATTCTCTAAAACTCTAAACCAAAGGAGTATAGAGAATGTATTGTAATGAAATATTCACTTTATTCATTGTAATTATATGTCACCTCCTCGGGATACCTTAGTTTGTATCTGAGTAGTGTTTAGATAAATATGTAAATTAGGATGATATCAGATGAGGATAATTTAGGATTTAGAAATTTCATCAAGGGTTGATAAGTTAAGAATTATTATAATATCAATGATGTATATAAAACATTAGGAAATTTGAGGTAATATTTTTGGGATTATGATAAGAGAACATTAGTGAACACCCTAGGGAAAAGTATAATAGATAAATATATGTATAAGACAATATCTTGAAACTTTGGTGGTGTAGAGATCATGGTTTTTAAATAACTTATATCTTTTGAAATTATACGGGAATAGAAGATTTAGTATAGATGAAACTTGGGGTAGAATGCAAAAAAAGGGACTATTAGTTATTAGCTAAATCATAACATGGTGTAAAAAATAGTAATAACTACATAATTAGATTGGTACTTTTGGGGGATATGTATTTTAAAATAAAATATTTATTAGGAACCATTATGAAAAATAATTTCTTAATTATATTTACATATTATTTTTTTAATTAAGAGATAAAAAAACATAATATAACCTAGGAAGAGGCAATTGAGTTATATAATTAACCTAATATTACATTATTGAAATGAAAGTAACATAATTTGAAATAAAGGATTCATTAGAGAATAAAAAAACGTTTGAGCTATCGTGTATATATATACTATTATAAATAATTATATTATTAGAATGATTTTAGTTTTAGAATTTGGTTGAAGTAGGATAGAATAGACGAAGCAGAGAAGGGAATGTACAAAAAATCATAATGTCTTATAACTGAATAAGGGAGATTACATAAATGGTTGGTAATATTAGAATAATAATGTTTTGATACAAGGATTAGTTTCATATTCTAAACTAAGGTTGTGATATTCATAAAGTTAGAGAAAACAATTTTTAATTATAATAGATATTTTCAACTGATGGTGATATTTATTGATGGTATAATTTTATAGTAAAAATGTGATAACGGTTATGTGAAAAATATATGGATTGTTCTTTAATAGTACGTATTTAAAGGTTTTGAAACATTTTTTAAATATAATAAATAATATTAAAGAGTTATTTCTTACATAATTAAATGTTTGGAGATTAATATTGAAAGATATATGATTAAGGTGTGAATAACACTTATTATTATTATAAAATTCATCGTGAAGTAATAATTGACTGATTGATTTTTAGGAAAGTGTCTTAGATATAATTGTAATTTAATATTGATTAAAATAAAAAGTAATCTATGCAATTTGTTTTCTAATATTAGTATAATTTTTGTGTTTTTGATATATATTAACTAGTCTTTGATGAAATTAACTAGAGATCAATACATTTGATGGCTAGAAATATAGTTTATTTTTATATGAATATATAGTCTCATAGTTTTTTTATATATTAGAGAATTATATTTTCTTGGGAGAGGTATACAGAACATTTGATTAGACTATATACATAATATGGTATATGATTTTATGAATGATTAATATTGTTTGAGGAAAGGTAATTAAATTGGTTTAAACTAATAAGGTAATTTATATGTCATATTAGTTGTTATATTATGATTTATTAATATGTTAATATTACCCTCACCAATATTCATATGTTACGAGTAATTTAAATTACAAGGACATAATTTATTTAATAAGATGAGAATGTAACTCCCCAAATCATTTGGTTTCTTTTTACAAACAATATAGTTATTACTCTAAATAATTTTGTTCTATTTTCTTAAAGTAATTAAAAAATTTTATAAACTAATTAATATGTAATATGAATTAAAGTAACAACACCTTATTCATCCATAAGTGAAAAAATAAAGAAAAAAAATTTAAAACACTATATTTATTACCCTAGAATATTACACAACATGGATAAAATACATCCACTAAAAGAACAAAAATAAGTATGGTAAAATAAAAATAAATGACAAAAATCATTACTATTAGGAAATCCCTTGGATTATACTCAACCATGAGGTTAACCAATAACCAAAAATATCCTATAATGACGAAAATCACTAGTAATGTAAAATGAATTACGAAAAATATAATATATGAAAGAAGAATTATGCATTGAAAAGTGAGAGTGGAATGAAAAATTGATTTGATATGTCTATTTATATCAGAAACAAAAATGGTCATTGCAAATATTCTTGTTCTGGATATTTAAATTTGATATATGGCTATAAAAAATTCACTCATTGAAAATAATGTTGATGGAAAATTACCATACGGGTATACAAATGTAAGGTATTGTAATGTAGAAATTTTTAAATAATATCAATCATAATGAAATAAAATTATGATATCAATATTATATATATAAATTAATTTTTGTAACATATAAATACTAATAAAATTAATAAAATTTTATATAATGTATATATAAAATTATGATAATGATTGTAATTTCAATGATGAGGTAAAATTATATTTTTTTAATATAAATATTTAAATTTTAATGGTATCTCTTAATAAATAGTGAGTATTAATGTTATATTTCATTCATGTTTTTTCAATAAACCATTTTTTTAGGTATTTTATATTTTACCCCAACAAATTAAATTTAAAATTCTTAAAATATTTGTATATGAAATAAAATATTTATATATTTTAAATTATAAATTTATAGGAAATAATATTATTATATCTTGATGTTTAAAAACGCCATTATTTTAAATAAACATTGTTTTTTCATTATATTTTTAATTTTATATTATTAAATGAAATTAAATTTTCAAGTATCTAAATAAGATATAAATATCTTAACTTTTCAACTTTGAATACTATAATATTATTAATTGAATTTTATGTGACATTTCCAAAAAGATTGAATTTTTGAAGAATAGTGACATTTTTTTACAAATTTGTTAAATTTTACAACATAGTTATTTTATATGTATGCAATAGAAATTAAGGAAATATTTTTATAATAAAAATAATGAATTTATAAAGTTAATTTATTGTTATAATGTTGGAGGATTTAATTTCAAAAAATTTCATTTTCGAACATACCTTATATTTTTTATAAAAATGTTTTTAATACATAGTACATTAAATATGTTAAAATTATTTTTATCACTTTAAAAAAATAGAAAAATATTTATTTTTAAAATCTATAATCTTTATTATAAAATTTTATTGCAATATGAATTTTTTTGTCATAAAACAAAAATTACGAAGATTAAAACTATTTAACATGGTGAAAAAAAATATAGTAAAAAGGAGTAACCTAACTGTTAAAGGGAATAACATGTAAGAATAGTATTTTTAGTTGAGTATCTGAGGGGTGTTTAGACCCTATCTACTTCCCAATATGTTATTTAATAATTCTGGAGTCACTATACTTGAGTGTGACTACCCATTATTGAAATTTTTCTTGTATTTACTAGAACTCCATTGCTTTTGGATTTTAAAAGGAAAAATCATCTCCTTACATCACACCACAACACAACCCCGATTGATCAGTCCAAACTCTAAAAACCCCTCTTATACACTCTTATATTTAACACACTATTGTTTTTTAAAATTTCATTATAACAATTTTTTTATAAATTATAAGTCTTATCATGTGATAATTTAGTACTTGTAAAATTTATTTTTTACCATCCATATCAATTAAGATATAAATAAAACAAAATGCATTCTAAAATTAATTGTTATGGTTTTAGGTAGTATCATAATTTTAAATGTTAATTTTAAATGGTTATATAAGGTTATTATAGGCTTTACGTAATGGTAAACCCTCTTTGTGTAATGTTATGAAAGAGCTACATAAAATAATGTCTGAGTTGTATAAAGGAAACCCTCATTTTTTAAAAGTTTCATAATAGTATCCCATCCTCTATCTCAAGGTATGAGTGATTCATGATATTAATAATTTCAATAAAACCATATCATCATTTAACTATAAGGATATTTGTAATGTAAAACCATGTTACACATACGATGTTCCCTTTTTTTTGAAATGATACTTTTGAATGGTGTTTCATTTTTCTATTCAAGGTTACAGATGTAAATGAATTTCATGATATTATAATACCTAAAATCATTAAAAATTATTCATTTTGACTCAATTAAATTATTAATTCATAATTGGATTATTTTAAAGGATCTATATTTATAATTCTCTAAAATAATGAATTAAAAATCTATTTTCATTTGGCATTCCAATACTACCAACCCAAAATTCTTAGTGATATTTTAAAATACCTGAACATATTATAACATTTTTATTTTGATATCCTTTTGAGTTTTGGATTTATAGTACTCATTTATTCATGATCCCTAAATGGTTTTTGATTAGTCCCAATTTTTCATCCAAATTCCATTTATGGGAGAACCCTCTCTCTCTCATGTATTCATGGGTAGAAAATTCTTTAGGGGAAGTTTTCATGGTTGAAACCTCTAATTTATCTTCTCCTTATTTTATATAAATTATGTTAAATTAGAATAAATTTTCTTATGGGATACATTTTTTTATAAAACCATAAAGAATAATAACTCAGAATTATCGAAGAACAACCAAAAAATATCACATTACTATCTCTAGATTCTTCTTCAGAGATAACATATAATCAAATGTTTGATATATATTATTATTTTAGAATGAAACTTTCAGTACATTATTTGGCTTAAATTGAGATATAGTAATTTTTCTAGTGGGGAGAAATTATTATTAAATGTGGGAATTTTATTGAAATATTTGGAATCAATTCTATGAATCCTTCAACCATGGGTTTAACTAATTAATAAAAATACATGATTCAAGTGAAAATTTATTGGTGAACCATTGGATTTGACATATACACACTTAAGGTAGTAAATTACATAACATTAAATGTAATTTTACTGAATTATTGTCATGATATGATGTGTTTATCCCATTATACATTGTTTTTGTTTTATCACATGTCTGTGTGTTTATTGATATTAATATTCATGATTTATTTTTAATATTTGGAAAATATATATTGTCAGCTATTATGAATGAATTATGGATATTGGCAGTTTTTTAATGGTAGAAAATTGTACTTGTATTGTCATATCTTGGTTTTCACTTATATGTAGAGTGTGTTGGCATGTGATAATGATGATAAGGGAATAATACATAAGGATGGATAATAATGGTCTTGAATCTTTTCATGATAAATTTTCTGGATATGAATGATGTTTCGGCTGATCTTTCCAAGATTTTGGATATGATGACCCTATTGTTTTACTCATAATAGTGATGTGGATTTATGGACTTTTGGACCAGCCAAAACTCATTATTTTTGTGGTTGGTGATATTCATTAGCCTTATGTAAACTGAGAGTCATTATCCTTGGTTATGATGTGAGATACATGTTGTGGAATTATAGTTGACTCAAGATAATGATTTGGTTATCATCCAAAAGATTTATGGTCACGGATCGTCGTGTCTTTATTAGAATAAAATCTCCCAACACTGGATAATTTTTTGTTTTATTTGACATTTTTTATTATCATTTCATAAAACCATTTTCATGTTCTCATATGTTAAAGATTCATTGTTGGTGTTATATAGGGTGTATACTCCCACCATATACCATAATCCGGATGGATGCATGGAATTTATGAATTGGGATATATGGAATGGAAAGGGACCAACGGTGGGATGTTGAAGAGATAGTTCATGGTGATGAAGGAAGTACTGGGAAAGAAAATGGATATATTCTATTGTGTCTCAATTTATTTAACTGTTATTTCATATAAACTAGATGACCAACCACATAGGGGGACCATAAATTTTTCATTTTGTATAAATGACATGCCATAATTATTTCATTGTTTTTCTATTTTATTTAGACTACATTGTTTTCAGATATTATGATTAATTTTATATTATTATGGTGTATGGGTATTGATACTGAGGTTATATTATACAAAATATATCATCCATAACCTCTTGTTTTTTTGAGGGATAATTTAAATGGGGAGGTTCACATGGGGTCATCTATCACTTGAGCTCATTCCTAGTGATTCAAGATATGGTGTTTCAAAATAGTATCAGGGTCTTAGTTTCAATTATTTTCAATTCACGAACACTTTATAAAGAAGATAGGCTATGGGAAACTCTGGTATGGGAGTCACTATTATCATAGTTAGCTCATGGGTAGGGTACCACTAAAGCATTGGTGAATGTATTACTGGTACGGTTCTATGGGATTTGGCTGAATTCCAAAATCATGAGTTCTAATGTAGGATCACAAGTGATATATATATATATATATCATTTTTTTTGTAAAATTAAATTCCTTATCATGTGTTATCTATTTAGTGATATATTTGTACTCAATTTTGTTTTGATATATCTGTTCTGTAATTAATCAGTTTAAAATTTTAATTCTATTATGATATATATATAATATTATGTATAACATGTAGGTAGGATGGTCTTTGAATGAGAATTGAGTAGAACTAGGAGGGTTAACTTTTTTGTATGGGTATCTATTGTGATATACCTTCTCATATAAATCCATAATATATCCCCTAAAATAAACAATTTATCCTTATAAAAAGTTATTATTGTTTATCTAAACCATGATTTGGAATTTCTCAGACATTTTTCCTTGGATTGACCAAAATTTCCCTATGAGACAGGGTGTGCTAGTTTCACCAAAGGCTTTACATAAGGAGGAAACAGTAAATTATACTTCACATACTATGGTCATCTAGATAGTAAACTGACCCTATCCTAGAGTCATGTATATTTAACCTTCCTAGTTTTGATGGGGAATAGTTACTAAGGTTGATTGTAATCATGATTTCTAGCACCAGATTAGGCCAAAATTCTAGGGAATTAGTGGTACTCTGTATTTTGGGGATGTTAATAACATTATTGGTGTAATATTTGACATGATTGATACTTTTTAGGATATAATGAAGAAGAAGGATTTCATTTTTTTCATCAGTTAGAAACACAGAGTGGGTGGAAGAAATATGGGGAAGGAAGGAAGGTGTGAGGTTATTACATAAGACACCATCAAAGACATTTTATTTGAGGAGTTCTTGATGAGTATTCTGAATCTTTATCACACTCAAGAGTCTATAGATCATCATGAAATATTGATGTTCATGATTTCTTACTCAATAGGTTTCATAAATTTTGTTAGTTTTTCTCCACCCATAGATTGGGAATGTGGGATAAACGTCCAGGTAGTTTGAGATTTTCCTTTTCATTAACTGAAGTTGTAATTTTTCAACATTAATATAAAAATTTTATGGTGGTTCATTGAAATTCCTTGATTTTTAAGAAGGTTTTTGAGGAATATATGCATGAATGTATCATTTTATAAATTAATAGATATTCCTATGAAATTTTATGCACTAGGAAGATAGAGGAATAGGATTACACTAGTGTAGAAGAATAAATCCAAATAAGATTGGGGGTTTTCTACAACTACCATTGTAAAATGAGCTCCAATGTGTTATAATTATGTACATAGTGTCTATTATTGAAAATTATTCCCATGTAATAAGATCATGTTTCATCAATGTGAAAGGATAGATCAAAATCAATAGTTCTGTGATAGTTTGTATCATATATTTTATCATATGGGTCAAGATCAGAAAAAATTTGGGGCCTAGGGTTCTATCTGTTGTCCATTGAGTATCTTATAATACCTATAGACATTTCTGAACCCGGAAATTCATGCACCATATGGGCTAGTCCATTGATCAGAAGCAGGTGGGAAATATACAATAAAATAGGATCTAGTGTAAGGCGGTGAGGGACCATTGATGATTTTAAGTAAAATATATATTATAACTACATTTTCTACAACTTTTTTTGGCATGAGATATTTTTATTTGGTTATATCATATAGAATGTTTGTTGGAATTTAATTAATGTTAATGTTATATTCTTAGTTACTAACAATTCATACACTATTGGAAATAGATGTGGATAATCATTAAATATTTCCTTGGTTTTGTTATCATTATATGACTATGAAAACCAACGATAATTCATGATATTAGAGATTACTAGATTCAATGTGATTTTTTTATGAAGTAGCTTATGGGTAATCGAGGAAACATCCATAGCTAAAGAAGATGAGTAAATTTTACAAAATATAATGGTGAAATTATTTTTTTGTTTGCAGAGTGAAATGTTAGAGAAGGTAGAGTGGGAATTAAAATGAGTAATATTTGAGTAATCAAGTGTCGTTAGTGGGATTTATTATTTTAGATGATCACGTACTAACCCCCACTTCATTTCCTCATATAATGGACCATTTCAAGGATATCTTCCCTGGTGAATTTTTTAGACATCCTCCAAATATAGAGGATACTTATAAGGTAAATATTAAAAATTAGATAAAATATATTGATTCCCCTATATTTTGTGGTGTAAGCTAAGATGAATGAAGTCAAAGTGGAACTTGATGATTTAGAGGTGAAGGGTTTTATCATACCATGCTCATATACCATCAGTTCAGTTTTTTTGTTTATAATATTGGAAAAGTATAATCATTCGATGTATGTGGACAGCAAGAAGCTAAAACAACGGTTCATGAATAGTATCTATTCATGTTCCGAATGATTGAGTATTTTTTACCAGTTGGTTTCAGAATAGTGTTTCCCCAAGATTTATTAATGGTCATTCTATCACAAACATCGTGTCAAAAATGAGTTTATTCCTATACAATATTCAAGACCCGATATGGATATTATAATTATCATTTCATTCCCTTCAGGTGGACAAATGACAGGGTAGCGTATGTATCTCTATAAAATAGTATTTTACATCAATATAATGAATCTTCATCATTGAATTCAAGGATAATATCCTAATATATTAAAATACATTGGATAATCATGTTACAAACTGGATGATTGAATTGAGTACTATTCAATCACATAAACTTTATAAAATCCTATTGAAGTGTCAATTTTGGATTATGTAGGTGTGACTTCATGTTCATGTTACCTATGAGGTAGGAATTATAGGTTCCAGGATAATTTATAGGAAGTGATGTCATTAACATGTCTTATGAACTTGTTTGAGTTCAATATTATCCTTGGTCTTGGGGGTATTATCGACACTTCATTCAGGAAAGCTCCCAATTAGAATTGCATATCAATTAAGTGGTGAAGTTTTATTGGGTAGATTAGTGTAAAGTGGACTCCCATAATCTTATGAGGAAACTGATAGTTGATCCTATTTTGGTCCAACCAGAGCGTGGGATTGGATGAGTAGTGTGTTGTGATGGATTAAGAATTTGGTTTGTTGATGTGTTGATGGAGAGAGATTAGGTAGTTTCTAATAAGTCATGTCATCCATGACACTATGAGAGGAACAACCCAACATAAGAAATAATGTTTGCAGCTATGGTCTACTCCATGATGTCTTTGTAGAATTATCTGTTTTGTTATATGTTTTTTCTATTAAAAAACTTGAGATATATCTTATCTCTATAGGACCATGCACTGGGGATGAAACATTTGGTAGAGTATTTACTAACATTCAAATTCTTGGTATCCAATGCTTCAAGGGAAAGGTAAAATATTTTTAGATTTTAAAAATAATAAAATTATAGAGAAACATGATCTTGGATTGTGGACTTCAAATTATGAAATGAATTTGATGAGTTTGATGGTTGAGTAGTTAGTAGAGGCATCGGAGGATTGTGGCATTATGACATGTACACCTTATTTATCACATCTTCATAGTGGAGTTTCTAAATTCCTACTTGTAATTTCATCCCAAGTATATAGTGATGTAGGATAAATTGTTCTATGTTCAATCAGTCCTAGGGTTGTCCTTATATGAAAAAATATGAATTTCAGTCATTGTAGTTAGTGTCATCTACCTAATGATAGGAGCTAATGATATACTCTCATGCTTCGAACAGGAGAGTGTATATAGGGTTGATGAATATGTATCATGATATTAGATTTCAGTGGCCAGGTATAAAGAGAGACTTCATTTACTATTTTCATGATTCCTTATCCAGTAGTATTTTCATTCTAATGCTTTTGATGGGGCACTACTTTCAGGTTAATGTACGTTGGCTTCCCACTTCCCCACATTCCCACTTTACAAAGGTAGTAATATTTCAACACCTACATTGGTGAAATCATCTGGTAGATTTAAAAGGGATGATCGGACATTGTTTCAACCTTAAAATGATTCCACCATGGAGGTAATTGCCTAGTCCAGGTCTCCCTCAAATATTTGAGTGATTTTAATGGAAAAATTCCTAGTGATATCTTTTTTTGAACATTAGTTAATTACAGTTATACTACCTTGAAATTCATTTATCTTCTTGATAGGGTAGAAACATTTGTTTAGGATAGTTTTCTAAATGGGAATCATTGGAAATGTATGGACATTAGGCACATTGGTCACCTGTATTTTTCATATTGGTAGAGAATCTGATATGATAAATCTTAATAATGGAACCCAAGGCATCCCGTGTTAATCTTGAGGTAACTACAATAATGGAATAAGCATTATGGGGTATTTTACCTCATTAATTACACACATATACTTGGGGTATGTTTTCTAGGATTGGTCACAAGTTCAATATCATGTGGATATTGATGACGATTTATGGTTAAGAAGGATCGAGGCATGAGTTTAATGGGTTCTGTAGATAGATCAGATACCCTGTGGTGGAAGATCAAGGAGGTGTTTCCCTAGAAGGGAAGACATCACAACTGAGTTTAAAAATATGTTTTGAATTCCCCATAATGAAGATGTGGAAGGTGAATTACTTAGATGGATAATGTCACAAAATTATAGTTTATTGACGAGGATTTAATTCCCTATGAGGTAGATCTTGGATGAATTTATCGAATGCCCTTTGTAGGCGGAGCTAGGATGGATAGATCAGATGCCCTATGGAGATGAACCTGTACGGTGGTCACTATCAGGGACGATGTCACACTTGGGTTTATCATTGGGGATTTAATTCCATGTGCCATAGATCTTATAGGTGTGTCACTCAAAGTGAAGATTTCACAACATGGTTTACCATTTTTGGGGAGTGAATCCCAAGGAGGCATCCTAGATATCCTATTTAGGAGAAAGAGATAAAAACCAACATAGTTTGATGATGTAGTCTAAGGTCCAGCGATCGACATATCAATGTAGTTTATCTTCATGTAGTAAGGGGAAAAATTTAATGAAATGAGTCTCAATGATGGAGGGGTTAGGTATTAAACAATTAAGCTACCCATTTTGGAAGGATCATCCAATGGTGGGGGAGAAGGGGGAATCCCATAACGATCATACATGCGACATCCTGGACTTATCACCTAGGGTAATGCTATAATTTTACATCTTGTGCTATGGATGTGGTAGTGAAGATTAATTTTTTACAACTGGGACATAGATCTAGGAGTTTATACATCATAAATCTCAGATGTGGCAGGACACACTCCACACCCCATGGGCATATGTGACCACAGATCATGCACCTTTGGGAGAGACTTGTCATTGGAACTGTTGTGGAAGAGTTTTTAATCATGAGGTCCAAATTATGGTTCGTATGCATTAAATAAAAGTGGTTTATGCTACCTATGATAAGAAGGAACAATTAGGGTTTCACTATAAGTATTGGGGATATCATGTAGGGTACCAAGAAGTTATTTCATTCAATTGGGTAAGGTTACGCCAAGAGATTAAAGATAATGAGATCTATAAAAAAGGGAATCAGTGGAATCAAGAGTCATTTTTGTGGGAGTGTTTTTTGGGTTTGTGCATAGTGTAGGGTTTCACAGAGTAAGGATATTTTTATGCACTTGACTCTCCTTAAAGGTAGTTGTGCGATGATCACTCTATAGTAGCCCATGTTATGTTTGCGACCACACGTGATCTATTATAAAAATACACTACCAATGAAGATCCATGATCGATGGATTTTAATGCTATCATAAAAGTACCAGAATTTAGAATTGTTGATTTTAAATTTAACATACAGAGAGCCTCCCTAAGGGAGGGTTGTAAGATTTGATTTATAGACAAAATCCTTGGCTATTAGAATAGAATTAATTTGGTACATTATTGTATTTTTTTCACTGATTTCTTCCTTCCCACTAGAGCTTGGTTCCAAAAAAACCTCTAGACTAACATCCCCTTCAAAACGTAAAAGGACCAATGAATGTAAATATTCAAGAATAACTTTCTGTTTTTGCGCAACAATAACTTATTTTGTTCCTGGGACATTACAATATCTTCAAAATATGTAGCATCTTTGGAATGATATGTCAAATTTTGAATGAAAATGAATTAGCTGTGGAATTTATTTCTGGTAATCACTCATTTAAACATGTGTTTGACCCCTCTAGGTACATTGGGATGGTCCTATGATGTATTTGGAAGGCCTGGTTTATCAAAAAATTGTTTTTTGAGGCCCCGAATGGGATTTAGGTAGAAACAAATACCCCCATTAAAATCTGAGTTTAGAGGGGTTTTGTAGAGACCCGAAGCCTGTCGTACATTGACATTACATTACATTTGCGGAATACTTAGTACATAACAAAAACACAAACATACAAGGACCGTAATAGTTTAGTGTCTTTGGAAACTCGGAATATAATCTTCTAATCGTGCTGAAAGATCTTCAAAATATCCCATAAAGATATTCGTTTTTTTTTCTAAAACCTTTCTTTATATCCTGGGGAAAAGAAAACATAAAAGGGTGAGCTCAAACGCTCAGTAAGGGTAAACAAAAGAAATATCAATCACATCGTATACACAAGCACATAACTTTTGGAAATCTTAACCTGCAAAAGAGATCATAATTTCATAACATGGGATAAATCATGGCAGTGAAATGTAATCACAATAATCATAAATTAAAACATGAAACTTTGTGGAATTCACACATAATCATAGAGAATCATTTCTTGTTAGTCAAGACTCATTTCCAAGACTATCTTAGTGGACAAAGTCCCTTTCTGAACCGAGTCACCCTCGTTTCAGTCCTGTTTCACTGAACCGGTATAACCTACCATTCCAGCCATGTCTATCTCATGAGATATAAAATAATTACCCAATGCATTGGAGGTAGATATAGGTCCCACCCATCTCATAATGATACCATTCTTATGTGTGCCACAAAATCATAAATCATACATCATTGCATAACCCATGTAATACAAATGGGAATCTTAAACATCATGACATTATAAAACAATTCATATAAGATAAAGGAATTCATAAAAATAATTCCATCACAACATAATCAAAGCAATGTAATAATAGGGATAAAAACAGAACCCTTTATTATCTTAGATGGAAAATAATTTTGATAAAACACTTGAACTCCATTCTTGAGGAAGATATCCTTTCTTCTTCAAAAACAGTTTTCCTTTCTTAACATGTCATACAATTTTAAACTAAAAGAAGTTGATTAAAAATAAACATGAAAACTTGTAAAGGAATATTCTTGTAAATAATGTTTTCAAAAACTATTCATGCCGTATAAGTTAAAAAAATATTCTTCATGTACTTTTGTCAGAAAAGTCAAAAAGTACCTCGTACGAAAAATGACAAAATATTCCTTTCATATCTTTTACTAAAAAATCACTGAAGGGTAAAATTTAATATAAAATATTGTAGAAGGATATGAATATTACATATTCAGGAAACATGGATGTGGATGAAAAAATACACCCCAGTAGATACCAAAGAATAAACAATCTCGGATAAAAATGAGATTGTGATATTTCCCTTACCTTAGGTCCGATTTTCTTTGAAAGTGTCCGAACCTCCTGTATAATGATTTAAATAATGTCACTGACTTATTACAGAATCATATCCATTGTTATGATATCATATATGGTCCACTTATGACTTTATATTACACGTTCTTTAGTAAATTCAGGTTAAAGTAGCGTTTTGGGTAAAATCGTCTCATTTGTCGTTCGTGTTTTTAACTTATAATTATTAATATGATTACTTGGATCATGATTACTTATATCCAGAATGTAAAACATGATTTATATATAATATATATTCAGAATATACATATATATAATATATTGATAAACGGAATGAAATACACCGTTCATGTAGACGGTAGTCCGTACGTACGCAAGAACGTTATTTTCGTTTCCTTATTGAATTGAATGGAATTAAGTAGATGACATACATATAAATATACATAAATCCAGTATCATTATTATGTCATATATTTTATTATTACTTATTATATATACTTTATAATCATTCATGAATGGTTAATGTGGAGAATGAATCTCATCGCGTCGTGGAGACGGTAGTCCGTACGTACGCACGAGCGATGATATCATTCCCATGGTCGTGGAATTGTGTTCAAGTGTATTTATACTATTTCAGTATCAATATCACTTTATAATAATCATATATATTTACTCATTACACCATTATACCCATACAATTAAGGTGGTGGCTGAAAATAGATTACACCACGGCGTGGAGACGGTATTCCGTACGTACGCACACGCGGTGATTTCCTTTTCCCGTAGGATGGAAAGAAAGTTAATTAGAGTTATTTCATATTTATAATAACATATCAGTATATAAGAAATACTTATGTTATTACTTTATCATGAAACAACTAAAGAAGAAGAAGTTGAAGAAGAAATAAATTGAAAAAGATCGGTAATGGATATTACCTCTTTTTGACGCGCCTTCACTTAACCTCCACATAAAGAACTAAGGATGGTCTTTGAAGAAGACCAGGACCTCTAGGATGATACTAGGGAAGTGGAGAAGAGATTTTGGCAGGGTTCGGCCAAGCTTGAATGCTCAAATTGGTGTGAGGAGGAGGGGGAAGAGGTGCCCTTTTATAAGGGAGGAGAGGGGCATCTTAGGAAAATCTCAAAATATTATTTTATATTAAGGTCAAATTCGGTTTATAATGGTTCCAAATGGTCTTATTTCGACAATATAGTAGGGATGAATCGAAATCCTCTCATCCAATAGGATTTAGACAAGTTTATGTTATTATTTTAACCTTATCAATTAGATTTAACTCTAAGTTAAATAATTTAACTTTTACCGTGTCTTTTTGTTTTCTTACACTATATGGTTAATAAACTTACTATATCAAGTCAAAAGAACCCCAAGTTGTTTATTATTAATATATATATCCTTATCTAAGTAATTTGGATGAACCTTAGATTTTTAGGAATTAAATAACAATTAATAATATAATATTTGTTTTAAAAACTAATTTATGTCGATTTTGACACTATTTGGTACATGATTTTTATGAAATTTCTAACAGAATGATAAGTTCGAACCAAGTTACTTAAATCAACAATAACATGTCATATTAACCTGGAAAATTAGTTTAAGTCATATAAAGTCTCAAATTACATTTATTTGGGCCTTTATAACATCAATTATGTTAATTTTTCTTAAAAAGGTAATTACTGCATCATCGTTGTGTCATAAATAAATTAAATTATTTAAAGTATAAAAATAAAAAATAAAATACCATTATGTAGGAAATATTTTTATATTTCTAATGAATATTTATAGTCGAAATTATATTATGTATAACCCTATATTAAAAATGTTTTAGTAAATAAACATTGATTTTAACTCTTTTAACTCTTCTTTGAATTAAATAATAATAAATGTCCTAATATAATCCAAGTGGGCCTAAATGATAATATTTTACACTTAAGGATGTTTTTGGTCGAGATACACTTGTCCAATAGGATTAGGACATGTGTTAGGATAATATTAATATCATTTTTACCCTTAATTACCCTATTTACTTTTAACCGTGGTAAATAAAAGTAAAAAGTTACTATTCACCAAAAATTATTTTCATCTCATTGAACCAAATTTTACTTACTGACATCAATCGTGTCTCTCGGATTTTTGAAATTCCATTCACAGAAGCGGTAAAATTAAGATTTATGAAAAAAATAATTTTTTTAACTACCACTTAGTAGTTTCACTATTCATCAAAAATTGAATGTTTTCAGAAAAATACCAAAAATTAGGCCTAAGCTATATTTGATATTATGAAATCAAAAATGATTTCTATTTTACCAAATTCAAAACATATCAGTTGAATTAATTAATTTAAAAATTAATTCCCGTCGTCAAAACAAATAGCGTGTTCTTAAAAGATAATAACTATCAAAAGATTGAAACTTGTTTATAACTGGTTTAAATGTGAAATTACATAAAATGACCATCATTGTATTAAATTGTAAAAATATATTCTAAATATACTTTAAAACCACTAAAATTAATAATTTATCACTATTAATTATATCGATTGAAAAAGTTGTTTTTAATTAAAATTTAGTAATTTCCACTATTCATCAAAATATGAAAGTTATCCGAAAATTACCAAAATTTCACCCTAAGCTAATTTCGATATTCCGAATCCAAAAATGAAGTCCATTTAAAAAAATAAAATTTACAAAATTTCAAAAAGCGGTTATTACTATTCATAACGGCTAGTTTTAATATTATTTTAATAGCATATCGTTGTTTAGCGAAACATGGTGTTGCGTACAACACACGCTATCGTGAAAGGTCGCGATTGAATGTAATTCAAGTCAGGTCAGAGATGTGTGTTGTGAAAGCTCCTTTTGGTGTAGCGTATAACACAAGACATTAATGAAATTAAAAAGAATATTTTTCATAAAATCTCGGGGTGTTACATTCTACCCCCCTTAAAATGAATTTCGCCCTTGAAATTCGTCGGGGTTATAAATGGTTTACTATTAAAAAGTTTCATTAATAGAAACCAACATCGTAAAAAGGAATACCAAAACCAATCTTTAAAAAAAAGCAGGAAACGTAAAGGTTAGCCAAATAAACTAATCACTGGGTTTCCAAATAGGTGAAAATATGGACATGGAAGAGAAATCTAACCATCATGTTCTGATGGAGAGTGGTAGAGAACATGGCTATAGAAAAGCCAGCAATCACAAAGCCATAAATTTGTGATGATCTAAGGTACCATCTGATTCATCAGATATAAGATCACTAAGACAACATTTTTGGTTTTCAAGATCATTTCCCTAAAGTTGATGAAATTGGAATTAGAAGAAATACTTTCGTGATTTTGGTATAGTCTCACCGTTTGTCGTTCATTGGACAATTTTCACTTCATCTCTTAAGGAAATGTAGTTGAATTTGTCATTCGTGATGTGTTAGCAGATCATGTGATAGAATTATGGGTCATTCCGTCTCTTTCAAACAAAAGGTTAGCAAAAGTTATAAGTCCATCTTATGGTTAATCGTATATGGTTCCAAAAATGAACTTATACTTCATATATCATACCGCTTAATAAAATAAAACTAGTTTCTACTAACCAGGGACTTCCTGTAGGCCAGTGGTAGGCGATAAAGGCCAGTCACACTTTGGTTGTGGGTTCGATTCCCACAGCCTTGTCCGACGCGATGGGCTGTCGCCCGTCCTACAGGTTGTCCTTTTTCTAAAACTACATTACTATAACATCACATAAATAATATCAAAAAAAGTTCTATACTTAAACAATAATAACTTATGGTTAACATAATCCATTCCAATTTTTAGGCTTATCTAAAATACTTCGGTCCAAGCTCATAGTATAAAGAAAATTATTACTTGAAATGTCGTCAACCAAGCATGTGAATACCATCATTTATCCCTCATATATCTTGTTGGTCACATTCTAATCATGTGAATACCTTAATGATGTATTATCTTGAAAAATGAATACCCACTAAACCTTAGTGAAAACATGAATGCTGTCAAAAGTTAACTCTTTCCATATACCAAAATCTAAAAATTCTATATACTCAAACCATGATATAACCTTCTCCTTATATCAGTCATGAGCTCATGAATACTATCAAACATTTAATTTTCTCCTTATCCCTTCATTATGCGCATATCATCTACATTCCAAAAATATCTGAATATCATTTAATGGATACTAGTACCATTAATCATACACTTTCAAAACTCAAGGAAAGGCAATAGTGTAACAATCCTTAGATGTCTCTTTATTCTATATTACCATGAGATTACTTATACAAAATTACACATGATAAACATGTAATCATTCCACTACATTCATAAACCATTGACCAAGATTCAACAATTCTTTCATCTCACATATCATTTGTAGTCTCTTCATCATCATCAACATAAACACTACCCATACGACCATACTAATTCTCTTCATGAGACTTTACCTTAGGGCATTGGTTTGCATAATTCCCGTACATTCCACATTTAAAACATTTAACCATTGTTGATGTCGTAGCAATACCATTATCCTCATCTCTGGTGTTAACTGAACCTTTTCCTTTGCACTTACTGGCTTTGTGTCCTTCTTTTCCACACCCAAAGCATCTTCCAGTTCCTTTGAAACATTCTCCTTGATTCCTCTTCCCACATTATTTACATAGGGAAAATTGAACTTTCTTTCCTCTATGATCATCATGAAACTCCATCTTTCTCTTATTAGCCGAGTCAGGAAACATACCAAATTTTACTTTATTGATCATATTATGAGATTGATGATTCGGCATAATAATGATGTTTGGACTTCCAAATCCCATTTCATTTGGTTTCTCATGAAAAATATCATTCCATTGTCCATCATATCCTCCATTATCATGAATCACCTTGTTTCCAGCCATTTTCTAAAACCCAAAAAGAATAGTGTTAGAGGCAAAAAATCATAATAAAGGGGGAGTAACTTCAATATCTAACATCTTAGGTTAAATTCTAAGATCATTACCATAGTTCTAGGACTATCCTATACGTATACTTATCCTTAGGGACATCCCTAGATATACCTTAGAAATATCTCTAGGGATCTCACTAACGTTCTCACATCCTAGTTTCCAAAGGCTGACTAAACCCCTCCTCTGATACCAACTGTAGCGGTCTGGAATTACTTCTAGTGGACTATAATTGATACCGATCAGGGCACTCCATGGGCGGCTACACCCCCTGGGTGGGACACACCACCATCCCCAGTGGCAGCCATTTCCTCATGAATCCCTTGGGTGGAGAGCCATGCTTCGTCCAACGCTCACATGTGAGAGTTCCCAAGGATTGGATACATTCCTACCTCCCTTGACTCTGATACCAACTGTAGAGACCTGAAGCTTAACGTACATGAACATTACATTACTTTTGTGGAATACTTAGTACATAACAAAAACACACACACACAAGGACCGTAATAGTTTAGTGTCTTTGGAAACTCGGAATATAATCTTCTAATCATGGTGAAAGATCTTCAAAATATCCCATAAAGATCTTCCTTTTTTTTACCTAAAACCTTTCTTTATATCCTGGGGAAAAGAAAACATAAAAGGGTGAGCTCAAACGCTCAGTAAGGGTAAACAAAAGAAATATCAATCACATCGTATACACAAGCACATAACTTTTGGAAATCTTAATATGCAAAAGAGATCATAATTTCATAACATGGGATAAATCATGGAAGTAAAATGTAATCAAAATAATCATAAATTAAACCATGAAACTTTGTCGAATTCACACATAATCATATAGAATCATTTCTTGTTAGTCAAGACTCATTGCCAAGACTATCTTAGTGGACAAAGTCCCTTTCTGAACCGAGTCACCCTCGTTTCAGTCCTGTTTCACTGAACCGGTATAACCTACCGTTCCAGCCATGTCTATCTCATGAGATATAAAATCTTTACCCAATGCATTGGAGGTAGATATATGTCCCACCCATCTCATAATGATACCATTCTTATGTGTGCCACAAAATCATAAATCATACATCATTGCATAACCCATGTAATACAAATGGGAATCTTTAACATCATGACATCATAAAACAAATCATATAAGATAAAGGAATTAATAAAAATAATTACATCACAACATAATAAAATCAATGTAATAATAGGGATAAAAACAGAACCCTTTATTATCTTAGATGGAAAATAATTTTGATAAAACACCTGAACTTCATTCTTGAGGAAAATATCCTTTCTTCTTCAAAAACATTTTTCCTTTCTTAACATGTCATACAATTTTAAACTAAAAGAAGTTGATTAAAAATAAACATGAAAATGTTTAAAGAAGATTCTTGTAAATAATGTTTTAAAAATCCATTCATGTCGTATAATTTAAAACAATATTCTTCTCGTACTTTTGTCGGAAAAGTCAAAAAGTACCTCGTACGAAAAACGACAAAAGATTCCTTTCATATCTTTTACTAAAAAATCACCAAAGGGTAAAATTTAATATAAAATATTTTAGAAGGATATAAATATTACATATTGAGGAAACATGGATGTGGATGATAAAATACACCCGAGTAGATACCAAAGAATAAACAATCTAGGATAAAAATGAGATTGTGATATTTCCCTTACCTTAGGTCCTATTTTCTTCGAAAGTGTCCAAACCTCCTGTATAATGATTTAAATAATGTCATTGACTTATTACAGAATCATATTCATTGTTATGATATCATATATGGTCCACTTATGACTTTATATTACCCTTTATTTTGTAAATTCATGTTAAAGTAGCGTTTTGGGTAAAATCTTCTCATTTGTCGTTCGTGTTTTTAACTTGTAATTATTAATATGATTACTTGGATCATGATTACTTATATCCAGAATGTAAAACATGATTTATATATAATATATATTCAGAATATACATATATATAATATATTGATAAATGGAATGAAATACACCGTTCATGTAGACGGTAGTCCGTACGTACGCATAAACGATGTTTTCGTTTCCTTATTGAATTGAATGGAATTAAGTAGATGACATACATATAAATATACATAAATACAGTATCATTATTATGTTATATATTTCATTAGTACTTATTATATATACTTTACAATCATTCATGAATGGTTAATGTGGAGAATGAATCTCATCGAGTCGTGGAGACGGTAGTCCGTACATACGCACGAGCGATGATATCGTTCCCATGGTCGTGGAATTGTGTTGAAGTGTATGTATACTATTTCAGTATCAATATCACTTTATAATAATCATATATATTTACTCATTACACCATTATACCCATCCAATTAAGGTGGTGGCGAAAAATAGATTACACCACGGCGTGGAGACGGTATTCCGTACGTACGCACGCGCGGTGATTTCCTTTTTCCGTAGGATGTATAGAAGGTTAATTAGAGTTGTTTAATATTTATAATAACATATCAGTATATAATAAATACTTATGTTATTACTTTATCATGAAACAACTAAAGAAGAAGATGTTGAAGAAGAAATAAATTGAAAAAGATCGGTAATGGATATTACCTCTTTTTGACGCGCCTTCACTTAACCTCCACTTAAAGAACTAAGGATAGTCTTTTAAGAAGACCAGGACCTCTGGGATGATACTAGGGGAGTGGATAAGAGATTTTGGTAGGGTTCGGCCGAGCTTGAATGCTCAAATTGGTGTGAGGAGGAGAGGGAGGAGGTGCCCTTTTATAAGGGAGGAGAGGGGCATCTTAAGAAAATCTCAAAATATTATTTTATATTAAGGTCAAATTCGGTTTATAATGGTTCCAAATGGTCTTATTTCGACTATAGAGTAGGGATGGGTCGCAATCCTCTCATCCAATATGATTTAGACAAGTTTAGGTTATCATTTTAACCTTATCAATTAGATTTAACTCTAAGTTAAATAATTTAACTTTTACTGTGTCTTTTTGTTTTCTTAAACTATATGGTTAATAAACATACTATATCAAGCCAAACGAACCCAAAGTTGTTTATTATTAATATATATATCCTTATCTAAGTCATTTGGCCGAATATTAGATTTTTAGGAATTAAATAACAATTAATAATATAATATTTGTTTTAAAAACTAATTTATGTCAATTTTGACACTATTTGGTACATGATTTTTATGAAATTTCTAACAGAATGATAAGTTCGAACCAAGTTACTTAAATAAACAATAACATGTCATATTAACATAGAAAATTAGTGAAAGTCATAAAAAGTCTCAAATTACATTTATTTGGTCATTTATAACATCAATTATGTTAATATTTTCTTAAAAATGTAATTACTGCATCATTGTTGTTTCATAAGTAAAGTAAATTATATAAAGTATAAAAATTACAAATAAAATACCATTATGTGGGAAATCCTTTTATATTTCTAATGAATATTTATAGTCGAAATTATATTATGTATAACCCTATATTAAAAATGTTTTAGTAAATAAACATTGATTTTAACTCTTTTAACTATTCTTTGAATTAAATAATAATAAATGTCCTAATCTAATCCAAGTGGGCCTAAATGATAATATTTTACACTTAAGGTTGTTTTTGGTCGAGATAAACTTGTCCAATAGGATTAGTACATGTGTTAGGGTAATATTAATATCATTTTTACCCTTAATTACCCTATTTACTTTTAACCGTGGTAAATAAAAGTAAAAAGTTACTATTCACTAAAAATTATTTTCATCTCATTGAACCAAATTTTACTTACTGACATCAACCGTGTCTCTTGTATTTTTGAAATTCCATTCACAGAAGTGGTAAAATTATGATTTATGAAAAAAAAAAATTAACTACCACTTAGTAGTTTCACTATTCATCAAAAATTGAAAGTTTTCAGAAAAATACAAAAAATTAGGCCTAAGCTATATTTGATATTATGAACTCAAAAATGATTTCTATTTTACCAAATTCAAAACATATTATTTGCATTAATTAATTTAAAAATTAATTCCCGTCGTCAAAACAAATAGCGTGTTCTTAAGAGATAATAACTATCAAAAGATTGAAACTTGTTTATAACTGGTTTAAATATGAAATTACATCCAATGACCATCATTGTATTAAATTGTAAAAATATATTATAAATATACTTTAAAACCACTAAAATTAATAATTTATCACTATTAATTATTTAGATTGAAAAAGTTGTTTTTAATTAAAATTTAGTAATTTCCACTATTCATCAAAATATGAAAGTTATCCGAAAATTACCAAAATTTCACCCTAAGCTAATTTCGATATTCCGAATCCAAAAATGAAGACCATTTTAAAAAATAAAATTTAAAAAATTTCCAAAAGTGGTTATTACTATTCATAACGGCTAGTTTTAATAATATTTTAATAGCATATCGTTGTTTAGCGAAACTTGGTGTTCCGTACAACACACGCTATCGTGAAAGGTCGTGATTGCGTGTAATTCAAGCCAGGTCAAAGATATGTGTTGTGAAAGCTCTTTTGGTGTAGCATATAACACAAGACATTAATGAAATTAAAAATAATATTTTTCAAAAAATCTCGGGGTGTTACAGGTTTGAATGGTCCTGTTTTGAGGGTAATACTAAAGATGGTAGATTATTTTTTTTGTGAAAGAAATTAAGGTGATGATTTAAAGAAATTGGGATGCACATTTCCAAAAACATGCGGGCATGACCTATAAAGGGGATGATCAGGGCCCTTGTACCTGCATAAGGACTTTTTGTGTAATAAGACAATACTCGGGTGAATTGAATTCTATTATTCCATGAAAATCCAACCCTTGATCAGAATTTATTAACACGAAAAACATTGACACATGATTTCAGTGTTAAAATTATATTTTTCACACACATATATAATATTTCGTGCATCCTCTCCGTTAGAATTTCATGAAACAACATTTTCATGAACTAGAATTTGGACTTCATAATTCTTATGAAATGTAAAACTAACTATATCAGGAAGAGGGTAAATCTTTTAACAATTTTGAGAGGTCATTAATTGAAGAAAAACCAAATATTCCTTGATTAATGAGGACCATTTACAACAAGCACACACTTTTGAGAATATTGACTAAATATTAATGAAACATCCCATAGAGTGATCACCTTTCACAATAGAACATTAGATTGATAAAGGAAGTGAACATTCATAGCCTTGAATTCAACATACCCCACTCTAGGTTCATGCATGAAGAATAAATCAATTGTTGTAGCATTACATTCAATGGTCACCCCATTTGGGAGGACAAGGATATCACCATTTACACATTGAGTTGACAGATTAGAGAAGTCATGGGAGAGAAACTAGGGGCCGAAAAATTTATTTCATGGTATTCCAGAATCCTCTAGTGTAACATGTGTGAAAATATAATGGGTTATAGTAAGGACAAAGAGTTGTTTCCAGGGGTATAATTCATTGATGAACCGATCTGGGCACACTAGGTACACAACACCAACCTTGAATATGGGGTCGATCTATGAAACATCAGACTGTTTGAGGTTTTGTGAACATCCTAATTCTATTTATACCATCAAACGTAGTTGCTATGAAAGATTATAAAACATTAGCATTGAGATACTAACATTTTCCGTCTTTACCATGGGGATGTGGGCATTACCTTTTGGGATGTTCACTACATCAGTGGAATCTCACTAAAAACATCCATTACGATGAATTTATCCCATCACAAAATGTTTGGGGTGATATTGTGTATACTCCTATCCTAGATCAGTTCCTATTTGATGAATTAACAAGGGTGATTAAGCATCATCTTCCCATTCATAAGGACATTTCATTAAAGACCTGACCGATCATTTTATTGAAGAAGGAAGCGAATTTGAAAATGTCGGGTCAGCCAAAGAGATGCCCGATGGGGACACAAAATGAGTGGGGTGGGATCATATTGTATAATTATATAGAAGGGACGTTATGATAATTGGGTATTTAATATAGTGGAAGGATGGAATCCAATCATTCGATAATCCACATTCCTCATGAAATTACCCAGTAGATAGATGATTCTAGTCATAGATACCCACATGGGTGTTCCCTTTGGGATGCCAGTGAGGGTGTCAATTAAGGAAGCTATAAATAGGGTGAACCTCAATGTGTCGTTGCTAGCCTAGCTCTATATCCATCTAGGTTATTTGGTGATGGGAGACATCATTAGAGGCTCTATGGCCCATTCAAGTTCCTTCAAGGCTAGATCAAGAGACATTTCCAATGATACTTCATTCAAAATGTCAACATTCTACTGAACACCAGCCTGTGGCCCTCCCTGATAAACATTATTGAGGTCAAGCTAGTGATGCTCAGTGATTTTGTTTTCATTGCGGTCATTGAGAATTAAAGTAAAATAAAATTCCACTCCTTCTCATCATCGGTTGGAACAATGTGGGATAACTTGTAGGGGGAAGCTGAAGTATATAGAGTACCAAGAATCATTCCATGGTGCAGTTTTAGAGCCCAGGATTGACGAACATACCCACTATGAGGCATACATGACATCCAATTTTTCAAGGTAGTTTAGATGTCTTTATAATGTGATGATGAGAGTATACATGGGGGGTCATGGAGAGAAACATCCATCTATCCTTCGTCAGCAGTGGTGGATGATGACTGTCATGGGATCATGATTGACTATTATGCTACCAGCCACTAATGTGAATGTCAACATCTCTCGGAAGAATCTGAACAAATGTGTGGTAGAATATCAAGGAGTAATGTTGTGGAAACACATCAGAGTTATCACACCAGAGAGAAAGGAGATAAATCATTGGGAGTAGCTCAAGCTATAGCTAAAGCAGGGGAAGCATGAAGTGCCAATGTACCCCTTCCTTCTATATGTGAGGGATCTCAGAAGTGGTCTTGGGAGATTGTTTGGTACTCCCAAGATAGGATTATCAAATCTAGGAAGGATCCAAAGAAGTAGTTGAACTGACTTCTATTGCTAGCTGTTGATCTTACCTTCTACTTGATATGGACTAATGAGGATAATATGAATGCCCATGTCGATTGAGGACTTATTGAAGAATAAAATCTTGGACGGGGTTGAGATTATAGAGTTCTTTCTCACCAGGAATATTGAAAATGTGAGCTTCTATGAGTAGAATGTGTACCTGAGGGATAAGTACACCATTTCATGCCAGTTAGGGGAACCTAGATTTCCATCCACCCCTATGAGGGTGATGTTCAGTTGTGAGCTAAGGTATGAGGAGACTCTAAACATAATTGATTCATCTAAGGATTCATTAATAGATAAGGGCATACATAGCACCAACAATGAATAATCTAATAGTTCCAATGTTGAGTAGGATAATTCTAAGAGGAGTGGTGAAATTGTAGAATCATATGGCAACCTAATAGTACTTCTTGAGGTAAGCCTATTAACTAGTAAGCCTCTCTCAATTATTCCCCACTATTGTTCATAAGATCTAAATGATGCTTGTATTACATAAGTGTGAATTGAAAATGTGAAAGGGTCCCTAATGGAGTGGGAGTACATTCACCACGAAGGGTTGGAGGGAATGCTCTGGGTTATGTTCCCAAGGATGAAGCAACTAGTGGGTCCATTTAAGAGGTCACAATAATAAACTCATAGCCTCTTATTTTCCTTATAATTTTTGGGGGATCACACCCAAGTATTCTAATGATAGTTCCCACTTATTGTGAAGAATTACTTCCAAGTCATGTTATCATATAGATCACTCTACCTCAAGGTATTATTTAATATCAATTATCCTAGGCCCTTTAAAAACCCCCAACAATTTTTGGATCAATATGATTGTTTTTTTTGTTTTGAAGCCCCCACTCAACCTATAGTATTGGAGATGGTGTTAACCATTGATATTCTGACAAGAATCAGTGGGTATCATTTGGTGTAACTTCTCACTAAGTTTCAAGGACTAAATATTAATATTCTAGATCTTTTTCAATAATTTTCCCTCAAATGAGATCACTATTTAATTTTATGTTCAATATGACTGACGCAAATTTATTTCAAGAAGTACACAAATGGGTGGATACAAAGTAAGAAGCTGTATCTAGATAATTGGGGTCTAATTTACTAATATTCAAACTAACCCTTGATTATTCAGTCATTCATATTAAAATGGCCATGGTTCTAGCAGAATAGTATGATGTGATATTTTGTGGTACCATTGGTGGTGCTAAACTCAATGCTGGGAGAGGCAATGCTACCAAGGGATAGTCAAATGAAGATGAACAACCTCATGATCTAGAGCCCAACTTTACTGACAGGATTTTGAAAGGGGAAATTTCTGATGCCGCTATAGCATCATTCTCTATGTGTGAGCCTTCACCACCTAAGGAACTGTAAGTTTCTAGATATAATGTTGCTAAGGGGAAACACATAGCCCATCATAGGTCACGAAGGAGTGTTCAATGTTTCATTTCCAAGAATCTAGAACCATACCTGGTGAGAAGAATGATGTCCCTCCAACATTTCTTATGAAACATGATCACCAAAGGGGTGTACACTTGAGGTCACCATGAACTGGTTCATGAAATCTCTATTGAGAAAGTGTGAGACGAAAACCAACTTTTAGAAGTTTCCATGAAAGATAAGATGTATGATAGTAATTGTAATCTCCATGATCTCAATTAGGAAATCCAAAAATCTATAAGAACAAGATATTGCGCTTGCTTCCTTCCTCAGTACTCAATTAGAGGTTATCAGCCAACTGAGGGCTCAGTTAGAGGAGGCTAAGAATCAATAAATGTAGTACATATATTAGATATATGGGATCCAAGATGATTTGGACTCGGTGAAAATTAGGGATAATGAGCTTCAATATTTATCGGATGAGGATGAAGTAGAACTCAAGAGGTGGGAACAGGTATTTGGTGCCACACATCGATGACTAGTGGGAATAGAGTGATCTATTACTCGAGTGGAGCTATAAGGTAAATTTTTCCAAGTCTTGAGAAAGGATCAAATATATTGGTGACCCCTTATATTTATAAAGATTTCATGCTATAAATTTTGTATGCATGAAAATATTTATTCTATTGCTCTTAATAATTTCACATTAATCATATTAGTGAAGAAACTAAAGAATAACACCTAAGATCACATGGGTCACACATTGTGTGAGAAATAAGGTTTGATAATATGATTTATCACTTATAAAAGAGTGTCAGAGAACCATTGAACACTCAGCAATTTGATATTGGTGACTAAGCACCTAGGAAATGAGGATGATAGGATAATGTGTTAAGAGGATCAATTGTTGGAGAATGGGGAATATCTTGACAACCAACTTTCCTTTCCAATTTACTATAGTTCAAAAATTGGGAAACACCAATGTAATTGAATTATACCCAAAAAAGGGAGTTGGGAATGTCAACCTTGATACCCAAAAACATGAAATATAAGTGGAGTAGCATCATGATATATGATAATTGTTGAAAATGTTAAAAATTCATCATCTATACTTCTTAGTTTCGAATGAGGACATGAAAATGAGATTCGACCACTAACCATGTTCAAAGCTATAGGCCATGTATCAGAATGTCATTCACTATCATTTAGGGAATTGACCCAGGACAGTATGTGACTAGTGTGCCTAGACATTATGTATAACAACCTAGGTAAATAAAGAATATGACATTTTTATGTTTATCCCTATTTTTTGAAAATATATTAATATTACTTTAAAGGGAACACTATTCTTTATGGCGTACCCAATACGCGACAACGAGTTCCTTTGAAATCTTACATTGCACTCTAATAGTAAAATAATATTATTTTAAATGTTAGTTAACGCCTAGCCATTGTAATGGCGGGAAATAACAGAACTAACTAAAAAAATGATTATGTATGTTTGTCAAATATTTTTAATTTTTACAATAAATGTTAGAGGATTAAATATGCGAATGAATCCAATTTTAAGCGTAAACATTCTAATATTCTTTAAAAGGTCGATTAACCGCCTTTTAATGGAGAACTTCTTTTAAATCCACTTTTTGACAATTGTATGTGTTATATTTGACAAAATAAAATATTCTTTAGAATCTGGACATCAAAATTTACTTTGTGTAAATTTTTGGTAATTTTCCGATAAAGTTAATTTTTTAATGAATAGTGAAAATGTTGTATTTTAATGAAAAACAAATTTTTAATATTATTTAATTATATGATTAGATTATATTTTGAATTGCTTTTAAAGTTCAATTAGAATATATTTTTACCATTTAATCCAATTGTGGTCATTAGAATTAATTTCACTTTGAAATCGGACTGAAACTAGTGTCAATCTTTTGATACATATTGTTTCATAAAAACACGCTATTTCCTCTGATAGCAGGAATTAATTATTAAATTAATTAATGAAACTTATATGTTTTTAATTTTGTAAAATAGACTTCATTTTTTAATTCTGAATATCAAATATATCTTAGGGTTAAGTTTTGGTATCTTTCTGAAAAACATCAATTTTTGATGAATAGTGAAACCACTAAGTGGTACTTATAAAAATTGATTTTCCGTTTAAATGAAATTTTACCACCTTTGTGTTTTGAATTTCAAGAATCCGACATACATGGTTTTCATTAAGAAGTAAAATGTGGTTCAATGGAATTAAAATAATTTTTTGGTGAATAGTAACTTTTAAGTTTTTAATCGCGATTAGAGGTAATGAGTGTAATTTAAGGTAAAAATAATGTTTTGATAATATGAAATGACCTAGACACATGTCCTACTCTCCTTGGATGAGTCATGGCCGACCAAGACAATCCATGGGTCAACTAGGGGACCCCATGGAGCCAATTTGCATGTAAAATGACATTAATACCTTTTTATTTAATGTTAAAATTAAAATGTCACAAATATGTGTTGTTTTAATAAAACAATTTTTTGATGGGGTTATACAAGTCATGTTTTTGACTATAAATATTAGTTAGGAATATAAAAACATTTCCTACATCATGATATTTGTTTAATAATTTTTAGACATTAAATAAATTAATTTATTTATGACATCATGATGATGCAGCGATTACCTCATTATTTAACGATTTAAATAAATTGAAAGGATAATGTAACACCGAAGACCTACACATGTCAAAAACCTATTGGATGGGTTGATTTCAAACCATTATCACCTAATCCTCGAAATATATCAATTTGGGACCTTTAAAATCCGAATCTCAATTGAAAATAATGTAACTTTTTTTGACTTTCCAAGAGTGCCCCTCGTCTCCTCTTATAAAAGGCCCCCACCTCTACCACCTTACACACACCTCTCAACCCTTTGGCTCAGCCAAAACCTGCCCATTTCATCTCTCCAAATCCCTCTCTTCATCATTTAAGACTCAATTTGGGCATAATCCTTTCCAAGGAATCCTTTGAGCTCAAATCAAAGAGAGTTACCCGATTTAAAGGTAGTGTCCTCTCTTGGGTTTTTATGTTTTATTTTGATTCTCCAACCCTCTAAACTATTTTTATTCCATTATTTTTTAACAACCCCAGTATCTTAAATATACTATGATGTTGTTATGTGAAGTATTTGAGCTACACCTACACACACATTCATCTAATGGTTAAAGAACATACTGTTTCTGTGGATGGCGAATTTCTTTCTCACGAAATGATGATTTTTCAATATTCTCTTAACACCTTTCATGGTGGCCATTATGATATCACTATATTTTATATATGATATATATGGTATTTATTTTTTCTATATGCTTCTGAATTTTATATTTAAAACATTCCTTTATGCTTTTCATGTTGTGCAAATGCGATAATTTCATACGAGGAAGTGTGGACTACTGCCCCTCAAGTGATGTGACTCGTTCGTGCAATACATGGAATGTATAAAGAATGAAATTAATGAACATATGTGACCTATATAACATATATAATATACTGGAATTATAATATATATATATATAGATATATATATCTCAATTATTTTTAATTACATTAATATGACAAAGAAATGAAAGTAGCGTTCATGTGTACATACGGCATACCGTCTCCATGAACGATGCATTTCATTTATTTTTGTCTACAAATGGTAAAGAGTAGTATAAAATGAATATGTACTGGATATATATGATATTTAAATCATTAATACTACTATGGAGATTATTTACTTATAACTACATGGACAATCATTTTCAAACAAGTTCATTTTTGACTCATGTACCAAACATCGAGAAAAACGTCTGATATGAACTCACATTATTAACCAATTATTATAACATTATAACATGTGATATGAACTGAATAATGATATTTAAAATAGGTCCTTAAGAAATTATAAATTGACCAAATTTTATTATTCAGGAATATAAAGAAACGAACAAGACAAGTCGGACTTGAGGTAAGGGATCCTACCCCTCTCTTTCTTTTTAAGTACACTCTTTTATGTCATTATTTTTAATCTAATATTTCTTATGATTGGGATGTTCTTTTACATTAATACTACTTTACTATTTATGTTCATATGATGAGAGACCCTATTTTCACTCATCAACCCATTTTTTAAGTTTTGATTGGTGCCGTTAGGCTGCCGAATTTTCGTAAGGGATCCTACCCCTCTCTTTCTTTTTAAGTACACTCTTTTATGTCATTATTTTTAAGCTCATACTTCTTATGATTGGGATGTTATTTTAAATTACACCTACTGTAATTTTTATGTTCATATGATGAGAGACTATATTTTCTCTCATCAATCCATTTTGGAAGTTTTGATTGGCGCCGTTAGGCTGCCGAATTTTCATAAGGGAACCTACCCCTCTCTTTCTTTTTAAGTACACTCTTTTATGTCATTTCTTTTAAGCTCATATTTCTTATGTTTGGGGATGTTATTTTATATTCCTCATAATGTACTTTTTATGTTCATATTATGAGAGACCCTATTTGATCTCATAAATCCATTTTTGGAAGTTTTAAGTGGCGTCGTTAGGCTGCCGAGTTTCCGTAAGGGATTTTTCATCTCACTTTTATTCTCGTGACATTTATGCTATGTTTGCCACTATTTGAATTGAGTGGTGTACATACTGCCCATTATTATAAACTTTGTGTAGTATAACTTCATTTATGGGTATTTACATCATCATTGTATGACCCTTCTTCCATGGGGTGTACGTTGCGAATGTTTCCCAACTCGGTAAGAGGGCCTTTCACCCTCCTCTTTTTAAAAGACATATTTTGTTATGTCTTTTAATTCACATACTATTATTTTTGGATATGTTATTATATATCCTTATTTATGTAAATTTAATGTCCAAGTGATGAGATAGCATTTTCTCTCTCATCAACTCATTTTCTGAATTTTAAAGTGACGTTGTTACGCTGTCGGATTTCTATAAGGGAACTTCCTAACCCACTTTCAATTATTTGGGTTAAACATCTACTTATTAATTTTATTATTCCAAGATTATGTGTGGAATCTCTATGTTGTAATTTCAAAAAACCTTTTTGTGGATATATTATTTCTACACATAATCATCTCATTGATAAATTCTTACGAACATGTATCGGAAATCATAACTCAATATCATTTCATTGAGTTAAATATCTATGTCCTTGGTTTTTTTACAAGATTATGTGTGAATTAACTATGATTGTTTGACACTAAATATCCACATATATTGGGTGTATTTATATTTCTCACACATAATTATGTGATAGATTTATCCTTAATTTAAGGATACCATCTTTATAATGGATTTCATCTCAATTGACATTTCCATTGATACTTCATTGTTGTTATGCACCAATTCAATCTTATATGGTGTGTATACTGTCCTTTGACATATTATATCATCAATATTTTTATTCTCATGATATTATAAATCTCGGATTACATGTTATTCTTCAATTATTTGTATTCAAGAGTCTCTCATTTTGTTAAAAACTCTTTAACAAAAATACCATTTTAAATGTTTTAAAGATTCATTATTCTAAATCGTTATTTTTAATGTCCATGTTCTCAAAATGGTTTTCAGTATTTATTTATATGGACATTAATGTTTTAAAATTATAATTCCATTAAAATCTGCAAAGTGGTATGGGACACATTGATTCAAAAATCTCTTTTAAATGGTTTTTGAAATTGGATTTCTTAATTCAATATCTTGGAATTGCTTATTGTGATTGCAAATGAAATGTTGTTATTGAAATGTTTATGTTTTCAATATTTTATGTGTAATGATGGTACTTGGAAATTTTACGGGTGGTTACGTGATAAACCATATGATGGGTGGTTTCGTGAATACCAGGACGGGTGGTTATGTTATAACCTCCAATGCATTGGGTATGGAAGTCAGGCGTATGGCTATTCCATTAAGAATGTGTAGAAGTTGACCGTATGGTTATTCCATTTAAGTATGTTTATGTACCAAGTTACCTTTTTATGTTATGTGTTCTTTATATGGGTTTTATGGTAATCTTTTGGTTACAAAAGGGTAAGTAATGATCTTTTATTCATTGAAGAGTTTTTTACTTCTTTATAAAGGTGAAAATTATTACTTTGATAAAGTATACTTGGTTTACTTGTTGTTTTGAAAAACTAACAGTTTCCATTCTTTTTGTATCCCTTATTGATCTTTTTATGCTCACCCCAAATTTTTTGAAATGTTTTTCATAGGACTTAATGTGGAGTAGGGTCACGGATGAGATCAATAGAAAGTCATGCTATCTAAAACATGGAACTAAACATGTATCTTTTTAAGAGTTTTTATTTTATGGAAACTTAGTAGAAGTGTATACTTTGTAATCTTTTGAGATTTAATAGTTATGTACTAATTCTCTAAAACTATAAACCATGAAATGATCCTGAATGTGAATTATTCATTTAATTCAATATTATGTAAGGTTTAAGGCTGGGGCCTTATACTATGCCATTTGGGGGTCCCTTCTGACATGGAGACGAATTAAGATCCAAATAAAAGACATGAGAAGTGTGAAAATGAATTGATGGGATGGTTAAATTGGTTCTAACACTACTTAAATTAGTCCACAGTGGCTTAGAGAACATGGATGCGGGCTTATAAATCTAATAAAAATTCAAACTAACCTTTTAAGGGGGATCATCTCTGATGGTGAATGTTGATCAATGAACATGAAAAATGCAATAGGTGATCATCATCAAAAGAAAAGGTCTTCTCAGGTGAAGGCCTAATATACCAAAAATCATATTTCTTGCAATTGGATGATTAAAATTTTGTTTAACATCATATGGTAAGGATGTTGGAATTTTTTTTTATGTTCATACTATGAGGATGATGTATTGTATAGTTTAATATAATATGATTGGGATGTGAATCCATGAAGTTTTACAACTTTTATCCTGAATATGTGAACTGACATGAATAATAAAAACCAATCCATAATGGTTATGGAATTAGGTGATGTAACACCATAATATTTCATAGTACGTTTTTTGTTCAAAGTAATTCAATAACTTGCGCTACACGCAGCACCAAGTTCAAGCACACCACGACATACCAAACTAGTCGTTCAACAGAAGTTATGAATAATATTAACATAATTTGTAATTTTATATATTCCATATAATTTTAACATCTATATTTTGTGTTTCATAGACATAATATAAGAACAAATTCATTCTTTCAGATAAAAGAAGTATTTTTCAGAAAATGAAATTTTACCTCCTTTTAATGGAGAACCCTTTTTCAATCCAATATATGAAACTTTTATATATTCAATTTGACAAAAGAAACTTCTTATTTAGAAATGAGACATAAAATTTTAATGTCGATAAATTTTGGTGTTTTTCTGATAACTTTATTATTTGGCTGAATAGTGAAAAATAATAATTTTTAATTGAAAACAACTTTTTCAATCGAAATAATTTATAGTGTTAAATTATACATTTCAATGGTTTAGAAGTATAATTAGATTATATATTAATCATTTAATACATATTTTGTCATTATAAGTAATTTCATATTTAAATTTTACATAAAAAATGTCAATCTTTTGATAGTTTTTACTTTTTAAAATCCCACCTTTTTGTTTTGACAACACAAATTAATTTTAAATTAATAAATTAAACTTCTATGTTTTGAATTTGGTAAAATAGAATTAATTTCTAAATTCAGGATATCAAAATTATCTTAGGGTGAATTTTTGGTATTTTTCTGAAAAACTTCAATTTTTGATGAATAGTGAAAACCACTACGCTATTGTTTAAAACAAACTTTTTATTTAAGTAATTAGTTATTTTATTTTTATTTATTTTAGGTAAAAATAGATACATAATACCTATATATATTCAATGTAATTCATTTTATTAATTTTATAATATGTTTAGATATATTAAATTTTATTGAACTTTTTACCGTCTTTTACCCATCTTCTAGGAGCATTTGAAAATTTGCATCAAACATAATTTTACCAATTATGTGAGTTGAATCTAAAAAATCTGAGACACACGGTTAACATTATTAAGTAAAATTTGGTTCAATAAGTTGAAAATATTTTTTGGTGAATAGTAACTTTTGACTTTTATTTTCCACGATTAAAAGTAAATAGGGTAATTAAGGGTACATATGATATTATAATTACCCTAACATAAGTCCTCATTCTGTTGGATAAGTTTAATTAGACCCAAAAAAACCTTATAAATAATATATGATCCTTTATGTCCACTTGGATTATATTAGGAGATTTATTATTATTTTATTTAAAGAAGAGTTAAAAGTGTTAAATTCAATGTTTATTAACTAAACGATATTTAATATAGGGTTACACGTAAGATACATTCGACTATAAAAAACAATAATAATATAAAAATATTTCCTACATAATGGTATTTTTATTATAATTTTTATATATTAAATAATTAAATTTATTTATGACACAAGGATGATGCAGTAATTACCTTCTTAATAAAATATTAAAATAGTTTATATTAAAAATATTAAAATAAATATAATTTAAATATTTTGCTTCCATAAAATAATTGTCTAGGTTAATATGACATGTTACTATTGATTAGATAAAATGTTTTTGAATTGATACGGTTTTTTTGACTTTCACAAAAACAAAATACCAAATCATGTCAAAATTGACATAAATTAATTTTTTAAAACAAATACTATATTATTGGTTCATATAATATTCTTAAAAAATAATTTTAGGCCCATGGGCCTAAATAATATTATATATTTCATTAATGAACCACTTTAGGTTCTCGTGGATGTTTATAGTATGTTTATTAACCATATAGTGTAAAAATATCAGAAGTCATGGTAAAGTTAAACTATTTAACTTAGAGTTAAATCTAAAATATAATGTTAAAATGGTAACCTAAACTTGTCTAAGACCTATTGTTTGAGATTATTTTGACCCATAACTACCTAATTCTCTAAATAAATTCATTTGGAGCCATTATAAACAAAATATGATTTCATAATAAATTAAAATTTTAATCTTTTCCTAAAGTGACCCTCACCCCTCTTATAAAAGGGCACTTCCCCTTTTCTCAAAATCACACCTCCTAATACTTTTGGATCAGCCAAACCCGAACCAAATATCCTCCCAATTTCCATAAAATCAACCTATAGTCCTTACTTTGATCATAAATCCAACCTAGGAAGCTCTTTTGATCAAGTCTAAAGGAAACACCCGAAGAAGAGGTAATAATTTCACCACCCTCTTTCAAGTTCTTTTCTTCTTCCAATTCCTCTTTTGTTGTTGTTTTCATACCAAAATAATAAATCCAATACATTATAAATTGTGTGATTTTTTTTATAAATATGGTACGACCATATTAATTTTTCTATACATCCTATAAATGACAATGTCCCCATACATGTGTACGTACGGCTTACTGTCTCCACGTCATGGTGTAGTTTGTTATTAGAACAATTCATTATTTGGATGGGTATAATAATGAGTATAATTGATGTAAATAAAAAATATAACATTTTAATTATTATGTATATATGATATAACATTCAATTACATAATATTTCACCATCAATATATCAATATTTTTTCTCGTGCGTACGTACAGATTACCGTCTCCACGAACGCGATGAGATTCATTCCCCATTGTAAGAATTTAAGAATAATTTTTATTTTATGATTAAAATAAATTTCTAAGAACTTAATATCATTCTGGATATGAATAAAATATATCTTATCCATAACAAACATGACTTACATAACCAAGCATATAAAGGAAAGCATATCAGTTAACACCTGAAATGATGATACTACTAAAATATTATTAACAAATCAATATTAGAAGATAATATATGATATCATATTTATGTATGTGGTTCTTGTATAATTTAATAAAAATTATTTAACTATCATACAAGAGGTTAACTCACCCTCGACCAAGGGAATGTACATGTTAATGGTCAATTCCTCAATTTCATTATTATCTGAGACTGTGTATGAGTAAGAATTTACTAGGACATATTTATCATCAATTTCCATATATTATAAAAATGTTTTCAAAAGGAATATTTTATGGTTTTATATAAGGGTATATTTAACTATATCATCACTTTAAATGATTTCAATATTTATTTTTCTAAATATTATTAATTAGTGTCCATGTTTTCAGAATGATTTTAAGGATTTATTTATAAGGACATCATTGTTTTAAAATGTTAATTCCTTTCAAAGTTTCAATGTGGTATGGGACACTTTGATTAAAAAATGTCTTCATTTCTAAATTATGTAACATTTAAATGATTTTAAAAAAGAGATATTTATCTCAAATAATTTTGATTTCATCTATGTAAACATCCTTTGAAGGAATTTACACTTGTTAGAAGTTGATTTATTATGATACAAATCTTCTATTTTGTATTGAAGGTTTTGTGATATGTTTTACTATGGATTTGTTATATTTATACCATTCAAGGGTTATGGATAAATTATTGACATTTCATATTCTAGTTTTAATAAGAATGGATATGTTACGTTTAAACCTTTTCATATGAGGAATGCATTGGACTTAGTAAATGACGGGTGGAGCCCGCTATAGCTCATTGATGCATCGATAGGTCTCATGAGACAAACTAGTGTCTTGGATAAAGGCCTTTACAAAATCTTATTTGTAGTCTTAGAATCAGTCCTTGACTATGTGGTTATGAAGTCTGGAATTATGCATTCCATCATTTTGATATTTGGCTGTTGATATTACATTTTATTATTATACTAGTAGAATATCCATGAGAATAAGTGAATGACATCATTTTATTTATCTTTTCCATATTATGATTAAGTTTTAGTTTAAAAGGTTGTTGTTTTAGTTCTATATATTGCCTTAAATATTTATGCTTATTTATGAAATTTTCCACATTTTTTTATCCTTACTGAGTATCTGAGCTCACACATTTATTATGTTTTATTTTCCCAGGATTCCAAGAAGTGTATTATGATTGATAAGCGGGGTTATGCTAGAGGATTAATGGTGTAATAAAAGGATCATTTATGTTGTGTTTAATTTTCTAATGTTTAATTTAACATTCATTTATATAATCTATTTTCCAAGACTGTTAATCTGATCGTTCCTTCAGGACTTGATTCCTTGTAATCATTCCAATGTATTAAAATAATCCACTGACTCCAGGCTTTTGGTGTCAGGGCGTTACAGTTGGTATCATAGGAAATATAGCAACAACATTGTAAATATATTCAGATAAACTCTGATAGGATAACATTACACTAAGATAGACATTGATGATTATTATAGAAGAACTTCCAAGAATTTTTATAATGTATATATTTTTTTATTTTCCATGAAATACATCCCTATCTGGATACGAGCAGGTAGAGGCAGCTCTGGCACTGATGTACCTAGGAGTGAAAACATCGTAAAGGAGTTTCGGGTTTAACCCAGGGTATCTTGGTACATGACAATGGTATTTTCTTCTCTCTAGGTTACAACACTCTCGAGGGATATTCATAAGATAATTCACATTTTCATTACAAGTCATTATGAATGATTTTTGAGTAAATACTTCCCCAATGAAAAAAATGAATGATTATAGATTATATGCATAATCTTTTCAATTTATGTTAGGTATATTACATGTTTGGAATTATGATTTAGATTTATAAAATAACTTAGATTATGTTATTGTTTAGAAATGATGCCTAGTATAAAGAATGAGAATTCCACCAATACTCATGGTCGAAAGATTAAGGAGGATCATATCTTTCATGGTATTATGCCAAAATTTAAAAGGGAAATAGTACCCCACGTATTCTAATTTTATGATGAAATAGTTTCTTGTGTTAACAAGATAAGTAAAAAATTCAATTAGTCCTATGTATTTGAATGGAATGAAGAGAAGAAAAGGATAGAAGAGAGAAATATGGATAAATGGAAGAGGGGAAAGAAGGATTTTCCCATATGTGATAACTGTGGAAAGAATCACCTTGGTAAATTCTTGATGGAAATGAGATTTTATTATAAGTGTGGAGATAAAGGGAACCAATTACGTGATTTCAAGGGTAAGAAAAAGGCTTCAAATGTACAATGCATCATCTGCAAGGAGTTAGGACACTACACGAATCAATGTCCAAATCATTAGAGTATACACCAAATGATGCTATAGGATAATAATCAAGTTATGATACTACCGAAGATAAAGATGAAAGATTAGATTTCTTATATTGTTAGTAAATTATTGTGTCATTTGAGTATTGTATTAATGATGTACATGTTATAAGAATTATAGCGTATATAAGGATTGTACTGTAGTACTATTTCATTAAGGACTTGAGATTGTGTGGAACCAAAAAATGTGACTCAATAGCAGGTTAATTTTTTTGGAAAATATATGGTTGAGGGAAAGATAAACCATAATATGGTTCTGAGACTAAGGTAGTAATTTTGGAATAATATATGATTGATTTGGATAAATTATATTGGATTTTCTTAACTACCTTGAAAGTGATTAATGATTTGTATATTCAATAATTGTTGGAGTTTAAAACATTTTTGGATAAAAGGAGTATATCTAGTATTATATAAGGAATAATGGAGAATGAATGTAATCAGTACGGTTGTATGGTAATTCAGGGTGTTACAGTGTTTTAAAATAATACATGATGAAGGTTTTCACATGTTATTACATCATAAAAGGATCTTCATTGTGTTTACCTTATAAATTTTGGACTTTGAGTTTGGAAAGATGTATTTAGAATATGTCCAAAGGTTGGAATCGATTAAGATTGACTTTGGATACTACTGTTAAGGTTAAATCACTTCTTGAGATCATTTTTGGATTGTCATAAAAAAGACAACCCGGAGGTTGGGTGATAACCCGTCATGTTCGGCAAAGCCGCGAGACATGAACCCACAATCGAAAGGTGACAAGGGTGGATCACCTACCACTGGCATACATGATGTCCTAGTTTGTATAATGTAGTTTTTCTTAAATATTCTAACAAATGAATAATAAATTCATTATTTTTAGAACCCTATAAGATTAGGATAAATATAATATTTTTTTAATTCTATTATCCTTTGGAGTGAAATAAGAGTTTGTGGTAGGAATTAGTTGAAGGATGAAACTATACTTTTCAAGTATATTTTATTTGTTTTTCCTCATATTCTATGAATAAATTATTTATTAAAATTTAGGGAAGGGATATTAAAAACAAAAATGTGTTATCCTAATACGTTATGTTTTGTTAAACTGAAGATATTTTAAATCATCATAGATTAATGGCTTTGAGGCCCTCAATTTTAGAATTGTTTGTGATTGATGACCTCAATCACTACCCATAAATATTTATTTTTCTCTTCCATTTATGTGTATCTAATTTCCACTAATTTTCTCATAGTCGAGATCATAATTATGTGGTGACTTTTTAATTTATCTTTCCCTCTTATTATGACTAAATTTTATTAACCCAATTTTCGATGTGGGATTTCCACAAACATATTTTTCTATTTTTAATCTTTTATTTTTGGAAAACAATTTTAAATTGAGAGGACACAATTTATTGAAGGAGGGGATATTGTAACACCCCAATATATCATAGTACGTTATTTCTTCAATGTAATAAAATAACTTACGGTACACACAACACTGAGTTCAAGCACACCACGACTTACCACACTAGCCGTTCAAAAGAATTTATGAATATAATTACCTGAATTTTGAATTTTATATATTCCATATAATTTTATCATCCATATTTTGTGTTTTTATTAGATATAATATAAGAACTAATTCAATTTTTCAGATAAAGGAAGTATTTTTTAGAAAATGCAATTGTACTACCTTTTAAAAGGGAACCCTGTTTAAATCCAATATTTGAAAATTTTATGTATATTAAATTTGACAATATAAACTTCTTATTTATAATAGGGACATAAAAATTTGGTTTTGTTAAATTTTTTGTGTTTTTATGATAACATTCATATTTTGGTGAATAGTTAAAAATACTTAATTATAATTGAAAACAACTTTTTTATCAAAATAATTTATAGTGTTTCATTATACATTTGAATGGTCTTTAAGTATAATTAGATTATATTTTTATCATTTAATACAATTTTTGTCATTATAAGTAATTTCATATTTAAATTTGACATAAGCACAATTCAATATTTTCATAGTTTTTTCTTTTTCAAAACCCGCCTTTTGGTTTTGAAAACGGGAATTAATTTTAAACTAATAAATGAAACTTTTTTGTTTTGAATTTGGTAAAATAGACTTCATTTTTGAATTCAGAATATCAAAATTAGTTTAGGGTGAGTTTTTTATATTTTTCCGAAAAATTTCAATTTTTGATGAATAGTGAAAAACACACAGGTATTATTTAAAACCGACATTTTGTTTAAGTAATTTGTTATTTTATTATAATTTATTTAGGTCAAAATAGATACATAATAAATATATATTTTCAATCTAATTCGTTAGAGTCATTTTACAATATGTTTAGATATATAAAATTGTATTGAACTTTTTAATGTCTTTTACCCACCTTCTAGGAGAATTTGAAAATTTGCACAAAACTTAATTTTACCACTTCTATAAGTTGAATTTCAAAAATATGAGAGACACAGTTAACATTAGTAAGTAAAATTTGGTTCAATAAAATTAAAATAATTTTTAGTGAATAGTAACTATTGACTTTTCTTACCACGGTTAAAAGTAAATAGGATAATTAAGGGTAAAAGAGATATTATAATTACCCTAACACATGTCCTAATTCTATTGGATAAGTTTAATTCGACACAAAACAACCTTAGGAATAAAATATGATCATTTATGTCCCTTTGGATTAGATTAGAACATTTATTATTATTTTATTAAAAGAAGAGTTAAAAGTGTTAAATTCAATGTTTATTAACTAAACCATATTTAATATAGGGTTATATATAAGATGAATTGGACTATAAATATTAATTAGAAAGATAAAAAGATTTCCAACATAATTGTATTTTATATATAATTTTTGAAGATTAAATAATAAAATTTATTTATGACACAATGATGATGCAGTAATTACCTTCTTAATAAATTATTAAAATAGTTTATATTAGAAATATTAAAAGAAATAGAATTTAAACATTTTCAAGCCATACATGAATTTTCAAAGTTAATATTACATTTTAGGGTTTATTAGATAAATTTTATTCGAAGTGATAATATTTTTATGACTTTCACAAAATCAAAATTCCAGATAGTTTCAAAATTGACATAAATTATTTTTTAAAAAAAAATACCATATTATTGGTAGGTATAATATTCCTAAAATTCAAAGATTTGTCCAAAGGGATTAAATAATATTATATATGTCATTAATGTACCACTTGAGGTTCTATTGGAAGTTTAGGTTAAGTTTATTAACCATATAGTGTAAGAAGATAAGAAGACACGGTAAAAGTGAAACTATTTAACTAAGAGTTAAATCTAAATGATAAGGTTAAAATGGTAACCTAAACTTTTCTAAAATCTATTAGTTGAGAATTTTTCAACCCATAAAAACCTAATTATCGAATTAAATTCATTTGGATCAATTATAAACTGAATATGATTGTATAATAAGTTAATGTTTTAATCTTTTCCTAAAGTGACCCTCACCTTCTTATAAAAAGGCACTTCCCCTTCTCTCCAAATCACACCTCCAATGCCATTTGGCTCGGCCAAACCCTACCCAAATATCCTTCCAATTTCCCTCAAATCAATCTATTTTCCTTAAATTAATCATAAATCTATCCTAAGGATCCATTTCGATCAACTAAAAAGGAAACACCTGAAGAAGTGGTAAGAATTTCACCACCCTCTTTCATGTTCTTTTCTTCTCCCACTTCCCCTTTCTTTGTTGTTTCCATACCAAAATAATAAATCAATTACCTTATACACACTGTGATGTTATTATAAATATGGTAAAACTATATTCATTATTCTATCCATCCTATAAATCCCAAAGTCACCATACATGTGTATGTACCGCTTACCGTCTCCACATCCTGGTGTAGTTTTTCATTGAAACACCTCATTTTTTGGATGGGTATAATAATGAATATAAATTATGTAAATAATAAATAGAAAATGTTAATTATTCTCTATATTTGATATACTATCCAATTACATATTATTTCACCTTTAATATAATGATATTTTCTCTCATTCGTACGTACGGATTGCCGTCTCCACGAACGCGATGAGATATATTCCCCATCGTAATCATTCAAGAATAATTTTCATTTTTTGATTAAAAATAATGTTTAAGAAATGAATATAATTATGGATATGAATCAAATACATACTATCCATAACAAACATGTCTTACGAAACCAAGAATATAAAGGAAAACAGATCATTTAACACCTGAAACAATGATACTACAAAAATATTATGAACAAATAAATATTAGAAGATCATATATAATATCATATTTATGTATGTGGGTTTTTATAATTTAATAAAAATGATTTAACTATCATACATGAGTTTTATATACCCTAGACTAATGAAAATTACGTGGTAATGGTTAATTCCCCAATCTCATTATTATCAAATATTATTTATGAGTAAGTATTTACTGGGACATATTTATCATCAATGTCCATATTTCATAAAACTATTTTCAAAATGAATCTTTTATGGTTTTATAGAAGGGTATATTTAACTATGTCATAATTTTAAATGTTTTAAATATTAATTTTTCTAAATATTTTTAATTAATTTTCATGTTTTCAAAATGATTATAAGGATTTATTTATATGGAAATCATTGTTTTAAAATGTTAATTCCTTTCAAAATTTCAAAGTGGTATGGGACACTTTGATTCAAAAATGACTTCTAAATTTATTCCTTTCTAAATTATGTAACTTTTAAATGATTTCAAAAAAGATATATTTCTCTCAAATAGTTTTTATTTCATCTATTTCAACATCCTTTTATATAATTTACACTTGTTTGATGTTGATTTATTATGATACAAATCGTCCATATTGTATTGAAGGTTTGGTGATATGCTTGACTATGGATGTGTTATTTTTATACCATTCATGGTTTATGGATAATGTGTTGAAATTTTGTATTCTAGTTTTAATATGAATATTTATGTTATGTTTAAATCTTTTCATATGAGGAATGCATTGGACTTAGTAAGTGACCGGTGGAGCCCGCTATAGCTCTTTGATGCATCGGTAGGAAAAATGAGACAAACTAGTGTCTTGGAATATGGCCTTCACAAAATCTTATTTGTAGTCTTGATAAAAAGGCATTGAATATGTGGTTATAAAGTCTAGAATTATGCATTCCATCATTTTAAAATTGGCTATTGATATTACAAGTGATTATTCAACTAAAGAATATCCATGTGAAAAAGAAAATGGCATTATATGATCAATATTTTTTATATTATGATGACGTTTAATCTTAAAAGGATTGTGTTTTAGTATTATACATTTCATTAAATATTTACACCTATTTATGAAATTTTCTGCTATATTGTTATCCTAAATGAGCATATGAGATCACCCCTTTCTTATGTTTTATTTTCCTAGGATTCCGAGAAGTTTATTATGATTGATAAGAAGGGTTAAGCTAGAGGATTAATGGTGTTATCAAAGGATCATTTATGTTGTGTTTAATATTCTAATTTGTAATGTAATGTTAATGTATGTAATCTATTTTCCAAAACTGCTAAGGTGATCAGTCTTTCGGGACTTCATTCCTTGAAATCATGCCAATGTATTAAAATAATGCACCAACTCTGGACCTCTAGGTTCGGGGCATTAAAGTTGGTATTAGAGGAATTTTAGAAATATCCTTGGAAATAAATTTAGATAAACTCTGATTAGAGAACATTTCCCTAAGATAGAATTTGAGGATTAGTATAGAATAACTTCCTAGAATTTTGGTAATGTAGAGTTTTTTTGTACTTTCCAAGCAATTCATCCCTGTCTGGATATGAGCCGGTAGAGGTGGCTCTGGCATGGATGTACCTAGGATTGAAAACTCTGACAAGGAGTTTCGGGTTTCACCCCACATATCCTGGTATAAGACAATGGGCCTTGCAGCACTCTTGGTTATGACACTCCAAGGGGATATGCTTAGGATAATTCACATTTTCATTACAATCCATTATGAAAGATTTAAGAGTAAATACTTATTCAAAGAAAACATTTTATGATTATAGATTATATGCATAATCATTTCAATTTACGTTAGATATTTTACATGTTTGGAATTATGTATTGTGATTCATAAACTGACCTAGTGTATTCCATTGTTTAATAATGGTTCATAGTAGAATGAATGAGAAATATATCAATATGCATCATCGAAATATTAAGAAGGATAATATCTTTCAGTGTATTAAACCAGCATTTAAATGGGAAATAGTCTCCGAAGTATTCTCATAATATGAATAAATAGTATCGTGTGTTAATAAGATAAGAAAATAATTCTCTGAGTCCAATGGAATTGAAGTGAAGAAAGAGAAGAAAAGGTTGGAAGAGAGAAAGATGGATAATGGGAAGAGGGGAAAGAATAATTTTCCCATATGCGATAACTATGAAAAGAATCACTTTGGTAAATTTTTGAAGAGAATGAGAGTTTTTTATAATTATGGAGAAAAAGGAAACCATGTACGTGATTGTAATGGTAATAAAAAGGTTTCAAATGTAAAACGCGTCATCATCAAGGAGTTGGGACACTACGCGAACCAATGTCGAAATCATCAGAGTATACCCCAAATGATGATATTAGATAATAATCAAGTTATGATATTACAGAAGATGAAGAGGAATTATTATATTTCTTATGTTTATATTAAATTATTGAGTCATTTTAGTATTTTATTAATGATGTACATGTTATAAGAATTATAGAGTATATAAGGATTGTATTTCATTACTATTTCATTAAGGACTTGAGATTGTGTGTAACCAAGAAAAGTAACTCAGTAAGAGTTTCAATATTTTGGAAAATATATGGTTGAGAGAAAAATAAACCATAATATGGTTATAAAACTGAGGTAGTGGTTTTGAAATAATATATTACTGATTTAGATAATTTATATTGGATATTATTAACTACATTGAAACTGGTTAATTATTTTTATATTCCATCATTGTTGGAGTTTACAACATTTTGGTATTGAAGGAGTATATCAAGTATTCTATAAATAATAAGGTAGCATGAATGTAATAAATAAGGTTTTATGTTAATTTACGGTATTATAGTGTTTTAAAAGAATACAAGATGAAGGTGTTCACATGTTATTACGTGTCAAAATGGATCTTCATTATGTTTACCTTCTTTATAAATTTTAGACTGTGAGTTTGGACTGAAGTATTTTGAAAAAGTCTAAAGGTTGAAATCGAATAAGTTTTACATTGGATACAATTGTTAAGTTTAAATCATTTATTGAGATTATTTTTGTATTGTCATTAAAAAGGAAAACTCGGAGGTCGGGCAACAATTCGTCGATCCGACAAGGCCATGAGACATGAACCTACAACCAAAGGGAGACAAGGGTGGATCACCTACCACTGGCATACATGATGTCCTTGTTTGATTAATGTAATTTTTTTAAATAGTCTTACAAATGAATAATAAATTCATTATTTTTGGAACCCTATACGATTAAGATAAATATAATTTTTCTGAACACTATTATCTTTTGGAGTGAAAGATGAGTATGTGGTAGAAATTTGTTGAAGGATCAAAATTTTCTTGTCAAGTATATATTTATATTTTTCATCTTATTCTATGAATATATTAATTCTTCAACTTTAATAAATGGATCTTAAAACCAAAAATTTGTTATCCAAATACCATATGTATTGTTAAACCAATGATATTTTAAATCACCATATATTGATGACTTTGGGGCCCTCAATTTTACATTTGTTTATGATTGATGTCCTCAATCACTCCCTATAAATATTTATGTTTTTCTCAAATTATGTGTCTCTAATTTCCACTAATTTTCTCCTAATAGAGATCATAATTTGTTTGTGACATTTTTATTTTCCATTCCCTCTTATTAAGGCTAAATTTTATTAACCCAATTTCCGATGTGGGTTTTCAAAAAAATTATTTTTCTATTTTTATCCTTTTATTTTTGAAGAAATATTTCAAAATTAGGGGATGAAATTTATTGAAGTGGAGGAGAATGTAACATCCCAAGATTTTATAGTACTATATTTCTTAAAATTAATTCAATAACATGCGCTACATGCAACACCGAGTTCAAGCGCACCACGACTTACCAAACTAGCCGTTCAAAAGCGGTTGCGGAAATTATTAACTGAATTTTGAATTTTATATATTTAGTATGATTTTATCATCCATATTATGTGTTTCTTCTACATAATATAAGAACAAATTCCTTTTTTCAGATAAAGGAAGTATTTTTCAGAAAATGAAATTTTACCACTTTTTAATGGAGAACCCTTTCAAAATCCAATATTTGACACTTTTATATATTTAATTTGACAAAATAAACTTCTTCTTTAGAATTAGGACATAAAAATTTAGTTTTGATAAATTTTTGGAGTTTTTCTGATAACTTTCATATTTGGTTGAATGGTGAAAAATACTGAATTTTAATTGAAATCAATTTTTTTAATCAAAATAATTTATAGTGTTACATTATACATTTGAACGGTATGGAAGTATAATTTGATTATATTTTTATCATATAATAAAATATTGGTCATTATATGTAATTTCACATTTAAATTCCACATAAACACATGCCAATCTTTTGATAGTTTTTACTTATTAAAAACCCGCTTTTTGGTTTTGACAATGAGAATTAATTTTAAATTAACAAATGAAACTTCTATGTTTTGAATTTGGTAAAATAGACTTCATTTTTGAATTCATAATATCAAAATTAGATTAGGGTAAATTTTTGGTATTTTTCTGAAAACTTTCTATTTTTTATGAATAGTGAAAAACATTGTGTTATCGTTTAAAACTGACTTTTTATTTAAGTAATTAGTTATTTTATTTTAATTTATTTTAGTTAAAAATAGATACATAATACCTATATATATTCAATTTAATTAATTGGTGTCATTTTATAATAATTTTCAATATATAAAATTTTATTGAACTTTTTTCCGTCTTTTACCCACCTTCTAGGAGCATTTGAAAATTTGCATAAAACATAATTTTACCACTTCTGTGAGTTTAATTTTAAAAATCCTAGAGACACAGTTTATATCAGTAAGTAAAATTTGGTTCAATGAGATGAAAATATTTTTTGGTGAATTGAAAATTATAACTTTTTTTTACCACGGTTAAAAGTAAGTTGTAACATCCCAAGTAAATAATGAATATGAAATTTTCATATTTATTAATATTTGTGAATAAAAGGTTAATATTACTTTAAAGTTAATTCTATGTTCGATGGCGTACCCAATTTACAACAATGATTTTCTTTGAAATATTACGTTCCACACTAATAATATAATAATATTATTTTAAATGGTAGTCAACGCCTAGCCATTATAATGGCAGGAATGAAGATAAATAACTACAAATTTATTATATATTTTTGTTAAATATTTTAACAATTACCCAATAAATAATAGAGGCTTAAAATTAGAATGAATCCAATTTTAAGCATAAATATTCTAATGTTCTTTAAAAGGTCGATTAGCTGCATTTTGATGGTGAAACCTTTTTAAATCTACTTTTTGATAATTTTATATTTTATATTTGACAAAATAAAATCCTTCTCTAGAATCAAGACCTCAATATTTACTTTGTGTAATTTTTTTTGTTATTTTCCGATAAAGTTCATTTTTAATGAATAGTGAAAATGTTATATATTAATTGAAAACCTCCATTTAATATAATTTATTTATATAGTTAGATTATCTTTTTAATTGTTTTTAAAGTGTAGTAAAAATATATTTTTACCATTTAATTCAATGGTGGTCATTGGAATTAATTTCACTTTGAAGTTGGACATAAACAAGTGTCAATATTTTGATAGATATTGTTTCTTAAAAACACGCTATTTGTTTTGACAGTGGGAATTAATTATAAAATTAATTAATGCAACTTATATGTTTTTAAATTGGTAAAATGGAAATCAATTTTTAATTTGGAATATCAAATTTACTTTGGATAAATTTTTTGTGTTTTTCTGACAAATGTTCATTTTTAATGAATAGTGAAAAATACTACATTTTACTTCAAAACTAATTTTTCATATAATTTAATTATATAGTTAGATTGTACTTTTAGTTGGTTTTAAATTTTAATTCAATTATGTATTTATCACTTAATACAATTTTGTTCATTGGAAGTAATTTCACTTTTCAATTGGATGTAAAAACAAGTCAATCTTTTGATAAATTTTACTTCTTAGAAACCCATCTTTGGTTGTGACCACATGAATTATTTTTAAATTAATTATTGAAATTTCTGTGTATTGAATTTGGTAAAATTGATTCCATATTTGGAATCATAAGGTCCAAATTATATAATTAGGACTCTTGTTTTTGTACATTATGAATAGTAACGACGGTAATTATCTTTAATTATCGTGATTAATTAGTAATCAGGTAGTTAAGGGTAATAAAATAAAATCATAATAATATAAAATGACCCCAACATGTGTCCAAATCCCCTTTTTTGAGTCATGGATGACCATGGGAATATTTTTACGGAAATTGAGGAGTCACATGGATGTAATATTGACATTTATGACATTATTTTTAAAAAGAATAGAAATATAACAAAGGTTTGTATATCCTAAGTAACACAATTTTAATTTTGTTTACATAAATTCTATCTTAGTCGATAAATATTAATTGTAAATATAAAAATATTTCCTACATCATGATATATTTTTTTATAATTTTTAGACATTAAATAAATAAATTTATTTATGACACTATGATGATGCAATGATTACCTCATTAATGAACGATTTAAATAAAATCAAAAGATAGGGTAAAATATAAGACTTAAACTTGTATAAAACTTATTGTATGGATGTATTTCGAACCCTTATCACCTTATACTTTAAATATATCATTTTGGGACCTTTAAAATACGAAACCATTTTATAATACAGTAACATTTCAAGACTTTCCAAAAGTGGCCATCCTCTCTCTTACAAAAGTCCCCCACTTGTACGCCCTTAACCACACCTCTGAAGCCCTTGGTTCGTATAACCTCTGAACATTTTTTCTCTCCACATTCCTCTTTTCCTCTTAGAATCCTCACTTTGGGAAGAAGTCTTTCCAAAGAAACCTTTGGCTCAAATCAAAAGGAGTTACCCGATTTAGAGGTTATGTCTTCTCTAGAGTTTCTTTCTTTTATTTTCCTTATTAATTCACCAATATATTTTTATTATTTGATCCCATAATAACACCAATATACTCAATATACTAGTATTATGTTATGATAAGGATTCTACCCTCACTTACATACACCTTCGTCTAATGGATAAACAACATACTGTTTTTGTGGGTGGTGAATTAATGCATCACTAAACGATGATTGTTTAATATTCTTTTAACACATTTAATGGTGTCCATTATGATGGAACTATATTTATATATGATATATATTATATTTATGTCCCATATATTCTTCTGTATTTTATATTTAAATCATATTATTATGCTTTCCAGGTTGTGAAAATGCGATAATTTCATATGAGGAAATGTGGACTACCGCCCCATCAAGTGATGCGACTCATTCATGCCAAACATGTAATTTATAAAGAATGTAATTAATGAACTTATGTTACATATATAACATATATATCATACTGTAATTATAATATATCTATGTCTCATTTAGTTTTAAAGTCCATTAATATGAAAAAAATGAAAGTAACGTTCATGCGTACGTACGACCTATCGTCTCCATGAACGGTGCAATTCATTTTTTATCTCCAAATGTTATGGAATAGTATAAAATGAATATATACTGAATATATATGATATTTAAATCATTAATACCATTCCATATATTATGTACTTATAACTACATGGAAAATTCTCTTCAAACAAGTTCATTGTTGACTCATATACCGAACATCGACAAAACGTATGATATGAACTCACATAATTAACTAATTATTATAACATGATAATATGTGATATGGATTGAATAATAAAATTTAAGGGAAGTCCTTCAGAAAATATAAATTGTCCAAAGTTTATTATTCAGGAATATAAAGAAATGAACAAGACAAGTCGCACTTGAGGTAATGGGATTTTTTATCTCACTTTTAATTCAGTGAGATTTCCATTGTTCGCCAATTATTTATTGCATGAGGTGTATTGTGTACTTTTATTTGATATATATTATCATGATTCAATTTATATTCATGGTATTATGTTACTCATTTGGTTATTATTATCTTTTGGTCATATGACTCGATTTATTACAATAAGTTAAGGGGTTTTATATCACTTTTTATTCCCGTGAGATTCATGCTACATTTGCCACTATTTCCTTTTGTGTGGTGTATATAATACCCATTATTTTATTATTTGTGTAATATAATTTCATTTATGGGTACTTACATCAACTTTTTATAGTCCTTTTTCATGGGATGTAAGTTTTGAATGTTACCCAAATCGGTAAGGGAACCTTTCACCCTCCTCTTTTTAAAAGAATTGTTTTTGTTGGGTCTTTTAATTTACATATTATTATGTTGGGATAAGTTCTTATATATCCATATTGTGGTAAATTTTATGTCCAAGTGTTGAGATAACCTTTTTATTTCCCATAAACTAATTTTTTGAATTTTAAAGTGATGTCGTTAGGCTGTCGAATGTTTAAGGGAACATCTTAACCCAATTTTAATTATTTGGGTTAAACTTGTACTTCTTGAATATGTCATCCTATGAATATGTGTGAATTAAATCTTATTTTTTCACACTTAATATCCAATTATATTTGGTGTATTATTATTTTTCACACATAATTATGTAATAGATTTATCCTTGATCAAAGGATACCGTCTTTATAAGGGATTTCATCTCAATTTACATTCCATTGAGACTTCATTGATGATATGCGCCAATTCACTTTGATATAGTGTATATAATTTCCTTTGGCATATTATATCAGGAATAAATTTATTCTCATGATATTATATAGTTTTGATTAAATGTTATTCCTCAATTATTTGTATTAAAGCATCACCTATTATTCATGAATTACTTAACTAAAATATCATCTAAATGATTTGATCTTATAAATATTTATTATTAATTTCCATGTTTCAAGATGGTTTTAAGGATTTATTTATATGGACATTACTATTTTAAAATATTAATTACTTTAAAATTTTAAAAGTAGTATGGGACACTTTGATTCAAAAATCTCTTTATTAAATGTTTTAAATTTTTTTGAAAATGGTTTGATAAATCATTGATTATGTCAATATATTGAAATGAAATACTATGATTGCAATGTGGAAATTTTATCTTTCCTTTATAATTAATTTTTTGTTATGAATATGTTATGGTTATTGGGAATTGTTACGTATACGGGTGGTTCTTTGATAAACCTAGGGCGGGTGAGCCCGAGATAGCTCTCCAATGCATTGGGTAACGTGAAGGAGATAAACTCTAAGGTTTTTTCAAAGAGATTTAGGGAATATACTATGATGGGTATTCCAAACGTAACCATGAGGGTTACTCCCTATGTAAGAATGTTATGAAGGCCTCAATTTACCTTTATGTATTATTATTTCTATGATTTATTCATAAATCGTATGATTTCATGAGGTATGTTAGAGTGATTATGATATATGAGTAACGTATGATTTCATTGATTCTTATATACACATGGAATAATGTTTTCTTTCCGTATTTTTATATCAATTTTTGAGCTTCTAATGCTCATCCCAAGTTTTGGAAATGTTTTTCACTAGACATAAAGTGGAATAGGGTCAGGGATGGGATCAAGGAAATGTCAAGCTATCTAAAACATGGAACTAGACATGAATTGTTTTCAATATTTTTTTTCTATGTGAAAAAAATGGAAGCTGAGTAGATGTGTCTACTTTATAATCATTACGAAGTAATAGTTATGTCCTACATCTCTAAAACTCAAAACCAAAAAAGATCATCAATGTGAATTATTCATTTAATTCATGATTTTTTAATCTTTTAAGGCCGGGTCTTTATAGTTGGTATCAATGGTCGGTTTAGATAACTTTAGAGGTTAGGATATTCTTTAATCTTAAGCGACATTACCATAATGGTTAAGATTTTAGAAAGAGTCATAGTTATTTTTATAAAGTTAACCAGTTTAAGATAACATGAATAAGTATATCATAGTACTTACCCTCGTCATAAGTTATTATATGATTATTTTACTCACATACTCACACTGACCTTTTTGGCTTTAGAAAATGGCTGGATCTAGCAGGCACCAAAGTAACAGTGGATGTGAAGAAAACTATGATGGTTTTCTGAACGAGAAACTAAATGATATGGGAGATGTAATGAAAATCTTGTGGTAATTCTCAACCAACTATCTGGATTCATGATTGACCACCTAAACCTTAGTGATTTTTATAAGGCATCATATATACAAGAACCAAATCCCTACAGAAGTTCAGGTAATAATTATAAAGGTAAGAATGTCAAAAAACCTATGTGTCGAAGATGTGGAAAGAAAAACCTAATAAAAATTTTCAAAGGTACAGAAAGATGTTATAGATGTGGAAATGAAGGTCATAAATCAAGAACCTTCCATGAAAAAAGGAAGCACCTAGTTGACTCTAGAAAAAGGAAATAAGTCCTTTCTGAGGGATCGGTTGAATGTTTAAAATGTGGTGTGCATGGTCATTATGAAAACACATGTCCAAAGAAGATGTTTCGAGAATGGGATCACAAGGATCATACACATATCCATTTACCAATAGATAATTCCATTCCGATTGAGGATGAAGAAACTGACAATGACCAAAGAAGGTATGGATTGTTTCTTAACATATGTTTTCCTATTATTGAAATCTTCGGATATGATTCATGATTTTGTTTATAGGAAAGCATTATTTCAGAATAAGATGGAAGGTAAAGGTTAATGGATCAAGAATAATGTTGAATGAGTAAGAAGTAAACATATAAGGGATTCAAGAGTTATGGTAGATTTTAGGATGGTGAAATTCTTAAAAGTATTAAGGCACTTTTGATGACGGGATTATATTAGAAGAATTTTTATAGTATGTTTAACCATTATTTTTTATATATAAAAATTTTATTCAAGGAATAATTATCTTTTATTTTGTGGATATAGTTATAAAGAACCATTTGGGTTTATATGATCCTTGAATTTGAGGCAATTAATAGTTAATACATTTTGGGATGCAATAAAGAAAGTTATTAAATAACCTTTGTGGTTAAATTATGTTATGGTTATTTTTGATGAATTTAACTCTTGTTAGAAATGTTATAAAATTATGCATATTTTGAAAAGGGACAATATAACGACCCATACTTTACATACATTGTTAATACTTCAAAATTGAAGCACACTTATTACAACATATGACAAAACCACAAAGGACCGTATAGGTATAGTGTCTTTAGAAACTGGGAAACATAAACAACTGGTTCATAAATCTTCTACAGTGTCTCCCATTTATTTCATCATATCTAGGGTCCCTTTTAGCATATTCTACTTAATATCCATCTTCCTGACCTGGGGAAAAGAAAACATAAAAGGGTGAGCTCAAATGCTCAGCAAGGGCAAATAAAGGAAATAAAAATCATATCATATCTTTTTGAAAATCAAAACCTGCAAAAGAGATCATAATATCTTAACATGGAATAAATCATAGAAGTGAAAATGAGATCCCCATAACATAAAACTTGAAACTTTGTGGCATGCACACATAATCATGGAAAATCATTTCTTGTTAGTCATGACTCATTGCCAAGACTATCTTAGTGGACAAAGTCCCTTTCTGAACCGAGTTCACTCCTCGTTTCAGTCCTGTATCACTGAACCGAAATAACCTTCCGTTCCAGCCATGTCTATCTCATGAGATATAAAATCATTACCCAATGCATTGGAGGGAGATATAGGTCCCACCCATCTCTTAATGAATCCTTTCTTATGTGTGCCACAAAATCATAAATCATACATCATTGCATAACCCATGTAATAAAAATGGGATTCTTAAACAACATGACATCATAAAACCATTCATATAAGATAAAGGAATTCATAAAAATAATTCCATCACAACATGATCAAATCAATTTAATAACAGGGATAAAACAGAACCCTTTATTATCTTAGATGGAAAATAATTTTGATAAAACACTTGAACTCCATTCTTGAGGAAAATATCCTTTCTTCTTCAAAAACATTTTTCCATTCATAACATGTCATACAACTTTAAAATAAAAGAAGTTGATTAAAAATAAACTTGAAAACTTGTAAAGGAAGCATCTTGGAAATAATGTTTTAAAAATCCATTCATGCCGTATAAGTTAAAAAAAACATTCTTCTAACTTTTGTCGGAAAAGTCAAAAAGTACCTCGTACGAAAAAGGACAAAAGATTCCTTTCATATCTTTTACAAAAAACTTACAGAAGGGTAAAATTGGATATAAACTATTGTAGAAGGAAGGAAATAATATTACATATCTAGGGAACATGGATGTGGATGATAAAATACACCCCAGTAATTACCAAAGTAAAAACAATCTCGGATAAAAGTGAGATTGTGATATTTTCCCTTACCTTTGGTCCGATTAGCTTTGTACGTGTCCGAAGCTCCTGTATAATGGTTTAAATAATGTTATTGACTTATTCCAGAATCATACATATTTATATGATATCATATATGGTCATATTATTAGCTTCTTGTTAGTAATATTTCATTGTTACTTGTTACTCGGGTCTTTATAACTTTTTGTTCTTATGCGTGTTTTGTCGAGTAAATTCTTATTCTTATCTTTAGGTTATAGATAATTCATTTCCAGAATGGTATTAGTGTAGTATATACCATATTAATTCATTCAATTCATTTATATAATCATTATTAAATGAAGATCATGTAGAACGAGTCACATCACATCGTGGAGACGGTATTCCGTACGTACGCACGAGTGATGATATCGTTCCTATGATCGTGGAATTGTATTGGAGTATATATATATATATTATTTCAGTATCAATATTACTTCATAATAATCATATATAGTTACTCATTACACCATTATACCCATCCTTGTAAGGTTATGGTGGAAAATAGATTACACCACGGCGTGGAGACGGTATTCCGTACGTACGCACGTGCGGTGATTTCATTTTTCCGTAGGATGGATAGAAGGTTAATTAGGGTTGTTTCATATTTATAATAACATATCAGTATGTAAGCAATACTTATGTTATTACTTTATCATGAAACAACTAAAGAAGAAGAAGTTGAAGAAGAAAGAAATTGAAAAGATCGGTAATGGTTATTACCTCTTCTTTGAAACGCCTCTTTGAATCCCTCACTTAGGGAACTAAGATTGGTCTTTGAAGAAGACCAGGACCTCTAGGAATATTCTAGGGAAGTGGATAAGGGAAAATGGCAGGGGTTGGCCGAGCTTGAGTGATCAAATTGGTGTGAGGAGGAGGGGGAGGAGGTGCCCTTTTATAAGGGAGGAGAGGGGCACCTTAGGAATATCTCAAAATATTATTTTATATTAAAGTCAAAATCGGTTTATAATGGTTCCAAAGGGTCTTATTTCGAAGCTAAAGTGGGGATGGGTCGAAATCCTATCAACCAATAGGATTTAGACAAGTTTAGGGTATTGATTTAACCTTATCAATTAGATTTAACTCTAAGTTAATTAATTTAACTTTTACCGTGTCTTTTTGTTTTCTTTCACTATATGGTTAATACACTTACTATAACATGCCAAACGAACCCCAAATTGTTTATTATTAATATATATATCCTTATCTAAGTCATTTGGCCTAACCTTAGATTTTTAGGAATAAAATAACAATTAATAATATAATATTTTATTTAAAAACTATTTTGTGTCAATTTTGACACTATTTGATATATGATTTTTGTGAAAGTCATAACAGAATTATATGTTCGAACCAAGTTGATTAAATCAACAATAATATATCATAGTAACCTAGAAAATTAGTTTAATTCATAAAAAGTCTTAAATTACATTTATTTTGGTATTTATATTATCAATTTTGTCAATATTTCATTAATAAGATAATTACTGCATCATCTTTGTGTCATAAATAAATTAAATTATTTGATGTCTAAAAATTACAAATAAAATACCATCATGTAGGAAATCGTTTTATCTTTCTAATGAATATTTACAATCGAATTTATCGTATGTATAACCCCATATTAAAAATGATTTACTTATTAAACTTTGATTTTAACTATTTTAACCCTTCTTTAAATAAATTAATAATAAATGTCCTAATCTAATCCAAGTGGGCCTAAATGGTCATATTTTATTCCTAAGTTTGTTTTTGGTCGAATTACACTTGTCCAATAGAATTAGGACATGTGTTAGGGTAATAGTAATATCATATTTACCCTTAGTTACCCTATTTACTATTAACCGCGGTAAAAAAAGTAAAAAGTTACTATTCACCAAAAAATTATTTTCATCTCATTGAACCACATTTTAGTCCTTGATATTAACCGTGTCTCTCGGATTTTTGAAATTCCATTCACAGAAGCGGTAAAATTAAGTTTTATGCAAAATTCAGTTTTTAACCTACCACTTAGTGGTTTCACTATTCATCAAAAATTGAAAGTTTTCAGAAAAATACCAAAATTTCACCCTAGGCTAATTTCGATATTCTGAGTCCAAAAATGAAGTCCATTTTGAAAAATAAAATTTATAAATTTTCAAAAAGTGGTTATTACTATTCATAACGGCTAGTTTTAATAGCATATTGTTGTTTAGTGAAACTCGGTATTGCGTACGACGCAAGCTATCGAGGAAGGCCGCGATTGCGTGTACAGCAAGCCAAGCAAGTGTTGTGTAGAAAAAGATTCCTTTGATGATTTATATAACATAAAAGTCTCGGGTGTTACATTATACCCCCCTTAAAAAGAATTTCGCCCTCAAAATTCGTCACTTTGTAACAAACAGATGAGGATACTTCTCCCTCATCATATCCTCAAGCTCCCATGTAGCTTCTTCAAGTTGGTGGTTCCTCCATAAAACTTTCACCAAGCGAGTGGTCTTGTTTCGTACGACTTTTTCGCTACGATCCATAATCTCTATCGGCTGTTCTTCATAAGAAAGATCTTGCTCCAGCGGTACAACTTCTGAGCTGAGTACATGTGAAGGATCTGGTATGTACTTTCTCAGGAGAGATACATGGAACACATCGTGAACTTGAGAGAGATTCGGTGGAAGCGCCAATCGGTAAGCTACCTTCCCAACACGATCCAGTATTTCGAAAGGACCGATATATCTAGGGCTCAACTTCCCCTTCTTCCCAAATCTCATAACCCTCTTCCAGGGAGATATTCGTAAGAACACTTTATCACCCACTTCAAACTCTAGGTCTTTTCTTCGGTTGTCGGCATAACTTTTCTGTCGACTCTGAGCTGCTCTAATGTGTTGTTGAATAGATCTGACCTTTTCTGCCATTTCATCAACGAGATCAGGTCCTAATATCTTTCTTTCCCCAACTTCATCCCAACAAGTTGGAGTCCTGCATTTCTTTCCATAGAGAGCTTCATAAGGAGCCATCTGAATACTGGAGTGAAAGCTATTATTATAAGAAAATTCCACCAAAGGTAGGTGTTGATCCCAACCTCCTTTGAAATCCATAGAGCAAGCTCTCAACATATCTTCTAGGGTTTGAATTGTTCTCTCAGACTGACCGTCTGTCTGGGGATGATAAGCAGTGCTGAAACTCAACTCTGTATCCAGAGTATGCTGAAGACTTCGCCAGAACTTCGAGGTAAATCTCGGATCTCGATCAGATATAATAGAAAGTGGTACTCCATGCAATCTCACCACTTCCTTTACATATATCCTGGAAAGCTGATCTAGAGAGAAATCCTCTCTAATAGCAATGAAGTGTGCAGACTTTGTAAGACGATCAACTATGACCCAGATAGCATTATTGCCTTTGGATGTTTTAGGAAGTCCTGTGACAAAGTCCATAGTGATGTTTTCTCATTTCCATTCGGGTATGGGTAATGGTTGTAACATCCCCTTAGACTTCTGTCTCTCAGCTTTAACTTGTTGACAAACCAAGCATCGAGAGACATATTCAGCAACATCTCTTTTCATGCCATCCCACCAGAAGTACTCTTTCAGGTCCCTATACATCTTCGTGCTTCCAGGATGAATAGAAAATGATGAACTATGAGCCTCATCCAGCAGCTCATTCTTTAATTCGGGGATGGGAGGAACGCAAACCCGATTCCTGAACTTTATTATCCCATCACAATCAAGGTTGAATTCAGGAACATTTCTCACCTTCTTTTGTAACTCGACATCTTCTTTCTGTGCCTCTTTAATCTTCACATGTATAGATGGTTGAACATTCATTTGAGAAAGATAAGATTTTTCCCCTTCCATTATAATTCCAAGATCCATCCTTTGTAAATCCATAAATATTGGATCTTTTGTGATCCTCATCATGGATAAACTAGCATGGTCTTGTCGACTTAATGCATCTGCCACCTTGTTTTCTTTCCCAGGGTGGTAATGGATTGAGCAGTCATAATCCTTAATCAGCTCCAACCATCTTCTTTGGCGCATATTCAGCTCCTTTTGTGTGAAAATATACTTTAAACTTTTATGATCAGTATAAATATCACACCTTTCACCATAAAGGTAATGCCTCCAAATCTTTAATGCAAAGATTACCGCAGCCAACTCCAAATCATGTGTTGGGTAATTTTGCTCATGGATTTTCAACTGTCGTGAGGCATAAGCTATTACCATATCATTTTGCATAAGAACACACCCCAATCCCTTCTTGGATGCATCACTATAGATCCCAAACCTTTCTCCACTACAAGGTAGTGTGAGCACAGGTGCACTGGATAACCTTCTTTTCAACTCCTTGAAATTCTCTTCACATTCCTCTGTCCAGACAAACTTAACTCCTTTTCGAGTCAACTTGGTGAGTGGATTAGATAATCGTGAAAAATCTTTTACAAAACGTCGATAATATCCAGCCAAACCAAGAAAACTTCGGATCTCAGTTACTGTTGTTGGTCTTGACCATCTTTCGATAACCTCTGTTTTTGCTGGATCCACAGATATCCCCTCTTTTGAGATTATATGACCCAAAAATGCAACTTTTTGAAGCCAAAATTCCCACATGGTAAATTTGGCATAAAGCTTCTCCTTTCTCAGGGTCTTCAATATAATTCTCAAGTGATCTTCATGCTCTTCCTTGCTCTTTGAATAGACAAGAATATCGTCTATAAAGACTACCACAAATTGATCAAGATAGTCTCTAAAGACTCTATTCATTAGATCCATGAAGATAGCAGGGGCATTAGTAAGACCAAATGGCATCACTATAAATTCATAGTGTCCATACCTTGTACGGAAAGCCGTATTTGGTATATCCTCCCTTTTGACCCTTAATTGATGATACCCTGAACGAAGATCAATCTTGGAAAAGTATTGAGCTCCGCGTAGTTGGTCAAATAAGTCATCAATGCGTGGGAGAGGATATTTGTTCTTGATAGTGATCTTGTTAAGTTCTCGATAATCAATGCAAAGTCTCATTGATCCATCTTTCTTCTTAACAAATAGAACAGGTGCTCCCCAAGGTGACGCACTAGGGCGTATGAATCCCTTATCAAGATTCTCTTGGAGTTGCTTCTTCAATTCCTGCAACTCAATTGGGGCCATTCTATAAGGTGTCTTTGAAATAGGCAAAGCACCCGGTACGAGTTCTATTGAAAACTCAACTTCACGATTTGGTGGAAGACCCGGCAATTCCTCCGGAAAGACATCATCAAACTCCCGTACAATGGGAATATTCTTAATCGTGAGTTTCTCACCAACCATTTGAGATAAATAACCTTCATTTAGTGGTATCAAGACCCATAAGATGGAAGAAATTTCCCCTGGAAGGTTATATTCATCCTTGCATCGATAGACGATCGTAGATTGATCTGGAATATGAAATGTGACTTCCCTTCTTTGGCAATTGATATGAGCTCCATGTAGAGAAAGCCAATCCATGCCAAGAATCACATCAAATTCCACTAAAGGAAGGATCACAAGATTTGCAGGAAGCACTTTCCCACAAACTTCGATCGGAGAAGAATTATAAACTTTTGATGCGATTGATGTGTCATTAGGTGTTGTCACAGCTAACTCAACATTTAATTGTTGAGGTAATACGGTGATACCCTTAGAAAAGTCTTCAGAAATAAAAGAGTGGGTGGATCCAGAATCAAATAAAACATTTGCTACTTTAGAGTGGATGGTAAGTGTACCTTTCACCACATCGTTATCGTACTCCACATCGCTGATAGAAATTGCATGTGACTTTCCTTTGTCTTTAGCCTTAAGAGTTTGTTGACGTCGACCATCATCATCAACCCTTGGATTTGGGCATTGATTGGCATAATGCCCCATCTCCTTGCACTTGAAACATTGAAGTGTAGTAGGTTCATTCTGTGTATCCCTTCCTTTGTTTGCATCATTAGACATCTTCTTCCCATTATCACGTCATTCAAATGCCCGATGGCCTTCCTTTCCACATTTAAAACATTTACTTGTCCCTTTAAGACAACTCCCTCCATGTTTCTTTCCACACTTTGAGCATAAGGAAAAGCTCATCTTCTTTTCCGTGTGCTCTTTAGATTTTTCTTTGAATTCCATCTTCCTCTTCTTATCAAACCCATGTGACTGATGGGTTACTCCAATCTCCATCTCGACTTTGAGAGCACATCGAACGATTTCCTCATAGCTATTGAAGTCCCTTATGGCTAACGCCCTTCGAAGACTTGGTTTTAAGCCACTAAAGAATCGATCGATCTTACTCTCAGGTTGGATAATAATACCAGAAGCGTACCTTGCAAGTCTTGTAAAATTTGCTTCATAGGTACTAACAGATTCATCATCCCTTTGCTTCAGTTCAAGGAACTCTTTCTCCATCTTTGTTCGGAGAATACGAGGGAAGTACTTATTGAAAAACAAGTTCTTGAACTCGTCCCATTCCATGGACTCAATTTCATCTCTTTGCCTTGTATTCTTAACAAGATTCCACCATTGATCAGCATCTCCTTCCAAACGATACACTGCTAGGATGACTTTATCATGCTCAGAACATTGAAGAACTGAAAATATCTTTTCAGTAGTACTAATCCATTGTTCAGCAACTAATGGATCAGTAGACCCGCTGAAAGAAGGTGGACGCTGCCTCATGAAGGATTCAACAGAATGTTGCTCCCTCCTTTGTTCGTTTGGAAATCCTGCATGATTCATAGCTTGAGAAAGTTGTGTGAGCATGGCTACAAGATTTTGCATTCCAGCTCCCATATCGTTTGGTTGCTCAGGGGGACAATCATTGCATTTCCCATCGCATTCCGCATTAACACGGTTCCTTCGGGTTCCAGCCATTGACTAAAACCAAGAAGAATAGTGTGAGCAACACTAATTATAATAGGAAACCACATAATTCAAGAATAAAATTTTCATGCTTAAGGTCTTATCCTAGGTTATTCAAGGCCATTTCTAAAACACTAAGATTGTGTTCTATGCTTAGACTTATCCTTAGGGTTCTTACTAAGGCTTTCACATCCTAGTTTCCAAAGGTTGACTATACCTTTCCTCTGATACCAACTATAACGACCCATACTTTACATACATTGTTAATACTTCAAAATTGAAGCACACATATTACAACATATGAAAAAACCACAAAGGACCGTATAGGTATAGTGTCTTTAGAAACTGGGAAACATAAACAACTGGTTCATAAATATTCTACAGTGTCTCCCATTTATTTCATCATATCTAGGGTCCCTTTTAGCATATTCTACTTAATATCCATCTTCCTGACCTGGGGAAAAGAAAACATAAAAGGGTGAGCTCAAATGCTCAGCAAGGGCAAATAAAGGAAATAAAAATCATATCATATCTTTTTGAAAATCAAAACCTGCAAAAGAGATCATAATATCTTAACATGGAATAAATCATAGAAGTGAAAATGAGATCCCCATAACATAAAACTTGAAACTTTGTGGCATGCACACATAATCATGGAAAATCATTTCTTGTTAGTCATGACTCATTGCCAAGACTATCTTAGTGGACAAAGTCCCTTTCTGAACCGAGTTCACTCCTCGTTTCAGTCTTGTATCACTGAACCGAAATAACCTTCCGTTCCAGCCATGTCTATCTCATGAGATATAAAATCATTACCCAATGCATTGGAGGGAGATATAGGTCCCACCCATCTCTTAATGAATCCTTTCTTATGTGTGCCACAAAATCATAAATCATACATCATTGCATAACCCATGTAATAAAAATGGGATTCTTAAACAACATGACATCATAAAACCATTCATATAAGATAAAGGAATTCATAAAAATAATTCCACCACAACATGATCAAATCAATTTAATAACAGGGATAAAACAGAACCCTTTATTATCTTAGATGGAAAATAATTTTGATAAAACACTTGAACTCCATTCTTGAGGAAAATATCCTTTCTTCTTCAAAAACATTTTTCCTTTCATAACATGTCATACAACTTTAAAATAAAAGAAGTTGATTAAAAATAAACTTGAAAACTTGTAAAGGAAGCTTCTTGGAAATAATGTTTTAAAAATCCATTCATGCCGTATAAGTTAAAAAAACATTCTTCTAACTTTTGTCGGAAAAGTCAAAAAGTACCTCGTACGAAAAACGACAAAAGATTCCTTTCATATCTTTTACAAAAAACTTACCGAAGGGTAAAATTGGATATAAACTATTGTAGAAGGAAGGAAATAATATTACATATCTAGGGAACATGGATGTGGATGATAAAATACACCCCAGTAATTACCAAAGTAAAAACAATCTCGGATAAAAGTGAGATTGTGATATTTTCCCTTACCTTAGGTCCGATTAGCTTTGTACGTGTCCGAAGCTCCTGTATAATGGTTTAAATAATGTTATTGACTTATTCCAGAATCATACATATTTATATGATATCATATATGGTCATATTATTAGCTTCTTGTTAGTAACATTTCATTGTTACTTGTTACTCGGGTCTTTATAACTTTTTGTTCTTATGCGTGTTTTGTCGAGTAAATTCTTATTCTTATCTTTAGGTTATAGATAATTCATTTCAAGAATGGTATTAGTGTAGTATATACAATATTCATTCATTCAATTCATTTATATAATCATTATTAAATGAAGATCATGTAGAACGAGTCGCATCACATCGTGGAGACGGTATTCCGTACGTACGCACGAGTGATGATATCGTTCCTATGATCGTGGAATTGTATTGGAGTATATATATATATATATTATTTCAGTATCAATATTACTTCATAATAATCATATATAGTTACTCATTACACCATTATACCCATCCTTGTAAGGTTATGGTGGAAAATAGATTACACCACGGCGTGGAGACGGTATTCCGTACGTACGCACGCGCGGTGATTTCATTTTTCCGTAGGATGGATAGAAGGTTAATTAGGGTTGTTTCATATTTATAATAACATATCAGTATGTAATTAATACTGATGTTATTACTTTATCATGAAACAACTAAAGAAGAAGAAGTTGAAGAAGAAAGAAATTGAAAAGATCGGTAATGGTTATTACCTCTTCTTTGAAACGCCTCTTTGAATCCTTCACTTAGGGAACTAAGATTGGTCTTTGAAGAAGACCAGGACCTCTAGGATTATTCTAGGGAAGTGGAGAAGGGAAAATGGCAGGGGTTTTCCGATCTTGAGTGCTCAAATTGGTGTGAGGAGGAGGGGGAGGAGGTGCCCTTTTATAAGGGAGGAGAGGGGCACCTTAGGAATATCTCAAAATATTATTTTATATTAAAGTCAAAATCGGTTTATAATGGTTCCAAAGGGTCTTCTTTCGAAGCTAAAGTGGGGATGGGTCGAAATCCTATCAACCAATAGGATTTAGACAAGTTTAGGGTATTATTTTAACCTTATCAATTAGATTTAACTCTAAGTTAATTAATTTAACTTTTACCGTTTCTTTTTGTTTTCTTTCACTATATGGTTAATACACTTACTATAACATGCCAAACGAACCCCAAATTGTTTATTATTAATATATATATCCTTATCTAAGTCATTTGGACGAACCTTAGATTTTTAGGAATAAAATAAAAATTAATAATATAATATTTGATTTAAAAACTATTTTGTGTCAATTTTGACACTATTTGATATATGATTTTTGTGAAAGTCATAACAGAATTATATGTTCGAACCAAGTTGATTAAATCAACAATAATATATCATAGTAACCTATAAAATTAGTGTAATTCATAAAAAGTCTTAAATTACATTTATTTTGGTATTTATATTATCAATTTTGTCAATATTTCATTAATAAGATAATTACTGCATCATCTTTGTGTCATAAATAAATTACATTATTTGATGTCTAAAAATTACAAATAAAATACCATCATGTAGGAAATATTTTTATCTTTCTAATGAATATTTACAATCGAATTTATCTTATGTATAACACCATATTAAAAATGATTTACTTATTAAACTTTGATTTTAACTATTTTAACCCTTCTTTAAATAAATTAATAATAAATGTCCTAATCTAATCCAAGTGGGCCTAAATGGTCATATTTTATTCCTAAGTTTGTTTTTGGTCGAATTACACTTGTCCAATAGAATTAGGACATGTGTTAGGGTAATAGTAATATCATATTTACCCTTAGTTACCCTATTTACTATTAACCGCGGTAAAAAAAGTAAAAAGTTACTATTCACCAAAAAATTATTTTCATCTCATTGAACCACATTTTAGTCCTTGATATTAACCGTGTCTCTCGGATTTTCGAAATTCCATTCACAGAAGCGGTAAAATTAAGTTTTATGCAAAATTCAGTTTTTAACCTACCACTTAGTGGTTTCACTATTCATCAAAAATTGAAAGTTTTCAGAAAAATACCAAAATTTCACCCTAGGCTAATTTTGATATTCTGAGTCCAAAAATGAAGTCCATTTTGAAAAATAAAATTTATAAATTTTCAAAAAGTGGTTATTACTATTCATAACGGCTAGTTTTAATATCATATTGTTGTTTAGTGAAACTCGGTATTGCGTACGACGCAAGCTATCGAGGAAGGTCGCGATTGCGTGTAAAGAAAGCCAAGCAAGTGTTGTGTAGAAAAAGATTCCTTTGATGATTTATATAACATAAAAGTCTCGGGTGTTACAGACAACACACAAACAGTGTGAAAACCTATCGCGTCGGACGAAGCTGCGGGAATCGAACCCACAACCAAAGTGCGACTGGTATTTATTGCCTACCACTAGACTACATGAATTCCATGGTTAGTATGACTAATTACTTTTAGTTAGATGATATTATGAATCAGGAATAAGTTAAGTTTTGTTAAATGATTAACCTATCATGGGGTATATGTGATTAGGTTAATTACTTATCATTATGAGACATTAAGATTAACTGATGTTATTTGGAGATAAATATAAAGATTCACCTTCGATGACTATGTGATTAAATTGTTCATAGATTTGGGTTTCAATCATAGTTTAGATTACTTTGAAGAAATTTATGGATAGATATTTATTTAATGGTCTTTCTTGAAACATGTGTTCTTTTTGATGAATTTTGGAGATTTAGAGTAGTATTTATTTTTAAAAAGGATTATCCTTTTGGGGATTATCTGATCTTGTACTAACAATTTTGGTTTTTGTTAAGGTCTAAAGACATGGGAAATATATAGTTCATCTTTTGTGGATTAGGTGATTCTCAAAAAGTTGATTATATCTCTCTTAATGTGAACTAGTCATCCTAAATACTTATCTTTTGGAGAAAATATGAGTTTGTGTAAGAAATCTAGTAAGATATGAAAGTCTACAATACAAGTAAGTATGTTCCCTTATGATTTAGTTAAGCTCATAAATAAATTCCTCAATGAAAAGTAACTTAAAACGAAAATGTTGTCTGTTAACTTTTCCTACTGGGGAATCAAATACCGTTTAACCCATCACAAGTTTGTGATTTTCTGGTGGTTAACTTTATCCTAGACATATTTTCTATCACTCTCCATCAGAACTTGATGGTTTGTTTTCTCCTCCATATCAATGTTTTCATGGAATCCTAGTATTTATTATCTAGGTGACCTTTGTACATTTCTTTCTTTCTTTTAAAGTGATAGTGTAATTTACTCCTTTCCCGGTGTGGGGATTTCAATAAAGTTTCTGAGCCCACCTTTAAAATTATGAGGATGAAATTCCCAAAAGGGGAGAAGGATGTAACATCCCATGTAAATATTGAATATGATATTTTCTTTTTTATTAATATTTGTTACTAAAATGTTAATATTACTTTAATGCGAATACTATGTTAGATGGTTCCCAACTCTATTTCCAAGATATCATAGAGATTGTGAAATAGATTCTGTACTGGTGGGGAACCTTGATTTCTCTTTCTCAATTATCTCATTCCTATTCAAAATTTAGAAGGCTGCAAAGTAGATTCTGAAGTAGTTAATTGAGGAGAGGAGGTGACTTAAGGAGTTTTTGACCTTCACAAGAGGGAACAAATGATTATATGGGAATGACAAATTACTTTGTGATAATACTAGTAATCACACTACTATATCATGTGGTTGGAGACATGATAACATTCACCTAATACAATGTTTTAGTTTTTGAGGTCAGTTGAGATAATTTTTAACCTACACTATAAATTCACCCAACTTCAGATGGAAAAAATTATCTTCGTCATTGAGCCAATAATTGAACACATATATTTTATTTGGTGTTGTGTATAATGATCATTTCATATAGGAAATGGTTGGGGAATTGAGGTAGATTACCCTTTTAAAGATTCATTCACTCTAGAAGCATCAGAATCCCTTTCTCCAGGGCACATAATAAATAACCCAAAATATTTTTATATTTGAATGAATTGATCCAGACTGTTCTTTCTGGTAAGGTTATTCAAGGATTATGGCCCTGACAAGGGGATATGGTTGTGTTTTCTTATCTGAGTGGTTGTTCTTGGAGAGGTAGTTCTTAACAGTTCTATACTTGGTGAGGGTACCACAAGTAAGGATACAACGGCCAATGTTCCTATGGAAAGGGGGTCAGAGAATCTATCATATAGGGGGCCTATACCTATATCAAAATGGTAGTATTTTCTTTCAGTTTCATTCTCATAGAAGTTGGGAGAGGCTATAGTATTCATTTCTTAGCATACTACAAGGCTTCATCCAGATGTTGGTATTTACAAGAAAACTCTTTAACCTCATATGAGAAATTATAGGTGATATGTGTATCGACCTTATCTGTCTTGATATTCCCCAGAAACATCGTTAGAAGATTCTTTTGATTCAATGGCATGTTGAGTGAATACTTGAGGCCATTCCACCAAGGGAAAAAGTCTATAACTCGGTCATAATGCATTTTCATTCACTTAATGAATTTGGTGATACCTATCTTATGCATGGTGAAGATGAAATCATTGAGGAAATGTGTGTGAAGGTCTCCCCAACCAGAAATTGACCCTATATATAGTTGGTCGTAAAGGAATAATGTAATTCCTTCCAGTTTGTGAAAAGATCATTGATGCTTGGTGGAATCATATTGATCTGGGATTACCAACATGGTTATACACATTGATATGGAGTGGGAAATGGCTATTTTAGGGAACCCATCTAGTTTAACTGGTAAAATCTAGACTTACTAAATTCTGGGAATTCTTATGTGTCATCCTACCTAGCCAAATATGGAATTCTTATCAGATGGTATTTCCACCTTTCATGTTTTTGGGGCCTTGAGCGGATTGGTGAGAGTGGCTATCAAGTTATCTTAGAATGGATGTATATCATGGAAATTATTCTAGAGTAAAAATTCATTGACATGCCTCTCATCTTGGTAAGATGGCTCAGTGACTTATTAAGAGGGATGACCAAGACCCCTAGGAGGACAATTACACTACTCGAGTGGGTTCAATAACACATATTACTGTCTCTTTCCAAAATCTACTACCCCTGCTCTATCTTGATCCAACTGATTTCTAGCCTCTACTAGGGGCATCTGGATATTAAGTACTTGCTAAACCACTATAGGAGAAATGGGTATCACATTTATATGTCGTAATCTTACCATTATTCAACTATGATCTCGGTGATGACCCTTTTTTGTCTCTTTGAGATATTGGAGCGAGGTGGACATTATGGGCTCTAATACTATTTTATTAAAAATTAGAATGGATCAGAGGTTTCAACATGATCCTTAGCGATTTTGATATTCTTTCTGGTGGTAAATCTCTCATTGGATGGATCCACCAGGCCACATGCTTGTCTCTACTGGTGAGTAAGGACGCCTATCTGAGGGTCTGCCTTGTGTTGCCTCCCTCTTAGGTGTGGGTTCTTCTTCTTATACCTACATCAAATCCCCATTTCTTGGGTATCTCTATAACAACCATGTTTACAACAATAGTACCTAGAGGTGGTCCCACAACATTAGATGGAAGGACAGGATGACATACGATATGGGTGAATTGGAGAGAAGCATACTCTCATAATCTTATGAACTAGAGATGTAGAGATACCTCTTTTATAACCTAGTGGATCACTAAAAAAATTTGGATATAGGTATTTTAGAGTGTCTCAAAGTAATCAAATGACTTTGGTTGCTGTTCCACAAAGAGAGTTGTAATATCAACCCTTTTATATTGTTTTTCAATGGATTATAGGTGATTCTATATTGCCAGATATGCCAACTGATAATCAAGGAAGTATTGAAGTGTCGAATACATTATCTGGTGGAAACAAATAGTCTATCCCTCAGAGAGGGACTCTGGAATGTCGATGTTTGAAGGTACATGTGGTATAAACACATATAAAACTATTTGGAGGATTGAACCTCCAAAATAAGTCACTTTTTTAGATCAATGGATAGGTTCTTTGACAAGCTAATCTATGATCAACTATTTATGAGATATTAGTGGAGAAATCAATATGTATAGGTTCTACGGTATATTGGATAGTAGAGGAGTCATTGTTCAAGTCAATTTTTTTATACACACTGGGGATTCTCTCAAGGGAGTTACCAATATAATCATTACATCCTTATAGAACGGGTTGTTTATCACTTCTACATGTGAAAGTGCAGTGATGGTAAACTAAGGCTCAGTAGAGTTCTCATCAATAGAAAGAGACAATATAAATGTAGACATATCTACCATGTCTTATGTAGTGGTATATTGGAGGGACACATGGGGGGATAGCTATGGATGCACCATGAGGCACTAGAAGAGGTTTAGAACTCCCTCCACCTACAAGAACCTAGGAAGGGATCTAGGGATTCTGTGGATATTAGTTTTGAGATAGTTACATTTATTGGTCATAATACTTCACTATACTCTGATGACTGGTGTGAGGGATCCATTATTAATTGATATATTCCATTAGAAACTGAAGGGTCCACAAGGTCGACAACAACCTAAAATTTCCCAATATTTTGACTTTGATATATAGTGTTCTCCCTTCTTCAGTAAGATGGTTCTTCATGGAAGTGTTCCTCATTAGCATAGGGAGAATATTTTTACTAATGGTCAGTAATGTGGGGTAGTACCTCAACTTTGATATATAGTGTTCTCCCTTATTCAGTAAGATGGTTCTTCATGGTAGTGTTCCTCTTTGGCATAAGGAGAACATTTTTACTAGTGGTCAGTAATGTGGGGTAGTACCTCAACTTTGATACATCAGGATATGTGGATATCCTCTGTATTTTCAATTTTCGGAGAGGGTAGGACCTCCGCATTGGTTGGTGGAGGAATGGGGAGTACCTCTACTATTGTCAGTAATAACATGGGTAGGACCTCTAAGTTAAGGTAAAAGTGTATAGGGAGGACCATCATATAGGTTTTCAAAGGTGTGTAGAGGACCTACACTAAAATCATTAATAATGTAGGTAGGACATCCATAATAATTATCTTCATTATGGGTTATCTAATAAAGGCTATCAATGGTGTCCCTGATTGAAAAAGGAAACCCATCCTTCCCATTAGGTTGATGGGGTCTCGATCCCAGTTTGGAAAAAAGATCCCTATTTTTAATCTATATGGATCTGGATGGATGCATCGATTGTTGCAGGGCCCACTAAGGATATAGAAGATACACATTATCAGGAATAATACTATGTCATCCACCAATGTTGGTGTCAAGTGAAAGGGGCAAGGTTAGAATATTAGGTGTGAAGTCCACATGTTCTCAAGGATAAGGGACCATCTATTGCTGACATTGATGTGGCCTAGTGGGGGGACACCTTAGAGGATCACTTATGGTAGTCATAGGCAACCAAAATCCGAAATCTATCTTTTCTTTGGTTTAGGGGAGAGTGTCATTGTATTTTTCCTCCAATGGCCCAAAAACCTTCATTTTTTATTGATTTTTGATAATCCACCTTTCAAGGGGTGAGATGGAACCCTTACTAAGCCCGTAGGTGTAAGTATTACATGGACCATAGTTTGTAGAGGAATTCACTGCCCGTAGTCTTCAAACATTACATACAACCAAGACTAACTACTTGGAACCTCTCCTCCCCAGCATCTTTATCATGAAACCATCTCTCCACATTTGCATAACTGTCTAGCTAGGCATTGCCATGCATTCACAGGCTTGTCCCGATGGCAGGTGCCATACCCTCTCATTCTTGCAATCCGTTTAGCTTCTACTATAGTGAATTCTCCTTTCTCATACTCCTTGTAGAGCCTGTTCCCTGTATGTTTTCTGGTTTGCATCTGTACTTAAAGGTGGAATGAATGACTTGAGGTGGCCCTAATCCCTTACTGACCTGAAGGTCTGGGTGGCCCAAAGTCTTTAAAGGACTCAGGGACCAAATCGGTGGCCCGAAGCCCCAAATGGGGGCATTTTCCCGGCTAATACAGTGCCAAACAGTGACTGCTATAGTTCCCACTGTAGTATATACTACAGTAACCCAAAAATTCTGCCATTTACTCTTGGAATGGTGGGTGGGGTTGGGTTATTTACCTTGAATAAAACCATGGGGCGGTGGGTTTAGGGATCCACATAAGCCTCCAGGTCCTAGAAGGACACACCCCTTGAGTGATTGTTCCCTCTTTCTCATTATATCGTATGAGGGTGTCGATCACCCTCCTGTGGATGATATCATTGGGTGAGACAAGGCATGGTTTCCTAGTAGATGAATTCATGGAAACAGTTGTGGAATCATGGTGGTAAAAGATTTCTACATCAACGTTTCCACTACATTGGTGCCTACGAGAACTGAGATGGTGAATTCATCTTGCTAGGATCCTATAGGGAAATTGGATTCATTAATCAATAAAGTTTCATGGAAATTGATTCAAAATTCCCCAATTTATTCAAATATTTTGATATCGGGAGGGATCCATGGTGAAAATGCATCCAACTGAAGATTCCCAAAACAAATTGCTCCATTTTTTAAGTGATTTTGTTTATTCGTCCACCTTTTCTTAGTAGGGCCTATTATTGGATGCCTGGATCCAGTGACATGAAAATCTACTATTTTTCTAATTCTACTAGTCTATATAGTTAAAGGATAATAGATTCATGTTGGGTTCACTATTTTCTATTTCTAATGCTTTCTTTAGGGTACCAACTGCCTGTTTACATACACTATCTAGTTATTTCCCTCACTTCCAACATTTGAAAGGTTGATAAGTTGCATCACATTCATCTGAGATTTCTTCTCCTTGATCAAAATGGGATTATTGGATGTTTGTTACTACTTCCATGTATTCCTCCTTGGAGATCATTTCAAAGTTTGGTTATCCCTTATATATTTGAGTCATTTCTGTGGAACACATTCCTTATGCCATCACATTGTGAAAATTTGTTCATTAAACCACCTCTATTTTGAAAAAATAAATTTCACTTAATATGGTAGAAACCATTGGTCTAGAGAGTAGTCTCGTTCAAAATATCTTTAAATTTCTAGAAACTGGGAACATTGGTCACTTGTATTATTACTATTGGGAGGGCATCTCATAGGAGGCATATTAAGTATAGATCCCAAAGAATTATATGTTGATCATGAGGTAAAGATTCTAGGGGAATAATTATTCAAAGGATTTTTACCTTAGGAATCCCACACTATTTCGTGGTGTAGGTATTCTGGGTTGGGTCACAAGAACTACGTCCCATGGAGATGGATCAGGATGCCATTATAAAATGGATCGGAGCACGAGTTTAATATATTGTGGAGATGAAATAAATACCCAATGGAGGCAGATTGAGGAGGTGTATCCCTGAGAGGGAAAATTTAAAATCGGAGTTCACAAATTTTAATCGATCACCATGTGAGGTGGATCTAGAAGGTGCATCCCTTGGATAGAAATTGTAACACCTAGATAGTTTCTTGAAGTTAATCAAATACCCTATGGTGGAGATCCGAAATGTCTGGATCTAACTCCCCATAGTGGTGGATCTGGGATGGATGGATTGTATACCTTGTGGACATGGACCCAGGATGTGTGTCCCTATGAGGGAAGATTCCACAGATAGGTTTATCATGGGAGATTAAAAGAAAAAACGTGGTTTGAAAACATTATAGTATGACACATAATAGTTTTTAGGATTAATTTAAATATAGCTCATCCTATGACTCATTAAACTTGTGGTTTTTGAGAGCCCTTATCCTCATGGAAGGCAAGATTCATTAGCGTTGTGGCTGTTATGAGATACATGTGGGGGAATTCATATCAGCACTAGTTCATGACTTGTTTAATTATTTTCCTTCCAGTATGAAGCCAAAGGAGGTATGGCCTATAATCATATTATCTTGGTCAGTTCATGATTGATGACTATATGATTCTATATATAATTCTTTCAAATTTAATTATTATCATTACATACACCATCAAAATTTTTCACTTATGTTACGGACTCATTGGTGTTTTATTTCTTGGTTTTTACCCAAAACCTGAATTGGAATATTGGTATGAATATAGAGTTCATGGGAAGGGATCTTAAATGGTAATGGGAACAACATTTGGATGAAGAAGATATAAGACAAAGGGATATATTTTGTACCAGGATGGACTCCAGATAGATGTTCCAATGTCTTAATCTGTTTACTTATTATTTCTTACACACTACCAGGCCTACCACATCTAGGGAACTTGATTTATTTATTCTTTATGAATTATTATCCATATATTAGAAAATTGTATTTTCTTACTTTATCTATGTTATTATTATTACTTGTCTATTATTTTTGTAAATGGATAGTTATACTAAGGGTGTAGCCTACCCACTATACCATTCTGTCCCTCAATGCTAATAAAATATGTCTTCTGTATATGGAGGTAGGAATGAGGTTATCTGAAAATCCATCTCAAATTAATGATTTGAGATGCGCTGTTACACTAAACACCATATAGATAATCTTTTCTTCTCAAAATTCTATACCTTAATGTCATAACCCCCATTACAATAGAGATAATCCAAGATGTGTGACATAAGTTTATAACCACTAATTCTCATATCAATTTAATATTATTCACTCCATCTTGAACATTCATTACCCCATATTATATTGAAAACAACATTACCCATTTAATACTAATATTTTATTATATTTATGGTATAAAAATTATCCACCTTGATTCTACTAAGAATAATGAAACCATGAATCATGTTTGTGTGTGGACTACCAATTGACGATGAAAATTATTAATTTTACTTCACCAATTAACATTGATAGTTTTAAAAAAAGAAATGAATATATAATTATGATAAATATAAAATATTTATTATTATCAAATGATAATCCATATTAATCCTATTTCATAGTCGAATAAAATATAATGTATTATCCATGCGTATGAAAAGATTAACTCCCCCATGGAATTGTATGTTCCTATATTCATTACCTTTAATTATAAATGATTATAATAGCGGGTTTAATTCATAAATATTATTCTTTTGATATTAATAATTTTCTAATAAAATTAAATAACCAATTAATTATATGAATGAAAAAACTCATTGTAAAATTAATCATATTAAACGAGTAAACTAAGATGATTTTTTTTCATATTATGTATTTTTCATATCAATTAATTCTTGTTATAATTACTTCAATTTATAATATATCACTATAATAAACAATATATAAAATCATTGTTATATTATTATAATATTAATTACTCAAAATAACCTAATAATCATCTATTAATAATGGTATATTGAGGTTTATGTCGGTTTGACCACCTACTAGAACAATGATAAAAAATTGCATTAAGGATAATTTTGAAATGAAAAAACATATAATTTGATATTAAATTTTAAATAAATATTTCTATTGGTTTTCAATGGGAAACATGCATACTTAAATCAATAATCAATAAAATAAAATTGTTTGGTTAAGAATATCACTGTAGTATAATTATTATTGATTTCATCTTCGAGGATAAATAATGAAACAATAATCAAAATTAATTTGAACATAATAAATATTAATAAAATAAAAATCCTCATAATACAAAATAATTTTTAATGATTAAATTATTAAGAATACTTATTACTAACAATGCTTCGATGAATTTGTTCTGACATTAAAATCTATAAACTAAAAATGTGTGAAAATAAGTAAAACCCAGGTAATTTACATGTATAAAATTGTAATAAAAGAAAATTATAAATAGTTTTACATTTGAATATGGATATTAAATTAGATTATAATATAGTTATGTATGATATACTAGAGTGTGAATAACTTCCTTATAAATCAATAATAATTATAAGGGGTTCGTTGTCTAAAATTTTACCTCTTAAGACATATTTTTTAACATGCTATGCAATACCTTTATTATGTTGTGATTACTCATTTATGAGTTTCATTTATCATACTCATGTGTTTTTATGATACATATCATTTAATTTATTTAAATTTCCTCTTATTAAAATGATTAAAAAGATGAATGTGAATTTTTATTTAAATATTACACAAACCCTAAGGGTTTTTTATTTCAAATATTATTTTAAAATATGGATTTTTATACAGATAATAAATGTTCGGAATTTTTATTCTTTACAAAGAAAAATATTCTTATATTTTTTCATTCAATGGGTTTTTTTATGTCCACTTAAATTTCATTTCCCCTTGGGTCATATTTTTTGTGAAGTGTTTCTTATATGTAAAAATGAACCCATATCTTTTTCATGATTGGGATCATAGATTTTCAATATACATATTCATTGGATTATTTAGAAATTTTACTTTTCTATTCTTATATTTTTTATAGATGTCAGTTTCTACTACATGGAATTATTTTAATTGTTTCCAATAAATTTTAGTATTTCTTTGTATGGGTCATTTTCATTAAAATGTAAAAAACGTCTCTTTTAATGTTTACATGTGAACATGTTATCCACCAACCATTGTTATTCTATAACAAAAATTATCTATATTATTACATGTTTTCCAAATAAATTATTATTCTCCTTATTTTATAAAATATTTAATTATTTTCTTCAATAGTTCAAGATTATTTCACCAATGTATTTTTTGAATAAAATATCATACAACTATTTTTCATCTATATAATTGTCTATTAATATATATTTAACTTTTTAAAAAACATTATTGAAATGTTATCATCCTATTTATAACTCAATATATATTATGTAATGTTATTTTCTATTATTTAATTATACATAACTTCAGTTTTCTTCCCTAGTCAGAAAAATTTTATAAACCTAATTTTTCATCTGATTTCTACACTCTGGGAGTACAATATTTTTATTCCATTTATTTATGGGTACTAAAATATTTTCCATACCACATTACAGTGGAGAAATAATACCCTTACCTATATATGATTCATCAATATGGTGTAAATACCCTATTATTTATTATATTGATTAAAGGGTATTTACCTTGAAATTTATTAAATATGTTCATCTATGAATTTATTTTCTTTAATTTAATCAGGTCAAAAATTTAATTATGTGAATACATTTTAAAATTATGTAAAACTAATTAATTTTAATGGATTCATCATAACATGTTGAATAATGCAAGATTTCATTCTCTGGCTACTATCTTCGATAAAAAGAGAGTGATATTTGATTGAATGTTTTATATAACCGACTTTTTTATATGGATAATTTATGAAGTTACATGTGAAATATTTTCATGTAGACCATGTAAGTATGGATGATTAATTAGTGGGTATAATATCTACCTATATTGGATTTTTTATGAGTTTTTAACCCTTGATATATTTATTTTCTAGTATATTTTAGTTTCTTATGAGAATGGCCACTAATGTAGTGGATCATGAAAGTTACATTCCCTAAAATGAGGAATGTTCCATATTTGAAATATGTTTTATAAATTTATAAATATTCTTATTACTACCTTATTCATTAATGGATCATGTTTTTCTACCCACTCATTTTATTCAAGTATTATCTTATGTCTTGTTTTATTCCATGATTTATGGCCTATGAGTGGTTGGTTAAATTTTATAAATAAATCTCGATTATACACATATGATCATATTATATTCACATTTAATATTTGATTTTCAACGCTTTTTATTACTCTTACTGAGAATATACGGTCCCATATTTTGTATTATTTCAATACCATAGGTTATTAGGAAAAGTAATATTTAAGATGACTATATAAGGTTATATTATGATTATAATTTTTTATGATAGGAAAGTCATGTTAGGGATTTAGTAATTTTTGATATGGTGTGAAAACTTTCTACTAGTTGAAAAATATATGAGTTTTTTTAAATAATGTGTTTTAACAAATTCTCTAAAACGTTAAACATAAAAGGTCTTGGGAATGTGTTATAATGAAATATTTTATTTTCGTCATGTAATTAGTTGCTCACATATATGGTATTCCTCACCTGTTAATTCTAAAACAAATAATACATATAGAACTATAACGTCATAATTTTGTAGCCACTATATTATTTCTTTGATGTTTAACTGAGGTTCAATGGGATCAAACAGAAAATAATAGATATCACAATATGGGGTTCTCGATGTCTTATAAGATCCCTAAGACCAATGTTCTAAATTTAGAAAACTTCATGTATTATGTAATAAAGGATAAAGTTAACAAATTCAGGTTAATATGGTATGTTGAATATTCATCATACACTATTTTATGATCCAGCCATACATGAATTATAATGTTATAATTGAGATTTAAAAGAAAAAATATATATCTTTATTTACGTATGCCTCATAACCCAAACCTAAAAATGGATATGGGGTTCCCCTATTTAATATTATTTATCAATTAATAATAGTATCATTAACACTATTCTTAGTTATTTTAAAATTTTCAACCATATTCAAATCTCTTAATATAATAAAAATAATTTAAAAATTTACAACGATCAATACATTCAATATATAGAATTTAGAAAAAACTGATGATTTTTTAAAATGAAAATGAATGTTTGGTGAGAATGTATAAATTCATGGTCATCTATCAATTCATCTCTATTTAATATTTATACTACAAAATAAACCTCAAAATACATAAATTTCTAAACTATTTAGCATTATTATTCACTTACATTAATATTGTTTAAAAATTGAAAATTTATAACTATTCAATCTAGAATTAAAATAATATATGCGTTTGAATATTTAAAAAAAATATATTTTCATTTTTTAAAATAATTTATCATCAATGGTAATTTTTACAGTTATTTGGAATCTAATTAAATGATTGCAATATAAAACATTTTCAGTATCCATTTTGAAAACATCAAATTTTAATATGATAAATTCTCTGAAAAAAGTGATATTCTTCAGAATTCTAAAAAACCACTTACACAAAAATTCTAGAAAAAAGTAAAATAAGTGAAAATAAAAGGTTTTATTAATAATATAACTTAAAATATTTATAATTCACTATAATTAATTAAAGAGCATAGGTACTACAAATTAATAATTTTTGTAAATTAAATGAAACTAATCATATTTCTATTAATAATTTATTTATAAAATATCAAAATAAATAGGATAGTAAAATCCAGATATAAGAATCCATTTATGAATTTAAGATAGTACACCAACCTATAAATATTTTCTTATAACATATTAACATGAAAGGGGCTTCCATTTATTTTTTTATATGAAAATATCATATGATTGAGGGAACTTGTGACATGGTTAGAATGTACCATTGATTAACTAACTATAATATGATTCAAATAATATCAAAATATTATGTAATGAAAATTTATATTAATTGGTTTGAATAGTGAATAATTCATATATAAATGATAGAAAATGAATATTATGGGAGTAGCATGATTTTTGGGAATATTTAGAAAACCATGCATGAAATATATTGTAAATCATATAAAAATTAAAAACAAGTTTTTATATTTCACATGAAAGATTTATAATCCCTGAAAATATTGTGTTTTCCTTAAATAAACAAATAGATAAATTTTTAAAATTCTATGAGCACATTTTTCTTCCCAATTTCCCCTCCTCTACATTGGGAAACTCTCAATACATCCTTTTTAGGTTTTTACCTCGTCCACTCCCTCTATATTATCTATCATTGTTCTCCCACCATATAAACCTCAAATTAAATTGAAAAATTATCATTTTAATACTCTTACATCTTATCATGTCTTATAAATATTTATAATCACTAGTTTTTTGAATTATACATTGTTTCGGTGTAATATGGGTTTTATATTAAGGGTTTTATGATTAATGGTTTGTAGATCAACATTTAACTGTGAATTTTCTCTTACAGTTCTTTGTTATATATAATATAATTGAGTTTAGGTGATTATATTTTATTATTTTACATGAGTAAAAATATGGATAGGTGGTCCTTTTATTTTTTTCACTATATTTTTCATTAATTGGTTCATATTGATGCCTTGGGATATGATCTATACAAATGGATTTTTTAAATTAAATTACTGATGTGGTTTGAGTATTTATGATTTTGGGAAAAGTGTACAAATATTTTTTTTCCTGTATGATCCTTAGTTAATTTATTATTAATTTAAATTTTTTAAAATATGTATTAATATTTTTGAAATTAAATCATAATATTTTACATGTCATAGTGTATGTCATGCATAGTTCCCAAAAATCACATGAACTCTTGGGTTTTGAAATGTTCGAACATTATGGTAGTTTTTTCAAACAATATTACAAATTAATAAAATCTAGATATGTATATATATATATATATCATATATGAATTTATATTATGTTTATTGTAAAACATTTAATGCGATATCATCTTAATATATTTTTTGAGACTATGTTTTGAATTTCCTCAAGTATGGGGGGGTTGAGTTAAGGTATGGATTCTTATTTCTTAATTCCATTAATTCATTCTTGATACCATGTTCAATGCAATGCCAATTTTTCAAGCATAGAAAACTAGAATATAACCTATAATATGAAATGAAAAATTCATATAAAAAATAATTTTATTTTCTTCACCAAATATGGTATTCCCAATTATTGTATACACAATGATATGCTAACATACCAATGAATCATTAATACACTGTTATGTATTTTTAAATATTGGTTTAATGAAAATATACTCCCAAGGTCCCATTCCTAATATTATATATCTAATCAATATATTTATAAAAGTAATACTAGATAGATTTCATTTAATATAACAATAATGAAAAATACAATTGTAATAAATATACAAGAAAGGAAATTTGGTGTCACTTTAGCTTAATGTCAATATAAAAACATGTCATCTCCTTGTGATTAAAAAAAATATAAATTATATATATTAGAAATATAACCATCATCCTGAGATTATTTATATGTGTCATAAACCTCTATCTCTATGAATCATTTAAATCTCACCCTTCCTTCAGTTTGGAAAATTTTTATCTAATCTTCCAGTTTTTGTAATCATCAAATTGAAAGATAGAATCCCCCAAGAAATTCTATATCCTGTTTACATGTATCATAATCATGGTTGGTAAAATAAATCTATAAATAATAAACTATATATCCCATTGTTATCTTCGAAATGTAAAAGATATATTGGGATCCAATTTCAAAATTTCTCTATTATACACAAAACCCATAAGTGATTGTTCATCACCATGAATTTTCACTCGTGGTGAAATCATTAAATATAATACACCCAATATTTAATATCTATCTTTTCACAATTCCAATTTCAATAATTATTTCATATATACTACACCTTAGTAAATATTCCATAACCATGTTGGAAATTTATTAACAATCATATCAAATTATTTTGTATTTGTCCAACATTGAGTAAAATTAATCCACACATTGTTTCCTAAAAAATTTGACCTATCAGAACATAATTGTTATTATGAATTCAATATATTGTAAAATAAATTGTAAAAACAACCCTTTGAAACACCTTATATTCTGGAAATGGTGTCTCATATGAATCTGGAAGAGAGAGTATCTTAATATCAATTTACTTCAACTCTAATAAGGACTATGACACGTTATACGGAAAATATATATTATTTTTTTTCATGTACATTTTGGTCAATATAAATCAATTTCACATAATATATCTATACTTCTTGCATAGCATAACTCAAATTTCAGGAGACCAAAATAGTCACCATCATGGTGTTGCCAGGATGGTCTTCAAATATTATACTTCTCTAAACATCAAAAACAATTCAAAATTATTGTTCATATTTTATTAAATTATATCCATAGAAGTATTCTATAAAAATATATGAATTTTGAATAATAAACATCAATAAAATCAATTTTTTATGTTTTAATATTATACATATGATTTTAGAAATATCCTGCTTTGGGATTGTTATACATTATCTATGAAATTATTTTAGGTTGGAATCTATTAACCCAAATAGATAAAATATCATTATGAAATCACACATGAATATTATTATATTTAATCTCCGATTATATATGACACTACTTTTCATGTAATGAAAATTGTAATCAAACCCCACTCGTATATCCATTCCTTCAATTATTCTACTTTGTTGTTAATTTTTCACAAATTTATCCCTTTGATAGCAACCCCATATTGTAATATATATAAATCAAAAAATGATAATTTTTTAATATAAAATAATGGGAATAAAAGGATATTCTAAACCTCCTTATGGTGATATAGGTGGTTGAACTTTATTATTGATCAAATGATACTAAAAGGGTTATGAAACTAATAATTTGGTGAAAATATCCACTACTTGTTCATTTAATAAATATGAACCACCTGAAAAAACACTTTATCCATATAATGTATAATTAAAAGAAACCTAATCTAAATATAAATTTTTATTCATTTTAGGAAAAAAATATTAAAAAAAATATTACATTTAGACTCAGACATTATTATCATAGATATATATGATTATTTAATGTGATCCTATAACTATTTCTTCTCCCAAATCTGTTGGGTATATTATTTTGAAACTGGAATATACTATTAAATATTAATTCTATGAGAAACAAAATTCTTTTTTATTTATCATCCTTATGATAAACTATTTTATTATATAAAAATATCATCCACCGATATATATTTTTCCATAATATCTCCATCTCCATCTATATCACTATATCCCATATAGTAATTCTTATTCATTGTTTTAAAAAAATATAGTTATTAATGCCTTCAACATACCTCACGATACTCTTAAATACCTTGAGATTATATTCCTTCAGGTAATAATGAAATTGGGACACTTTAATTATTATATATACTATGTCTAATCATTATTCCATCCTGAAAATAATACTTATTTTTATTCTCTAAACTATAATAGAATCCAAAAAAAATCAATTTCTATTCTCCATATGATTATTTTCAATGATAATAGGAGTTAAAACAAGCTTACTATTATTAATTCATGTTTTTTCTATGAACATATTTAAGGAATTCAATTGATATATAAAAGTTTTCTCCCATCAATGACTTAGTTTCTACTGAATAATTTTAGTGAGTACCCTAATCATTGATATTTCAAACTCAAGTATCATCAATCATGAATTTTATCATTTTATTTAATTATTATTATTCTAAAAAAGATATAATCAACACAAATAGGTTCAATCAATTTCATTCCCTTCGGACGCTTCTTATATAAGTCATGGTCAACCCCACCTCTCTTAAATTCAAACTTATTCATGCTAGTATTTATTCAAGTATTCCAACATTAGGTTTCTTTCTTAAAACCGTAATAACATTTATGTAGATGTATATCATAATGTTATATTCATTATGTTGAAAATAAAGATTTTTCAATAAGTACTTCCTGTATTATAACTCAATTAATGAATTCTATCTATATATCCATGGGTATGTTTTGAATTACTTCAAGGAATCTCCTCCCCTCCTCCGGCATGGCCCGTCCTTGGCGGCGGTTATCTTCTCTCAGATCGGCATCGTCGGGTGTTGGATCTTCTAGTTATGGATTCTCTATGGGCTCGGCGGCATCTTGTCTGCTTCGGGTTCTTGCCATGACTCTCGACGGCCTCGGCACTCCTGTATGCGAGATCTCAGATTGTCGTCTTTGTGTGACTCTGAGTGGTCTAGCGTTGGGATCTCGTCGCAACTGCGGTTCCGAGTGGCTCGATTATGACTCATTCCAGGGCTTTCTAATCATGGATTCGGTTCGTCATCGGCCATGTGCCCTCTTTAGGTGGCTTTCGTCGCGGTTGCGGTGTACTTGGTGTCGGTGTGTTCTTCAATGGTGGATCTGGCCCCAGTTTCATTTCTCGGCTTTGTCATTGCTTGATGTCGGTGATATGGTGTTCCTGGGGTCGGTCGAGTGGCTTGGAGGGGGTATTATTGTCATTTTCGTGCTTTGTAAGTTGTTTTTAGGTTCTGATTTGGTGATTTTGTGTTTATGTTTGAATGGATGTCAATCTGGTGGTATTGGATGCTCTCTGGTTGGGTTTTTTGAGGTATCGGCGGTCGGGTGTGGTGATCTACAGGTCCTGCCTTTGAAGGTGTTATGGTTTTGGTTTGGTGGCATTGTTGGTATCGCGACAGTTGGGTTTTGGCTTTATAAACTTTATTCTCTGGCTGTGGATATGTGTCTATCGACGGTTTTTGGCGTGGCTGGTTTGATTTTGGTATGCGGAGTGTTGACAGGCTCACAGTTGCGCTGCGGTGTCTACGGAGTAGGGTGCGGTGTCCGGATGGCCTGGTCTTCCTCGTTCTGGTTTCTTCTTCACCCTTTGTGGATGTCCCCTAGGTCATCTCACTTCGCTGGAGGGTTGGGCGAACTCCAAATAGAGTCTTCCGGCTGGTTTGTGCATTTAGGATGGTGTCGACGGTCGCACCAGTGGGCGCGCGAGGAGACCGGTTCTGTGGTTTGTCTAGTTCTTCAGATGTTCGTGTTTGTTGGTTCGTGGTACCTCGACCTTCTCTTGACGATGCCATCTCTAGCTATGGAGGTTTCTTCATTGAAATGCTTCAATGGATTATTCATCCATTGTTCATGAATGACGTGTTTTGTGAAGGCTTGTATTGATTTATGTGGGAAAGTGGAGAAGTGGTGAAATGGTGAAGTGGTGTAACGGTGAATTCATGTATGGTTTCTCACTTTTTCCTCAAATGTGTTTGCATAATAAAAATCAAATTTCAGTCAACTGAGAATAAATGAATTTATTAATGTATTCCTGAAATTTCAAATGATTATTGCATATTAATTCTATATATATGATAATATCCATTTTATACAATCTGATCATTTTATATAATCACATTTTTGTGTTTAAAAAGTTTATTCTTAGACATCCATTATGTTCTAATGGAATTATATTATTTTCTTCACATAATAATATTATATACTTTTTTCATTTAAATTTTAAAAAATATAATCAAAATATGACATCAATAATAAATTATAAATAGCTAAAAAATTAAATAGTTTAGTATCTATTTTAGATAGAATAATTTATTCCCAATGACATTTATGTTATGGGTTTTTTAACATGTTTTGCTGCTAAAATATTTGATTCATCAACTTTCATCTTCTAATTTACCTTCCAAAAAATATATATTAGAGATTCACCATAATTCATTATTCATTCTATGAATAAATTTAGATTCCTCCATGAGGTATGTATAATTAGGATCTTTAAGAATATATTCATAACCATCCTCATCATATTGAATTTATTATATGTTTGAATAAACTGATATTTTTTATAATTAATCCTTAGTATTTATTAACTTATTTATTTTATTATTTACGTTATGACACATATTAAAACATTTCTAATACTACCTATTATTTTAATAACCAAGTAATGTTTCTTTTTCAACCATATATCTATATTTTAATTTATCTCATTCCTAGTTCATTAAAAAAAGACACATGCATGAAATCCTATCAAGTGGATTGGGGTTGGGTTCCTTCCATACCACGTCACATATATTTTCATATAGATAAATCAAAGACTTGTTCTAAACATAAACAATTTCATGTATTACATATTAACAATAGTTTAGTGATAGTCTAATATCTATGAGTAATATTTTTTAGATATAGTCAAATGTGTGAATTCTCTTTTGAGAAATTAAATTTTTTATACCTCTGATAAAAAACTCAAATTTTGTTCTATAATTGAATATGTTACATTAAAAATTATTTAATGTAAACACTATTCTAATTTCTAATCATAATTTTTTGATCATACTCCCACATTAATATTTATGAATACAATTATACCCCATCATAAATGCATCAACTAATTTTTTATGTGTACAATTTTGAAACATTTCATCCAATTGTAATCCACAATACTTATTTTATATTTCATATATCAATCAATCAATATTTTTATAATGGTCATGTAAAAATTAGTGTGAACCTCTTAATAATGGGCGATGCTGCATTTTTCCTTAATTTATATTGATTATAAAATATCCTCTTTTTCAAGAAAGAATCAGTTGTACAATTTAATTACTATATAAAAATGGGAATATCATTGAATTATTTAATCCTTTAGATATTATCCATGTCTTATTGATACATAGCCATTTCTAGGTCCAAAAATCTATTTTATTCCTCCACATGATTAAATCATGTGTTTTCATTGCAATATATTAGTTATATATTTTCATTTTTTCAAAACCTACATAAAACAGCTTAATTTATTGTTTTTTATTAGAAATCATTACTTTTTGAATGAATCATAAAGAACATAGTCACATTTTTTACTCAAACTCAAGAGATTATAATAATGTACATCCACAGAGAGTTCATATGAGTTCATCAACACTAATAAAAACAACCTCATCATTCCACTAACATTAATCATTAAAGTATTATAATTTCCTAAAAAAATATTACACCCTAATGGTTCTCTTGAGAGGATATGTTTCCCTAACATATGTGAAAAAAAATATATTACTGATCTATGTGATTTTATTTCTACACACCATCAATGAAAATTCCAAAAAATCAAATTTTTCATATTTATTAAATTTATGCCATGATGTTTCTTTATTATTTGATACATGTTTTAGTCCAAATTTTTGATACATTTTAGATAATGTCTTCTTAATATTCCAGAGAAAAGAATTTTTTTTATTTAATGGGATTACATTTATGACATCAGTTTTAAAAACCCTTAATATTTTTTAATGAATTTTGAATCATTTATTTCTTTATTCCAATTATTTATTATGAAAATTAAAAAAATACATGTTGAATATTTCCCTTATTTATTTTTTAGTTTGTACGGTTATTCATTATTTAATGCTTCCAATTGAATAAAAATTTTGGTATCCCCTAAACTCTATGAAATATTTCATTATTTTACCAACATAGAATAAAATTTGAGGTTTAAATAATAACAATACATTCTCATTTCCCTACATAAATAGGGAAAAATAACTCAATGATTTTAAAATAAATATCGATTATTTTATTAAGAGTCCCGCATAATGTTTTTTTCATTTTCTATACATCATGATTGGATAATCATCATGGTTTGATTCAAGGATGGACATTTTTTGTATCTAAGTAAACATATCAACACCATGAATATAAGTTTCTTGATTTAGACTTCAAAAAATATTTCTTAAAGAATATTATAATTTATATGACACCATATAACAATTATAACAATTTATTTTTAAGTTCCCCTAAATATGAATGGATTTTAATTAAACATAAAACATTGTTATTTAAGTAAAAAACCAAATACAATACTTTAAATAATCATGTTTGTTTCAGGCGGCACGTATTATAGCAGCCGGGTTACTGTTCACATAATGGGTCTTAAGTCAAAAAATTTGGGCCTACGGGCTATGTAATGGGCTACCTGCCAACCGGGCCTTTGGGCTATGTAATGGGTATCCCTCTACCCCGTTAAAAGATGACTTTTCTTTGCTTTAATAATAAAATGAGGCTTCGGCCCCAACCTTCAAAAAAATATCAATCGCCTTGTTTAGTCATTTAATATTAATTTTTATATTTTATTTTGAGTATGATGTAATAAATTGTAGTAGTTGTGAAATGTAGTTTAAAAATAAAATTATATTTTTCAGCCTCTTGAAGTATTAAGAGAAACAATTTTCTCACAATTCATATAAAATGAGATGATTTTTTAATTACTATATAGTTCAAAGTAACTGAAATAATTACATTATGAAATACAATTTTTACAGAAATAATAAATGAGATCATCTATTTATATTATGAGTAAAATATTTTAAGATATAGAACTTTAAACTATGAAATTCACATCAATTGAATTAAATAATCAGAATAATTAAAACTGAATGATGAAAATAATACAGCTAAGATTTATAACAAAATGTGGACTATTTTTTAAAAACAAAACACTCATTTAATGGACATTTCTTAGAATATCCCTTTTAAAATAATGAGAAAGGTAGATTTGTAATCCTAATCCGGGGTATCCAAGACCATCATCCTATCATAAGGTAGCATATATTTTATACCTATTATATGTAATATCTTATAGTCCAAAGAATTATTTGGCTACACCTAGCCATAGTACCTCACTACTTAATATAAAAGCAGCTAAATCACCTGATCATAGTCTTCCTAGATATAGAATCCCTCGATAATATAGGATTAGAAAAAAAATTACAAAGGATAAACAAATAGATTAATAATTTCTACCCTAAAAAATTATTATATCTTATATGAATCACAAAAAAAATAAACTAATTATGAAGTGATTAAAGAAACAAATAATTTCAATTAATTAAAATAAAAATACACTTTCAAAATGATTGGTTCTCATAGATTTATACATCTAATGCATTAAGGGCGAGTATAATAATAGGAAAATTTTATAACCAGCTAGGAAATGATAATAGTAAATCTGATTCATTTATCATTAATAACGAGGAATTATATTTTATAGATTTATAATCATTATAAAAAGATTGTGTATTTTATTATTTGAAAAAAGAAAATATTTATTTCCAAAAAATTTAAGTTTTAATGAATTATATGGTTTTATTTTTAAATATAATTAATATATTTCATAATTTTAATTTGATAAATATTATATAATTTCTTAATTAGGCTTGTCAAAATAACACAGGGGTGAAATTTTGGGATTTTTAGGAAATATTGATTTTTCAATGAATACTGAAAAATACTTATTTTTTAAAACTACAATTTATTGTCATTTAGATGTACCATTATTCATTTAACAATAAATTAAATTTTAATAAGTATAATTTAGTTAGAAATAGTCTAATTAAAAAATAGGAATAAAAAATATACTGAATTTTGTTATATGTTCATTTATTTTAATAATAATTCATTTTAGTAAAACACAATTTTTGTTGAATTATTCATTTTTATCATAAATTAATTTATTCTCATTATAGAAATTGAAACAAGAAAATTTTATTCCATATCTTGAATCATGAGGTACCAATTTCGGAAATATGACCCTTTTGTCCGTATAAATTGCTTGAGTAGTAATTATTTTTCAGCAAGTTAATGGTAAAACCAATGTGGAATATTTAAAAAATATGATAAGGACTAGAAAAATAAAAATTAACATTTCTTCATATTTTTAATTTATTTTGAACATCCTCATCCATGATTTTATGTAATGAATTCTTTTCCCTTTTTTCTAAAAAATAGATTATAAATTATATTATGTACATAAAATGAAAAATGTTACTCTTACTTTTAAATTTCATTTATATGTTCTCATGGGTATGAAAATAAATTAATAATGAACATTTAAATTCATTTTTATTATAATTAATTTTTTTATAATTTTATTTTATTTTTAGTTTTTAGTGATGAAATAATTATTTTAAATATTTACAAAATTCCAATATAGTGTTTGTGTAAGACGTAGAAAAATCATGAGAATTATTTTAAAGAAATTAAAAGTTATTTTCTATGTGATTTATTATGTCCCACAGAATAGATATAAAAATATATTTATAAATTATTAATTGTGCTTTGAAAGTATTAATTCTAAATCTATTTTTATCTTGATAACTTTAATGTAAAATTAATTGAATAGATCCAAAAAAGATATTATTGATAATTTATAATAAATAATATATTTTTAGTTATTTATAATTCAAAAAGCTCTTATCATAGGAATCTTTACTAGTATATTGTTTAATATATCATCCATGGTCCATTTAACAGTAAATTGTTCTTTTATTGTAACTTAAATTTCTCCAAATTATTATAAAATATTGGTATCTGTAAGAACCCAGGTGTTTATTCAGGTATTATTTTCTTTTCTAGTTTTTTTTTGAGAAAATATGAGTTTCGGTATATTTTTCAAGTACATGTCATGTACTCAGTTACCGTAGGTGACCATGTACTGGTCCTATAATGGCTGAGTACAAGGCCGTGTGTGGTGACCTGGAGTCCACCTAAAGATGAGGCTGAAAAAGGAAAGTACAGGCCATATACTTTTAAAATACATTTCCTATACTTTCTTTTATTCATTAAACTGACCAGGTCATGTCTAATCGATAGAACACCCTCCTTCTAGGACTGCCTTGTCTAAGAGCGTTCGTACAGCTGCTAATCTTCTCCAAGCCCCCGACTCTCCATACGTTCTATGAATTGACCACCATCAATTGAGTTGGAATCGAATTGGGGAGTTCTCCCTTCTTCTTAAACCTCACCTTAGGATTTCTCCTCTCTCTCCGGTTATCCTCAGTTGAACATTTTGGACGTTTTTGTAGATCTACGGCGTTCTAGGGTGGTTCAAGGATTGAGATTCATGTATATCAATCTCACAATGCTGAATTATGTGGTTTTCATTTTTCTGTAGTTAGTTTTTGAGTTATATGGGAAAAATATCCCAATACCCTTATTCGGGGTATTGTGTGTTTATGGATTCTAGAACTATTATTTGTTTTTATGCCTTGTTTGCTTGGATAAAGGTTAATTTTTTGTAAATAGGGTTATCTTGCCATGTCATGGATGTTTTTATGATTTTTTCTTGTTTGGATAGTTTGTTCTAGTTCACATGTTAGGTTGTTAACTTTCCATGCCTAGTATTTTAAAGGATTGAGTGATTATTATCTGACATGCTGTGGTATGTGGTAGACTATTTGGCCAAGTAGTTCTTGAGGTTTAATTTGGATGATATTTATCATTGTTCTTGATTGAATTACACAAGTCCATGAGAACCTAGTGTAGTAGACCATAGGGGGAATGGATGTTGAGGGATTCTCCATAGTGTCTGTTTACTGTTATGTTGTGAGACCATAATGGGGATGGACGTAAGTTCTCCCTCATAGTTTATATAATTCCTCGATGTGGGACATAGGGGTAATTGGATGTTGATTTCATCCTCAAAGAGCATATTAGTTACCGATATGAGACTATAGGGGGGAATTGACGGAGAGTGCTTCCTCAGAGAGTAAGTGCAAAAGCTGAACTAGAGGGATTAGAATGCGTGTACTTCCCAGAGGGTTTCTTGTAATTGTTTGGTTGAACCGGAGGTGGTAGGCTGTGAGTACTTCCCATATGGTTACCTTTTTGTGATTATCTTCTTTCTTGATATAGGGAATTGAATGCAATGGAACTGTAGGATTGTTTACTACTGAGTACTTACTTTTTATTGCTTCTTTTTTCTTATTGCATTCCATATATATTCACTGACTGTTTGGCATAGATATTTGGGTGGTTGCCTATTGGGATTAGTGTTAAACCCTGTTTGGGTCATGCTATGGGCCCCAAACAAATTACATTGATGAAGGTATAGACAATGTCAAGCTCCCTTCTACTTTAGTTACTTGCCTACTTTGGAGCTCGAGAGCACGGGACCAAGCTGAGGCTTTCGATACTGTGGAGTGGTTTACTTTCTTTCTTGTACATTGGTTTATTACCTTATTTCAGATTGTGATCTGTTTGGATGCGTTCCTAGACATATATATCATGAATCATTTATATATATGTGGGATCTAGTTTTTTATTACTTCTATTGTTTACTTATTTCATTTTTACTACATCCACTATTACTATCTATTTTACTTCCATTGTTTTCCTCAATCAATAATGGGATTGTTTCCCCACTACCACACCCAAGGCCCTCGCTTCTAGTTGACAGGATCTGGTTTTTGGGGAAATTCTCTTGAGACCATGGTACCAACCTATTATGGGGCGCCTCTGGGTGGCTTCTGAAACCCGGACGTTACAAATTGGTATCTGAGGAATTATTTTCCTCTTGAATTACTGTTTGGTGAATATAGCCAGGGATAGTAAGGAAATAGGTATATAGTAATAAGCTATACCGGGGAGTATCTAACCATGGTATAGGTAAAATCCAATTTACCTTGTTATTGCAATTGTTTTGGTTTTGCAATTATTATAGTTGATTTGACTTCCCCGTTTTGTGATTCACATGCTTTGTGTTGTTATTGTTGATATTATTTAGGTTCAATTTCTATTGCAACCTACTAAGATGAGGGTATTCCATCTCATGTGTCATACATGCACTTGTTAGAAATCACATGTCATGCATTCCTGCTATTCCATTTAGGGTGCATTTGTGATTTCATGTTATGCATGTTTTTGTGATTTATTCTTTGATAGAATACCTGAATTTTTATAGGATTATTGAATTGTGTAAGTTTTTTTTTGAATGAATGCCAAACGTTGGTTATTGAGGTGTTATGGGCCCTCGTGGACTGGAATTTCATCGATCTTTTCACTATTTTCCTTGTTTATGACATGTTTGAGAAACCAAGCATTGATTCGTGGGGAGTATGGGCCCTCATGGATCATTATTTCTAACTTTAAGATTCTTTTCAGTGTTTTTCTGGGTTCTAGAGTAGTTTTTGAGGCTTACTATCAAGAAAAATCCAAAATACACTGTTTGTAATGATGAATACACACCATGTTTCCTTCTGTTCAGGAAGGAACTGTTTTTATTAAGTACACACCATGTAATTTATGTACATGCTGTGTAGTCTCTAACCATTTCAGTAGTTGTGTGGGTAGAGACACAGGGTAGTAAAATCAATGGGGAACACTCCAGGTACCGGTTTTACATGCCGTGTTTTGTAGACCATGTGTCTGCCCGTGTGACTAACAACACGGACGGATAAAACATATGATATACACACTTTGTCATGCATGAACATTCCATGTAGTGTATCCCATGTCTCCGACCGTGTAACGAACGACATGGGATGGTGGAAACTTCTTGAACACACTGTGTTTGGGATAAACACACCGTGTATAGTCAGTTGTGTGTTCACCCGTGTGACTAACAACACTGGTAGTAGAAAACTAAGCTGTACAAATTGTGTTCTTCTAGAACACGCAGTGTAGAGTGAGCCGTGTAATCGAATGTGTGACTAACAACACGGGTCGGTGAAGTTCATCCTCTACATGTTGTTTCTTTCACTAACATGCGATGTAGACTTATTTTATGAGAACTATTTGGTTTAGCTGTGTAGAAGAACTCGAGTAGGGAAAGAGAATTCAAGTACACACCGTGTATTAGGATGACACGCTATGTGTATGGCGTGTTACACGACTAGTTTTGGCAGAAGTACATGCCCATGTGAAGTCTTAAGGGAACAGGTCATGTAGCCATTATACACGTTATGTATCCATGTTGTGAAGAAATTGAATTCATTCTTTCTCTTGTTCCCTTCTTACACTTCTATGTTTTAGTCCCTGTTAATATTGATCTAAGGTGTTTGCTTGACCTTGTAGAGTCATTCCACAGAGAAGTCCTCCAGTTGTATGCCAGTTTCAAGGAAGTTATCAGACACTGGACCTGGCTGATCAGGGACTACCAGTAGATCCTCTGGTAGTTCCAGTCTTGACACCAACTGATAGGGCTTCATGAGGTTCATGCAAACCATCCAGGGAGTATCACATCCTGCTCCATCTGTGGCAGAGTTGAAGAGGGTTTTATAGCAACATCATCCTCCCACCTTCCCAGGGGAAGTAGAACCTTGGGTTGTAGAGTCATGGCTGGAATCCATGTTGTCTATCATCAAGCATCTAAAGATTCCTCGAGAGAGGAGACTGAATCTCACTACGTATATGCTTCCAGATTCTCCAAATATATGGTGGGATTTGATCTCACATGAGGGACACTAGTAGGTTATGGCCTAGGATGAGTTCCAGCATTCCTTCTTTGACTGCTTCTATCCGGTGGCGTTGAGGGCCGATCTATCTCGAGTGTTCATGAGTCTAGAGTAGGGTACTCTTTTTGTTATGGATTATTCATCTCACTTCACAGAGCTACAATGCATTACACCCATACCAAGAGGTGATGAGTTATTCATTGCACTAAAGACTGAGGACGGTCTCAAAAAGGATATTCGATCTGAGGTGAACATCTTAAGGTTGACTTCCATCCCTTCAATAGTCAACCAGGAGTTGATCACGGAGTGCAACCTGAGGGATTCTGGAGTTCTGGGCTAGGGCAGTTCTGCGACCAGAGTTAGTGCTTTTCCAGTTGATAGCAGGAACCATCGTAGGGAGTCTACATATGGAGATTTGAGTATGTGGGATGCACTATAAGGGATCCAGTCAGTGTGCTACCAGTGTGGGAAGAGCAGGAATATGAGGACACATTGCCCGAGAGACCCATTGGAGTGTCGATCATGCAGCATGATGGGCCATATTTAGCACTTCTATCTGTTTTTCTCACCAGAAGCTGATGATAGGGGTTCTTCGATGACTCCACAATCATGAGATGCACCACCAGTTTCTCACCAGTTAGGGAACTAGAGTTCTTCCAGCCGTTCAGGCCGAGGTAGAGGTCATGACCGTGGTAGTCAGTCACTAGGCTTTAAGCGACAGTAGGGTGGATCAGCTCAGAGTGTTCAAGCAGGGTCACAGTGCTATGATATAGGTTAGACTTTTATAGTGGAGAAGACCGAGAAGAAGTAGGATCCCGAAACCTCTATAGTTCTAGGTACAATTGTAGTTGTCTCATTTTTATCTTTAACACTTTTCGATACAAGGGATTCCCATAGAATTATATCTATTGAGGTTATGGAGAGACTTGGACACCATATCATTTCTTTTGCTAATATCTTGATGCTAGAAACTACGTTGGGGACTATAACAGGTAGTGTACATTAGTGCAAGGATTTCTTTCTAGAGGTTGGTGGGTGTCACTTCTCATGGGATCTCTATGTCTTAGAGATGGAGGGCTATGATGTCATTCTCAAAATGGACTGGTTAGTACACTTATAGGCTATTGTCGATTTCTATCTTCATAGGGTGAGTTTCACATCACTAGAGTGAAGCTCGTTTCATCATAATGGAAAATGGAATGTCCAGGTGATCAGAGAAGGACTTGAGCATCATGGGTTGGGAGGAGTTACATCCCAGATTACTAGTATATATCTGGATGACCAGTGGACTTCACTGATGGACTTTCCCCCAGTGGTGGATCATTTCCGGGACGTCTTTCCAGAAGAATTTTTAGGTTTTCCTCTAGAGTGAGAGGTGTACTTTTCTATTGAACATGTTCCAGGATCGGCAACAGTGTCCATTACTCTTTATAGGATGGATACACCAGAGTTACAGGAGCTCAAGAAGACGTTTGAGGACATACAGGCAAAGGGATTCATCTGACCCAGTACTTCTCCATGGGGTTCACCCATTTTATTTGAAAATAAGGCAGACGGTACCCTCAGACTTTGTGTGGACTATCGGAATGTGATCTAGTTGATGGAAAAGAACCGATATCCTTTGCTAAGGATTTATGATCTCTTGGATTAGCTTCATGGATCCTGGTGTTCATGAAGATTAACTTGAGGTCCAAATACCATCATTTGTGCGTTAGACCATCTGATATACCTCTTATAACCTTCCAGAGTAGGTATGGTCTATACGAGTATGTGGTTATGTCATTCAGTCTCACGAGCGCACCTGCAGTCTTCATGGAACTGATGAACTGAGTGTTCCATCCATACATGGATTCTTTCGTAGTAGTCTTCATGGATGATATCTTTCTGTACTCTCACACTCGACACGACCAAGCCACCCATCTTGATATCATTTTGAGTACACTGAGAGAGCATCAATCATATGTTAAGCTCTCAAAATTCCATTTTTGAATTGACCAAATTCACTTCTTAGGTCATGTTATCTCAGATACATGAGCATCAGTAGACCTAGAAAAATTGAGATCAATAGATTCCTGGGAGAAGGCGAAGAATGTCTTTGAGGTGTGGAGTTTCATAGGGAAGGCTTGATACTACAGAAATCTCATATATGACTTTTCATGCTTAGCAGCACCACTGATGGGTCTAACTAAGAAGGGTACAAAGTATATGTGGTCTGATTCTTTTGAGTTAGCCATTCAAGAACCGAAAGGGAGGTTGACTTTAGCACTGATATTAGTTTTTTCAGCGTCGGAAAAGAGCTATACTTTGTACTGTAATGCATCAGGAATCGGGCAGGGAGCTGTGCTTATGTAGGGGGAAGGGGTTGTACCGTACAGGTCTCGGTAGTTGAGGCCACAAGGGAATTACTACCCAATGCACGATCTCAATTTGGCTACAGTTGTTCATGCTTTACACTGTTGGAGACATTATCCTCTAAGAGAGAATTTAGTGGTTTTCACCAACCACCAAAGTTTCATGTACATCTTCACTCAGCATGGACTATATTTGAGATAGTGAAGATGGGTTGAGTACCTTCATTCCGTTGACTTTGAGCTTCCCTATATTCCAATGAAAGGCAATGCGGTGGCTGATGCGTTGAACAGGAGAACTCAGCTACAGGTAGTTCATTTGGGCAGCATTGAGTGGAAGCTTATGGCTCTCATCTCTGTGATGCATTTGGAGGTGCACAACAGACAGGGGTAGACTTTTCATTCCTCTATGACTGTTACCTCAACTCTTCTTGATCATGTGTGAATGAGGAAGCTATTAGATTCTGAAGGCCTAGTCCTATGAGAGAGTGTGTTAGGAGAGGACCCTATTCCAGGATAGACCATAGGAGAGGATGAGATCTTGCATGTTCATGGGCATGTATGGGTGTCAGCATACATACATGAGGAGGTGATACAGAACATTCATTCCTCAGTTTGGGCAGTTCATCCTGGTGTCACCAAGATGTATTGTGATTTACACTGTCAGTATTGGTGTCCATGTATGAAGAGATATGTTGTTGGTTTTGTTATGTGGTGTTCCACCGCTTAGCAAGTGAATACAGTGCATCAATGACCAATAAAGCTTTTGCAGTAGTTACACATTACTAAGTTGAATTGGAATGATGTTGTGATGGATTTCATGACTGGTTTGTTGAGGTCGCCTCAAGGTAATGATGCATTTTGGGTTTTCATTGATAGAGTAATGAAGGATTCCCACTTCTTGCCGATCAAGGTGAACTTCTGTGTTAATGAGATGGGAAGGTTGTACATATGAGGGATTGTATGTTTACATGGAGTTCTACACTCCATTGTTTCAGACATGGATGCACATTTTACTTCTCGGGTCAGGTAGGGACTTTAGAGGACTTTCGGAACACATGTACTTCTGAGTACAACATACCATCCCTTGACAGATGTCCAGTCCGAGCGTATAATTCCAGTTCTTGAGGAAATGTTTCAAGCATGCATCCTGGATTTTATTGGTTCTTTGGAGAATCACATAACTCTTGTGGAGTTTTTCTACAATAAGAGTTATCATGACACTATTAAGATAGAACCTTATGAGGCTTTGTACGACCAACCATACCGATCACCCCTTTACTGGCTAGAGGAAGGAGAGAAAAATATGATGGTACCTCTTCTTTTCCAGGAGACCGAAGAGGAGATAGAAATTATTTGGAAGAGGATGGATATTGCACATTCTCAACATAAGACTTATCTTTCTCGACGGATATGACCTCTAGAGTTCAAGGTTAGAGATCAGGATATCCTACGTGTCACACTGAGGTTGGGACAAAAAAGGATTAGGAGATAGGGTAAGCTTTTGATGAGGTATGTTAGGCCGTTTGAGGTTTTGGAGAGAGTCGGTCCGGTTGCCTATCGGTTGGAGTTACCTCCGAGGTACCGGGCCATGCACGACGTCTTTCACGTTTCTTAGCTTAGACATTACTTTTCAGACTCGTATCATTTTTTTCAAACTGAGGAGGTTGAGATAGTGGTGGATGTATCATTCGAGGAGCATCATATCAGTATTGTTGATCGAAGTGCGACGGTTCTCCATGGTCGTGTTGTTCCTTTGGTACGAGTGCTATGGTATCACGAGCGAGTATAGGACGAGACTTGGGAGAGGGATGTCGATGTACGATCACAGTGGTCGGAGGTTTTTGAGGATTCTTCTTCTACATTTCCTTGATGGGTAAATTTGGGGTTGAATTTCATTAAGGGGTATGTTTTTAAGAACCCAAACCTTCATTTCAAGTATGTTTTTCTTTTCTAGTTGTTTTTGATAATAGAGGGGTTTTGGGAAAAATTTTAAGTACAGGCCATGTACTTATGTGTACGCGCCGTGTACTTAGTTACCATAGGTGATCGTGTACTGGCCATGTAACGGTCATTTACATGGCCGTGTGTGGTGACCTAGAGACTGACTAAATCGGAGGAAATAAAAGTTAAGTACATGACACATACTTTTAAAATACATGTCGTGTACTTTATTTTTTTCATTAAATGTACCAGGGCACGTCTAATCGACAGAACACCATCCTTCTAGGTCTATCTCACCCAAAAAAATACTTATATCTATGGATCTTCTCTGATCCCCAGACTCGTCATACATTCTCTGAAATGGCTACCATCTATTGGATTGGAATCGCTTCAGGGAGTTCTCCCTTATTCTTAAACCTCATCTCCTCCTCTCTCTCAAGTTATCCACATTTAAATGTTTTAGACTTTTTTGTATATCTATGGAATTCTATGGTGGTTCAAGGCCTATGATTCAAGAATATCAATTTCACAATGCCAAGAAGGTGGTTTCTTCTTTTCTATAGTTATTCTTTGAGTTATATGTGCAAACGTACCCAATACCCTTATTCGGGGAATTGCGTGTTTATGGTTTTTTGCCCTATTAACTTCTATTATGCCTTTTTTGTTACAATAGAGGTTAATTTTTTGTAAATAGGGTTATCATTCCATTCAATGGATGTTTTTCCAATTTTTTCTTATTTTGACCATTTGTTCTAGTTCTCCTGTTAGGTTGTTTCCTTTCCATGCCTAGTATTTCATTGGATAGAGTGATTATTATCACACATGCTGTGATATGTGGTAGACTGTTTAGCCAAGTATTTCCTGAGGTTTACATTGTCTGATATATATCATTTTCTTTTATTGACTTACACAGGGTCGTGAGAACCTTGTGTAGTAGACCATAGGGACAATGGATGTTAAGGGCTTCTCTAGAGTGTCTATTTACTATTTCGTTGAAAGACCATAGGGGGGTAGACGTAAGTGCTCCCTCAAAGTGGCTATAGTTCCTCGATGCAGTCTGCATGGGTAATTGGACATTGAGTTCTTCCTCAGAGTGCCTATTAGTTACAAACATGAGACTATAGGGTGATTTGATGGCGAGTTCTTCCTCAGAGAGTCTGTACAAAAGATGAATGAGAGGGGTTAGGCTGTGTGTACTTCCCAGAGGGCTACTTGTACTTGTTTGGTTGAACTGTAGGGGTTAGGCTGTTATTACTTCCCATGGGGGTTACCTGTTTGTGATTATCTACTAACTTGATACAGGGAATTAAATTCAATTGAACTATAGGATTTTTTACTACTGATTACTTCCTTGTTGCTGCTTATTTTTTCTTATTCCCTGACACATATAATCACTAACTATTAGGCATAGATCTTTGGGTGGTTGCCTACTAGGATTATTCTCACACCCTATTTTGGGTTATGCTTTTGGTCCCAAAAATATCACATTGCTGCAAGTATAGATAAGGTAAAGAACCCTTCTACTTCAGGTACTTGACGGCTTTGGAGCTGGAGAGCATGCGACCAAGCTGAGGCTTGCGATGCTGAGGAGTTATTAACTTTCTTTCTTGTACTTTGGTTTAGTAGTTTATTTTATCATTGGGATGTGTTTGGATGCTTTCCTATAAATATGTATCATGAATCATATATATATATATATTTGGGATCCTGTATTTTATTACTTCTGATTTTTTACTTATTGCATGTTTTACTACTTCCTCTATTACTATCTTTTTTACTTCTGATGTGTTCCTCTGCCAATGATGGAATAGTTTCCCCAATATCACACCCAAGGTTGTTGCTACTATTAGGAATCCTCTGGTTTTTGGGGAAATTCACTTGAGACCATGTGACCAACCAGGTATGGGTTGACTCTGGGTGGCTTTTGGAACCGGGATGTTACAATATCACGGTAATCCTCAAAAGTGTTAATAGAGGGAAAAAACTAAGAGATAAGATATAAGACATCACCTAATCTTGTATAAATTCTATTTGACTTCCGTTTTTTGACTCATTAATTCTATATTAGAAATATATAAAGTGGAACATTTCTAGTAAAAATTAATATGTATTAATGTAATACTTTAAGTAATTCAAATAGTTCCCCTCCGCTCACTTATAAAATTTCATATATCCACTATAATATTTAACAAAATTTAATCAGTATAGTTACTACAATATCTACCCAAATATATTCATAAAATTTATTTACTTGACATATAAGTCTCAATTTGGTTAAAATATCAATCCTAGGGGGCTTAAGGCTTAAATAAAATCATGTTTTCCAAATAAGATCTTTAGAGTTTAAGAAAATATTTTAGTTTATTTAATCTCATATCTCCATCAAAACTCTTATAAACATTGAGATATAATAAAATAATTATATAAAATTAACTAACATACTGTTAATTTGATGTATAAACATTAATCTATCTCCTTTATATATCTAATTGGTATGAAAACTATTATTCATGAGAATAGTGGACTACCGCCTCACGGACCGATATAACTCATTTTGCATCACCAATGTCCACTAATAATGATATTTATAGATTCAAGGTATATATATGATAATAATGATTTATATATAATGATTTATATATATGATATCATCAATTTTTTAAAAAATAATACTGTAAAAAAATGATAATATCATTCTTACGCATGTGTGGATTGCCAAATCCATGAAAACTTTAATTAGCTTCTCTTCCCAACCTCGCATAGACAGTATATATAATGGTATTTAAAGATATAATATGATATTTTTTAAATAATCAACATTATGTAATTTTAATGTTATATTTACCTTATATTCTTCCATGGTTGTTTAAAAATGGAAAATTTACTCATCCATATGTACAACTTACCATGTCAATAATTATAAAAAATATTATTTTTCATAACCATCTGACATAGTTTCTCTGAACATATAACTAAAAAATAAAAATTAAATTTTTTTCCTGATTGTTAATAGGAATATTATGGAATAATTATATCTTTTCATGTGGTCAAAAAATAGAAGTAGTTTTGAAATTATATACTGAATATCCAAAAAACACATGACATGGTCTTAACAATTTGTGTAATCAAACCTATCAATAAAATAAATTAATTAAATATTTTAATTATAATGTAATAAACCTAAAAAATGGATCTTAATAAAGTTAATAATTTATAATAATTAATTATATTGGATATAAATAAAATTTGGGATATTTCATACTTAAGGTAAGGGATTCATAGTTTTAATTTCCTTTCTTTTAGACAAAAGAAATTTTCATCACATATTTTTTTTGTGTGTCTAAACTAACTTATGTATTTAGTTTTCCATTATTCTTTAAAAATCATGTTTTTGAAAATTCATTAATTGTTTAATTCAAGGTTTCTGTGGTTCAATAGTCATCATGTCATAATAATACAATTTACTATTCATTATGGGAAAATTAATATTCATACACTATTCATAAGGGAATGTTACAATTCACCAAAAATAAAAGTTGGTTCCATCAGACTCTAAATAACTTACTAAACACAATTGTAGATGATTATTATTCGAAATTGAAAACATAGAAGCTGAGAAATTATGTTTGAAGTCTAGTTATAAAAATCTACTCAAAAAAGTGTATTTAATTTCATTTATTTTTTAAAACCCTTGGGGTGTTACATTATCCCCACCTTCTAGAAATTATGCACACACAATTTTATTTACACATTAAACAAGTGATAGAAACTTTCCATCATTGCATTTTCAGATTCCCATGTTGATTCTTCCACCATGTGGTTTCTCCAAAAATACATTACCTAGTGGATTACCTTATTCCACAATACATGTTCCCTTCGGTCAAGAATATGAACTGGTTTCTCTTCATAAGATTGATTCTTTTCTAACTGAACTACATCTGGATTCAATACATGTGATGAATCTGGAACATACTTTCTCAACATCTAAACATAAAAAAAATTATGTACCTGATACAAACTCTAAGGCAAAGCTACTAGTTATGAAACTGGTCCAATATTCTCTATGATTTAAAAAGGACAAATGAACTGTGGTCTTAGCTTCCCTTTCATAAAATAACACATCACACATTTCGAATGAGAGATTTTATGGAGAACATGGTCACCAACCTCAAATCAGGAGTCTTTCTTTATGTTATCTGCATAAATTTTTTTCCTACATTGAGCTATCCTCATGTGCTATTAGATCATCTGCACTTAATCATCAACTTCTTCTACTAATTCTGGTCCCATCAACTTCTATTCCCCAACTTCATCCCAAAAAGCTGGAGTCCGACACTGCTTCCCATACAATGCCTCAAAAGGTGACATCTGAATACTGGAATGAAAATGGTTATTATAAGATTACTGAAATAAATAAAGATGTTGATCCCAAAATCCTTGGTAGTCCATTGAACTAGCTCAAATAATATCCTCCAAAGCCTGAATCATTCTTTCTAAATTCCTATATTATTAAGGATGAAAAGTTGTACTGAAATTTAATTTTGTTCCCACTGAATTCTGAATCCCGCTCCAAAAGTTAGAAGTTAACCGGGGATCCCAATCAGATACAATGGAAAGAGGAACTCTATATAACCTGGCAATATCTTTGTGGTATAGTCGAGAAAGCTAATCTAATGACATTGTATCTCGAATAGAAAGGAAATTTGCAGATTTTTTCAATCGATCAACAATAACAAAAATTGCATTGTTACCTCGAGAAGTCTTAGGTTGTCCCACCACGAAGTCAACAGTTATATTCTCCCATTTCCACTCTGGCACTGGAAAAGGCTAAATCATACCATTCAGTAATTGCCACTCTACATTAACCTATTGATATTTCAAACATTTCACAGTAAAATCAGCAGTATCCCTTTTCATTCCGTCCCGTCTATAATATTCCCAATGGTCTCTGTAAATATTAGTACTTTCTAGATGAACTAAAAATGGAGAACTATGATCTTCACAAAACAAATATTTCCTCAAATTGGAATCACAAGGCACACACAACCATTTTACAAATCCTAAAACATAATCTTTATCATGGTTATATTCTAGAAGCCTACCCATTTTATACAATTCTACCTTTTTCTATAGCTCATTTCCTTAATTCTTTTCTCGCTTAATTCTATCTAATAAAGATGAATTCACTGAAACCTGAAGAAAAACAAATTTATTCCCAGCAATAATAACTTCTATACTAAAATTCATCAAATAATTAATCAAGGGATCATGTTCCAAACGTAACATGGTAAACGATGAATGATGTTTTTGACACAAGGAATCTTCCACATTATATGATTTTCCTAGATGTTAATTGATCATGAAATCACAATACTTTAACAGTCCAATCCATCTTCTCTTCCATATGTTTAATTACTTTCTAGTGAATACATACTTCAGAATTTTATGGTCAGTATATATTTGACATTTGGCTCTATATACATGGTGCCTCTAAATTTTCAAAAAAACAAAACACAGCTGCCAATTCCAAATCATGTGTAGGATAATTTAATTCATGGCGTTCTAGTTGACTTTAATAATAAGCTATTACCTAATCATTCTGCATCAAAACACAACCAAGTCCCTTCCATAAAGCATCATTGTAGAAGAAAACTCACTAGTTCGTGAAGGAAAGGTCAAAACTGGAGAATTCACCAATCTCTTCATCAGTTCCTAAAAACAAACATCACATTCTTCTGTCCAAACAAATTTTACCCCTTTTCATGTTAACTTAGTTAGAGGACTAGACAACTGTGCAATGATTTTAACAAATTGTCGGTAATAACCTGCTAATCCAAGGAAACTATGAATCTCTGTAACATTTGTAAGTCCTGGGAATTCATCAACCAATTTTTTTTTGAAAGGATCAACAATTATTCCATCCTTATTTATAATGTTCCCAAGAAAAGAAGCATGTTTCAACCAAAAATCACACTTTCTGAATTTTACAAACAGTTATTTTTTTTAGGTTTGAAAAATAACTCGTAGATGTTTTTCATGCCCCTCTTTACTTCTACAATATACCATAATGTCATCAATAAATACAACCACAAACATATCCATGAACTCATGAAATATTCTATTCATAAGAACCATGAATTCGAAAAGTGAATTAGATAACCCAAAATTCATGACTAAAAACTCACAACTATCATATCTAGTGTGGAATATAGTCTTCGGTATGTCTTCATCCATTACTTTCAACTGATGGTACCTAGACCTCATGTCATCCTTCAAAAAATACTACGCTCCCGGGAGATGAACGAACAAATCATTGATATGAGACAAAGGATACTGGTTTTTAATGGTAATGTTATTCAAGGATCTATAATCGATGCGAAGTCTCATTAAACCATATTTTTTCTTAAAAAATAATATAGGATCTCCACATGGTGAAGAGATGGGTCAGATGAATCCATTATCTAATAATTCTTGCAACTGATTGTTTAATTCTAGAAGTTCCATTTGGGAAATTCGATAAGCATGTTTATAAATTGTTTTAGCATCAAGAACTAAGTCAATAGAAAACATGAACACTAAATTAGGAATAACACTAGGAAAATCATCAGGAAAAACATCCATGTATTCATTTACCACTAGTACATAATTAATCTGAATAGTTCCCTTATCTACAAAAATATGAGCAATATAACTTTAATTTCTATCCTTTATTAGTTTCTTAGCTTCCTAATGTTTTATTAATGGTGTGGGTTCATTCTTGTACCCAAAATGAAATTCATTCTAAAAAACAACTTCTTTTTCACTGAAATCTATCTTAGCATGATAAAAAGAAAGCTAGTCCATACTCCGAAAAAATCCAAACTCTACTATAGGAAAAAAAGGTTTATTGGTAAACTCTTTCCATAGAAAAGGACAGGTAGATTCTTATAATTTCTTTTTTCCACAATATTTCCTCTAGGTGGTTTCACCATGAGATCTGGTTTTATTTCATGAGGTTGAATTCCCAATTTTTCTAAATTGTTTTCAAACGTAAAGGAATGTATAGACCATGAATTAAACAAAATATTTGAGAAATATTTTAAAACAAGAAATGTACCTGAGACCACCTCATTTTATGGGTAAACATCTGCTGAAGTGGTTGCAAATGTCAAAACCTTCTATTTTATCTTTCTGATTCCCTGAATGTGTAACTAGATCGAGAAAACATTAGAAAAATGACACAATTCCTTATAGTTAAATAATCATACCATCAGATTATCATTAATATTCTAATCATTTTATTTGCACTCAAAAAATATGTATCCAAACATTTCACATCGATAACATTTCCCAAAATTTACAAGCCATTCACCAGGATTCCTTTTACCACACTTTTCATAGGAAGGGAAATTAATTTTCTTACCTCCAAACTTATTTGACGATTTCTTCCCCACTTCCTGCTAACCTAGAAACTTCCTATTTTTGTCATCATAAGGAACAGATGTGTCATAAAACTCCATATCAACCTTTTCAACCCAACGAAGAAGCTTATCAATGCTTTTAAACTCTATTGAGGCCAAAGATCTTTGCAAAAATGGGTTCAAATTAGAGTAAAATATATTAATTTTACCTTAAATATCCCGAGTAAAATCTGGTACATACCTAAAAATATTGAAAAACTAGCTTCATATGCTGCAACAGAATCATCATCTTCCCACTTCAGTTCCATGAATTGTTTCTCCTTATAGAGTTGAATAGTTTTGTTAAAATATTTTTCCAGAAAAATACTCTTAAAATCATCTCATTCCAAACTATCAAGATCATCAATTTCTCCCGTATTCTTAACCAGATACCACCATTGATCTGTTTCAACTTCAAAATGATAATTGGATAGTATTACCTTTTGATTTTCCAAAAATTCCATGACATAAAATATCTTTTCTATAGTGTTGATCCATCTTTCGGTTATCACTAGTTCTATGGTTCAACTAAATTCTATATGATTTTTCCTCATAAAATGCTCCACAAAATATATTTTTCCTCATGTTAGATCGTGTTCTTATCTAGCATGGATTCCACCCCCATTTATTTCTTGATTCAACTGAGCCATTACTGCAACAAACTTGTCGATTCTGAATCCCACCATTTCAGGCAATAGATTTGGATAAACATTATCCTCTTAGTGCTTTTTGACTTCAGCTTCCCTATTTCTTCTATAAAAAACCATTTTGTAAAAACATTACATTGATGAAGCTACATGGTAACCCTTAAATTCTATAACAAATCAAATTACCATAGTGTAAAAATCAGTTATGGTTTTCTTTAAATAACATTCCAACACCTAAAGTAATCTAAACTATCCTCTGATACCAACTATAAGAACTTCCCCTTAAAATGTTACTTAATCGTGAAATTTAGTCAAGAATATGCATTATTACACATTTAGGATGTTTTATGTGTTTATAGTTCTAGATAATTAGTATACCTTACATACATTATATACCATTATCATACAAGAGGATACTACTAAAAATAGTTTCCATTTTATTCAAAATATAAATCATGAAAACAGAAAGCATGATTTATTTGACAACACTAGATATAAAACATCACGAATCCCTTATTTCTCTTACCCATCTTCATATCATGTGAAAAACATTTTAAAAATATGGGATGAGTATAAAACTTAGTAATGGATATAAATATAGAAATAATTAGTCAAGTGATAAAATGAAAACCAATAAAACCTATACAATAAAAACTCGAATGCATAGAATAATATATTTTTTTTCTTTGGGATATATTTACCATATCAATCATACATTCACCCTTATAAATGGAATAACCTTTTGTTAAAATTCCATCTCTGTATTCCCCAATGCATTGGAGAGCTATAATAGGGCTAACCCATCATATATTGAGCTATAATGGGCTCACCCCCACATATCTTGAGATATAATGGGCTCATCCCAACATGTCTTGAGCTATAATGGGCTCAAAAAAACATAAATAATGTACAAGGAACATATCATGGTAATAAAGTATCTTGAAATTTGGAAAAACCACTCATGCAATGTTCAAATATAAAAAAAACTATCCTTTTGAAATTTACTAAAGACAGTTTCAAAATGATTTTAAAAGGAAAGTAACTTAAAATATTATTAGAGTGAGAATTAATAGAATGGAAAGGATATGTTTATACACTATAAATACACATTATACAACATATCATAAAATAATTCATCAACCCGATAATATTATTACTACATAATGAATATAGAAGAAGGTTAACCCAAAGAATGAACATTGGGATATGAATTCTGTTACCTCAGGTTTTTATTACATAAAACATGTTTAAACCTTATGTGTTACGGTTATAAGAGTTTTATTAATATCTTAAAGAAACATATACATCTTTATAATATCTTATATGATCATTTAATTATATCATTTCACCCGTTAATTGTTAGTATTTTGTTCCTTGTATTCTTTTTTGTGTGTTTCTTTACATGATTTTGATGATTGGTTAATGATGGATATTAGTGTTTATTGGAAGTGAAACTATAGAATTAGAAAGGAATGGTATTTAAATACCTCTAGAACCATAAATTATACAATTTATCATTCAGAATTCTAAATGAGGATGATTCATAAGTTAAAATGTTAATGGTGTTCGTTTAGATCATTTTAGAGGTTCTTTGATAGTAAGAACATCATTTTGTTTTATAAAATAAAAACATGTGTAAAAAAGAATTACATAACCATGGAATATCCCTAATTAAAATATGATAACCTGGTTATACCATAAAAATTGTTTCATTACTAGACATGAAATAATTAATGTAAATTTAAATCACATCATCCACGATGTCGGTAATTCGACACATCGCTGACTATGTTTTTATTCTAAGAATCAGTGGGAGAGGATAAGAAGAATGATGATGAATTTTCCATGAAAACGAGAACATCTAGAATATACATGATTTTTGGAGATTTCATTACTCTTGGTTAAGAGGATTTGAGGAATGAAAATAAAGGAACTCAAAATAAAAGAATAGTTGAGAAATCCCTTACCAAAATTCAGTAGCCTAACACCTATGCAACATGGTTTTAGAAAAAATTAAAAAGATAGGTTAAAAGGTTCACCAATAAATAAATGAATCATAAAACATAATATAGAATCAATAAGATGAAAAGAAGAACATGGTATGGATTCTTGAATTATATACCACAGAAAACAGAAGCCGGAAAAAGAAAGAATGGAGAATTTTCTTACCTTGTAGAGTAACTCCTAGAACATAAAGGTTGGGACCTTGGGGGATTGAGGAAATAATAGGAAGTATTCTAGGGAGTTAAAAAGTCCATATCTTCCTTTATGAGGGATTTTGAATTATTTTAATTATGGAATGGGTTGGTATTTATAGAAAAAGTGAGGGAATATGTTAATAATTTCTAAGGGACACCTTGTTAGTGGTATTTGCAAAACCATGGTCTTGCCCATGGTATTTGCCAAAGGGATTAGCCACCTAGGACACATCACATCTTAGATTATTATACACAAGTTGAACATATTTTTTACATCATTATTAAATCATTAATGATGTCATTAACACATCAAACCTGAAAACTGTATTTTTTACTATTTAATGAATAATCAACTATTTCAGAAAAATCCTGAAAATTCCCCCTATCATTTTTTTGATGTGTACAATTCAAAAAAGAAATCCATTTCTTGAAAATAATTTTATAAATATTATTAATTTAATTTTTAAATAAAATCATACTTAATTCAAAAATTATAAATTTTAATTCTATAACTACTTTTATAACACGTTGAAATATTGACCAATATGTCATTATCTTAAATCCTCATGAAAATAAAATAATAATAAAATTAACTATTAATTAGTGTCATATTACTATTCATATTAATATTCATAATGTAATGTTACTATTAACCAAAAATAGAAGTTGGTTCAATCAGACTCTGAATAACTTACCAAAACAAATTTAAAGCATATTTATAAATATCTACTTAAAACAAATATTCATGCATTCCATTTATTTTTTTTAAACATGGGGTGTTAAAAAACCCTATGTACCTTTTTAAGGATATTTTATTTTTGAAATTTTTTTTGAAAGGAAATGGTATTTTAATATCCCAATTTGATTTCATATGGGTTCAAAAGTTTTTTCCAAAGTATAGATGTGAAAAATGTGAAATATTAAATTACATTATTCATGATATGGTGATTCTTCATTTTTTATGGTAATGGATGGGAACCATATATATATAATGAATTGGGTAATGATTATTTAATCCATAGTATCATATCATATGTTAAAATTACTGGTTATTCCTCTTGAAATGGTTCTTTTAAGGGATATGATATGGGTTTTATGATGATTACATCCTAATGAACCTACATTATTTTTAATACAGAACAATGCATTTTCATGGAAATAATTTGATCTCAATTGGAAATATAATAATCATTGGTTTAATATGGATGATAACATCATTTAGGGTAAAATAAGCATGTCATATGAAATTTTTTTATGATTTATCATGTTTCATAACACACCATTAATATTATGATTTTGAATTTATGGTTTTTATGGTTTTTGTTGTTAAAAACATTGGATAGTAAATCTAATTCAAAAAGTAATTAAATGATTTTTTGAGCCCAAAGTTTATTTTGATGAAGGAAAAACTCACTTCTATTATTTCATTATTTTGAAATGGATTAATGGGTTTATTTATTCTCCTTATATTACACATGTAAATAATATTATGATCATACCACATTATTAAAAAAAATTCATAATGATTAAGGTTTAGTAGAAAGAATAATAGAGAGTTAGTATAAAAAATAAAATATGGAAATGTGCTAAAAAATGCTCACTAAAATAATTGGGAATTTTTATGCAAGATTTTTTTTTTCAGATTCTCTAAAAATATAAATCATAAAGGTCCCGAGTTATGTTAGAATTTATATTCCACCTTCTCTATCCTACTAAATGTTTCTCATTAGAAATATATAATGATTATATCAAAATTATATTTTATTACTATAGTAATAATATCAGATATAAATAATGCGGTCTCTCTAATCATTTGTGAAGAAGTTGATCTTCAAAGTCTAATTAAGTAAATTCATATCATTAAATTTTTTTGGATTCTTAATAAGATCCGTAAGACTGGTGGATAATGTGATTTTCAATCAGAACTCACTTTATAATTAATTTCATTGTATATATGAAATAAGGGTAAATAAATAATATATGTAAAAAAATTGATTATTTCAACTATACATAATGTAATTTCCCTAAAAATATAAATTCCTATAGAAGTTGTAAATCCAACCAAAAATAATTATATAATAAATTATCAAGAAGAGTTAAATTTTTAAATTATCATTTTATTTCTTCTACTTTTATTTTTTTACTTCTTTAATTCTTATTTATTATTAAAAATAGAAAAGAGAGTGAATGTTTTAAAAAAATATTGTTTTTCTAATTATTTATTTCTTTATTCTATATGTAATTTATAATACATTGATAATAATATATAAGAAAATTTATAATTACCAGAATATTCATTTGATATTATTTAAATTTCATTAAAAAAGGGGAATTTGGTTTTCTAATTTTATTTTTTAGGTAGAGAAATTATTTTACAATTTATCATATTTATCCTTTATATGATTGTAATGAATATTTTTGGGGTGTTGTTATTCTTTTTAGAATTATTTTTTATACAATTTTTCAAATCAAAGGGTAATAAATAAATGCGTGAAATTATAATGTTATTAGGAACACATGAATATTTAATCTTAAATTTATTCCCTTAATTATTATTATCAGGTGGTTTCGTGATTCACAATGGGAGTAGATTTTTGTGGAATTTTAATAATCTCTTCTATTATCTTGTAAATAAAAAATAAGTTCATATGAACATAATCTAACATGTGTTTTTATGTAATTATGTGTGTTTAGAATGAACTTCTGATAAAAAAATCATGAAATAATTTAATTTTAAATAACATACACCATAAAACAATAAATATTGGGATACTAACATACCCCGGGACTTTTTTTATTTAGATTTCTAGTAAGTTAGGAAAAAATCATACCTAAAAATCCAAATTACTTTAGTGAGAATTATTAGCACAATTCCCATCTTTTATTTTTTCCATACTAACTCTCCATAATTCTTTCTGATCACCCTTAATCATTATGAAAAAACTTTTTAAAATGTGGTATGAGCATAAAAGTATCTACAAGTGTCATATAAAGAGAATAAATAACCCCATTAATCCATTTCAAAATAATGAAATCATAAAATTATGTTTTCCTCCAACACAATAAACTTTTGGCTCAAAAAATCATATAATTACTTATGGAATTATATTTACTATCCAATTTTTTTAACAACAAACCATACAAAAAAACATAAATTCAAAATCATAATATTAATGGTTCATTATAAAACATGATAACTCATAAAAAAATTTCATATGGAATTCTTATTTTACCCAAAATGATCTTATCATCCATATTAAACCAATTATTATTAGCTTTCCAATTGAAATAAAATTATTTCCATTAAAACTCATTATTGTGTGTTAATAATAACGTACGTACATTAGGATATAATCTTCATAAAAGACATATTATATCCCTTACTAGAACCATTTCAAGAGGAATAACCAATAATTTTAACTTATGATATGATTCTATTGATAAATAAATCATTACCCAATGCATGACATATATATATATATATAGGGTTCTGACCCATTATCATAAACTCTGAAAAATGACCATATCATGGAAAATTTAATTTAAGATTTCACATTTTCCTCAGATATACTTGGGAAAACACTTTTGAACCCATATGCAAACACTTTGGGATATTAAAATACAATTTCCTTTTAAAAATCATTCTCCAAAATAAAATATCCTGAACAAAGGAACAAAGAGTTTTTTTAGCACCCCATGTTTTTTAAAAAAATAAATACAATTCATGAAACTTTTTTTAAGTAGATATTTATAACTAGCCTTTAATCTTTGTTAGGTAATTTATTTATAGTCTAATGGAACCAACTTGTATTTTTGGTGAATAGTAATATTCACTTATGAATAGTGATATGAATTTTTATATGACCCTAATGAATTTTAAATTGTATTATTATTTTATTTTCTTAAGGCTTAAAGATAATGGGATATTGGTTAATTTTTCAATTTGTTATAAAACAGTTATAGAATTAAAATTGTTAATTTTTTAATTAATTGTGATTTTATATAAAAATTAAATTAATAATATTTGTAAAATTATTTTCAAAAAATGGATCTCTTTTTTGAATTCTACAGTTCAAAAAATGGTTAGGGTGAATTTTCAGGATTTTTCTGAAATAGTTGATTTTTCATTGAATAGTAAAAAATACAGTTAGGAGGTTTGGTGTGTTAATGACATCATTTATGATGTAATAGTTATGTAATAAATCTGGTAAACTTGTGTACAATAAATTAATATGGAATCTATCCTAAGTGTCTAATACCTCGGGAAAATACTAAGGGCAAGACCATGGTTATGCAAATAACACTAATGAGGTTTCCCTTGGAAATTATTAACATATTCCCTCACTTTTACTATAAATACCAACTTTTGGAAAATTCCTCATCATTATTCTTATCCTCACCCACTGATTCTTGGAATACAAACATAGTCTGCGATGTGTCAAATTACCGACACCGTGGACGACGTGATTTCAATTTACATTAATTATTACAAGTCTGGTAATGAATCAATTTCTATGGTATAACTAGGTTATAATATATGAATTAGGGATCATCCATGGTTATGTAATTCATTTTTACACTTGTTTTTAATTTATAAAGAAAAATGAGTTTGTTATTATCAAAGAACCACTAAAATGATCTAAACGAACACCATTAATGTTTTAACATATAAATCACACTCATTTAGAATTAAAAATGATAAATTGTATAATTTATGGTTTTGGAAATATGTAAATATCTTTCTATTATAATTCATGAGTTTCTCTTCCAATTGACAAGAATATCCATCATTAACCAATCATTGAATTCATGTAAAGAAACACACCCAAAAGAATGCAAGGAACTAAATACTAACAATTAAAGGGTGAAATGATGAAAAGAAATGATCATATAAGATATTATAAAGTTGTATATGTTTCTTTAAGATATTAATAATACTCTTTTAACCATAATACCGGCGGTTTAAATATGTTTTATGTAAGGCAAACCCGAGGTAAGGGAATTCATAAACCAATTTCCATTCTTTTGGTTAACCTTCTTCTTTATTCATTATGAGGTTATAATATTATTGGTTTGATGAATTTGTGTTTATAAAATGTTGTATTATGTGCATTTATAGTTAATAAACATATTAATTCCATTCTATTAATTCTCACCCTAATAATATTTGAAGGGACTTTCATTTTTAAATACTTTTAAAACTCTCTTTAATAAATTTCAAAAGGATTGTTTTTTTAAATTTGTATATGAAATGAGTGGTTTCTCTTGATTTAAAGATACTTTATTACCATGATATATTCCTTGTACATTATTTATGTTTTCTTTATCCCATTATAGCCCAATACATGTTGGGATGATCCCATTATAGATCAAGATATGTTGTGTTGAGCCCATTATAGCTCATGATATGAGGGGTGAGCCCCATTATAGCTCTCCAATGCATTGGGGTCTCTGGAGATGTAATTTAACAAAATTTTATCCCATGTGTAAGGTTTAATGTAATATTGAAATGGTAAATATGTCCCAAGAAAATAAAATGACTATTCTATGAATTTGAGTTTTTATGGTATGGGTTTTCAGGTTATTACTTGACTAACGCTTTTATCTTTATATCCCTTACTGAGTTTTATAATCATCCCATGTTTTTAAAAAAAAATCACAGTATATGAGGATGGGTAAGAGAAATAAGGGATTCATGATGTTTAATATGGAGTGTTGTCAAAGAAATCTTGCTTTATGTTTTAATGTTTTATATTTTGGTAAAAATAGAATCTATTTTTAGTAGTATCCTCTTGTATGATTATGGTATTTTATGTATGTAAGTTATCCTAATTCTCTAGAAATCTAAACTCAAAAATATCTTCATTGTGTAATAATTTATATTCTTGACTTAATTTCATGATTAAGTAGCATTTTAAGGTCAAGTCCTTATATTTGGTATTAGAGGATAGTTTAAATTACTTTAGGGGTTGGGATGATATTTAAAGAAAATAAGAACTAATTTTTACTATATGGTAATTTGAAATGTTATAGAATTTATTCTTTACCATTTTTCTTCATCTATATCATGTTGGTACAAAATGGTTTTCTGTAGAAGAAACAAGGAACATGAAGTTGCAAGGCACCAAGAGGCTGATGTCTGTCCGAATCTGCAGCCCGAAATGATGGGAATCGGAATCAGGAAGGTTGTAACAGTAATGGATTAGTTTACTCAAGAAATAAATAGGGTTGGTATCCATTCTAGATAAGAACATGATCTACCATGATGAAACATGTCTTCTGTGGTCCATTTTATTAGGAAATATCCTCCAGCATTTACTAGAATCGCGGGAACCAATAATAGCCGAAAGATGGATCAGTGCTCTAGAAAAGTTATTTTATATCATGGGATATTTTTACTAAAAAAAGGAAAAACTATCCATTTATCATTTGGAAGTTGAACCTGATCAATGGTGGTCTCTTTTTAAGAATACGATATAAAGATATGATCTTGACAGTTTTGAATGGGATAATTTAAAGCCCTTTTCTGGAAAAATATTTTACTAAACTATTCGACTCAGAATGGAGAAAAAATTCATGGAACTGAATTGGAAAGATAATGATTTGTGGTAGGATATGAATCCAATTTTACATGACTGGCCAGCTATGTACTAAATTTTACATGGGATTTTGAATGTAAAATTAATATATTTTACTTTGATTGGAAACCATTTTTGCAAAGATATTTGGTCTCACGAGAGTTTAAATGCAATGAGAAGATTGTTCGTTGTGCTGATAATGTTGATATGGAGTTTTCTGAAACATATGTTCCTCATGATGAAAAAATAAGAAGTCTTCAAGTTTTCAGGCAGTGGGAAAGAACTCATCAAAGATGTCTGGAGGTAAGAAAATGAATTTTTCTTCTTATGAAAAGTGTGGTAAAAGGCATACTGGTGAATGTATTGTAAATTTTGGGAAATGCTACCAACGTGGAAATTTTGGACAAAAGTTTTGTGAGTGTAAGAAAAATGATCAGAAAATTAATTAGAATATGATGGTGAGATGATTTAACTATAAAAAATTAGGTCATTTTTCTAATGTCTGTCTGAAGCTAGTTACTCAAGAAGGGAATCGGCAAGATAGAAAATTGAAGGGTTTGGTATTTGCAACAACTTCAGCAGATGTTGAGCCACCAAATGAGGTGGTCTCAAGTACATTTCTTGTTTTTACAGATTTCACAAATGTGTTGTTTTATTTAGGGTCTACATATTCCTTTATTTCTGATGAAGTTTTAGAAAAATTTGGTATTCAACCTCATGAAATGAAACCACGTATCATGGAGAAAACACTTAAAGGAAATATTGTGGAAAACGAAATTATAAGAATCTACCTATCCTTGTATTTGGAAAGAGTTTACCTGCAACCCTTTTTGTTTTTCCTGTAATAGAGGTTGAAGTAATTCTGGGTATGGACTGGAATTATTTTTATCATGCTGAGATAGATTGTAGTGAAAAAGTAGTTTATTTTTGGAGTAAATTTCAGTTTGTGTACAAGAATGAACCCATACCATTAATAACATATTAGGAAGCTATGAAACGGATAAAGGATGTAAATGAAAGTTATCTTGCTCATATTTTTTAAGATAAGGGAACTATTCAGATTAAGGATGTACCAGTGGTAAATGAATACCTATATGTTTTTCCTAAGGATTTTCCTGGTGTTATTCCTAATCGAGAGGTTGAGTTTACTATTGAGTTAGTTCCTGATTCTGAAGCAGTTTCTAAATATCCTTATCGAATTTCCCAAATGGAACTTCTAGAATTAAAAAAATAGTGGAAACAATTATTAGATAAAGGATTCATCTGACCCATCACTTCACCATGGGGAGCTCCTGTCTTGTTTGTTACGAAAAAATATGGTTTGATGAGACTTTCCATTTATTATAGATCCTTGAAGGACATTATAGTTAAAAAAAGTATCCTTTTCCTCATATCGATGATTTGTTCGATCATCTCTAGGGAGCACAGTATTTTTCAATGTTTGACATGAGGTCAAGGTATCATCGGTTGACTGTAAATGATGAAGTCATCCTAAAGATTGTGTTCCCTAATAGATATGGTAATTATGAGTTTGTAGTTATTACATTTTGGTTAACTAATACACTTTTCATATTCATGGATCTTATGAATAGAATATTTCATGAGTTATTGGATAAGTTTGTGGTTTTATTTGTTGATGACATTATGGTATATACTAGTAGTAAAAAATAGAATGAAATTCATGTACGAGTTTTTTTGCAAACCTTAAAAAAATAAACTATATGGAAAATTCAGAAAGTGTGATTTTTGGTTGCAACAGATTTATTTTCTTGGGAACATTGTAAATAAGGATGGAATAATAGTTTATCCTTCCAAAAAAGGTGTTTGATGAATGGATAAGACCTATAAATGTTTCAAATTTTTTTAGTTTCCTTGGATTAGTAGTTTATTACAAAAAGTTTGTTAAAAAAATTTCACGGTTATCTAGACCGCTAACTAAGTTAACAAAAAGGGGTTAAATTTGTTTGGAGAGAAGAATGTGATGTTTGTTTTCATGAACTGAATAAGAGATTGGTGAATGCTCTAGTTTTGGCCTTGCCTTCCTGAACTGGTGTGTTTTTCATCTACGGTGATGCTTCATTGAAGGGACATTGTTTTCTTTTGATCCAGAATGCTCATGTAATCTCTTATTCATCAAGTAAACAAAAACATCATGAGTTAAATTATCCCACTCATGATTTGTAATTGGATGATGTGGTTTTTTCATTGAAAATTTAGAGGCACCATTTATACGGATCCAAATGTCAAATTTATACTGACCATAAAATTATGATGTATATATTCACTCAGAAGGAATTAAACATGAGGTAGAGAAGATGGATTCAACTGATAAAGGATTCTGATTTCACGATCAATTATCATACAAGAAAAGAAAACAAAGGGGTGGATTAGTTGTGTCAAAAACATCATTCATCATTATCCATGTTACGTTTGGAACATGATCCCTTGATTAATTATTTGATTAATTTTGGCATAGAAGTTACTCTTTCAAGGAATACATCTATTTTGATTTAGGTTTCACTGCATTCATCATTATCAGACCGAATTAAGCGTGCAAATAAGAAAGGTCGTGAGCTACAAAAAAAGATAGAATTGTTTAAAATGGGTATGCTTTCATAATTTAACCAAAATGAATATTTTGTTTTATGATTTGGAAAAAGGTTGTGTGTGCATTTTGATTCCCAGTTGAAGAAATATTTGTCCTGTGATGGTCATAGTTTTCGATTTTTAGTTCATCCTGAAAGTAGTAAGATGTATAGAGACCTTCATAAATATTACGGGTGGGATGAAATGAAAAGGGATATTACTGATTTTACTGTGAAATGTTAAACCTGTCAACAGGTTAAAGTAGAGTGGTAGTCGCCGAAGGGGATGATTTTTCTTTTTTTAGTTTCATATTGGAAATGGGAGAATATATATGTGTACATAATGGTGAGACTACCTAGTACTTATCAAGGTAATAATGTGATTTTGGTTATTGTTGATCGGTTGAAAAAATCTGCACATTTCCTTTCTATTCGAGATATAGTGTCATTGGATCAGCTTTCTCGACTATACCTCAAAAAGAGTTTTAGCTTACATGGAGTTCCTCTTTCCATTGTATCTGATCAGGATCCCAGGTTCACTTATAACTTTTCTTAGGGGCTTCAGAATTTATTAGAAAAAAAAAGTAAATTTTAGTACTACTTTTCATCCTTAATCATATGGGCAGTCATAAAGAATGATTCAGGGTTTGGAGGATATTCTTAGAGCTTGCTCAATAGACTACTAGTGAAGTTGGGATTAACATATTTCTTTAATTGAGTATTCTTATAATAACAGTTTTCATTCCAGTATTCAGATGTCACCTTTTGAGGAATTGTATGAGAAGCGGTGCCAGACTATAGCTTTTTGGGTTGACGTCAGGGAATGGATATTGATGGGACCAGAATTAGTAGAAAAAGTGGATGATAAAGTTCAGATGATCTAGCAGCACATTAGGACAACTCAGAGTAGAAAACATTTATATAGATAATAGAAGGAAAGACTTTTCATTCAAGTTTGGTGACCATGTTTTCCTTAAAATCTCTCCTTCGAAAAGTGTGATGAATTTTGGTAGGAAAGGGAATCTAAGCCCAAGTTTCATATGTCCTTCTGAAATCCTAGAGGAAGTTGGACCATTTTCATTCTTGAGTAGCTTTGCCTAAGGGTTTGTCTTAGGTACATAATGTTTTTTATGTTTTGATGTTGAGAAAGTATGTTCCAGATTCATCACATGCCTTGAGTCCAAAAGCAGTTCAGCTGGAAAAGAACCTTTCTTATAAAGAGAAACCAGTTAAACTTCTTGATTGAAGGGAATAGGTATTGAAGAATAAGGCAATAAAATAGGTAAATGTTTCTTTGGTGAAACCACGTGGTTGAATAAGCAACATGGGAATCTGAAAATTCTATGATGGAAAGTTACCCTCACTTGTTTAATGAGTAAATAAAAATGTGTGGACACAATTTCTAGAAGGGGGGGATAATGTAACAACCCAAGGTTTTTAAAAAATAAATGAAATTAATGACACTTTGTTTTGAGTAGATATTTATAACTATCCTTTAAACATAATTTTGCATCTTCTATGTTTTGAATTTTGAAAAATAGTCATCTATAATTGTGTCCAGTAATATTTTTAGATTCTGATGGAACCAACTTGTATTGTTAGTGAATAGTAGCATTCCCTTATTAATATAATTATAAATAGTAATATGACCAAATGAATAGTTAATTTTATTATTATGACATGAAAACATAGAAGATGAAAAATTGTGTTTAACGTCTAGTTAAAAATATTCACTCAAAACCAAGTGTCATGAATTTCATTTATTTTTTAAAAACCATGAGGTGTTACATTATCCCCACCTTCTAAAAATAGTTTCTATTTTTTAAAAAATATAATTCATTAAAATATAAAGCATTATTGCTTTGAAAACACTACATATCAAACATCACGAATCCCTTATTTCTTTTACCCATCCTCATATCCTGTGAAAAACATTTAAAAAATATGGGATGAGTATAAAACTTAGTAAATGATATAAAGATAGAAAGCATTAGTCAGGTGATAACATGAAAACCAATAATGGGGATCACCCGTCATATCATGAGATATAATGGGCTATAATGGGGCTCCCCCTTCCTATCAATCTTATATTCACCCTTAAACAAAAAATAACCTTTTGTTCAAATTCCATATCCTGAGTCCCCAATGCATTGGAGAGCTATAATGGGGATCACCCGTCATGTCATGAGCTATAATGGGATCAACCCAACATATCTTGAGCTATAATGGCCACAACCAAACATGTCTTGAACTATAATGGGATCAACACAACATAAATAATGCAAAATAAACATATAATGGTAATAAATTATCTTGAAATCAAGAGAAACCACTCATTTTATATTCAAAAATAAAAAACAATCCTTTTGAAATTTATTAAAGATAGTTTTAAAAGGATTTTAAAAGGAAAGTACCTTAAAATATTATTATAGTGAGAATTATTAGAATGGAATGGATATGTGTATACACTGTAAATACACATAATAAAACATAATATAAACAAAAATTCATCAATCCAATAATATTATTACAACATAATTAATAAGGAAGAAGGTTAACCCAAAGAATGGAAATTGGGTTATGAATTCCCTAACCCAGGTTTTTCTAACAAATAACTTGTTTAAACCTCCTGTCTTATGGTTAAAAGAGAGTTATTAATATCTTAATGATACATATTCCTCATTATAATATCTTATATGATCATTTCATTACATAATTTCTCCATTTAATTGTTAGTTTTTTGTTCCTTGCATTCTTTTGGTTCTGTTTCTTTACATGATTGGTTAATGATGGATATTCTTGTTGATTGAAAGTGAAACTATAGAATTATAATGGAAAGTTATTTATATATTTCCAGAAACATAAAATATACAATTTATCATTTTGATTTCTAAATTAAGATGATTCATAAGATAAAACATTAATGTTGTTCGTTTAGATCATTTTAGTGGTTCTTTGATAATAACAACCTCATTTTGTTTTATAAAATAAAAACATGTGTACAAAATAATTTCATAACCATGGATTATCCCTAATTAATATATTATAACCTGGTTATATAATAAAAAAAATTAATTACCAAAAATGAAAAAATTAATGTTAATTGAAATTGCATCTTCCACGATGTCAGTAATTCGACACATCATAGGTTATGTTTTAATTCCAAGAATCAGTGGTAGAGGATAATAAGAATGATGATGAATTTTCCTGGAACATGAGAACATCCCAAATATACATGACTTCCAGATATTTCATTCCTATTGGTTATGATGATTTGAGGAAATAAAAGAATTGAACTCAAAATAAAAGAATAGTTGAGAAATCCCTTAAAAAAATTCGGCAGCCTAACAGCTATGCAACATGGTTTTTGTAAACATTAAAAATAGAGGGTACAAGGATAACCCATACATAAATGAATAATAAAACGTTATTGAGAAATAATAACATGAAAATAATAACATGGTATGGATTCATGAATTCAATACCACATAAAAGAGAACTTGAATGGAAAAAAGAAAGAACTTGAGGATTTTCTTACCATTTAGAGTAACTCCTAGAACATGAAGTTTGGGACCTTGGGGGCTTTTGGAAAACATGTGAGGTATACTAGGGGGTAAGAAGTCCATATCTTCTTTTATTAGTGATTTGGAATGAATTTAATGATGGAATGGGTTGGTATTTATAGAAAAAGTGAGGGAATATGTTAATAATTTACAAGGGACACCTCATTAGTGGTATTTGCAAAAACATGGTCTTCCCAAGGTATTTTCCCAAGGTATTTCCCACATGTGACACGTCACATATTATTTTACTATACACAATTTGACCATATTTATTACATCATTATTACATCATTAATGATGTCATTAACACACCAAGCCTCAAAACTGTAGTTTTTTTACTAATCACCTAAAAATCATATGTTTCATAAAAATCCTAAAAATTCACCCAATCCATTTTGTGACGTGTAGAATTAAAAAAAGAAATCAATTTTTTTGGAAATAATTTTATAAATATTAGTAACTTAAACATTAAATATAATCATACTTAATTAAAAAATTAACAATTTTAAATATTTAACGTCTTTTATAACACATTGAAAAATTAACCAATATGTTATTGCAACGCCCCGATCCCAGTTACCCAGAGTCGGTGAATTATTACATAACATTGGCATGATCACAAGAAAGATCAAGTCTCCAAAGACCAATTAGTTTAGTAGCCTTGGAATAACTAGATACATTAATAAAGTTTACATTACATCATAAAAGGAAAACTACAACAATATAGTCTCCATTGTCCACACTCTTGTCCCCTCATACTATCCCTGCAGGACACTCATAAATTACTTCTTCACATCCTGGGAAAAATAAAACATAGAAAAGGGGTGAGCTCAAATTCCCAGTAAGGATAACAATATAGAGGAAACTTTCATAAATAAGAATAAACATTTAAGGCTATGTATAACTAAAACAAAAGCCTTTTAAACTTGAACTTCAACATAGTATGGAAAAAAAATGAAATAATTCCATTTACTTATTCACCTGGATATTCTACTAATCAAATATTCACATGAAATATCAATAACCACTTTCATATTGATGGAATTCATAATGACATACTATCATAACCACATAGCCAAGGCCTCGTGTCAAGACTACAAATAAGATTTTTTCCAAGGCCTTGTGCCAAGACAATAGTTTGTCTCATGAGACCTACCGATGAATCGAGGAGCTATTGTGGGCTCCACCCATCAAATATTAAATACAATGCATTCCTCATATGAACAGGTTTAAATATAACATAAACACTCATATTAAAACTAGCATACGAGATATCAAAACGCTCTCCATAAAACATGAATGGTATAAGAATAACACATCCATAGTCAAACAAATCACAAAACCTTCAATACAATAGGAAAGTTTTTTATCATAATAAATCAACTTAAAATTAATCCTAAAATCCATCAAAGGATGTTGACATAGATGAAATCAAAACTATTTGAGAGAAATATCCATTTTTTTGAAATCATTTAAAAGTCACATAATTATAAAATAAAACATTTACTTTGAAAATTTTCTTATAATCTTGTAAGGGAAGCTTCGATGATTTTATAACAGCAGAAAATAACCGCACCTGCCTTATATGTTAAAAAAACATTCTTACCTTAATTCTGTCGAAAAGGTTAAAAAGGACCTTGTTTGGAAAATGACAGAAAGATTCCTTTATAAACAACTTATAAAAGTCAACAAGGGTATAAATGACTTTAACCCATATTCTAGTAAATAGTAAAAAAATTTGGAAATACATTTTTAAGAAACATGGATGTGGATGATAAAGAAATCCATGTAGATTATTACGTATAAACAACCTCTGATAATGAAGAGATTGCGAAATAAACCCTTACCTTGTACTTTTCCTTGGTTGGGGTAGGTTAACCTTCTATATAATGGTGAAATAATTGTTATTAAATTATACAAGAATCATATCTATTAATATGATATCATATATGATCTTTTAACATTTCTTTGTTAATAACATCTTAGTATAATCGTCGTTTCGGATGTTAACATACTTATTTTATTTAATATGTTTTGTTATGTAAGCCATGTTTTTCATTTATAGGTTGTATCTTATTCATATCCAGAATGATATCAAGTCCATAAACATTATTTTTAAATCATAAAATGATAATTATACCTGAATGGATACGATGGAGAATGAATCTCATCGCGTTCGTGGAGACGGTAGTCCGTACGTACGCATGAGAGACAATATCATTCATTTGATATTAAAATAATATATAATTGGATGGTATATCATATATAAAGAATAATTATTATGTTATATTTATTATTTACATGAATTACAAATCATTATTATACCCATCCAAATAATATTGTTTTGAATAACAATTACACCACGACGTGGAGACGGTAAGCCGTAAGTATGCACGTATGGTGACATGTCATTCAAAGGATGGATAGAATACTGAAATATGGTGGTAACATGATTATAATAACATCAAAGTATATATAATATATTGGAGTTATTATTTTAGAATGGTATTAACAATGAAATAAGAAGTGGAAGAAGAAAGAAACTTGAAAAAGGGTGGTGAAATCATTACCTCTTCTTCGGGTTCTTCCTTTTGATTTGATCAAAAGGGCTCCTTAGGTTGGCTTTATGACTAAAGGAAGGCCTCTAGGATTAAATAAGGGCAGTTGCGAGAGTATTTGGGCAGGGTTTGGATGATCCAAAAGGCTTTGAAGGTGTGAATTAATGAGAGGGGCGAGTGCCCTTTTATAAGAGGGGTGAGGGGCACCTTTGGAAAAGCTAGAAATATTATTTTATAATAAATTCATATTTCGTTTCTAATGGATAAAAAGTGGATTATTTAAATGTTAAGTTTGGTATTGGTCTAAAACCACTCAACCAATAGGATTTAGACAGGTTTGGGTTACTATATTAACCTTATCTTTAAGTATTAACTCTTAGTTAATTAGTTTCACTTTTAAAATGTCTCTTTATATTTTTATATTGTATGGTTAATAAACATACTATATACATCCAAGTGACCCCCCAAGTGGTCCATTAATGATACACCTATCATGATATAAGTCTCTTGGCCGATCCTTGGTTTTTTAGAAATTGAATATCAATTAATAATATTATATTTTTTTAGAAACTCTTTTATGTCAATTTTGACACTATTTGGAAAATTGATTTTTTGTGAAAATTATAACAGAATGATTACTTATAAAAAAGACAATTAAATCAATACTAATATGTCATATTATCCTAGAAAATTAGTTTAATTCATTAAAAGGCTCACATTATATTTATTTCAGTATTTATAATATCAATTATTTTAATTCTTCACTATTATGGTAATTATTGTATCATCATTGTGTCATAAATAAATTAAATTATTTAATGTCTAAAAATTATAAATAAAATACCATTATGTAGGAAATATTTTTATCTTTATAATTAATATTTATAGTCGAAAATACAACATATATAACCCTTTGTAAAAAAAATTTCTAAAAGATATATGTTTATATCATTTTTGTATTTATTTTAACAAAATTAAAATAAAGTGTCCCTATCACCTACAAGTGGCTCCATGGGGTCCCAAAATCGACCCAAAGATACCAATGGGCGGAAATTTATCCACCAATAATGTTAGGACATGTTTTAGGTTAATTTATTATTATTATAATAATATTTCTTAACCCTTAATTATCGGATTTACCCTTTAACCATGGTAAATAAAATATTTACCGAAATAATTATTCAAAATGTCTAAAAATAAAAGTTACCAATTTACACAATTTGGACATCCTGATTCCAAATATGGAATACATTTTTCCAAATTCAAAACAATATGTGGCAGAAATTAATTTTAATTTAATTCCTGCTGTCAAAACAAAAAAGCGTGTTTTTATGATATAATAACTATCAAAAGATTGATACTTGTTTATGTTCGGTTTAATTATGAAATTATGTCCAATGACCAAAATTGTATTAAATGGTAAAAATATATTCTAAATATACTTTAAAACAACTCTAATTCATAATTTATCACTATTAATTATTTTGATTAAAAAAGTAGTTTTTAATTAAAATTTAGTAATTTTCACTATTTATCAAAATATTAAAGTTATCCGAAAAGTACCAAAATTTCTATTTAGGCTAAATTCGATAGTATGAATCCAAAATTTAAGTCCATTTTGAGAGATAAAATTTATAAAATTTTAAAAAGTAGGTATTACTATTCATAATGGCTATTTTGATTGGTTATGGTGTGTGTTAGAACTCGATGTTGCGTACAACACACGCTATTGCATTATTCAGAGAGAAGAATACCGTAGAAGCTCGGGCTGTTACATTCTCCCCTCCTTCAAATAATTTCATCCTCTAAATTTATATAATACTACCGCATTAAATGACTCGGGTGGTTCTTCATCATAAGTTCCTCAGGTTCCCACGTTGCCTCTTCCATCATATGGTTTCTCCACAAGACTTTTACCAGACGAGTCGTCTGGGTTCTCAGTACTTGTTCGCTCGTACTGGGTTTTAGTTTTATTTCCTCATATGTGAGTACATGCGTTTGGTCAGGCATGTATTTTCTCAACAGAGATACGTGGAACACATCGTTTACTTTGGAGAGACTTGGAGGCATTGCCAATCGGTAAGCTACAACCCCAATTCATTCTAAAATTTTGAAAGGTCCGATGTACCTGGGTCTCAATTTAAATTTCTTACCAAAACATATGACTCGCTTCCATGGAGATACATTCATGGAAACAAGATCACTACCTTGAAATTCCAAATCCTTCATTAGATTATCTACATAGATCTTCTACCTACTTTGAGCTGCTTTGATGTGGTTTTGGAGTACCTTCACCTTTTCCATCATTTCCTCCACCAGTTCTGGGCCTAGAAGTTTTCTTTCACCAACGTCATCTCAACAGGTTGGTGTACGACATCTATTTTCGTATAACTCTTTATATGGTTCCATATGAATACTCGAATGGAAGCTATTGTTATAGAAAAATTCTACCAGATTTAAATATTGATCCCACATACCCTAAAATTCAAGTGAGTAGGATCTCAACATGTCTTCTAAGGTTTGAGTAGTTCATTCTGATTGCCCATCATTTTTAGGGTGGTAGGCAGTGCTCAAATGAAGTTCAGTATCCAAGGCCTTCTGAAGACTTTTCAAGAATCTTGAAGTAAAATGGGGATCAAGATCAGAAACAATCGATAGAGGTACTCCATGAACTCTCACAACTTCATTAATATATAGTCCTGCTAGTCGTTCAAGTGGTAAATCTTCCCTTATATCAAGAAAATGTGCTGACTTGGTAAGACGATCAACAATGACCCATATTGCATCGTTCCTTCTAGGAGTCTTTGGTAGCCCCATGAAAAAGTCCATCTTAGGTCTATGTTCTCTAATCAGAGTTTATCTAAATATAGCTTCCATGGTTTGTACTAAACTTCCTCTGATACCAACTATAACGCCCCGACCCAAGTTACCCAGAGTCAGTGCATTATTACATAACATTGGCATGATCACAAGAAAGATCAAGTCTCGAAAGACCGATTAGTTTAGTAGCCTTAGAATAATTAGATACATTAATAAAGTTTACATTACATCATAAAATGAAAACTACAAAAATATAGTCTCCATAGTCCACACTCTTATCCCCTCATACTATCCCTACAGGTCACTCATAAATTACTTCTTCACATCCTGGGAAAAATAAAACATAGAAAAGGGGTGAGCTCAAATGCCCAGTTAGGATAACAATATAGCGGAAACTTTCATAAATAAGAATAAACATTTAAGGCAATGTATAACTAAAACAAAAGCCTTTTAAACTTGAACTTCAACATAGTATAGAAAAAAATGAAATAATTTCATATACTTTTTCACATGGATATTCTACTAATTGAATATGCACATGCAATATCAATAACCACTTTCATAATGATGGAATGCATAATGCCAGACTATCATACCCACATAGACAAGGGCTCGTGCCAAGACTACAAGTAAGATTTTTTCAAGGCCTTGTGCCAAGAAACTAGTTTGTCTCATGAGACCTACTGATGCATCGAAGATCTATAGCGGGCTCCACCCACCACATATTAAGTCCCATGCATTCCTCATATGAAGAGGTTTAAACATAACATAAACATTCGTATTAAAACTAGCATACGAAATGCCAATACTTTCTCCATAAACTATGAATGGTATAATAATAACACATCCATAGTCAAACAAATCACAAAACCTTCAATACAATATGGAAGTTTGTTATCATAATAAATCAACTTCAAATAAGCTTAAAATCCATCAAAGGATGTTGACATAGATGAAATCAAAACTATTTAAGATAAATAACCCTTTTTTTGAAATCATTTAAAAGTAACATAATTATAAAATTAAACATTTTCTTTGAAATTTTTCTTCTAATCTTGTAAGGGAAGCTTCTCAGATTTTATAACCGTGAAAAATATCTGCACCCGCCATATAAATTAAAAAAACATTCTTACCTTAATTCTGTGGAAAAAAGTTAAAAAGGACCTTGTTTGGAAAACGACGGATAGATTTCATTATAAACTACTTATAAAAGTCAAAAAGGGTATAAATTACTTTAACCCATATTCTAGTAAATAGTAAAAATGTTTGGAAATACATTTTTAAGAAACATGGATGTGGATGATAAAGAAATCCCAGTAGATTATTACTTATAAACAACCTCTGATAATGAAGAGATTGCGAAATAAAACCTTACCTTGTACTTTTCCTTGGTTGGGGTAAGTTAAACTTTTTTATAATGGTGAAATAATTGTTATTAAATTATAAATGAATCATATATATTAATATGATATAATATATGATCTTTTTACATTTCTTTGTTAATAATATCTTAGTATTATCGTCGTTTCGGGTGTTAACTTACTTGTTTTATTTTAAATGTTTTGTTATGTAAGACATGTTTTTCATGGATAGGGTGTATCTTATTCACATCCATAATTATATCAAGTCCTTAAAAATTATTTTTAAATCATCAAATGATAATTATACTTGAATGGATACGATGGAGAATGAATTTCATCGTGTTCGTGGAGATGGTAGTCCGTACGTACGCACGAGTGACAATATCATTATTTTGATATTAAAACAATATAAAATTGGTTGGTATATCATATATACAGAATCATTATCATGTTATATTTATTATTTACATGAATTAAATATCATTATTATACCCATCCAAATAATAATGTTTTGAATAACAATTACACCACAACCTGGAGACGGTAAGTCGTACGTACGCACATATGGTGACATGTCATTCAAAGGATGGATAGAATAATGAAATATGGTTGTACCATGTTTATAATAACATCAAATTATATATAATATACTGGATTTATGATCTTATAATGGTAATAAAAAAGAAATAAGAAGTGGAAGAAGAAAGGAACTTGAAAAAGGGTGGTGAAATCATTACCTCTCCTTCGGGTTCTTCCTTTTTATTTGATCAAAAGGGATCCTTATGATGACTTTATGACTAAAGGAAGGCCTCTATGATTAAGTGAGGGAAATTGAGAGAGTATTTTTTCAGGGTTTGGCCGAACCAAAAGGATTTGAAGGTGTGAATTAATGAGAAGCTGGAGTTCCCTTTTATAAGAGAGGTGAGGGGAACCTTTGGAAAAGCTAGAAATATTATTTTATATTAAATTCATATTCGGTTTCTAATGGCTCCAAAGTGGACTATTTAAAGGTTAAGGTGGTTATAGGTCAAAAACCACTCAACCAATATAATTTATATAGGTTTGGGTTACTATATTAACATTATCTTTAATTATTAACTCTTTGTTAATTAGTTTCACTTTTACAATGTCTCTTTGTATTTTCATATTATATGGTTAATAAACTGACTATATACATCCAAGAGACCCCCAAGTGGTTCATTAATGATAAACCTATCATGATGTAAGTCTCTTGGCCAAACATTAGATTTTTAGGAATTGAATATCAATTAATAATATAATATTTTTTTAGAATCTCTTTTATTTCAATTTTAACACTATTTGGAAAATTGATTTTTGTGAAAATCATAACAGAATGATTACTTCTGAAAAAGTCCATTAAATCAATCCTAATGTGTCATATTATCCTAGAAATTTATTTTAATTCATTAAAAGTCTCATATTATATTTATTTGGGTATTTATAATATCCATTATTTTAATTTTTCACTATTATGGTAATTACTGCATCATCATTTTGTCAAAAATAAATTAAATTATTTAATGTCCAGAAATTAAAAATAAACTACCATAATGTAGGAAACCGTTTTCTCTTTATAATGAATATTTATAGTCTAAATCCAACATATATAACCTTTTGTAAAAATTGTTTTTCTAAAAGATATATGCTTGTGTCATTTTTGTATTTATTTTAACTTAATTAAAATAAAGTGTCTCTATCACCTAAAAGTGGCTCCATGGGGTCCCAAAATTGACCCAAATATGCCCATGGTCGTACATGTATCCACCAATAAGGTTAGGACACGTTTTAGGGTAATTTAGTATTATTATAATATTATTTTTAACCCTTATTTACTGGATTTACCCTTTAACCATGGTAAATAAAATATTTACCGAAGTAATTATTCAAAATTATTAAAAATAAAAGATACCTATTTACACTATTTGGACATCCTGATTCCAAATATGGAATCCATTTTTCCAAATTCAAAACACAGAAGTGGAAGAAATTAATTTAAAATTAATTCCTGCTGTCAAAACAAAAGCGTGTTTTTAAGATATATTAACTATCAAAAGATTGATACTTGTTTATGTTCGGTTTAATTGTGAAATTATGTAAAATGACCAAAATTGTATTAAATGGTTAAAATATATTCTAAATATACTTTAAAACCACTTAAATTTATAATTTATCACTATTAATTATTTTGATTAAAAAAGTTGTTTTTAATTAAAATTTAGTAATTTTTACTATTCATTATAATATTAAAGTTATCCGAAAAGTACCAAAATTTCACCTTAGGCTAAATTCAATAAACCAAATCCAAAAATGAAGTCCATTTTTAGAGATAAAATTTATAAAATTTTAAAAATTATGTATTACTATTCATAATGACTAGTTTGATTGGTTGTGGTGTGTGTTAGAACTCGATGTTGTGTACAACACACGCTATTGCATTATTCAAAGAGAAGCATACCATAGAAGTTTGGGGTGTTACAGTTATTATCTTAAAGCCTTAAGAAAATAACATAATGATAAAATTTAATATTCATTAGGTTCATAATACTATTCACATTACTACTCATAAGGGAATTCTACTATTCACAAAAAATACAAGTAGGTTCCATCAGACTGTAAATAACTTACCAAAAAATGTTTAAAGGCTAGTTATAAATATCTACTTAGAATAAAGTTTCATGAATTTTATTTATTTTTTTTAAAACATTGGGTGTTTCCGAAACCCTATGTACCTTTCTTCAGGATATTTTATTTTTGAAATTTTTTTAAAATGAAATGGTATTTTAATATCCCAAAGTGTTTTCATCTGGGTTCAAAAGTGTTTTCCAAATTATATATGAAAAGAATGTGAAATGTTAAATTAAATTATTCATGATATGGTCAATTTTTATTTTTTATGATAATGGATGGGATCCATATATATATATATATATATATATATATTTCATGCATTAGGTAATGATTATTTTATCCATAGAATCATATCATTAGATAAAGTTATTGTTTATTCCTCTTGAAACGGTTCTTATAAGGGATATGATATGGGTTTTATGAAGATTATATCCTAATGAACCTACATTATATTTAATACACAATAATGAGTTTTCACGTAAATAATTTGATTTCAATTATAAAGATAATAATAATTGGTTTAATATGCATGATTACATCATTTAGGGTAAAATAAGAATGTTATATGAATTTTTTTTTGAGTTCTCATGTTTTATAACAAACCATTAATATTATGATTTTGAATTTATGTTTTTTATTGTTTTTTGTGAAAAACATTGGATAGTAAATCTAATTCCATAATTAATTATATGATTTTTTAAGCCCAATGTTTATTGTGTTAAAGCAGAACTCAAATTTATGATTTCATTATTTTGAAATGGATTAATGGGTATATTTATTCTCTTTATATGACACTTTTATATAATTTTATGATCATACCACATTTTTAAAAAAAACCTTAATGATTAAGGGTGAGTAGAACGAATTATGGAGAGTTATTATGGAAAAATAAATTAGGGGAACTGTGCTAACAATGATCACTAAAATAATTCAGAATTTTTACGTAAGAGTTTTTCCTAAATCTCTAAAATTCATAATCAAAAAGGTATCTAGGTATGTTAGTTTCACAATATTTTTTTATATTGAATGTTATTGAAGATTAAATTATTTCACTTTTCATAGTATCAAATCAAAAAATGTTATGATTTTTTTTCACCAGATCTGGGAGTAAATTTTTGGGGTTTGTATAGTTGTAAAAAAATTTAATAGTCAGATTCTAAAAACATGAGATAAGTTGTAACGAAATTTTTAGAAACTTTTTTATATTTTAAAACTATGATACTTAGACTAAATATGGTTTATAAAAAATTTCTATAGCTTTTTATAAATCCAATTGATGTAATATGTCATTAAAAAATTATATCACTAGATTTTTGAAAATCATTTGAAGTTATTTTATTTCGTGAATTTATTATTAGAAGTTTATTATACAATAAAATAATTACATAAAAACACATGTTAGATTATGTTCATATTAAATTAATTTTTATTTCGAAAATAATAGAATAGATGAGTAAAATTCCCCAAAAATCAACCCCATTGTGAATCACAAAACTACGTGATAATAATAATTAAGGGAATAAATTTAAAATTAAATATTAATGATTTCTTAAGGATATTGGAATTTCAAACATTTATGTACTACCATATGATTTCAAAAATTGAATAAAAAATAATTTTAAAAGTAATAATAACACCCCAAAAATATTCATTAGAAACATATAAAGGATAAATATGATAAACCATAAAACAATTTCTCCACCTAAAAAATAAAATTGGAAAAAAATTCCCCATTTTTAATGAAATTTAAATTCTGTTGAATAAATATACTAGTAATTATAAATTTTAATAAATATTGTTATCAATATATTATAAGTTACATATATAATTAATAAAACAATAATAAGAAAAACAATAAAACAAACTATTTAAAACATTAACCCGGTTTTTCATTTTCAATACAAAATAAGCAAGAAATAAGTAAAGAAATAAAAGAAGAAGAAATAAAATGATAATTTATAAATTCAATTCATCTTGATAATTTATTATATAATTTTTTTTGGTTGGATTTAGAAATTCTACAAGCCTTTATATTTATAGTAAAATTATATTATGTATGGTTGATATAATCAATTTTTCTATATATATTATTTATCGACCCTTCTTTCATATAGACAATAAAATTATTATAAAGTGAGTTCTGGTTTAACATCACATTATTCAGTAGTCTTATTGATTTTATTAATAATCTCAAAAAATTTAATTATATTAATATACTTAATTATACTTTGAAGATCAACTTCTTCAAAAATGAGTAGAGAGACCACATTATCTAAATATTATATTATTACTATAGTAATAAAATATAATTTTGATTTTGTCATCTGAAATATATTTCCAATGAGAAACATTTAGTAGGATTGAGAATTTGGAATTCTCATTCATAATTTTTTTTGAAATTGAATTCCTTTTAAGGTAGTTGGAATTGCTACAATCCAAATAATTGACTTTAATATAAAAGTGGATCAAAATTATAGATTTTAAAATAAAAGGGAAAAATTATATTGTATAAATATTTTCTTTATAAATTAATTTAGAAAAAGTTTTTATTAAAAATAAAAGGTAAATTTTTTGAAAAATAAAATCTATATTCCATTAATAAGTAATTCCATGATTTATTTAAATATCACCACATAAATTAAGAAAATATCAATAAAGTAGTAAAAGATATTGGAAAATAGAATAAATATTTATGTAGTTATCTTCTATATATTTTGGATGATCTTACTCTTTCATGGATGGTTCAAGAATATATTAGAAAATATACATATATACTTTATATAAAAGTAGTGATAAAATATAAATTTTGAAAATATATATGTTTGAAATTAAAAAATGAAAATTAGATTTGAAAAGATGATAAGTTTTTCAATTTATAAAAATTTACATTTTTAGAAATGGATAAATATTTAGAAAAAAATTAAAATTTAGAAATATTATTAAATGGAGAATATTTTTCAAATTTAAAAAATTTACAAATTCAAAATTTATTCAACTATTTTTTGAGTTGTTCTTCATGAATGGATATAGGTGAAACATGTTTTATATTAAATATCACATAATATTTATCATTCTAGACTACTATTTAATAAAATAATATCTATCAGAGTTATGATATTTGGTAAAAATAAAATACATATTATTTTCATTTTTGATAAATTAAAGAACAATATCTCATTTTAGTGTGTGCTTCTAAAGGAAATTTAATATAACATATGTGTTCCTATCTATTGAGTGATTTATTATTTTTCCAGATATGGAAAAAGAACTAGTATTCTCACATTGAATTATATTTTAACGTATACTAATCCAAAATCCATGAGTGTATATTGTATCCACAACATTTGAGGAAAACATTTTATAGAAACTATATGTTTTTCATTGGTAGTGGGAAGTGCTAAAAAATGTTTTCTCTTATTGGACCAAGAGTATAAATCATCACCTAAGAAATGTATTGTTCATGAATCCAATTTTTTATCTAATATATATCCTACAAATTCAATATCTGAGTAAAATTTTCAAAAAAATCCTTTCAAAAATAATAGAGTAATTCAAGTTCTAATGTACCTTTCTGGTATCTAAAAATTAATATCTACCTCATTTGAATGACATCATTTTGGATTTTCTTATAATATTTAAGATAAAAATTCTGAAAAAATTATGTCCGGTAGTGGTTTAGTAATATATAGAAAAAATATTATCATTCTAATATAATGTTTCTAATCTATTGTTTAATTAGTTTCATCAAGAACCAGATTAAATAAATTTTAATCTCACGACAGTCCCGACCCATGGCATGAGACCATGTGGTGCAGGAAAATTCAATCCAAGTATAGTTTTCTCTCCTGGCGTATTCGGAACCGTGCAGTTCCAACTGACGATAATATCAAAAGGCTCGTCATCCCTATGGTGTCTAGATGTTTGTGCTTCCATGCTAAGGAGGAGAGCACTTTCCATCTTTTCTTCGAAGGGGCATGGGCACATGCGGTGTGGAGCTGTTTTGGCGGTCTCACTGCTTATAATGGGTAGGTTTTTTTTGAAGCTAACTTCTTGGATCAGTGGTTCCAGGGAGCACCGGAACAGAGCACGGAGAGGAAGGCTTGGGCTGCTATCTTCACTGCTGGTCTTTAGTGCATCTGGAAAGCACGGAATATGGCCATGCATGAAGGTGTTCGCCCGTCTGGGAGATCCATCATCATTAGAACTCGGAGTCTGCTCATTGATTTCCTCAGGTCGAACAGCCAGCTGCAGCTTTCTCCTTCGCTCTGCCCCTTTCAACCGAACGCAACGGCTGCCGCTGCTTCTCTTAGAGCTGGTGCAGGTCACTGGGTACGCTGGATGCCTCCTTCCACGGGTATAAAGCTGAATACGGATGGCTCCTTCGGTTAAGGCATCATGTGGGGTGGCGGAGTGGCCCGTGACTACAGGGGCTCTGTCATCCTGCTGTTCACAGCCCAGTATGGGCGCGGACACTCTCTCCAGGCGGAGGCTTTAGCCATGCTTTCCGGTCTCATGCTATGTTTCCATCATTATATTATCATCAGTGAAGCGAAGACAGATTGCATGGCCCTCTTCAACGCTCTGAAAGGTACAAGTAATACCCCCTGGTCTATCTCCTACACTATCAGAAAATGAAAAGGCCTCCTGACAAGAAATACCAAAGTGGCTCACACTTGGCGCGAGGGTAACAAAGTGGCCGACCACCTTGCCTCTATTGCGTCCAACAATTCGGTCTTTTTGGGCCTCGACGGTAGGAGCACTCTCAAGGCTGAGGGAGAGGATCTTGTGAGAGGGGACGCCCTTGGCTTACACTATTTCAGACCCCCATGATTTTGTTCTCCTCCTCCTTTTCCCTTTGGTTTCGGACTGATTGTTTTTTCCTTTCCCTTCCTAAATAAATAATTTTGAGTGAGATTAAATAAATTTTAAATCTAAGTAATGAAAATCGATGAATTGTAAAAACAAAAATGTTTGAGTAAATATTTAATATATTTATATTGTCTCAAAATATTTCCTTTTGGGTTTTGAGAAAAATTAAAACATAGAATATGATTATTTCTCATATCATTATCATTTAAAACTCATTTTTAATATGATCATAAATTTTATTTGAAATAGATTTATGAGTTTAAGAAAAATTATTTCATTAATATATATCTGAACGATAATGATATTTTTCATATTTTTATTAATAATATGATTTAAATAAGAACTTCCTTTAACAATTTTATTTTGAGGTAAATATCTGAAATTCCTTTTATTCTAAGCGCTTGGGGATTATTTTTTCCATACATTGACTTAGTAGGTTTATGTACATTATTTGGAAATATAATATCTTTAGTACCATAAGATTTTTCAATATAAACCTCATAAAGAACATTTATTTTATGTAATGAACATCATAAATCTATTTGAAATAATTTGAAATTAAAATATTCTATGAAATCTGATAATAATATAACATATTCTAATCTAGATATCGGTGAAAATATTTCACTATAATCTATTTCTACATCCTGACAATAACCTTTAACAACAATTTTATCTTTATTTCCAAAAATTATTCCATTTTTATGTAACATTATTATATAATCATAATTTAGTATAATTTATTATTGACCTATAAATTTTTTTTATAAAGCCCCAACATGGTTCTATTTTAATTAATTGATCTATTCTAGCATAGTGCATTCCAATATTAATTACTAAAAAATCTTCTATTATTTTAGGTTCTAATTATCAAATGAAATCATGACGTTCAAAATTATTTTTCAAGGAACTAATAATTTTAGTAGCTTATATTAAATCTCCAACAATATAATTATAAAAATTATTATATAATATTTAATAAATATTTTTGTAAATTTGTAAGAGGGTCATCATTTATGAGATTTACATCTTCTATTGAAGTATCATCTAGTTATTGAAAATTAAATGGTAGGACTTTTAGAGGATTTTAATCCATATTTATTGATTATATTATTTTAAGGAATCATAATTTGTTGAAAAATAATTGATATTTGGAAATTTTTAAGGTTTAATAAAAACAAAATTACAAGTTTCATCATTATTTACATGAACTGGTTCTTTAACAATATTAGTTATTTTAGTAAAAATCTATAATCACTACCAGTTCTAAAATAACCCATATAAATCATTCATAAATTTTATAATCAAATATATAAAACTGGTATTTATTATTCATGATTATTACTTTTCAAACAAAAACTCTAAAGCAATAATGTTTTCAATTTGCACAATTCCACAACTCATAATATTTTTATTCAGAAATGGTCTAAAAAAACTCTTGTTATAATATAATAAGTATTACAAAAAACCACAGAAAAAATTTCATAGTAATATAATTCTCACATACAAAGGATCATTTAGTTTCATACTAAAATTTATATCTTAATTAAAAAGCACAACTTTTAAGGGGTTCTTGGTGAATAATGTTTTTCGAATAATTCCATTTTTAGTATAGAAAGATTCAAAATCATATTTTACAATCTCACCACCATGAACACCATGGAGATTTATAAATGGATAGATTTTATAATTTTTTAGAGGAACAAAAAACCCATAATATATTTAAAAGTGTCATATTTTAGAGTTGAAAATTATACCCATGTATATATTTTTTAATAATCATCGAAGACATATACATAGTATTTTCCTCAAATATTTACAGTTTTTGTAGGGCCAAAAACATCCATGTGAAATACATATAATTAACTTATTATACGAACTTAGTTTTTATATTTAAAACATTAATTAATTTATTCTCCTTGTTCACAAGTATCACAAACTCTGGTCAAATTTAATTTATGTTATAATATATCCTTAACATGTACTTTCCATGAAATTTTAGTTGAATTCATAAATATATAGTATTTTTTCCTCTAATTCCATAATCAAAATAAAATTCTATCGCAAATAAACAAGGAATATAATGATTCCTCGGTTCCTCTTACTAGATTTTGTAATAACATTCAAGCCTATTGAAAAATAGGATGCAATTACCTTCTAAACCATGAATAATAAATTTTTTCTTCATGATGTTTAAAATATATCATTTATCACATAACTCAATTCAATTAATAAGGGTTTTTAATGCCTAAAACATTTATAAAAATTTAAATAAGATGATTTCTGAAAAAATTTAATCGATTCTAATGAATTCACTCTGTGAATTATATTCAAGACTTCATTTCCTCTTTTCATTTTGTTTAAATTTTGAAAGTATTAATTTTCTCTAATCATATTTCAAGAAAAACAAATTTATCTAATATTTGTTTCTACTAATTGTACTCAATAACTTTTCATGAAATATATAAAAATATTTCATTTATACCCAAAAAAGTGTTGGTATAGTTATGTAAGTGAATAATATTTTAGGAACCCACATTTATCCTCGCCATTTTTTTTGTGAAAATTATAATTTTTTAAAATAAAATTATTTTGGAAAAAAATTATTAATTTTTTTTTAAAGAATAGTATTTACCCTAGTGATATACCCTTTGGTATTAATTATAAAGTTGTACACTTTTAGGTACATTATAGTCTACTTTTAAATAATTTTTATCAATAGTAAACCCAATTTGTATTGATGATTTATATGGTCTTATTTATTTATAAATTTTATCAAAATTTAAATTACTATAAAAAAACTAAATAAATGTTTAGAAAAAAAATAAGATAAATGTTTCATAATAGAAAAAACATAAAAATTATGTTATATCACTAATTGTAAATTTTATTTATCATTTTTATGATCAATTGATTTTTGATTAATGAAATTCCAATCAAATAAATTTACAACATCTAAATTTTGAAAAACTGATTTTAGATTAGGTGAAATATTTTCTTATCTAATTCAGTAGAATTTTTTTAAAATAATTAATTTATGTTTGAATTTGTTTAATTCGTTGTTAAAACATAAATTTTAAAATTCATTATTATTATCTATTTTATTATTTATTTAATTGTAAGGGAAAAAGATCCTTCCATTTTAGAAACATAAGATGATGTTTCTTCATCTTATAATGAATATTCTTTTTCCTCTTCAGATGGATTAAAAAAATTTCTTCAAAATATGTTGTATAATTATCATCAGTATTCTAATTAAATTTTGAATAAAGACATTAATTTTTAAGACATTATATAGTTACCTTTTCATTGAATAACTTTTCATTCCATGGAATTATTGAATAGAATCCAAAAAAATTAGACATTCTATCCCACTATATTCTGATGAAATTTCTGAAGATGGGTCACTTTTAATAGTGGCCCAAGTATTTAATTATTGAAATCTTTTCTTTTGATTTATTATATAATTACTTGTAGGTTTTCATTTTTTATTCTTTAGTTTAGGAAAATATCACTGGATATGACATTATTTCATAAATATATAACATATAAATTTTGAATATTCTTTTCTTTTGAGTATTAATTTTCATTATTGTATTTATCATGATTTTTCAAAAGTTTTTGTTTTTGATAGGTTTGTTCAACTTCTTTATAATTTTAGCAATTTCACTATTTCTATTCTTTGAATCACTTGGATCAAAATTATTAAATTTTATTTTTTAAATAATTTATTTATAATTGTTAGAAAAATTGTTGATAATACACGAATTATATTTTATTAAATTGAAAGAAAAGGATACTCTATTTTCATTTTCTCCTTTTTATCCTCTTATTGCAGCCTTGCCTAATTTTTTTTCAATGTTCCAATTATGGAATCTTGACATTAGATGTTCACATTATTATTATTATAAAATTCATACCTCTTGTACACCCAATACATTGGATTAATAACATTAATATTTTCTATTAGATGATCCTACAATAGCTCTTTTTCATCCAAGGATTGTAAACTATATAATATTTTAATAAATCATTGATGTAGATGTGTTTGAAATTATCCAGATAGAAAATAAAAATCTTGGTTACCTTCTAAAGGAATTGTTATTTGAGTTTCTAAATATTTTGTGCTCTCAAATTGAGTTACCACCAAGTTCATCAAAATTCTATTTGTAGTTTCATTCCAATATATCAAGATTTACATATTCATGGTTAAATAAAAAGGAAATGTATCTTGATCTTTATGATCTTCTAGATGTTAACGTTTTTATCATGGGAAAATTCAACAAAACCCTCCTATAAAATATTGTAATTTAACATTATCATTAATAAATTGACTAATCCAATATTGATGATATAGGATTTTATATGATCATTCCATTAATAAAAATATCCTCTCTAAAATATTTATAGTCTAGTAATATTTAAATTTATAATTATTCCACCTGGAATACCAACCACTATAAAAGGGATTTATTCTTCAAACAATGTTTGTATAAAGAAAATAAAATGAAATTATATTAATATAATTAAATTCAAATATTTTATTTAATGTAATGTAATTTTTAGAATTAGGGTAATGATTACCTTTGATGGAAATTGTTTGCTGGTCTAAACGAATAAAATATCATAGGGAGTGAATTAAACTCATAAAATATATTTAAAATATTTAATTTTCTAAAAATATAGATAAAATAGTTTTCTATAATACTGATAAGATGATCTGATTTCTGAAACACTAATGAAACCAAAGTAAATGAAATATTTTTTCCACTAAATAATGTTTTTTCTATTGGATATTAAAGTGATTTTTTTTAAATGATGGGTATAATAGTTTAATAAACCATTAATTAAAATATCATAATCACATAAACCGAATTACATAAACTAAATTTCAAAAACTAAAATTAAGAATGAATAAAATAATTTTTTTGAAATAAATCAAGGATTATTGGTTATAAACCCAAATACTTTTTTAAAGGATAATTATTAATACATTAATTTTAAACTGTAGTGAATGCTAGATCTTAAAACCTTATATGTGGTGTCTATGAATTTAAAAAGTTATAAGATAACACCAATTTAATATCTATCCATAACACTAAGATAAATTAGTTTAAAAGAATAATATTCATGATATCCTTATAAAGACACAACACTAAGCCGTAAACAAATTGGGATATACTACAAAAATATTATTATTAAAATTTCAGTGTTATAACATTTTCATTGAATTGGTAGGTATAAATATGAGTAACCATATTATAAAATATATTTACAAGGGCCCTATATAGTAACAAATTATTTATTAATTATTAGGAAATAAGAACACGATTTTTAGTAATGAAATTTTATTCTTCAAAATATATTTTCCTAAAAAATGGATTTTATTTCCCTTTTTAAGGGAGTATTATAATTTATTTCTACAACTTTTATATATTTAATTGAATAAAAATGTATCATTTTTGAAAAAATCATATAAACTTTTTCTTAATGTAAATTTTTTTATTTTTCATAAATTATCTAGTTTTCAATGAATAATGAAAATTTCCAAATTTCAAATACTATCATTTCAATTCATAAATTAAATTATTTCAAAAGTCTCACTATAATTCGGATTTTTTTCTTAAAGTGAAATATAAAACGTTTTATTTATATTAATTTTATTAGTTACATTTTATATACAAATATTTATTATTTGGATATAAGTTAATTTTTACCCATAGTACGTATTTTTCTAAAAATGGGTTTCAATTGTATTTTTAAAATTTATATTATAATTGATTTATTCCACTTCAAGAAATTTAATTTTGAAAAATAGACACCATATCTTGAATTATGTGGTATAAATTTAAAAATATTTCTCATTAATTTTTTGTCATTATTAATAGTAATCATGGTAAATATTTTATACATTTATAATGGTAAAATGGACAAATCATGGTTACAACATTGGGAAAAAACTTTATAGAAATTCATTAGATAAATACTATATCATATTTTATTACAATATTTTAGTAACTCTAATCCAATTCTAGAAAATATGGCCACCTTATTTCGTTTTTATTTTATATAAACATTTATATTGTTTTTATAAAAGAAAAAAATCATAATGTCACAGTCTTGAGTTTAATAACTCTACAATTTTCCAATAATGAAAAAGTAGTATATTTTCAGTTTTAAATATTAAATATTAAATTAAAATTAAAATTTTTTCTCATGGTAATTTTATTAAAATTTTAGTGATAGAATATTTAACTTAAACTCTAAAAAAATACTGAGAAAATATTTATTCAATTAATACAGAAAATGATATCAAAAATATTAAAAGTAAGAAAATTTTGATGTATAATTATGCTACCTGAATTTTATAAAATAATATATCATACAATATATCTATTAAAGGTTTATAGTTGAATAATATATTTTTCTTGGTTTCTTTAATTTCAAATAAAATGAATAGTGTCAAAAATTTCATTAATGATATTTTATGAAAATAATATTATACTAAATTATTTAAAAATCATAAAAATTTAGAAAACTTCATGGGGTAATATATCCACAAAAATAGAATATATTTTATATTAATTCACCAATTTCACCTTATAAAAAAATTATAACACCTTAATATTTCATAATCCATTCCCAAGTATGTGACTAAAATTGGTTAATGAAGCGATTAAACCAAAATATAAGGTAGAAAATGACACAAAAACCAATATAAATGTAATTTGATAAGGATATTTTAACCATATAATCTTTTTAATGTAATATATTTCCATATGGATTCCATTTTCTTTGAAATAACTTAATCATATTTTAAGGTTCTTAGGAATTCCAAGCATTTCCTTTCCATCCCTTAAAAAAAGGACACCCCATTTTCTCAAATTTTCACACCACAATGATCTATAAGACATTAGAAACATAACCATGTATATTATAAACATCCATATCCATTATGTATAGTATTTATTCAACTTAAAATATAATTATATGGGTCCTTCATATGGAATATGAATAAAGTCTACTAAAGAAGTGGTAATATTCTTTACCGATACATTCAAATTTCTTTTATCTTCTAATTCTCAATAAATTTTTGAACATCATAAAATAATTTCTAAATGATGATAAATATACTTAAATTATCTTATTATTATTATTATAAAGCCTCTTTATATCTCTTTTACATCTTATTGAAAGAAATTACACCGCTCATGTATTTATACAACTTATTGTCTCCGTGTGGATGGGAAATTAATTTTTCATCAACACATTACATGGATTGTAATAAATATGTTACTAATAAATATATACTACATTTTTCAAATTAATAGTCTTTTGAAATAATAATATATTTTTTTACTAACTTACCTTTCAATGAGATGGAAAGGGAAAACGACACCTGAGCGTACACTAGCAAAACCACATCCAACAAGAAATGTAATTCATTTTTCATTTCCTATTTAAATTTATAGTAATACGGTTATATTTATTTAATTTATAAGATATATATTATATAAAAATTATCTTAGAAATATTAATTATCAGTATAATTTAAATTCATTTTCTATATTACTCCATGATTTTGTGTGAAATGAACTATAATTTTATTATTTTTTTTACACTTTTTTTATTTACATTTGATACATTGATTAATTCTGACTTTATTGGTATGATATTGGTAATGGATTTCAGCTCAATTTCCATTCCATTGTGATATATTTGATATGATGAACCAATTTACTAAATAACTATGTATATAATTCCTATTGGATGCTTTTAACATGAATATATATTTATTTATTGTGATTAAATATTAAATTCATGATACTATTTCTAGTTGTTAACATTAGAAAGTTAACAATGTGTTAAGAATTTATTTTACAATATCATTTTTTTGGGATTACTCTTATTTTCAATGAAGGAATCTTAAAATATATCATTAATAAACCAAATATATTTTCTTATCCTCTAGATATTTATTTTATTTTAAATTTTTTTTAAAAAAAATCATTTATTTTAGACTTTGATGAAGAATAGAAATTTTTAAAAGAAAATATGATGGTATTTATCTTTCAATCAGGTACATTTTCATTCAAGGTCTATACTTTTTAAAAATTCTATTTATTTACTCAAATGAATTATTAATGAAATTTTTAGTTAGTATTTAATTTTTCATGGTTTTAAATGGAATTTTTTTTAGATTTTTAAAAATATTCATTTTTAAACATTCTTTATGAAATTAAAAATAATTTTTTTTAACTTATATGAGGTTAATACACATTCCCACCACTATAACCATTTTATGATATTTATGTTATTCTAAATGTTTTCAATGGTAATAAAAATAGAAATAATTCATTAAATCTTATGTTATGTTTCCTTAAATTTTTCATTACTCCCCACATGAAATGATTTTAATAAAAAACATATATTTTAAATGGATTGATGGTCATATTTTATCCATTATATATTTTTTGTTCCACACATTTCTCTAGAAACTTTCAATTTATTATGGTCATTAAAAATAAATTTTTTATTAAATATATATAATCATTATATCATGGATATTAATACTTACTAAACTATATACCAATTTTAGATATTTTTTTTATTTATTGAATTTCCTTTTATTTATTATGGAAATATTGATATTAAATATTCTTTACTGAACACAAATATATTTTTCTAAGGAATATTTTTTATTTTTTAAATTTTTATTCAATATATAAGGAATAAATTGGACTTGTTTTGATGGTTGGTTCCTATAATTAGATAACCTCTCTATGCATTAACAATTGTAAAGAGACAATTACTTTTATAGATTTACTAAATGGGGGTTTGGTTGTATATCAACACCTCGATTAAACTATCATCCCAAAATTATTTAGTGATAGAGATATCATGATCTATGAAATTATGATGTCCAATATTATCCGTTTACTTTATTGATAATCTATTTTAAATTATCCATGATATTATTAAATTGATTTTATCCATGGATGCATTACATCAAAAATTTGATGACTAAATATAATGTTTTTTAATTATTTACCTTAACATATTGATTATGCCTTATTTATTCATTGTAGTTTTATTTATATGTAACCCTTATTGAGCATATCTTCTCATCCATTATACTTTACCTTTCCCTATGATATGAAGAATGAAACTTCGAATGAGTTCATAGATGCCAAATATTTAAATTCACTACGTTTTTATAGTTTATTTTCAATGTAATATGGGAATAATTTATGTCTCTAGTTTTTTAGGACTAATAAAATAACTGGTCCATTAAGATGAGATCCCATATTTCTTATTTTAATGCAATAAGGGAGATACTACCTCTAGGTTATATGAGATGTGGTTTTTATATTAAATATCAATGGAAGTTTTGTATAATACTTGGGGACTATATTTAGAAAAAAATATTTTGTGAAACATAACCCTATGATTGAATTCATGTATTTTTATAATTATTGGATAATATAATTTATATTTTGGAAAGGTATGAATTATATGTATTTCATAGAAACCAATCCATTTTGGAATACAAAATTAGGATGTTTTTTTTCACATATTCATCTTGGAATAATAACTCCAAAATGGTTTTTTTATAATATCTCAAACATAATAATAGGGAATAGTGAATGCAAACTTATTTCACACTAAGTTTTCCACTCTAGTGGGAGGTTTTTTGGTTGTTTCAGATTTTCATTATGAGATATTATAATTAATTAGAGAATGGAACCTATGAAAACATGTGATATTCAATAGTGATGTGGGTTAAACCTAAATTTTCTTTTGTTAATAAGTATAAATTTAATGAAAATTCTAGTGGAACATATGCTTTATTTGGTTTCTTCTTTGATATGATTTTAACATGATTAACTATATTTATGAGAATACAACTCCTTTGTTTGGTATATGTTTTAGTGAGAAGGTTATTTTCAGAATAATGATTTTATAATTTGAGGAAATAATATTAATGTTTTTTATAAACTTGAGGTTTAATATGAATTTTTATGATCTGGTAATAATATTCAATTAAGATTTATTTATTTTTTGTAAAAAATAAGATGCATAGAAATACATAGTGGTGAAAAATATATTTTATGATTAGTTTTATTTTGAAGTATTTTTAATATATTATTGGTAACATTATTGTAATTATATTAATTTAGTTTTAGAAAAATGATAACCCACAATCCACAAGAGAACCAATCCCATATTATAATGATGTGGGTCTTAAACCCACAACTAAAGGGTGATAAGGGTGTGGTTCCAACCACTATCCAATATGATGTTCTAGTTAGTATGATTTTTTTATTCAAAATATTTAATAGATAATGATAATGTTTATTTTTTCAATTATATTATTGAAACATTTATTTTTTACTTTTTTGGATTTTAAGGTGATTAGTGGTATTTTCAGATTAATTTTATTGGGTTGAATTATATAAAACAATTAGTTTTAATATAAATAATTATTTGGGAAGAAAACAAATATGTTTTTATATATTTAGGAAGATGCGTATTAGATAAAATGTTAGGTTAAATTATTTATTAATATTAAGTTTATTATGCATATTTTGGTGATGGGGATATTTATTTATTTAATTATCTATGTTAAAAATTTGGTTTTATTATTGAAATTTAGATGTTATTGCATTATTTCTTTATATGAAGGTTTATTTATTTTGGGTCCTATCTTTATTTTTTATAATCATTATTCCATTAATAAAGAAAGGGGGAATAAATTTGTGTTCTATATGGATATCATGATAAGTTAAATGTTAATTTAAGTGCTTCCAGTATGAAAATGTCATCTTCAATATTCATTTCTTAATGTAAGAGGTGTTGTTGAGTAATATACGAACAACTAAAGAACGAAATTATACATATGAAATGGGTAGAAACAATGTAATTATATTTTATCGAATTCATTATTTTCATAGTAACATAAACCCTTGATCTTTGGAAAATGATCTTGAAATAAAAATGATATCCATTTATGTTCATTACTGAGGATTTAATGTTTTTTAACCCCTCACTAAATTATTTTTTATCATTAAATTTATCATGACCTTGATCTATATCCCACTATATTTTTTCTTAGATGCTATTCTTGTATTCTATGTCTATATTTAAACTTTCCACCGATGTTATCATCATCTGGGAACTTGAATATTTTATATTTTAGGTATCCATTATGTTTCCAAAATTCCATTTCCAAAAACAATTATAATCTCAATTCATGATTTAGGTTTTAAAAGAAATTAAACCTTTTATAACTAAGGAAAATTTGAGAGGGAACGGTTTATTTAAGGGGAATAGATATTATCACCCCAAAAGTTTATATTAAAATAATAATAATAGTGATATATTTGTTAATAATGAACATAGATAATTAAGAAAAAGTGATATATATTTTAAAAATAATACTATTTAAATGTGGTCATTATAACATAGTTATTGAATTGGAGTGTATAAATATGAGCAACTATATTATGAAATATATTTATAATTGCCCTACTAAGTAAGAATTTTTTTATTAATAATTAGTAAAAAAAGAACATATTTTTTAGTAAAAAAATATTATTCATTAAAATTTGTTTTTATAAAAAAAAATTCTATATATTTTTGGGAGGTAATATTTTATTTAACATTGAATTTTTTTCAAAATTATGTCACAACCCATTCCAGTGGGGCCCGTGTCATGACTTCCCAAGCCCACCTCTAATAGCATAGGGGTTTGGGACTAGAATTGAGTAGGTATATCACTAGCATGGGTGAATTACCAATATATTGGTACACACACACACACACATCTAAGCCCACAAATACTGAAATGTATAAAATAGATAAGAACCAAATGCTTGAATACCACCATATTCCAACCAACAGAGTGAGAGAGGAAAGTAATGTATAGTGAAACTTGGACAAATACAGGCCCATGAAAAATAATTTTATAACACAGGTCCAACCTATAAAAAATGGTACTGGGACTGCTTTCTGTAGTCATAGGAATTCACCTCAACCTACCTTGCCCCAGAATTCTATGTCTTTTCCAAGTCCATCTAGGAACCTATCAAAACATCGCTCCTCTTAATGAGACATGACACATGCGGGAAACGCCTTTGCAGGGGTGAGTATAACATTACTCAGTATGAAACCCTGAAACGATAAATTAATACACAAGGGAATGATGTAGTCATCTCAACATAGTATATGTATAGAGATCACATAAGAATAATATCAAGATATAGTCATAAAAAGATACATCAGTCTAGTGGAATATCACAACTACCACATACCAACACTAGGGTTTTACCTCAAAGATTCCATAAAGCACTCATATGAGAGAATACACTCTTGATTCTGTTAGCTCTGATGACATCCTTCTAAGAAGTATTTCTTATCATGAACCGTCAAGAGAGAGATATACTGGAAGATATGAAGAGAGATACAATACATCAGTTAAGGATCACATCCTGGGACATGGGTTTGCACCAACAAATCCATCTAGATTAAACCAAAAAATAGAGTATCAAAATTCAATAAGATTAGTTGCATCAATACCAAGGAATATACCTAAGGCATGAATATTAATAGAGGATCTCACACCAAGCCACTCGGGGGATTCCAAAAACACTATCTAGGATGTCCTTCTAAAGGTATTATAATTCTATGAGTAGGAAATGATACCCACCTACCTTCAGGGAAGTAATAAATTGAACAAAACCAAACTAAACATGTCCATGATAAGGTGTAAAATAGATTAAATCCATGTAAAAAGGGTTAAATGGTGTGTAGTAGGGTCACACACCATGTCCATTGACCTCGGGTACTGCCTGTGTACAATATCCCATGTCATTCAAACGGTGCCATATAGAAAATGGGTGCATGGTGTGTATAAGTAGTCACACACCATGTCATTCCATCTGGGGTCCACATGTGTACTCCGGCAATGTGCTAGTAGATGTAGTAAACATTTGTATATATTTCATTGTACCATCACATAGGGTAGTTTGCGCACTTGGTCCAGGAAAAGTCATGTTAGGGAGTACACACTATGTTGGCAACATCTATACTCCTCCCCATATCCATTTTCTACCCATGTACACATCAACATATCCTAGAGAAGTCCTACATGTCATGTGAGAGGGGTCACATTCAATGTGGTATTTTACTATCCACCATAACCATAACTTCCACTTAGTGGAGAAAACATGTTGCGTAATCCAAATTACACGCCATGTTCTTGGTCATTTTCCATAATCCACCGTACATCATGTGCCTTTCTCTGTTGTTCTCTCATATACCATTTCGGTGATCCATTCATCTTGAAACTCTAGATCGAGGGTTGCCTCATCAACCTAACACCGAATTGAGGTGTTTTAGGTATTCGATTGTCTCAAAAACCAATTTAATTTCATCTTATGAAAACATTATAATGAATGATATCTCTTGAATCACTTCAATTCTTCCATTTTCATCATTTTCGTACCTACGTTATATCTTCCTGATCTCGTAAATAAATGTTTGGATCATTGCACTATGAAATGAAGGCACAATGATTGATCATCAACAAACTATTGAAGAACTCATAATACATATAACATATGGGGGTTAAAAGATCAAAGAACGAATCTAAGGAACGAACCTCAGTAATTTTTCATTCTAGACTTGATCTGTTCCTATAAAAATGACCAATAATCAAAAAAACATCAAAACCATAAATCCCACAATTAAATTTCATCTCGCAAGAATAATTGATCCACAGATCAACATGTTCGTTGGTTGGTCTATATTCGTCATTGAATTCAAAAATGGGAAAATAAAACCAAATAACAGATTCTACCTTAGGATTAGACTCCTCGCTAATGAAGATCATTTGTTGCGTCATTTCTAATGGTGATATCTGTCAAGAAAGGCTCATGTCGATCTTCGATCCCAGGATCTGTCATCATTCTCTATTGAGAGAACTCTCTAAGTTTCTCTCTAGAGCTTCTGGGGAATTTTTAGGATTATTATATTAACCCTAGATCCCATTGTAAATAGATTATTCTAATAGAAGTGTCACTGTGTTGCTGCATAGACTAAACATTAAAATAAAATAAATTCACAATTTATTTAATATATTAAAACACCAACAACTACTTTCCACAACTGAACTTTTCTAATGAAAGATAGGTCACTCCTAGGGGAATGATTCTTCTCTAAACACAACAGTGCCCCTAGATTTCAACTCCATTCTCTAGTTTAGAAGTTATTAAATTTATTAGAAAAATTCTCAAGATTTATATTAAATATATAAAATATATTTAATATATTTAAAACATTTATTCTGGATACACTATGTATGAAAATCACATGCCACCTTAGCATATGGTCTCAAATTTAATCCATATAAAATTAAAAAATAATACACAGAAAACTTTGGGGTATTACATTCCCCCACCTTAGAGCTTTGCATCCCTGAAAAACCAAACTAAATCTACTCAAAAATATGTGGGTATTGTGCATGAATGTGAGACTCACACTCCTATTATAAGGACCTGACCTTAAACATTAAATAATATTGAATTAAATGAATAATTCACATTGAGGATCTTTTCAAGTTTAGAGTTTTAAGGAATTAGGACATAACTATTACATATCAAAATATTACAAAGTAGGAACTTCTACCCAGAATCCATTTTTTTCATAAAATAAAAACTCATAAAAAAAAGTAATGTATAATTCCATGTTAAAGAGAGCATGTCTTTTCCTTGATCCCATCCTTGACCCTATTCATCTTTAAGTCCTGTGAAAAACATTTCAAAACATAGGATGAGCATTAAAGGCTCAGTAAGGGTTATAAAAGAGTGGATGAAAAAATTTGTTCATAAATTCATACAAAACATGAACTCTTTTACTTACCACATGAAATCATAATATTTATGAAATACACATAGGAATAATAAATCATAAAGGTAACTTGAAGCATCCATACCATACTTACATTGTAGCTATCACAGCTACATAAGGAGTTACATTGGAATACCCATCACAGTATATTCCCTAAATCTCTTAGGAGAAACATTCATGTTTACCACTGTCACATTACCCAATGCATTGGAGAGAAATCTCATGCTCACCTGCCCTAGGTTTATCATAGAACCACCCATATACGAAAATAATGCCCAAGAACCATAACATGATCACAACACATAACATAAGCATAAAGGAAAGATAAAATTTGCACATTACAATAATAAAATACCATTTCAAGATATTGAAATAATAAATCCATTCTAAAAAATCAGTTTCAATACCAAAATACATAAAAAGAGTATATGGTATTTATTTTTACTTTTAAAAACATTCTTGCTTGTTAAGGAAGCCAAAACAATAATAATACTCGCGGCAGAGGAGAGGTCGTTGTCACCGCTTACCTTAAAAAACATTCTTTTTTTCATTTAGTAAAACACTTCATATAAAAATATTCCCTTTGAATGAAATGAAAAGTCAAAGGGGTTTATTCACCGTATAAAATAAAGTCGTGTATAAAACTAAAAATGCCTCAATGAAAGGAGATTGAGACGAAGTACCTTACCTCGCGTCCGACTTGACTAGATAATTCTTTAATCTCCTGAATAATAAACTAAAGTTAATTTCTACTTTCTTAATAACCCTTTTCAAGTTTATTATTCATTTAATATAACTTTTTACATGTTCTAACATTATGTAATCATTGAATTTAATTGCGTTCATTTTGTCGATATTCGGTACTTGAGTCAAAAATGGAATTATTATAATTACATGTTGTTAATGTGGTAAAAGGTTCATTATATCCAGAATGATATTCATTATGTGAGTATCATATATATCCAGTATGTACATTTTTTATTATAGTACATAACATTTGGAGGTAAGAAATTAAATGCACCGTTCATGGAGACGGTAAGTCGTACGTACGCATGAATGCTACTTTCATTTCTATTTCTTATTTTAATGGAATTAAAAAATAATGATAAATAGGTATATTATAATTCCAGTATAATATCATATATAATATTGTTAAATCCATCCTTTATACATCCCATATAAGGCATTAATGAATCACATAACTTTGAGGGGGCGGTAGTCCACACTTCCTCAAATGAGATTATTGTATTTACCCACTATGGAAACCATAAAGGCATAATATAAATGGGAATTACAGAAGCATAAAGAAATAATAAGCATAATATATATCATATATAAATACAGTGCCATCATAATGGCCACCATGAGAGGCGGTAAGATGTAATTTAACAATCATCGTTTCGTGAGGTGTTAGTTTTCCATCCACAGAAACTTTATGTTCTTCATCCATTAGATGGAGGTGTGTGTAAGTGTAGTTCAAATACTTATCATAACAACATCCTATTATATTGAGGATACTGGTTTTGTTACAAATTAAAGGAAATAAAAGGATTTTAGGGGTTGGAGAATTAAAATAAAAGAAAACAATTTAAGAGAAACCGTTACCTTTAATTTGGGTAACTCTCTTTGGTTTGAACCAAAGGACTTCTTGAAATGCCTTCTGACTAAGTTAAGGATTCTAGGAGGAGGATAGGGATGTAGGGAGCTTAATTGGGAAGAATTTGGATGAGACAAATGGATTGAGAGGTGTGAGTAATTGCATAGAAGTGGTCTCCATTTATAAGGGAGAGAAGGGGCTCTTTAGGAATGTGTGAAAACATTATTTTATTATATAATGTTATTCAGTTTATAATGGTCCAAAAATAATTAAGGTATAAGGTAATATGACTAATTTTCTAAATAAATTCATACAATCATAATTGGATATGTTTTGGACATTATTTTAATCATTATAATCTTATTTATTTTAATCATTTAATAATGAAGTAAATACTGGGTCATTATTGTGTCATAAATAATTTTATTTATTCGAAGTATAAAATTTTTAAAACAAATACTATAATGTAGGAAATATTTATAGATTTAAAATCAATATTTATATCTGAAAATAGGACTTATATAACACCATATAAAAATTAATTACTAAAAGATTTTTGTTAATGTCAATTTAGTCTTTACATTAAATTAATTAATCTAAATTGTCATTTTCACTCCCAGGTGGATCAATGGGGTCCCATAATCTACCCAAATATTCCCATGGTTGTTAATGACTCAACCAATAAGGTTAGGACAAGTTTTAAGGTAATTTGGAATTATTATAATATTCTTTTAACCTTGAATTACCTTATTTACCTTTAACCGTGGTAAATAAGCGTTAAAAGATACTATTCACCAAAAATTATTTTCATCTTAATGAACCACATTTTACTTCTTGATAACAACCATGTATGTCTGATTTTTTAAATTCAATTCACAAAATTTTTAAAATTCCATTTAAATGAAAAGGCCCATTTTTTTACCACCACTAAGTGGTGTCACTATTCATCAAAAATTGAAGTTTTTCAGAAAAATACCAAAAATTCAGCCTAAGATATATTTTGATATTCCGATTTCAAAAATGATGTCTATTTTTACAAATTAAAAACATATAAGTGGCATTAATTAATTTAAAAATTAATTCCCACTGTTAAAACAAATAGCGTGTTTTTAATAAACAATAACTATCAAAAGATTAATACTTGTTTATGTCCAATTTCAAATTGAAATTAATTCCAATAACCAAAATTGGATTAAATGGTAAAAATATATTTTAATTTCACTTTAAAACCAATTAAAAAGATAATCTGACCATATAAATAAATTAGATTAACAAGCACTTTTAAATTAAAATACAATATTTTTCACTATTCATTAAAAAATTAACTTTATCAGAAAAATTCCAAAAAAATTGCACAATGTGAATTTTTATGTCCCCATTCTAAAGAAAGATTTTATTTGGTCATATAGAATGTATTAAAGTGACAAAAACTAGATTTAAAAAGGGTTCACCATTAAAAAGTGATAAATCGGCCTTTTAATAAAAATTATGCTTAAAATTACATTCATTCACTTTTTAAGCCTCTAACATTTATTTTATAAATGTAAATATATTTAACAAATAGGTATAATCATATTGTAGTTAGTTTTGTTCATTACCCCCAATTAAACAGTTAGGTGTTTACTACAGTTTAAAATAATAATATTATATTATTAGTGTGCAACGTAATATTACAAAGAAACCCGCTGTTGTGTATCGGGTACGCTATCAATCATAGAAACCCATTTAAAGTAAAATTAATATTCAATTCACAAATAATAATAAATATAAAATATTTCTTATTCTTCATTTACTTGGAATGTTACATCCTTCCCCCCTTTTGGGAATTGCGTCCTCGCAATTTTTATTTACTTATCAAAATAAGTGGGGGTATTTATCCCTCATAGCATTTTCAGATTCCCACATTGCCTTTTCAACCATATGGTTTTTCCGCAAAACCATTACCTGGTGAATTACCTTATTCCGCAACAGTTTCTCTATATGGTCAATAATCTAGACTGGTTGTTCTTCATAAGAGAGATTCTTTTACAACTGAACTACCTTTGGGCTCAAAACATGAGATGGATCTGGCATATACTTTCTCAACATTGAAACATGAAAAACATTGTGTACCTAGGACAAAGTATCTCTAATAGGAAATAAATGAGAAGATTTACTAAATTGGTCAACTATAACCCAGATTTCATTATTACCTCGAGATGTCTTTGGTAATCCCACAAAAAATTCCATGGTTTTATTTTCCCATTTCTGCACTGGTACCGGTAAAGGCAGAAGCATCCCTTTTGGTAATTACCACTCTGCTTTAACCTAATGACAAGTCAAACACTTCATAGTAAAATCATCAATATCTCTTTTCATTCCATCCCACTAGTAATACTCCCAAAGATCTCTGTACATCTTAGTACTGCCAGGATAAACTGAAAATAGAGAAAGATGAGCTTCACATAACAACTCATTCTTTAACTATGAATCACAAGGCACACATAATCTCTTCCCAAATGTCAAAACACAATCATTATCAACGTTAAAATCAGGCAACCAACCCTTCTGAACCAACTCTACCTTTTTCAGCAACTTACTGTCTTCCTTTTGTGCTTTCTTTATTCTATCTGATAGAGATGATCTCACTGACACCTGAAATAAAACAGAATAATTTCTTCCACCGACAACTTCTATTCCATAATTCATCAAATCAAAAACCAAATTATCTTGTTCCAAAAGTAGCATGGATAAAGAAGCGTTACTTTTTCGACTCAAAGCATCATCCACATTATTTGATTTTCTTAGATGGTAAAGGATCATGCAATCATAATCCCTGATTAATTCCAACCATATCCTCTGTCTCATGTTCAATTCTTTCTGATTGAATATATACTTCAAACTTTTGTGATCAATATATATTTCACACTTCACTCCATATAAATTATGCCTCCGAAATTTAAAAGCAAAAACAACAGCAGATCATTCCAAATCATCTGTAGGGTAATTTAACTCATGTGGTTTCAACTGACGTGAAGCATAAGCATTTACCTGATCATTCTGCATTAGGACACAACCCAATCCTTTCAACAAAGCATCAATGTAGATAAAAAACTCACCATTTCTGGAAGGTAGTGCCAAAACTGGAGCATTCACCAATCATCTTTTCAATTCCTGAAAACAATCATCACATTCTTTTGTCTAGATGAACATAACACCTGTTCGAGTTAACTTAGTCATTGGACTAGATAACCTTGAAAAATTTTCAACAAACCTTCGGTAATAACCTACCAAACAAAGAAAACTACAGATCTCTGTTATATTTGTGGGTCTTGGCCATTCTTCAACAACTTTTGTTTTAGAAGGATCAATAGTTATGCCATTTTTTGAAACAATATGACCATCGAATTATATTTGTTGTAACCAAAATTCACACTTGCTGAATTTTCCATAAAGTTTATTTTCTTTTAAGGTTTTCAAGACAATCCTTAAATGAATTTCATGTTCCTCTTTACTTTTGGAATTAAAAAAAATACCATAAATGAACACAACAACAAACTTATCCAAGAACTCACAGAAAATTCTATTCATAAGATCCATGAATACAGCAGGTGCATTGGTTAACCCAAAAGGCATAACTACAAATTCATAATGGCCATATCTAGTATTAAATGTGGTCTTCGGAATGTCTGCTTCTTTACTTCCAATTTATGGTACCCTGACCTCAAGTCAATCTTTGAAAAATACTGAGCTCCTTAGAGCTGATCAAACAAGTCATCGATATGAGGCAAAGGATACTAATTCCTAACAGTGATGTTATTCAACGCTCTATAATCAATGCAAAGTCTCATTGAACCATCTTTATTTCTAACAAACAAGACAGGAGCACCCCATGGTGATGTTCTAGGTCGAATGAAACCTTTATTTAATAACTCCTGCAATTGCTTCTTTAACTCTAAATGTTCAATTTCAGCCATTCGATAAGGGGGTTTTGAAATTGTCATAGCATCAGGAACTAAGTCAACAGTAAATTAAACTTCCCAATCAGGTATAATACCAGGCAACTCATCAGAAAAAACATTAAGGTACTCATTTACCACAGGCACATCATTAATCTGAACAGTCCCTTTGTTTTCAATAATATGTGCAAGGTAACATTCATTTCCATCTGTTGCCAGTTTTTCGACTTCCTGATATGTTATCAAAAGAAAGGGTTCATTATTGTACACAAAATGAAAATTATTCTGAAAAGAAACCTCTTCAGCTCTGTATTCAATATTATCATGATAAATAGAAATCCAATCCATTCCCAATATAACATCAAACTCTACTAGAGGCAAAACAATAAGGTTTGCAGGTAGATTCTTTCCACACACAAGGACAGGAATGTTCTTATGTTTTCTTTTTGTCTCAACATTTCCTCTAAGTGTTTTTACCATAAGATCAGTATTCATATCATGAAATGGAATTCCCAATTTACTAGAAAACTTCTTAGATGTGAAAGATTGTGTAGACCCTGAATCAAACAACACATTGGCATAATCTGAAAAAACAAAAAATGTACCTGATACTACTTTATTTGATGGAACAACATCTACCGAAGTAGTTTCAAAGGATTTTCCCACCTCTTTCTTCTTGTAGTCTGGTTTCTTTCCTTCGGCTAAGTTCTTTTTTGGACACTCATTTTCATAACGACCCACTTCATTGAACTTAAAACATTTTACTGACTGTAAATCAGATTTTGTCTTACCATTACCCTGATCTTTTTCACTGCAATTACGAGCCTTATGTCCCATTTTACCACATTGATTGCACTTACCAGAATTCAAAAGACATTCCCCAGCATGCTTTTTACCACAATTCTTACAAACTATAAACATAAGTTTCTTACCATTAGACTTTTTTGAAGAGTTCTCCCTTTTGGCTACCACATCGACCTCTTATTTTGTTGTTTGTCAAAGAATACATGATCATCGGAAAACTCCATTTCCACCTTCTCTGTAAAACGAACAAGTTTTTCATAACTTTTGATCTCACGATAAGTTAAATCCCGTTGATACTTTGGATTTAATCCTGAGTAAAAATGGTTGATTTTACTATCATGATCGCGTATGAAATTTAGAGAATACCATGCGAGTCGAGTGAATGTTTCTTCATAACCAGCCACTAAGTCATCCTCCTACCTCAATTCTAAGAATTATCTTTCTATCCTAAGATGAAACACCTTAGGAACATATTTCTCATGAAACATACCTTTGAATTCATCCCAATAGAGAGCATCAATCTCCTCACTATCCCTGATAGTTTTCACCATCGACCACCACTGATCAGCTTCACCTTCAAAATGGTATACTTCAAGACTATCCTTTTGATGTTCTGAACAACCCATGACATCAAAAATCATCTCCAATGCTTTAATCCACCCTTCAGCTAGCACATGGTCATATGATCCTCTGAATGATGGGGGATGTTGCCTCATGAAATGCTCCACTAATGACATGTTCTGTGGTTGATCTGGAAGATCTCGTACATGGATGCCACCATCATTTATCGCCTGAGTAAATTGTGCCATCACTACAAAAAACTGTTCAGTTCTGATTCCGTCAATCTCAGGTTGCTGGTTTGGAAGGTTGTCTTCCTCCTAATCTCATCCCAACCTAGCTGCCTTGTTTCCCCTGCGGAAAACCATTCTAAACGCAAATCTTATCTTAGGCAAAGCAACATAGTAATTTGTAAATGCTATATGATTTCAATATTAACATAAATTACTTTATGGATATTACTTTAACAATACCCTAACTCCTAAAGTTATCTAAACCGACCTCTGAAATCAACTATAAGGACTCGGCCTTAAGCATTACATAATATTGAATTAAATGAATAATTCACATTGAGGATCCTTTCAGGTTTAGTGTTTTAGGGAATTCGGAAATAACTATTACATCTCAAAATATTACAAAGTAGGCACTTCTACCCAAGAATCCATTTTTTTATAAAATAAAAACTCTTAAAAACCCATCTCTAATTCCATGTTAAAGAGAGAATGGCTTTTCCTTGATCCCATCCTTGACCCTATTCATCTTTAAGTCCTGTGAAAAACATTTCAACACTTGGGATGATCATTAAAGGCTTAGTAAGGGTTATAAAACAGTGAATAAAAACATTTTTTCATCAATTCATACAAAATAAGAACTATTTTACTTACCTCAGGATATCATAATATTTACGAAAGACACATTTAGATCATAAATCATAAAGGTAACTTGCGGCATCCACACTATACTTACATTATAGCTATCACAGCTATATAGGGAGTTACTTTGGAATACCCATTATAGTATATTCCCTAAATCTCTTAGGAGAAACATTCATGTTTACCTCCATTACATTACCCAATGCATTAGAGAGCTATCTCGGGCTCACCCTCCCTAGGATTATCACGGAACCACCCGTATACGTAAATAATGCTCATCAACCATAACATGATCATAACACATAACATAGGCCTAAAGGAAAGATAACGTTTCCACATTGCAATAATAAAATATCATTTCAAGATATTTATTTAATAAATACATTATCAAAAATCATTTTCAATAACAAAATACATAAAAATAGTATATGGTATTTATTTCTCCTTTTAAAACATTCCGGCTTGTTAGGGAAGCCAAAGATCAACTAATAATTGTGGCGGCGGAAAGGTCGTTGTCACTGCTTACATTAAAAAAACATTCCTTTTTGTCGTTTAGTAAAAATCTTCATATAAAAATATTCCCTTTGAATAAAATGAAAAGTCAAAGGGGTTTATTCACCTTATAAAATAAAGTTGTGTATAAAACTAAAAATTGCCTCAATGAAAGGAGATTGAGACGAAGTCCCTTACCTCGCGTCGGACTTGACTCGATCATTCTTTAATATCCTGAATAATAAACTAAAGTTAATTAATACTTTCTTTAGAACACTTTTCAAGTTTATTATTCATTTTATATAACTTATTACCATGTTATAACATTATGTAATCATTTAAGTTAATAACATTCATTTTGTCGATATTCGGTACTTGAGTCAAAAATGGACTTCTTATAATTACATGTTGTTAATGTGGTCAAAGTTCAATTATATCCAAAATGATATTCATTATTTGAGTATCATATATATCATATATATCCAGTATACACATGTATTTATAATAGTACATAACATTTTGAGGTAAGAAATGAAATGCACCGTTCATGGAGACGGTAAGTCGTACGTACGCATGAACGCTACTTTCATTTATATTTCATATTTTAATGGAATTGAAACATAATGATACATATGTATATTATAATTCAAGTATAATATCATATATAATATCGTTAACTCCATCCTTTATACATCACACATAAGGTATTAACGAATCACATCACTTTGAGGGGGCGGTAGTCCGCACTTCCTTAAATGAGATTATCGTATTTACCCACTATGGAAACCATAAAGGCATAATATAAATGGGAATTAAAGAAGCATAAGGAAATCATAAACATAATATATATCATATATAAATACAGTGCCATCATAATATCCACCATGAGAGGCGGTATGAAGTAATTGAACAATCATCATTTCGTGAGGCATTAGTTTTTCATCCACAGAAACATTATGTTATTCATCCATTAGATAGAGGTGTGTATAAGTGTAGTTATAATAATTCTCATAACAACATCCTAGTATATTGAGGATACTGGTGTTGTTACAAAAGAAAGGAAATAATAAGATTTTAGGGGTTAGAAAAGTAAAATAAAAGAAAACAATTTAAGATAAATCGTTACCTTTAATTTGGGTTACTCTCTTTGGTTTGAACCAAAGGACCTCTTGAAATGCCTTCTACCTATGTTAAGGCTTCTAGGCGGAGGAGACGGATGTAGGGAGCTTAATTTGGAAGAGTTTGGACGAGCCAAATTGCTTGAGAGGTGTGAGGAATTTCATAGAATTGGTCTCCTTTTATAAGGGTGAGGAGGGGCTCTTTAGAAAAATGTGAAAACATTCTTTTATTATATAATGATATTCGGTTTCTAATGGTCCAATAATCATTAAGGTCGAAGATAAGATGACTAATATTGGAAATAAAATAATCCAATCAGAATTGGACATGTTTATCATAATATATAATCACTATAATCTTATTTATTTTAATCATTTCATAATGAAGTAAATACTTCATCATTATTCTGTCAATAATAATTTTATTTATTCGATGTCTAAAAATTATAAAAAAAAATCTATCATGTAGGAAATATTTTTACATTTCCAATGAATATTTATAGTCTAAATTATTACTTATATAACACCATATAAAAATTATGTACTAATTTTTTTTTGTTAATGTCAATTTTGTCTTTACATTAAATTATTTAATCTAAATTGTAATTTTCACTCCCAAGTGGATCAATGGGGTCCCAAAATCTACCCAAAGATGATCATGGTCATTAATGACTCAACCAATAAGGTTATGAAAAGTGTTAAAGTAATTTTGAATTATTATAATATTCTTTTAACCTTGAATTACCTTATTTACCTTTTACCGCGGTAAATAAAAGTCAACCGTTACTATTCACCAAAAATTATTTTCATCTTAATGAACCACATTTTACTTCTTAATAATAACCATGTATGTCAGATTCTTGAAATTCAATTCAAAAAAGTGGAAAAATTCCTTTTAAATGAAAAAGTTAGTTTTTTTAACTACCACTAAGTGGTGTCACTATTCATCAAAAATTGAAGTTTTTCAGAAAAATACCAAAAATTCAGCCTAAGCTATATTTAATATTCCGAATTAAAAAATGATGTATATTTTTTGAAATTAAAAACATATAAGTGGAATTAATTAATTTAAAAATTAATTCCCACTGTTAAAACAAATATTGTGTTTTTAAGAAATAATAACTATCAAAAGATTGATACTTGTTTATGTCCAATTTCAACGTGAAATTAATTCCAATGACCAAAATTGGATTAAATGGTAAAAATATATTTTAATATTACTTTAAAACCAATTAAAAATATAATCTAACCATATAAATAAATTATATTAAAAAGCATTTTTGAATTAAAATACAATATTTTTCACTATTCATTAAAAATGAACTTTATCGGAAAAATTCCCAAAAAATTTCACAAACTATATTTGATGTCCCCATTATAAAGAAGGATTTTATTTGGTCATATAGAATGTATTAATGTGACAAAAAATAGATTTAAAAAGGGTTCTCCATTAAAAGGAGATAAATCATCCTTTTAATGAAAATTATGCTTAAAATTAGATTCATTCACTTTTTAAGCCTGTAACTTTTACTTGATAAATGTAAATATATTTTAAAAACATGTATAATCATATTGTAGTTAGTTTTTTTCATTACTGCCAATACAACAGCTAGGTGTTAACTACCATTTAAAATAATAATATTATCTTATTAGTGTGCAACGTATGATTCCAAAGAAACCCGTTGTTGCGTATCGGGTATGCTATCAAACATAGAAACCCCTTTAAAGTAAAATTAATATTTAATTCACAAATATTAATAAATATAAAATATTTCTTATTCTTCATTTACTTGGGATGCTACATCCTTCCCCCTTTTTGGAATTTCGTCCTCGCAATTTTTATTTACTTATCAAAATAAGTGGGGGTATTTATCCCTTATAGCATTTTTAGATTCCCACGTTGCCCCTTCAACCATATAGTTTTTTCATAGATCCTTTACCTGGTGAATTACCTTATTCCACAAAACCTTCTCTCTACGGTCAAGAATCTGGACTGGTTGTTCTTCATAAGAGAGATTCTCTTCCAACTGAACTACCTCTGGGATCAAAAGATGAGATGGATCTAGAATATACTTTCTCAACATCAAAATATGAAAAACATTGTGTACCTGGGATAAAATTGGAGGTAAAGCCACTCTATACGCAACTGATCCAACTTTCTCCAGAATTTCATAAGGTCCAATGAACCTCAGACTCAACTTTCCCTTATTACCAAAACGCATCACATTTTTCCATGGAGAAACTTTGAGAAAGACATGATCACGAACCTCAAAAGAAAGCCCCTTTCTCCTATTATTGGCATAACTTTTCTGTCTACTCTGAGCTGTTCTCATGTGCTTCTGAATCAACTGAAATTTCTCTACCATCTCTTCTACCAATTTTGGTCCCATCAACTTCCTTTCACCATCTTCATCCAAAATAGATGGAGCTCGACAACGCTTTCCATATAATGCCAAAAATGGATCCATATGTATACTGGAATGAAAAATGTTATTATAAGAAAATTCAACCAAAGAAAGATGTTGGTCCCAACTTCCCTGATAATCCATCAAGCAAGCACATAGCATATCCTCCAAGGTCTGAATTGTTCGTTCTAACTTCCCATCTGATTGAGGATGAAAAGTTGTATTAAGTTTAATTCAGTACCCAATGACTTCTGAAGGCCTTTCCAAAAGTTAGAAGTAAAACTGGGATCACGATCAGATACAATAGAGAAGGGAACTCCATTCAACCTGATTATCTTATTAATATACAACCAAGAAAGTTGATCTAGAGACAAAGTATCTCTAATAGGAAGGAAATGAGCAGATTTAGTCAATCGGTCAACTATAACCCAGATTTCATTATTACCTCGAGATGTCTTTCGTAATCTCACAACAAAGTACATGGATATATTTTCACATTTCCACTCTGGTACCAGTAAATGCTGAAGAATCCCTTTTGGTAACTGCCGCTCTGATTTAACCTTCTGATAAGTCAAACACTTCATAGTAAAATCAGCAATATCTCTTTTCATTCCATCCCACCAGTAATACTCTTGAAGATCTCTGTGCATCTTAGTACTGCCAGGATGAACTGAAAACGGATAACTATAAGCTTCACATAACAACTCATTATTTAACTATCAATCAAAAGGCAAACATAATCTCTTCCCAAATCTCAAAACACAATCATTATCAACATTAAAATTAGGAAACTTACCCTTCTAAACCAACTTTACCTTTTTCTGCAACTCACTGCATTCCTTCTGCGCTTTCTTTATTCTGTCTGATAGAGATGATCTCACTGACACCTGAAACAAAACAGAAGAATTTCCTGAACCAATAACTTCTATTCCATAATTCATAAAATCAAAAACCAAATGATCTTGCTCCAAACGTATCATGGTTAATGAATCGTTACTTTTTTGACTCAAAGCATCAGCCACTTTTTTTGCTTTTCCTGGATGGTAATGGATCGTGTAATCATAATCCTTGATTAATTCCAACCATCTCCTCTATCTCATATTCAATTATTTCTAAGTGAATATATACTTCAAGCCTTTGTGATCAGTACATATTTCACAGTTCACTCCATAAAAATGATGCCTCCAAATTTTTAAAGCAAAAAACAACCGCAGCTAATTCCAAATCATGTGTAGGGAAATTTAACTCATGTGGTTTCAACTAACGTGAAGCATAAGCAATTACCTGATCATTCTGCATTAGGACACAACCCAATCCTTTCAATGAAGCATCACTATAGATAACAAACTCACCATTTCTGGAAGGTAGTGCCAAAACTGGAGCATTCACCAATCTTCCTTTCAATTCTTGAAAACAATCATCACATTCTTTTGTCCAGATGAACTTAACACATTTTTGATTTAACGTAGTCATTGTACTAGATAACCTTCAAAAAAATTTCAACAAACCTTCGGTAATAACCTATAAAACCAAGAAAAATATGGATCTCGGTTATATTTGTGGGTCTTGGCCTTTCTTCAACAACTTTTTTTATAACAGGATCAACAGTTATGCCATTTTTTGAAACAATGTGACAAAGGAATGAAATTTTTTGTAACCAAAATTCAGACATGCTTAATTTTCCATAATGTTTCTTTTCATTTAATGTTTTCAAGACCACCCTTAAATGACTTTCATGTTCCTCTTTACTTTTGGAATAAACCAAAATATCCTCAATGAACACAACCACAAACTTATCCAAGAACTCACGGAAAATTCTATCCATAAGATCCATGAATACAGCAGGTGCATTGGTTAACCCAAAAGGCATAACTACAAATTCATAATGGCCATATCTAGTACGATATGTGTTCTTTGGAATGTCTCCTTCCTTTACTTTCAAGTTATGGTACCCTGTCCTCAAGTCAATCTTCAAAAAATACTGAGCTCCCTAGAGCTGATCAAACAAGTCATCGATATGAGGCAAAGGATACTTATTTTTAACAATGATGTTATTCAATGCCCTATAATCAATTCAAAGTCTCATTGAACCATTTTATTTTTAACAAACAAGATAGGATCACCCCATGGTGATGTGCTAGGTCAAATGAAACCTTTATCTAATAACTCCTACAATTGCTTCTTTAACTCTAAAAGTTCAATTTGAGCCATTCGATAAGGGGGTTTTGAAATTGGCTTAGCATCAGGAACTAATTAAACAGTAAATTCAACTTCCCGATCAAGTATAATACTATGCAACTCATCATGAAAAACATCAAGGTACTCATTTACCACTGGCACATCATTAATATGAACTGTCACTTTTTTTCAATAATATGTGCAAGGTAACATTCATTTCCATCTTTTACCAGTTTTTCTACTTCCTAATATGTTATCAAAAGAAAGGGTTAAAAAATTATGTCTATTTTTCAAAATTCAAAACATATATGTGGAATTAATTAATTTATAAATTAATTCCCGCTGTTAAAACAAATAGCGTGTTTTTAAGAAACAATAACTATAAAAAGATTGATACTTGTTTATGTCCAATTTCAAAGTGAAATTAATTCCAATGACCAACATTGAATAAAATGTTAAAAATATATTTTAATTTCACTTTAAAACCAATTAAAACGATAATCTATACATATAAATAAATTATATTAAAAGGAAATTTTGAATTAAAATACAATATTTTTCACTATTCATTAAAAATGAACTTTATCGGAAAAATTCCACAAAATTGCACAAAGTAAATTTTGATGTCCCCATTCTAAAGAATGATTTTATTTGGTCATATAGAATCTATTAATGTGACCAAAACTAGATTTAAAAAGGGTTCACCATTAAAAGGTGATAAATCGGCTTTTTAATGAAAATTATGCTTAAACTTAGATTCATTCACTTTTTAAGCCTCTAATTTTTATTTGATAAACGTAAATATATTTAAAAAACATTTATAATCATATTGTAGTTAGTTTTTTCATTCACACCAATACAATGGCTGGGAGTTAACTACCATTTAAAATAATAATATTATATTATTAGTGTACAATGTAAGATTCCAAAGAAACTGGTTGTTGCGTATCGGGTACGCTATCGAACATAGAAACCCATTTAAAGTAAAATTAATATTTAATTAACAAATATTAATAAATATAAAATATGTCTTATTATTCATTTACTTGGGATGTCACACCTATGTTCTCTTCTCAAGATTCTCATGCTACCACATGACATGAAAAAATGGAATTGATTGTCCATGAAGGATCCTATCATGCCGATCCTTGATCTCCACTGGGTACATCAAAAACCTAGCTCTATCCTTGATGTCCATGTTCCATAGTTGAGGATGTGTGATGGATCATTCAGGTACCTCCTCAGCTGTGAGACATCGAATTTATCATGTAACTGATTAATCTATAGAGGTAGAGCTATGTGGTACGCCAGCTCACCAACTCTACACAATATCTAAAAAGGGTTGATAAACATTAGAGATAACATATCGACCTGACCAAATCTCTGTAATCCCTGTCATGGTTAAACACAAAGGAACAGATTTTCCCCTTACATAAACTCCATATAACATTATCACAAGTCAACATAAGACATCTAATGGATTTTTTCTGCCTGTATCTGCTCCAAGATGATTTTCTCCATCTCGGTAGTAGCTCGCACAAACTTTTGTACATTGATTTCTGACTCTCCTGGGTATGCCTAGAAAATTTTTGATATATAGAATCACTCATAAATTACCTCAAATGGTTCTATACTAATGGTAAAGTTGTAGTTTTTGTTCTACGTGTACTCCACTAGTGGTAGTTGATCCTCTTAAATATGATCGAAGTCCAAGATGCTAGCTCGTAGCATGTCCTCTAGAACATGAATGGTTCACTCTGTCTGTCCATCATTATGGTGGTGAAACATTGTACATAAGTGTATCTAGGTTCAAAATGCCTCCTGAAATCTCTTCCAAAAACAGTATTTGTAAATGTGCAGCTTGATCTAACATAATCATCCATGGAACTCCATGAAGCTGAACTATCTTCTGCATGTTGAGGAATCTAGAGCTCTATACTAAACTATACTCTTGGATAGCAATGAATATGGACAACTTAGTGATTTGATCAATGATCACCTAGATGGAATCATGTCCCCTGGATTTATGTTGTAAAACCATTATGAAGTTCATCGATAGTCCAACCCACTTTCATTCTGGCACCACAAGGTGTTGATCTAAACCCACTGGAACCTAGTTCTTAGCCTTCACTTTCTCACAAGTAATGAATCGATAAAAAAACATTGCAACTATCTTCTTAATTCCTGATAACCATAACTAATGGAAGAGGTCCTAGTACATCTTCTCCACACTTGTATGTATCTCTAAAGGGGATGTATGAATCTTCTTCAAAGACTCCTCTTGCAATTCCAATGGTACAACAGTCCATGCTCTTAATAGAATTATGTGCTTCAAACCATTAAAATATCAATTAGGAGCATCCCTTAAGGATATATGAGCACATAAAGACTCATAGTAATCCCCCTTATGTTGTTCCTCCCAACTCGTTGTAAGAGTTTAGGGGTAAAAAAACATTGACTATTGGTAGGCTCTACTCTCTCCATCCACAATGGAAAAATCCAATGAGGGAAACTACTCTGACACCTCATAAAAAAAATTTGAACTCAGTATCCAGATGAGGGAATCTACTACAACATTCCCCTTCCCTGGAGTATAGAAAATCTCAAAGTCCTAGTCTTGGACGAACTCTATCCATCACCTTTGTATCATATTTAAATCATTATGATAAACGATATATTTGAGACTCTTGTGATCATAGTAGATGATAAGACACTCACATATCAGATATTGTATCCATATCGTCAATTCTAAGACTACCGCTACTAACTCGAGATCATTGCTCACGCATTTCTTCTCATGATGGCTAAACTGGAATGAACTATACGAAATCCACACTTTCCTCTACATTATAACACAAAAAATCTCAATTCATGAAGCATCATATAAAACTACATACTCGACAACCTCCTCCAAAAATATCATGATCGGGGAGGTCCTCAAAATCTACCTCAACTAGTGAAAAGCCGGCTGGAAGTTCTCTGCCCACTTGAAAGGTTTACCCTTTTCAGTGAAATATTTAATCAATTCTAATATCCTAGATAAAACATATATGACTCTCCAATAATAGTCTGGTAGCCCAATGAATCACCAAACCTTCTTTATGCTCCTAGGTGGATCCCATGCTCATACTTCCTCAAACATGGTTGGGTCCACTTCTACTCCATCCACTGAGATAACATGTCCTAGAAATTAGATAACCATAATCTATAACTATAACATCATGAGTTTCCATAAATATGGTACTCCCATAGTATTTCTGGAACCATCCATAGTGGTATCATGTGTTCCTCCTCAAACACTGACTATACATGGATATCATCTATGAAGACTACCACGAACTGATCTAAGTAAGGCTGTAAGATCCAGTTCAAGAGTCCCATGAACATTGGTGGTTATTTTTTGAGGAAAATTGGAATCCCAAATTACCCATAATTACCATAAATACATCTTAATGTTATTGTTGGTACAACCTCATCTCGTAATCATAGCTAGTGATAGTTTGATCGAAGGACAACATTGGAGAACCATCATGCCCCACTCAACTGATCTAAGTGGTTATTGATCCTCAATAGTGGATAATGTTTCTTTAGTCACACATGGTTCATGTTTCGGTAGTTCACTCACAACATCAATCCCCCTTCTTCCTTTTTTGAAAACAAAACTAGGGCCTCCCTGGGTGAAACACTAGGGAATCCATTTGATATGATGGTGAAGATATCAGTGTCTTCATGAGTAGTAAATCAATGAATAAGTCTATCTATAGGTGATGAGTTAATCATGGAACTTCTTCAGGGAATATGTCCCCATACACCTCCACTACTACTGGGAACCGTAAACTCATAACAACAGCTACAATGATGGTTATGCTATAAAAATGATGAGTAATCAGTTTCACCCTCCTTTTCATGAGTCCATCATGTGCTTCATATGATTACTTTTCATTGTCAAAGTAAAAACTATTTCCATCATAATAGACACAGTACACCCATATTCTATAACAGAAAATCTTGTCATGGAATGAAGATAACTAATCCATACCAAGGATGATGTTTTAAGGACTTGACTCTATCCCTAATAGGTTCTAAAAAAACCATCACCTCCAAGGGTAAAGTCACATTGTCGACATAGAATTGTGATCATGGAGCCTCTTCTGGTAGGTGTATCCAAGCGTAATGTTAGATTCAACGATTCAACTAGAATCTAAAGGTCTCATAAATGATACATGGTGAGATAGAAATGACTAGAACCTATGTCTACCGGTATGAACTCTGGAGTAAAAAAGACACATATAATACCTCGAATCAATCCTTAAGCACATGGTTCATATGCCTCAACTGCATGTAGATTTACCCACCTCTTTCCTCCTCATCCCTTAGCCTGAAGTGGACCACCTGAAGGTGGTTTTGGTAACATGTTGAAACATGGACCACCTCATAATTCTCTACAAAATCATATCTCAATTTTTCAGCCCTACAGAGATGTCTTCTCCTACTGGTGAATCTTCCTCAGCGGTCCATACACAGTCTCCCTTTCAACAACATAGCATGTCAGACAATATCGAATGGGATGTACCCTACCATCACATGAATAGAACCGCCTTTATCTAGAGTAACTGGGCCCAACCATTGAGCTATGAACTACAGGTCCTATGTCCTAGGACCTCATCCTAAAATATCTCTCATAGCTCGATCCCTAAAAATGATGTCGGCTACCAACTACATAGGTATCTACACCTTTTTATCCCATTTTGACTATCATTGATTGTCTCTACTCATCCATGAATCATTCAACCACCAGATTCCGCTCAAGAACCCCTGCATAAGTATAAATTCACAAAGTGATAATGATGGCTCATATATCTCTACACAAACCTATCTCAATGTTTTGATACCTAGTGTAATGATCTCAAACCATATCCATTGAGTTCCTTGAAAGTTTGGTGAACCTTGAGGAATAATCATCCATTGTCATTATACCCTGCTGAAGCTGAAGGATCTCATGTATATGCACATCTCTTAGAGTAATGGGTGAGAAATGTTCTACAAATTGGTATTAAAATACTGTCCACAAAAGATTCACCTTTTCGTGAGTCTGTGTAACAAAACTCCACTATCACCCCCCTATTCCATGTAGAAGGATCAGCACTAGGACCACCATTTAGTCTTCTAGTTTCTGGACTAGATAGAAAACTCAGGTCCCTGCCTTAAGCCAGTCCTTATTCACTTGAGGGTCGGGCTCACCTCAAAAATTGTGGGGTCTTTTTCTCTAAATCTCATGGATCACGGTTAGCATACACTCCTTGTCTGATGGTACTGTGGGTACCACATGATCATCCACACGTGGTGGTATTTCTACTATTCCTCCTAGAGGTAAAATCCAGGGAACTGGTCTTTATATCCAATCCTCATCACTGAGGGGGTAATGCTTGTGATCAAGCTACTAAATCCTTGCTAGTATGCATCACAGATGCATCCTGTGAGGAATGAAGATGTGCCATAGTCAATGAGTATATTTTGAGAGTTCACTTAAGAAGAAAATGGAAACCAAAAACAATTCATATATGATTAATGTACATTTATTTTCCCTGAATCCAAGGTACTCATGTACATAGTCAAAAAGAAGGTTATTAATGTCCTGGTGTATGGATACGTCAGTTGTCCCTACAAACACTAGAGTCCTTTGATTGAAATCTGAACTCAAAATAATTTACTCTAATTACACAAAAATATCATATACTCATCATCTGATATAAAACATGTCCTTGATACCACTCTATCACGACCCATCCCAATGGCGCATGTATCGTGACATCCAAGCCTGCCTCTAATTGGACAAGGGTTTGTGACTACCTCTGAGTAAGCATATCACTTACATGGGAGGAATTTCTTAAATATCTGTATGCACCCACACATCTCCCTATATTCACCAACACATCTTAAATCCAAAAAATGAAATTTTTTAAAAAAACCTCTACGAACCAAATTCATGCATACCACTATATCCAAACCAATGGAGTATGAAAAGAATGAAAAGTACTTTGAAATTGGACCAAATACAAGCCCACCAAAAATAAGTCTATCACACAAGTCCAACCTACAAAAAATGGTATGAGGACTGCTGTCTATAGCTTTAGGAATGCACCTCATCTTACCTGGTCGCACAATGCTCTGTCTGGTCCTTGTCTGTCTAGAACACTGTCAAATGTTTTCTCATCTTCACAAGACACGATATGAGCATAAAAATCCTGTAAATGGGTAAGTGTAATAATACTTAGTAGGGCTCCCCAAAAATAAAAAGCAATACACAATAGAAATATGCATTCAATTATAAACAGTATAGGTATACATCTTATATGAAAACAATATCCAAATATAATCAAACCAAGACACATCATTCTAGAGGTAAATCACAAGTACTATATACCATAACTAGGGATTTAGCTCGAATATTTCTTAAACCACTCATCCGAGAGAATGAACTCCTTATTATGATAGCACTGATGATGTCCATCTGAAAAGTATTTTTTTTTCGAAAACTTCTATGAGAGAGAAACACATATAGATCGGAAGAGGGATCAGATACATTAGATGAGGATCATATCCAGGTCCATGGGGGTGATACCAACAAATCCATCTAGATTAACTCGCTAAGTATAGGACTGATGTCGGGTAGGATTGACCATGTCAATACCAAGAAATATACATAGGTCATGTAGATGAATATAGGATCCCACACCGAGCCTCTCGAGGGATTCTAAATACTCTATCAATGAAGTATTTATAAAGTTATAATACTCCTATGAGTATGAAATGATACCGACCTACATCATGGAATAGATAAAGGGAATGAACCCTGTTGAAACTTCTCCAAGATATGGTTGACAAGATATTCAATCCAGGTAGAAAGGGGTACACGACATGTAATAGAGTCACAATTCATTTACTTTTACCTCAATTAATGCTCATGTACAGTGGCCCATGTCATTCTAACTATGTCATGTAGAAGATTGTTACACAACATGTATAACAACTCACACGTCATGTCCTTCCAATCGGGTTCCACTCATGTACTCTGTCCATGTGCTAGTACATGGCGTCCACCCTTGTATATCTTCTTGTGTACCAGTACATGAGGTATTCCATGTACCTAGCCCAGGCCATGTCATGAGGGAGAGTACATGCTGTTTGGGAAAGCTGTGTACTCCTCCCCATGTACATGTACTTCCCTAGTACACATCAAGTTATCCAGGAGGAATTCTACATGCCGTCTGATATGGGTCACACGTTGTGTGCAATTTAATTATCCCTCGTAACCCTAGCCACCAATCAGTGGGGCCCACACTTAGTCTGATCCATATTACACACCATGCTATTTTCAATTTTATGGATTCCTACGTTCTTCCTTTGTATGCCTCTGTTAATATCCCAAATTTCATTTTGGTTATCTATTCGTTAAGAAACATCAGATCGAGGGTTGCCTCATAACTATAAAATTGAATTGAGGTGTTTCGAGCCATCGATTGGATCATAAAACCACATTAAATCCATCGGACAAAAACTGCCTGAAGAACACTATCTCTTGAATTTCCTTGATTCATCCATATTCATCTTCAACACAAATCAATTAGATTATCCTGGTCTTGGATCTTCCATTTCGGATCATCAAGGCATGAAATGAAGGTGCAACTATCAATAATTCATAAACCCATGATGAATGATAAATGCGTAGAATATATGGTGTAGAAAGGCATAATGGACGAATTTGATGAAAAAACGTTTATTGGTTTTTTTCATCGATATGTTACCCTAAGAATGATCAATTATCAAAATAATAATAAACCCCATAAAATATCACAATTATTGCTTATCCCACAAGAATAATCAACCCGTATATCAACCTTCTCATTGGTTAGTCTGCGTTCGTCACTAAAATCAATAATGGGGAAATAAAACCAAATAACACATCTTACTAGTGGGTTAGATCACTTGTTGTGGAATATCTATTGATTCACAATCATCATTGGTGAGATCCTTCAAGAATGGCGTTCGTCGATCATTTATCTCGGCTTCCGTCATCGTTCTCCATTGAGATTACTATCCATGTTTCTCTCTAGAGCCTCCAAAATATTTCTAGGGTTATGAGCCTAACACTGGACCCCAGATTGAAGGATTATTTAAAAATAAGTGAAATTTTGTCGACAAAACATTAAAATAAAATAAATTCAAAATTTATTTTATTTATTAAAATCACCGAAAACTACTTTTCAAATCTGACCTACACCGACCGAAGTTTCGTCGCACTTAGGGTAAATTCACTCCTAAGAACACAATGTTTCCCTTGAATTTATGATATTGGCTCCAGTTTTTAATTTATTCTACTTTTTTAAGAATAATACTCATGTATGATATTTATTATATTTAATATATTTCAAATATTTATTCTTGTCACACTGGACTTTGGAATCGCACGCCGTCTCAGCGCCTAGTCTCAAATTTAATCCATATCATGTTTAAAAATTTTAGAGGGAAAAACTTGGAAATTATGAATTTATTTTATTAAAAGAATTAATTTTTGAAGTAATCATATCAAAATGAAAAATGTGTGAAATTTTGGATTTTCTAGAAATGGTTGACTTTTTAGTGAATAATGAAAATATACATTTTTCCAATATTAAATTTATTTTCATTAAATAATTTAATTGGAATGACTCATTATATTTTGGATTTATTATTAATATGATATAGGATATATTTGATTCATATTTATATAATTTATTACATTTGAAATAAAAAATTTCAAGATATTGATATATGTTAGTTTTTATAGTTAAAACACAATTTGCTAAAAATTATTTTTCATATAATTTTGTGAATTTATATTAAAAATCATTTATAAAAAATTTCAGAATTGGAAAATAAAAAATGGATTCTATATATAGAATAAAGAGTTTAAAAATTTTTAAATAGTTAAAATTTAATTATTGTCATTATTAATAGTAACCATATATAATATGTGTCTACTCATTAAGCATAGAATCTGTAAAATTGGGATAAAAAATTAGTTTAAGGCTTTAATTTTTTTATAATGTACTATTATCCTATATTAAAAACGGTTTTCTAAAATTCTAATACAATTCTCTAATATATTCCCACATGGTTCCACTTTTCTTTGATATTGACCTTTATATTACATTATGAAAAAAAACTCACATTACTCATTTTAATAACTTCAATATTATTCCCTACAGGTAAATAGAGGTTATTTTTAGTTTTAAATGTTCATTTGAAATAAGAATTAATTTTATTTATCAAGATAATTAATTTTTAATATTTATTGATTGAATAGTTACCTTAAATTTTTACCAACAGTGACACAATATTTATTCAATTAATAAAAAACAAAATAAATGTGTTTTAAAATATTAAAAGTAATAGGAATTGAAAAAAATTTGGTGTCAAATTATTTTTATATATGAATATATCAGCCATGGGATGTGCAAGAGGATTATATTATAATTAAATCATTATATTAGGTGTATTTAATGTGAAATTAAACAAATTTTATAAATAATGCCAATAATCCAATTTTATGAAAATATTTTTTAATTAAGTTATATAAATATCATAAAAATCATTAAATAAGAAAAAAAGGATATGATACTGTCCAAAATTTCATCATGTGGCTATGTATGATCCAATTTTTACATTATAAGTACAATTATAACCCTGTAATTTTGTAAAATTCATTATTCCAATAAAGAACTAAAATGGTAAATCATGATGTTAAAAAAAATAAGGTTTACAATGATACCAAAAACTATCTAAATTTTATAGGCACATAAAATTTCAATAATATCGATTTTTATTTGAATAATTGTTCCTTTTTGAGTTATTCTTTAGATTGAATTAATTATGTTTTATTATTTTTCAAAAAACCAAGGCATTCCATTCCCTCCTTTATAAAAGGACACTATTTATATCAACTATTCAAACTATTTCAGTTCATAAAACTCACAAAACTACATATTTACCTTATAAATATACCTAGAAACTAGGAATATTATTTGGGGTTCTTAAAATGCAATTCCAAGGGTCCTTATGAAGTAATCTAAAGGAAATATACTGAAGAGGAGGCAAATATCTTTAAAAAATCATTCAAATTTCATTGTTCTTCTACTTGATTTTTATCTACCCATAAAAAATAACCACAATAGTATCATCAATATATTTATATGTTTTTTATGATAAAACAACTTTTTATCTCATTTCTATCATTTCAAATGAAAAAACATCACTCAAGTGTACGTACGGCTTACCATCTATATATAGTGGTGTTGTTCAATTATCTTCACCATCTTTCACGTGTGATTATAAAGACATAACTAAATAATAAATATGATATTTATGAAATAATAATACATAATAAATTATAATATAATATATACCCTCTTACCTTCCAATCTGATGGAAAATGGTATTGTCCCTCATGGGTCTGTGTGACTACCACCTCCACATAGCAATTTGATACTTTTTTTCATTTATGATGCACATGAATGATAGAAGGATATATTTAATGAGAATATTAGATATATATGATATAAAAGTGATCATATAAGTTGGAATTATTATTTAACTTGTATTCGGTCCATCCATATAAAAGTGAAAAAAAATTCATGTGTACGTACGACCAACCATCTCCATGAACATTTTAATTCATTTTTATAAATTAAAATTTTATGCATGAATCTATATATATATATAATTAATATATATGATATTAACATAATAATTAAAATTTTGGATATTATTTGACCATAATCAATGTTCAAGGACCCGATCTTGCACAATAAGATATACATGAGAAGAAAAATAAGTTAAAACTTGAAAGAATGATAATAATGATGTATTTTTAACAAAAAAGTGACAATATGTTATAAGAGTACCATATATGATATTATAAATATTTATATAGTTCAATTATAAGTTAATAACATGTTTAAAACCATTATATATAATTTTAAAGTAAATAAATCTTTTTGAAAGTGTGAGCTAAGAGATTTCAAAACTCAATATTTATCATTGGGTTATATCACTTATTTTTTTTTCTTTCAAATTATAACATTATGTATGTTATAACCATTGAATATATTATTCTTTATATCCATTTTTATGTATATTTTAATTTGATGCACCTAATAACATCATTTCATAATTCTCACTTCAATGATATGATCTTTTTAAGAGGTTTCTTAACTCAACTAAAATTTATTGGGTTATACTTTTATGTCACTTACCATTTTATACTATTATTATGTGTGAAAAAACCTATTATTTTATTATGATTTACTTAAATTTTATATTTTTATTTTTATTTGTGAAGTATAATCCCTTCATTGATTATTTCCCACAACAATTGTATGATCATTATAAAAGATTTCACAATTTAATTTATTTTCATTGGGTTATATTACTTATTTATAGTCTTTGATATTCTAGGATAATGTGCATAATATCCCTTTATTATTTTATGTTGTATTAATACTTATTTTATTTTTATATTAATTAGATACTCATAATAATTATATTTTTTAATTATCACCTCAATGGTACATTTTTTGTATCTTTTTAAGGAGTTTGGGAGGGTATTATGGTCCCATGAAATGGTGCAAGTGTGCCTTTTGGCAGTGGAGATGACTCTTTTTTGTGTTATAGGTTGTTTGGGGTTTGATGGTAGATGATTCACAGATGGGTTGTTCTCGTGTTATATTAAGTGGCTAGATAATCATTCATTTCTTTATAGTTTATTTTCTTCTAATTTTTGTCTTAGGAAATTGTGTTTAATGGAATAGTTATGTTATTTTGAGAACAATCTTCTTAATTCCTGAATTTGGTAGTTGTTCCTACTTTTTGCAGGTGTTGCAGGGTCAGATACCTCAAAATAGGGATGAGTGTCCTAACACCCATCACCCATTCATCATTACAAATGTTTTATAGATATATGGGTACTCGTTAAAATGTTTTTTTATGATGTTTTAATTTGGAGACACATCAAGTTGATAGTGTAGCGAATGCCTCACAAGTGTCGTCAAGTTGGCAGTTTGACAGAGAGATGGTAGTGTTGGCCCTTATCATTTTCTCCTCCTCCCAACAATTAGTATAGGATATAGGATTTCTCTTTCATTTTTTTGGTCCATCAGGGTGAAATTCTTGGTAGGGAGGGTGTTTCATCAACTTAGACAATAATCACTACTTTATTTCATAATTGGCGGATAAGACCTATGACTGGTAATTCTTATGATATATGTTCCTTGTTAGGCATTCGGGTCCATGTAAGGACCTTTGGTCATGTTTTTTAGGATGGTTTAGATATGGTTCATGTAATGGTTTTACCCATTTCCCGGTTTTAAAATGGACTATATATTCATTATGTTTAATAGTAGGGGATCAACCCTCAACCTTTTCTAAAAAAATAATTTTATATTTGTAAGAGGTTTTTTAACTCAATTTATATTCCTTGGGTTATTTTTTTACCTCATTTACTATTTTGTTATATGACTATGTAGGAAATTACATTTTATTTTATTATTAAATATTTCAACATTTGTGTAGTTTTAATTTTTTACACATAATAACTTTGTTGATTAAATCTCACTTCAGTGGAATTATTTAACATAGGATTTCCTCTCAATTTTCACTCAGTTGAGATATATTTGATATTACATCCCATTTAACTTCAGTTTTGTGTGTATATATATATATACAATTTTAAATATTGAAATTTAATATATAGATATATATATATTCAACAATATTATCATTTGAATTAAATTTTATCTTTCGAGGGGTAGAAATTTGAATGTTACCAACGAGGTAAAAATTTATTTTACCATCCCATTTTTTAGGATTGTTCATAAACTAATTGAAGAAATATTATAATATATACTTCATAAACATCAAATATTTTATTATCCTCTATATATTTAAAGATTTACAATGTTTTCTTCCAACTTTTCATCCCTATTGAATACCAATCATGGAAATAAATGTTTAAAAGAAAGACTGATCTTATTTCTCTTTCGGTCGGGTGCATTTTTACTCCATTCCAATTTTTAAAAAATGTGTTTCACAAAACACATTTTATTATATAGGTTATTCAATAATTAAATTAGGTATTATTTTATTATATTTAAATTTTGTGAAAGGAATCATTGATTTTTTTATAAGGTCATTTTTAACATTAATTATAAAATCCAAAAGGATTGACTCTTTTTAATGTATATAACATTAACATTCTTTTCTACCACTATAACTGTTTTATAGTATTTAGCTTCTTCTATAAGTTTTTTTTTATTTTAGAAGTAAAAAACATTCTGGCAATATTATTTTAATTTTTTATTGAATTTCACTTCATTTTCTAAAGGATATCATATTTTTACCAAACATATATTTCTAAATAATTGATCGTAATATTTTATATATTATTAAATTTGTGGTAATTATATTTCTATTAAAAAATTAAAAATCTTCTAAACATTTAATATTATGTTTATCTTAAATATCTATATTTTTTGTAATGTATATGATTATTACCTAATATGTATTCCATTTCTAAATATGATGTTTTACTTTGTTTGATGTTTTATTAAATGGGGAAATATTTATAAGATGTAATCTTTACATAATAAGGATATTTATTAATGAGGAATTTATTTTAGTTATTATATTAATCTTTCAATATATTAAGAATTCATTAGAAATTTAGGTATAGGTGGGGCACAAAATTATATATCCCTCTGATGCATCAATGAACCTCATGGGAAGAATCAATTGGTTATCCTTGTTATATAGGGTTTTGGGTTATACCCATTGAATAAACTATATTGGAAGAAGTCCATGGTAGTAAATAGATCATGATGTTTGAGATCATGATGTCTAACATTATTAATTTACTTTATATTGAATTTTTTTTTCTATACATGAGATTTTTGTAATCATTTTTTATGAGGATTTATTACGAGTTAAATTTATTTATTAAATGGTGTTTCTTTAAGTTATTTAGTCTTCAAAATTGATCAATTTATTTATTCAAGATAGTTTTAATGTACGTGACCCATACAGAGAATATGATCTCATTATTAATTTTTTTACCTTTTCCTATTATATAAATAATTAATCATTGAATATGATCAAGGATAAAAAATATTTACTTTCACAAGTTCTGTATTTTATTTCCAATTTAATATGGAAATGATGTATCAATCTAGTTCATCATGACTACTAAACAGATTGTTCATTTGGGATGGGATCCCTTATGTCTTATGATAACGTAATGTGATAGAAACCATCTAAGGGTTACTGGAGTTTTTGTTGCTAAAATATGGAAATTTTTATCTTATTATTATAGGAATCCATTTACTATAATTGTGGGTAGAATCTCACTATTGATCATCAAAGCACTAGAAGTTCCTCAGAATTTTATTATTATCCTAATAATCCCTCATTCATATAGGCTTAGTAAAATAATTACAACATAATGAAATATGATATTCTATATGAATGACTTTAATCAATGATGGCTTTTATCTAGTACACTATAAAAAAATTATATTAAATTGGAAGAACTTAAAGAAACAGTAAATAAAAAATATTAATATTGAACACTAACATTCAGAATAATTGTTTCTTATAAATTCATACATATGATGCTCGATGTGTTGGTATTTTTATAGACAAAATTGTAAAAGCCCCAATGATCGTATTTTCCAAAACTTAGGATTGGTGGTAATAATATCACGTGTATCTTATTTATTTGGACTGATCATTTTTCATTATCTACCTATGTCTCTGATTAGCACTACTATAATTCATTAGAAATCCAATAAAATTAACCTATCATTGAATCTTGATATCATCATATTTTCATAAATTATTCACATTTATGGTATTTCATGAATTAGTTACCAAATAATCATCCTATAAAAATACAATAATTAAATAAAAACTTATGTAAGATTATTTTTGAATTAATTAAATTATATTTTCCAAAATAAAGATGTTGGAATGTACCAATCTGAAAAATTATATCCTGTATACTCAAAATTTAGTGGAATATAATAATGGTCCTCAACAACATGTTTAATTCTTCTGATTTTGACACAAATCTCAGAAATATACTTAGAAAAATAATTCAGTATATGACTTATATTTATTTATTATTTATTTTAGACTATAAGTCTTTAAAATAATCAATATGGTCTATATTTATATCAATTAAACCCTCTTTTCATTCGTTATATTTGATGATAGTTTGATGAAAAAATATAAATTCCATATGAGTTTTGAATTTTATTGTCTATGAATAATAATATTCAACCATATTCCTTGTTTATTTTATATCTTATTTATTGTATTTTTATTCTTACTTTCATTTCCTATCCATATATAAAATTATTTCAAGGGTACGATACTTGTGAATTATTTTTGAATAATTAATAACCCCAGCCTATTATTATTTTCTATCATGGAAACCTCAAAAACATTTGAATTACTTTTACCCACATAGAAAAAAATTAAAATAATTTAACTCAAAATTATTTTTACCATTTTGAGTAATCATACAACCAGTGATAAAAATTTATCATTAAAATATTCATTTATATTTATTCATTGTACAAATTTATGTTCCCCATGGCCAATAAATGCATCTATTTTTGATAAGAAACTTGAAACTCTCTTCCCTTATTTCTAAAATAGTCCACTAATATAAATTCAAGTCATTAGGAGAAGTTTGATGTAGAGATAATTCTTCAAACACTAAAACTATCTCCATATTAAATGTTTGATGTCTTTTTAATGATTGGATGATTATGCCTATGGATTTAATATTTTTACCAGTAACTCATATTGATCCTACTAAATCAATTATTCCATTGAACAAATCAATGATGATTCCATTTCAATACATCTATATGTCTTACATTTTATATCAATTTTTTTCACCTAAAATATTATATCACTGTTATTAATGTCGTAAAATTTCACTTACATAGTTATAAATAATATTTAACTCATTTCCTTCACAATTATATTATTTGAGAGGTATCAATATAATAAAATTTAATACTTTATATCCATATTGAAATAATTCTTGTCCAATTAAGTCAAGGGAATGCCCACTATATCATTAATTTAAATTTTAGGTATCTGTGAAAAATAAATATTCATGCCCATATATCATAAATATACTATCATTTTATGGATCTGTATATAATAAGTCATCTCGATAAATATTTGTACCACATTATTTTTTATAAAATTTCATATGTCAATAATTATTTATATTTTGATCTCATTATTTAAAATATTCAATAATAAATTAACATTTATATTTAATATTAATTTTTGTGACTTGGTATCAAACACTTTGAGAGGGGGTATAGTGTGAATCTTGGTTTAACATCTTTTTACAAAATTATATTATTTTAAATGTTTAGCTATGTATGAATAAATAATAAATATGTTCAGAATATACTAAAAAGAAATAATTCATTACATGAATTATAAAACATATAAGAAATATGATTTTACATGATTTTCCTAATGGTATGTGTCCATGGAACATACAGATAATAATATTTTAGTGTAGAAAAGGATCATTATTTTACTATTACGTGATTAGTTATTTTTATTTATCCACCACAAATTTCAATGATCACTACATTTTATTATATCTCTACTCACCATATTATAAAATTATTACATGAAAATAATCTCATAAGAAATTATATTGAAAATAAAAGTTATACTACAGTGACTTTTTCTCATAGTGTTCGGTGGAACCAAAGCTGGAATATATTTCTATGGAATTAAAATTGGGGTGAATTTTAATTTTTTTACTTGAATTAAATATTTTCATGAATTTGAACATAGAAAAAGAATTATGAATGAGCTAGTGGTTATATAGAGCTTTTTTAGCTATGGGTGTTTTAATAAAGTTGGTTGTATAGATACTGTGATAATGGGACCACTATGTACCGGATAATTGGGCAACAGTTATTAGGTGAGGTCATGGTGATTCTATAATGTTATATAGATACCACTAGGTTCTCAGTGTTAGGGTAATAAGTAATCATTTGGGCTGTAAAGATGGGGTATCCTTCTATGATATGTATTAGCTACCTAGTGGTAATGTATTAAGTACGTAGTAGATCCCATAGTTTTGTTATAATGGGGAAAAATGTTGCATTTTGAATTTTTAAAAAAAAAACACAATCTCTATTTGATAGTAATCATGTTTAGATGGGTGGATCCAAGGGAGCCCAATCATTTTTATCTTTTTTCCTCTACCTTTTATAATTCAATCTATGTTATTTAAAGATTGATCTTTTCATAGAATAAATTTTTTCTCCTCCCTAGACACTCATTCATTTTTCTTCCTATACTCCTTTAGTTTTGGTTAAATCGTGTTAATAAAAAAGTTTATAGTGGATGATACTATATGAGGAATAAGAATGAGTAATGGAAAATGATTCAATCATTTTACTTAGAGGAAATATTTTTCTTTGATATTCCTTGTATTTTGGTCAATTTACAATAAATGTTTTGATGAATTGGACATTGATAATATGTACTTGTATATATCGTAATCTTAGGATCATGGTGAAAGACATTTACTACCTATTTCATGATAATTTGTTTGGGTATATTCCATTTGATGAGAATTAATGGTTTATGTATATATGAATAAATTATTTTAAATAATTATGAATCTTAATATAAATTATTTCTAATTAATTATTAGGTTTATGTATTGTGATATGTTCATGTAGATAATTTTAGTGACTAATTTATATTTTTCAAGGATGGATTGGGAAATACATATGGGGATAAATCTATTGTGATGTTGGTAGTTCATCATATTACTTACATTCTATTTAATTTTCATTTATTTTTTGGAATATACAAGGGGTATTTGGGTTTGATTGACCTCATATTTAACTAAGGGTGGTAATGCATCTTTAGGAGACTAATATAGACCTAGTATGGATTTGGTGGAAATTAAAATATGGTTTTCTTGACTTTTGGGGTTTTCTATGGAATCTTTGGGTGAGGTGTTTAGTTATTATGGGTGAGGGGAACACAAGCCATATCTATCATTTGGTAAGGACTTGATTAGGCTATTTATTTCTCATAATAGGATTTATGATGATCCTTTGGGAGTATAGGACTATGAAGGATCCATATAAAGGGTTTCTTGGTAATCTATATATAAATAATATTTTCTAAGAGGGGTACTAGAGGGGATCAATTATAATGATCCACTAGCTAGGTAACCACATGAATGGTGACTTAAGAGTTTATAATGGGTTAATTCTATTAATTAGAGGTGTACTAGAGAATTTTTTTATATTTGGACAAACAACGGAAAGGATTTTGTGGGTTGTAATTGATGGTAATTCATTGATGTGTCATATATACATTTTTACGAGATTCTCCCTAGGGGATTTGATTGTGGAAGGGAGGTAAACCAAATTTAATTATGACTCATTGTCCTAAGATACTTTGTCTTGTGTTATATCGATTACTATGAGATGTTGGTGATGGTGATGTGAAATAATTGTGTAAATAAATACTGTTATTGAGATATAAATTACATTAATACTATGGATGGTGAGACCATGGTTAGTTATTCTATCAATCTATTTGATGTGAGAGAGATTATTGTTATTTTTTATACTTTTATAATCTATATTCAATAAATTTAATATAAAAAAGGGTGTTTGTTGAAAATTAATAAGATTTAATTTATTTAGGTGGGATATACATCCCACTAATAGATTATTCTATTTGGAATAAACATCTAATAGAGATTTTTTTCCCATGTGGGAACACTTCCCCTAGAGTGGGGTATTGATACCTTATGCACTACCCCATCAGAGGTGTTTTTAATTTTTATTCATGGTACCTAATATATGTTTAATGGATGAAAACACTTCTCTTATAGATATGTTTCTAAGTGTAATTCAATTATTCCGTAGAGATGATCCAAGGGGGTTGACTAAAACCTAATTTGTGTTTATAAACACTTCTCTTTATGAATGAATGATACTTTTATTTTTACAGTATAATAAACTTTCTGTTTATTTTGCAATAAGATATGTTTCATTACATAATATTACACATTATAAAACCTGCCCGAATAGCCTGAAGGCCTTCATTTTTATTGATTTTTGATAACCCCCATTTAAAGGGATGAGGGGGAACCCTTACAAGGCCCATGGGCTCAGAGATTACATGGCATGTAGGCTTAGGAGATTACATGACCCGAAGGTCCTAGGGAATTCAACCACACTATCTATAAGAAACCACCCCCTCCCCAACATTTGAATCATGATAGTAGCTCTCCATCTTCGCATGGTCGTCTATCTAGGCTTCCCGTGCAAGCACATGCTAGTCCTGAGGGCATAACTGTACCCTATAATTCTAAAAAATCCATTTGGCTCTGCTCTGGTGAGTGCACCTGCTCTGAATCCTCTTCTGGGGATCCTCTTCTGCGTGTGGCCCAAAGGCCTTGAAGTGGCCCAAAATCCCTACTGACCCAACGTCCTGGGTGGGCCGAAAGCGTTAAGGACTGAAAGCTAAAATCGGTGGCCCATGGTGAATAGTTCCAACTACTATAGACCGAATAGTACCTGCTACACTAACTACTATAGTACCCGTAAAATGTACAGTACTGCTACAGTACCTGCTACAATAACCCTAAAATATGCCTCAACATGGTTTTGAACCTGGGTCTTGTGGATGCACTTAATATAACCTCACCAACTAGGCTGAGGCTCATGTTCCTGGATAAAAACTGGTAGATTGATAATTCTAGTATCTTTGGGAATTAGGTACATTACATAACAACATAAAATATTAAATACATCAAATTTATTGAAAACCTCCTTAACATTATCGTAATATTCCATGGCTCTAAAAAATGCATGAGTTAACTTGTAGTCATACATAAGAAAGGGGTGAAATATAAAGACCGGTTGGGGAATCAGCAAGGAAGTAGGTAAAAATCCTTAAAAAATACACATATCAATTAATAATAAATATAACATGAACAATAAGGAATGATATAGCACTATAATAATATCATTGGAAATTTGGTGACAATATAAAACACTACCACAAAAACATAATTGAAGGCTAAATTCGAATACATCATGATAGAAAAAGTGACATAATGGTATCAGTTTCACTCAATATCGCAACATGAAATATCATGATACTATACATTACCCATTTCTTTAGAGTGCTATAAAATTTCAGGACACCTCTAACATTCATTTCATTCTCACACTTAAGTGTGTAACATAGATTATACAACATGGATTCAGTCATAATCATAATTCATTACAAAATCAAGGAGTGTGGAATAAAAAAATGTATTTCCCACCTCAATGAAGTATATTATTATAATTTTGAACACCCTTGACATGAAATGGGTACGTTATCCACTACAAAATATTTTTTTCATGGAAAAATCATGGAGAAATTTAGGAAGCATGAAAACGTCACATAAAAAATCAAAAAATTGGTTGATGAGATGGAAGAGTGTAACTAATAATTTAGAAATTAAATGGTTAGTAATATTTACATTTCAATACATATCCCAACATTATGAATTAGAAATATATGACATAAGATAATAAGGATACTTGGATAAGATGAGAAAGAGAGGAACCCTTACATGAGTGCGCGAATCCCAATGTTTTCAAGGAGATTTTTGAGATCTTATGGTTATCTTTGAAATATTCTAGGGAGGGTAGGAAGTAGTAATTAATTGATCAAGGGAATTTTAGTGAAGCTAAATAGAAGTTTAAGTGTGTTTATAAAGTAAATATGTGGGTATTTCTTTATTATTTCTCAAACTTAGGGTTTGAACTCTATATAATAATATAATAAAAATAAAAATCCTTCCAATTGTCTTTATTATGGTTTCTAAAAAATGGGATAGGTTTTCATTATTTCATATATGAAATCGTTTATTTTAATGAAATAATACATTTTCCCATGTGGAGGTGAGTTATACTCTTAATGAAATAATTTCAAAACGTTAAAATATATTAATGGTTTCGGAGGAATCATAATAGCATTATAAAATTAGTAAAATAATAATAGGATCTAATTATTTTAAATTTAAAACATATATTGTTTCATTTATACCTTTTACTACATTTATTTTATCATTATTAGGTCATTATTATTTCATAATATAGAATGAAGAATTATACGATACATAATTTTAACCCGAAAATTCAACTACATTAGAAATTTATGAAAAAATAACCATTGGATAATTTCGATATTCTACTTCAAAAAATAATATTAATTTTATATAATTTTTTTAAAATATGTAAATTTTAACTTTTAAAATAAAATTTACATTTATTATTAAATGATGGGGTTTTTGACAACAACAGTTTTTAAACCCTCATTAAATTTAAATATGAATTCATAAAAATTATATGATAATTTATATTTAATAATAATTATTTAATATTAATATTTTATTAAATTATTATTTATTTCAAAAATCCATTAATTCACAAAAAGAAGTTCCTTAATTTAATTTCAATATTAGCCAATAATATAATTTATGTTTTATTGTATCGAAATAAAAATCATTTATAAAGTAGAAATAATAGGGTAAAAATATATTAATTATCCACTAAAAAATATAAATACTTGTATTTCTAGGGACTTGATACATATCTCTTTATTACAGAAGGATATTCACAGAGGTTAAGTTGAGAGATGGAAATACTTTCATGGGTTCATTTGGCATACATGATTTGGGTCTTGATCTCGATGAGATGGAAGTTATCCTGTAAATGGTTTTTCTAATCCTTGTGTTTGTTTATCCAAGATAGGTATTGGTCAAGGAAAAATTCCAGTGATGATATCTCCCATAGAAGCTAAAATAAATGGGATTCAAAGTGTATGATCCTACTAGTTGAGTTCATCACTTCCTTAGTTTATTTCAATATGATTTGTTGAAACCATATATATATACTAATCATATGACAACTTTTCAATGACTATATAATCAATGGTAAAGATGCTTAAAATTATTTTAAATATGATAAAATATAATAAAAAATAATTTCATTTGTTTTCCATATATATATTACATAATAACACAATTAATTAAATTGAATGGGGAATTTTATTTCTAACAATTTCGGTCGATATAGCCTTCCCCCATAAGACCTTTTTCCCTCCATTTTTTCCCACTCTAAAATAGATTAAAGTTTCTATGTTTCATCGCCTCCCCAAATTCATGTGTCGCTTCATCAAACTTGTGGTTCATTAAAACAGTTTAACATAGAGAATTTTCCTATTTTGTAGAACATTGTCACTATGAACAAAGATCATAAAATTTTATTCCTTATCCAAGATGTCAGTCTATTAAGTAACCACCTTTATATTGAGTACATATGAGGGGTTTTAAATACTTTCTTAAGTGGGATCCATGTAATACATCATGTAATTCAGATAGGTTAGTTTAGAGTATAAGTTGGTAAGCCATCGCTCTGATGTGATCAAAGATATCAAAGTGGTCGATGTATCTTGGAATAAGATTTCTCTTATTCCCAAATCTCATCACTTTATTCCTTGAAGATATAGTGATGAATTCCATATCTCTAACATAAAACACTAGATTTCATTAGTGATTGTCATCAAATCTCTTCTATCGACTATGAACATACTTGATGTGATGCTAAATATTCGAAACCATTTCCACCATTTCCTCACCCATTTTAAGATGTAGTAGTTTTAATTCCCAAACATTATCCTAGCATGAAGTTGTTCTGTATCACTTCCCCTAATGGGCTTCATAGAGATTCATTTGGATTATTGAGTGTAAACTGTTGATGTAAGATAACTCGATCACTTGTATATTTTTATCCATCATCCTTTAAATTACATAGAACATGATCAGACATGTCTTATGTTTTCTGAATAGTCCACTCAAACTAGCCATTAGTTTGAAGATGATAGGTCGTACTAAAGTTTAGCTCAGATTTCAAATCATGGTAAATAATTTTTTAGAACTTGGAGGTGGATCTTAGATCTCAATCAGATACAATTGATTGTGGTACTCCATAAAAATTAAAATTTCTCTAATGTATACCATTTTATGTTTATCCTGTTTGAAGTCCTCTTTAATTGTGATAAAGAGAGATTTCTTTGAAATATGATCCATAATAATCTATATAGATTTGTCTCCCATGGATGTCTTCAGATGTTTGGTGATGATGTCCATGGTGATTTTTTCCCATTTCAATATTGGTATTGTTAATGGTTGTATCATCCCCTTATAATTCTATATTTTAGCCATAATTTTCTAACATATTAGGCATTTTGATGTATATCTAGCGTCTCTATCTTCATAATTTCCCAATAATAGTTCTCTTAAATATCTAGATACATCTTGTTTTTGTCCAATGTGAATTGAGAATGTTGAACAATGTGTATCCTCCAATAGTTCCTTATTTATCAAAGGATTTCAGGGTATACATAGTCGTGACCAAATTATCACAACTCCTTCTTCATTAACATTTATATTACAAGATTTAACTATTCATAATTTTTTCGAAAAAAATTAATTCCCACACAATCTCTTTGATCATCCTTTAACCTTTCCATAAGGGATGGTTGAGCAATCATATGTGAAAGAATTAATGATGTTCCTGCCTTTATGATTTCCATTTCCATCATTTTGTAATCCAAGAATATTGGATCATTCTTAATTATTATCAATGATAAACATTATGGATACTTTCTACATAAAGTTTCTTCCAATTTTTTTAATTTACCTGGTTGATATTGGATTAAGCATTTATAATCCTTAATCATCTCTAGCAAAGTTCGTTGGTGAATATTCTGATCTATCTATGTGAATATATACATGATGATTTTGGGATCCATATATATTTCACACTTATCTAAAAAGAGATAAGGCCTCTATATTTTCAAATCAAACATCATTAAATCCAACTCTATATCATGCATCAGTTAGTTGTTTTTTTCACATTCAACTGCCTAGAATCAGAGTCTATGAATTCGGCATTCTGTGTTAACACACTGCCCAATCCATTTTTCAAAGAATAAATAAATACTAAAAAACGTTCTCCACGTGTTGGTAGCTTATGAAAATGGTCAATGATAATCCACATTTTTATGTCCTTGAGGCTATCTTTAGATTCATCTATCCAACTAAACATGACTCTGTTCAAAGTTATACTGGTTATAGTGTTTTAAATTCATGTGAAATCAATGATAGTAGTCAGATAATCCAAGGAATCTATGGATATCTATCATAGATGTTGGCCTAGGCCACCCATTAATTTTTTCAGACTTTAAAGGGTCCACAAATATCCCATTTATTAACATGAGTTTCCCCATGAATGAGAAATCCTTCTACTAGAACTCACATTTTTTAATTTTCAGTAAGAATCACTTTTCACATCCTATTCAGCATAATACTTAGATACTCCTCATGCGCCTCCTTATTTTAAGAGAATATTTGAATATTTTCTTTAAATACCATCAAAAATAGGTCTAGGTAATCTAAAATGACTCTATTCATCAAGTCTGTTATGATTTTTAGATCATTAGTGAGTCCAAAAGGAATTATTATGAACTCATTGTTCTAGTACCTTCTATGAAAATTAGTCATTGTGATATCCTCCTTATTTACCCTTTCTTGATAATATCTTCACCATATATCAACCTTGGAGAATAATGATTCTCCATGTAGATGTTCAAACAAGTCATAAATTTGTGTAAAGGATACATGTTCTTCATCATGATGTTGTTGATAATTAATACTAATGGAAATTAATCCATCGTTCTTCTTTATGATGATGATGGGTTCATCCCATGGTGAATCACTTCGACGTTTAACCACTTTATCTAGATTATACTGTATTTTTTTATTCATATACTCATGTTCTATAAAATCTATTCTTTATAGAGTCTTAGATAATGATGTTTCCCCAATTATAATCTCAAATGGAAACTGAACCTCTCAGTTATGAGGAAGTCTGGAAAATTCTTCTAGAAATCCATCAGCGTATTACTTTACAATATGAATGTCTTCTATGATGATTAGTTCATTACACACAATAAATTTCGATATATATGCTTTCTCATAGGGAAATAATATCCATGTTTGAGATGTTGGTTCTAAATAATATCCATCATTCTCCTTTCACTTATACAAAATCAGGGGTTGATACAAAATATAGAGACATATCTCCTTATCATGGAAATTTATGGTTGGTCTATCTTTGGAAAGACAAACCATGCCAAAATGGAATCAAATTCCACCAAAGTAAGTATGATAAGGTCCACTTGTATTTTTAGCCCAAATATGTTTTCAAGGGGGAATTATACTTGAGATAAAATAATTTCACATTTTCTATTTTCACTGATATCTCTACTTCTATGCTTTATGGTGGTGTTTTAATAGTTCTAATGAAATTTCATGATATGAAGGAATGCATAAAACTAGATTCAAAAAATTATTTTTTTTTCTAGTTCTGATTGAATAACAATCATACCTATCACCACGTTGTTGTTGGTATCCACCTATGTAGTTGTACTGGTGAAATCTCACAATTTCTCTCTTTGAGGTTGTTGGTAGTATCTTAAAACAATTAGCATAGGGATTTGGATTGAAAATTTCCCATGTACCATATTATTGTGGAAATAAACCATGTGTTGAGGGTAGACTAAAGCATTTGTTTCCTCCTTTGCCTTTGGCAGTTTCTGCTATTGGAAATCGCTAGCTTAGTTCCCTTCCTTCCTAAACCTAAATAATTTCCACATTCACCATAGGAAATTTATAGGGAGATTATTTCCACACCATTGATAATTGGGTTGTTGAAATTTCTTTTCACCATTATTTATATCCATCAGACCCCCAGAATTAAACTCTAATGTATGATTCTTATCCCCATGATACCCTTGAGATCATCCGGTCTCTATTTCATCTTTGTGGGAACAACATAGAATTTCCTCATATCTATCAAAGTCTCATATAGTTAGGGATATTTATATACTAGGTTTTAACCAACCAAAGTAGTGGTGAGCCTTTCATTCAGGTGAAATGGAAAATATGGAGGTGTATCATGAAAGTCTTGTAATGTCTCTCTCATATGTTCTGATAGATTCATCATCTTCTTCCATTATGAAAAGGAAGTGCCTTTTCATTTTATTTCAGTGAGAGAAAAGAAAATATTTATCAAAAAACATTTATTTTAATTCCTTAAATTCCATCGCTTTGATATCTTCATCAATAATTGTATTCCTGATCAGTTTCTACCACTGACCAGCTTCACCCTCGATAAGATAAACTTCCAATAGAACCATCTTTTGTTCGGAACATTAAAGGATGTAGAATATATTATTAATGTAAATGATCCATTTTTCAATGTTTAATGTATTCGATTATCCATTTAAATATGGATTCCTTTGTCGCAAAAAGTACTCAATCACATATCCTTCTCTATTAGGGGGATTTGGAAGCTTTTTCGGATCTAGGTTTCTATTCAAAACCAAAGCCAACTGAGAGATTATCATCATGATGTTTATAATTACTTATCCCATCAGGTTGGGAATCTCATTGAGGGAGTCATCACATTTCCCTTCACATTGATTTTTTATATGGGTCCTCCTATTTTTTCTGTCGATTAAAATAAATGGAAAATTAGGGATGAGAATATTATAAAAATGTTCAAAAAACTAAGGAGGGGTCTAGAGAAATTAAATGGAAAACATATAAATTAAATTTATTTTGTTAACATATGAATTTTAGGTATTGAATATTTATTAAATATGATCTATTTCCTAAAATAAACTCTTATAGAAATTTTTTCCTTTAATAATATTTTGCAATGACGTTATGAATTTACCAATGCATATCCCCCAGGAATGTAAAACTAGGTCCACGGAAAGGCTCGTATTCATGTACCAGGTTACATCTAGTGAAGCCCAAAATATCTTATCAGAGTTGTTACACATATGTTCATATGTGCCAAAACTATGTCCAAATTTAGTATGATGATAGGGATGTATTTTCTTGATAAACCACATACTCTATACTTACAAAAATTAATGTATTTTTTTAATACGTAGAATTATCTCAATGTATTTCTCTAAATTTTTCTAATCATAATCTCAAAAATATGTAAAATTCTATTTTGATACCTACTATAACAAACCTTCTCTTTATTTTACATTAATATGTGACTCAATACATAAAATTACACTTAATATAATCTGGTGTATCAAAAAGTATAGTGTATTTGCGAATTAGGTACAATACATAAAAACTTAAAAAATAAAATACATTATTCATATTAAAAACCACTGTAACATGATTATAATATTCTAGGGATTTTAAAACACCATAAGATAACTTAGTGAAACACATAAGAAAAGGGTGTGAAATAAACCCCAATAATGTAAACATTATGTAATAATGTAAGAAAACTTTAGACAATATGATTATAAATAGGGGATAAAGTAAACATGAAATATAAGGAATGATATATCAAGATAATCATGACATGGGAAATGTTACACCAACATGAAACACTACATCATAAACATTGGTCACTGATAACTACAAAGATATCATGATAGACTAAGTAACATAAATTAATCATGTTCACTCCATTTTCCTACATGATTTCTCATGAAACTAAACATTACCCAATGCATTGGATTGCAATATTATTTTGGGCACACCTGTCAATTTAATTTCATTCTCATGCTTAAATGTTCCACCGAGATCATACGACATGGATTCATTCATAATCATAATTTATTCCACTTTCAAAGAGTTTATAATACATACCTATAATTATCGATTCAAATAATTATTTGAATATAAAGGTGAACACCATTGATAGAATATGGTTATGGTACCCACTACATAATTGTTTTCGAATTGAAAAATCATAGTGAAATTTTGATAGCATAACGATGTCACATAAAAATTCAAAAAATGGTTTGATGAGAGTGAAGGGGACATCCCATAATTCGGAGATGAAATGGTTTTAAATAAGGACATGGAAGTACATATCCCAAAATTATGAATTATAAATAGACGTCATAAGATATGAATGAAACTTGAATAAAGAGAGAATGAAAGGATCCCATACATGAGTGTGTGACTTAAAATGCTCGAGAGGAGCTTCTAGAGATCTTGGGGGAACATGTGAGGACTGTAAAAAGGGGAGGGTAGAGTAACTTTGTGATCCTAGGAGTTTGAGTTAAGATAAATTGGAGCATGGATGGGTTTATATCAGAAATGTGTGGGGATTTCATTATTATTTTCAATCCTTCGTTTTTGGAATCTATATAGTAAAATAACCAAAACAACAAACCCTACCGTGGATTTTTTTCATGGATTATACCTAATGGAGAATGTTTAAATTATTTTATAGGGCCATGTATTGAACATAATAAAATAATACCCCTTCATATGTGGAGTATCTTAATTCTCTTAACAAAATGATTTTAAAAAATTAAAATGTATTAATGGTATTTTAGGATTCATAATAGCTTTATAAAATTAGTCAATTTAACTGAAAAAAATTATTTAAAAAATAATACTTATATTTGGTTATGGATACCTTTTATGTTATTTATTACATCACTTTGGACTCATTATGATGTTATAATACACAGTATATATTTATACGGTATTTAATTTTTTTTAAAAAAAATATTTTCTAAAAAAATTGTTAAAAGATTCACCATTGGATATTTTCAAGGTAATGATTCAAAAAATATTATTCATTTAACTTATAAAAATTTAAAAATTTTCTATTTTTCACTTTTAAAACAAAATGAACATTTATTAATAAATGCAGGGTTTTTTGACAATAACAATTTTCGAACCATTATGAAAATTAAATTTGAGTTCATGAAAATTATATGATCATTTATATATAATAAAAATTATTTAATAATATTTAATTATAAAATTATTATTTGTTTAAAAAATAAATTAATTAATGAAAACATGTTCCTTAATTGAATATGAATGTTACCCAAAAATACAATTTCTATTTTAGTGTATTAAAAAAATCATTTATAAAGTCATAACAATAGAATGAAAGTACATTCATTATTATCCAAAAAATTATTAACATATTCATATTTCAAGTGTCTTGATACATATCCCTTTAATACACCAGAAAACTCACTAACAGTAAGGTGTGAGATATTGATACTTTCATGGGGTGGTTAAGTATACATGCTTGGGGTCGTGATCTCGATGTGCTTGAACTTCTCCTGTAAACAGTTTCACTCATGCTTAAGTTATTGGATCTCATATTGGGAACCATCAATGGAAATTCCCTATGATTTCATCCCCCTTGGAAGCTCTGATAATTGTGCTTCATAGGGCATGATCCTGCTGTTAGAGGCTATCACATCCTTTCATAGTGTCAACTGGATTTGTTAAAACCCTATATTTATACTAATCAAATGGTAACTGTTAAATGACAATATTATTTTAGGTAATGTAGATTAATAGTATTAAAATATGATATATTATAATAAAACAAAATAATTGATTGTGTTTTCTATATCCATATTACATTAAAATAAATTTAATTAAATTGCACGAGGAATTTAATTTATAATAGTTATGGTCGTTACAAGTGTCACGCTCACTTATGTTGACTATTGTAGGTATGTTAGATTTTATAACATTCGATAATGATACTATGTATAATTGGATTGTTTTTAAGACAATATTTTCTCATCATCCATATTAAGAATCTATTTCAATAATGATATTGACTATAGGTATAGTTTTGAAAATATTCCAACAATTATTAACTAAAGTGCATATGTTATATGTAATGTCAACAAATAAAAAATATTATGAATTATAAATGTGTTATTACAACCATGTTTAAATATGTGAGTGGAATTGGGATGGATTCTAACTATTTGATATCTCATGGGATGAATTAAACATTATATCAACTTTATACCCCTATGGGATATGATAAGTTTTACTGAACATTGTCTTTCTCATCCCATGAATAGCAAGAGAAAACATTACTCTATAATCTTATAAAACCAATATGATTTGACCAGTTAGGTTAAATTTTTTTTAAATAATGGTTCAAGGGTTTTCTATGTGGTTTTTTAAAATTAATTAAATTTAGTACATGCATGTGAATATATATATGTTTTATTAGGGTAACTTTTTGTGGTGGCCTAAAATATTTTTTTTCAAACATTAAAGATAAACTCCACCACATATTCTAACCTTTTTATTGGAAAATAATATGATGGAAAGATCATAGTTAAAAGGATAAGTCTTGAGGGCTATGTTGTGATATTGGAAGTATTTTTTCTACAAGGAAAATGATAGTTATTGTGTCTCCTTATTACCTATTTTATAATTTATTTCTTCCACATATGTTTTGGACATGTTAGAAGAAGACATAAAGACACACCAATTCATATACTAAAATTAATGATAACTAACTTATTATGATAGGTAAAGGTTTAAAAAAGTAATTTTAAAAAATTCATTCAAGATTATATTATTATAACTGGTTTTGATGAAAACGTGGTATTTGAGAGAGTTAATTGACCATGTTTTATCCATGTAGATGAACCCATTTAATTGGATTTGTGGTTAATTTATTATAATTTTTTCAACATTCTATATGATATGCTCATTACGAAAAATATTTTCCAATGTATAATTTTATAACCGACTTTGGTATCAATTTTTTAGAATAGTAATATTATATATTAAAGAATTTTATCACCTAAGATTCAAATATAAACTACTATTTATTTATTATGTATATTTATATTATTATTTTGGTTATTTCCTATGATCATACTGACCATATAGTCTCCCCATATGATATGATTTTTCATTCACTACTAGTTAAAATCATATTGGTATGGGGAACTTATGGTATTTATCACTCCATTCCAAGTCATGTGTGATGGTTCTAGGCCATGTGTTTAACAAATATAAATCATATAATTGTTTAAATTTTAATTTACATTAATTAAATTAAAGATAACGATTCTAATGGTTATTACATGGTACATTAGTTATATTTTATTATTTTTCTAATATTATTTGTATTATGGGATTTAGGGTCGATGTTATTGATTTTAATTGTTATAATTATGGTGTTGGGAAAAATTATGATTCTTATAAGATATGGTCTTTATTTTTTCTCAATGAGTTTTGAGAGAGGAATATGTCCACACTTGATCTTTATAATAAAGGTTCATATCTAATGCTCATGATTTTATCTGATTGGGAAACAATTTTTTGATGACTGAAAATGGGATTTGGTTATTTAAATAATCTATAATAACTTATTTTATGTTTTCCCAAAAATTTGTTATTTGTATTCAAATTAATCTAGAATGTTCCATTTACATATTCTTATATATGAACCACTGATCTTGATTTCAATGAGATGCACATGGATTTTATTAAACTGACTTGTTTTTGTATAACGATACCTCATTCCCATGATATCACTTGGATAGGGAAATAATAGTTGAGTTTCAGTATTATTTTTAAGGAAAATGTAAGATAGATGCATCATGAAATGTGACCTCTTGAGTATACAATGGAATGATTGGGTGGGTGAGCATAGTGAAAATGATATAGATTGAAGATATTAGCAAGATAAGTGATTTTTGTATTGAATAAGTTTTTTTAATATTCTTTATTGAGATAAATTTAAATATATTAGGGTAACCTAAAATACCAGGTTTAATCAGGGATTCTTGTTTTATTATTTTTATAAACGATTGTAATATGAATCATCTGATGGTAATGGTACATAATTGATGGTATTTACTGTATTGGTTTAGGAATTTTTGTTTCCTTGGGAATGTATTGCAAATGATAACAAAAGTTGTTCATCATATGTAGGTTGAAAATGATAAGCATGGAAATGAATGTTGAGTATCAGATTGGGAGTCTAAGAATGGGATTAATGGGATATAAGTTAGAGTGTCTTTAGTCAATTTTATATGATTTGGAATCAATAAATTTTATTCCTAATTGTGAATGAGTGTTCAGTTAATGTTAATGATAGTTGGGTATTTTTTTGTGTGGTTTTCAGTTCTATCTCATTGTTGTAACAAAATAGTGGGCACCAATATTATCAACACGGTAGATGGGATTGAAGGGCCTATGCTCTCCTTAGAGATATTGATTTTTGGGGGTCATTTAGGATTTATTATTCATTGGTAGATTATGGGTCATGATAATTAATGAATATTTTTAATTCATTAGACTAAATAGATTATGAGTGATTTTGATCTTAAATTTAGTGATAAATCATGTTTATAATCTATGATGTCTAATTTTTTCATTTTACCCCTCCTAGTGCGCACGCATGTGTGTCCATGATATAAATAAATAGAACTCACATCATGTAAATTTTGATATGGATGTAGTATATAACCTTTAGAATAATATATTTTTTGGAAGGTTATATGAATCTATATATCTGATATTACTGGGATCTAATTCGTGGTTTTCTAATTAGATTTGATGAGTTATTAAAAAAGAAATATGATATAATTTTTCATATGAGTAATTTCATCATTTTTAAATTATATGCCTAGATTTATTTAATACAAAAATATCTATTGGTTATTTTTAATGATTATTTGAAAAAGAAAATTTACCTTATTTATAAACAAATAATACCGTATTTCATGAAATTGTATCTCATTAGTAGTTAAAAATTTTACCTATTGTAGTTGAATTTTCTTAATGATTTTGTTCATGAGTATTTTTGAGTTTGGATAAAATTATTCAAAATATACAAATAAATCCATAAATTAAAACACTATAATATTTAACTCCATATTTATTTGCATTCTTACTTATATCCCATATTATTTAATTTTATCTACAAGAAATTATGAAATCATTTTTGAATTAATACTCAAATTCATCTTAAACATGGAATTCAATATTAGGGACAATGTTTAGTTTTAAGTATAGAGAATAAAATTATTTTCTATATTGTGGGATCTTGTTTTAATATCAATGAAATATTTATTTCTATATAAAACAATAAAAATTCGAAAAAACTATTTTCAAAAATTTTCTTCTCAACAAAGAATATTATTTTCATATTTTGTAAGTATGATTTTATATAAAAAACATAATATGAACTTATTCTTATATGGGTGTTTTAAAATTTTTCTTTTCTTTATTGATGCATCATTCATAAATATTTTTTATTTTCCTATCAATAACATTTCTACTAAAAATAAAATAGAATGTTTTATTATTTCAAATTGAATCAATGATGTCTGATATAAATTATTATTAGTAATTATTATACTTGGGATCTACAAATAGTGAACATTAATTATTTATTAATCCATGTTTATTGAAAAAGGGAGATAAAATGATGAATTAACAAATCATTGATGGTCATATCCCTATGAACGAAGTCATTGTATTTTGACAATTTCTTTAAGGATATGAGTGGTGAATAAAATTCATTGTATAAGTCAATGGTCGCCATTAAATAATAAGAATTTTCTAAATTATCCATCACCAATAAATAAATTGACTTAATTAAATTTAGTATAAATTTTTGGAAGCATGTGGGTTATCACATTTTTGCACTTCTTAACTCCTTTATACATCTTTAAGACCCTAAAAAATGGGTAGATTTTGTTAGATGAATAATATCATTTTCATTTTGATTTCAAAAGAGATTAGAGATTCAACTAAATATTTTCTTTAAGGTATAATCAAATCATGGTCTATCACTATAGAACAAAAAAATTATACAGATATATTTTTTTCACATCAGTGTTAATTTTTGTAATCAAGATCATGGATAAACTGAAAACATTAATGATGTTTATTATACCCTGAATTAAAATTTATTTTTATTTATGTGTTTTATCACTTTTTTGACTCATAATTTTAAACTAAATCAGATTTCCTTCCACACAAACTATCTAGAGAGAATGATAACATTGGTATATTATTTGAATTCAAGAGTATTATTTCATTTAATACATCCTTTTATCATGTAATTTAAAACAATATTTTTATAAAATATTGTCTAGATAACAATATAACATTATTTTATAAGGATAATAAGTTATCTATTTACAGTGTAGTATAATATAAAACTATTTTATATAATTATCATTCATATTATAATGAAAATTATTTTTTTCTTTTTGACCAAACTATAATTTTGTTTTCTTTATTTCATATATTTGGATTTTTTGGTTAAAATATTGATGTCCATTGAGAATATGGTTGAAACAATAGACATTTTGTTCTTATATAGTTATTGTTTTAATGTTTTTTAATTTAATTTATTGTTTATTATCTCTTCATTTTTTGTTAAAAATTTTGATATTATTTTATTTTATTTCAAACAGTTTGTCATAAAATATAAATAAATCATTGGATATAATATAAAATGTTCTTTGTTTAAATTTTTTAGAATATTCTTTTGACGAAATATAATTATTTATTTTGAAAAATAATTTCGTATATATGGATTAAATTATCCAGTATTCTAATATAATATATTTGAATGTTAATTTCTTTTATGAAAATAATGAAATTTAAAGGATGTAATTAAACTCAAATAGAAATATACATTGAAATAATTTTCTTATATGGAAGAATTCATGGAATGCGTGTTATTCCACCATCTAATTAAGCTAACCATTATAGTTTCATGAAGGGTTTTTTCACTTATACTTTGTTCTCATTTTATAGTTCCCTTAATAATAGATAAATCTTCAATCAAGTACCCACTACTCCATTATTGTGCAATAAATTATCCAAAACATAGGTCGCTTAATTTAAAAAAGCTACATACATGTTGAAACTCCATTTTTTCACATGGATGAAAAAGTTACAAACAATAATATAACAAATAGAATAGAATACGGGAAACTGAGAAGAACAAGGATAAAAATTCTATTTAATACCCTTAGTGTAGGTACATTCAAGCTGCATCTACACGTAGGGTACCTGTATTTCATCCAGGGTTGTACCCATGAGTGGCACCCCTAAGAGGCACCATTGAGTGGAAACCCAGAGTAGTACCCATGAGAATGACAATTGAGAGAAATAGTCTCTTCACCCAGGGTCCCATAATTACCTATAAATAGGAACCCAATGACTTGATTTTCATGGATGGAAATTCTAAAATAACTCCAAACACTTTATCATTGTATTCCTTCACCCAGGCCCTCCATAACCATCTAGGTAGCCAATAAAATATTGAATTCAAGGGAACTAAATGGTGATATGGTCCTATGACCTCCCATGGTTTAAAACAGATAACACCTACATGAGGTACTCTCTCCCCAGTGGTGGATGAACAACATTGTGAGGTCCCCTTCCTTAACTAGGGACCAGCATGAGAAACTTATATGAATACCTATAAAGACCCTTGATGTATTTGTAAAGGTCTCTCCCAAGTGTGGATTCTCCGATTTTTCATCGCATAAGGTACCATAAAAACACCCATATAGACCTACATGAGCCTCCCTTGGCTGGACCTAGCCCCTATCATACATGATCCTATGATCATGTCATCTTCTAAGACATCAATTTTAGGTCCTTTATTCTTTTGGATCTCTTTTCTAAGAGTAACAAAGTTCAAAACTCCACCAATGCATCCATACTTGTAAAACCATGATGTGGGGCCCACCAACATGTTTCCATTTTGATATTAATTTCTTCAGTAAGAGGTTCACTACATTTGACCTACCAGAGGGTTAGGTCCTCAAAGTGTATGTGGATGTAAATTCCATTGGGCACAAGGAACCTACCCCCAAAGAATTTGTTAGGGATTTCTTGGTTTTGGATAGAAGGGTAAGGACTATGTCTTCCCAATGCCATCTCTAAGACATAGATCCTCCAGTTCAAATTATAGAGGTAGAGGGAATCACTTAGGTTTCCTTTTCACATTGAATTACATCCTATCCCTTAATGAGAACCGAATATTAGGGTGTCATTTTCTAGATTAATCCCATATCCTTTCTTGTCGGAGGCCTCACTCTAGTTCCTTGTCGCCTTCGGGATACCAGGTTAGAGAATGGATAGGCATTGGAGCTCATCATATCTCCCATATGTATGTCCTCTTCCACCAATATAGATGAAGAAGTGTGAGGTTTCCTATATCATATAATTCCCCTTATCTATCACATTTATTCACGATTCATCCTACCTCACTAGTACATAGATCCTAGCTACAATCAACATATCCACAAGGTCAGACGCATGTTTCGGTATAGAACCTTCTTTCAGATATTCCTTTGAGTTTTCATTAGATCTCCTCATTCAATGTGAGTCATCATGGACATGTGTCCAACATTAAGGAAAAGTGGATTGTGTGGCTTCCTTGATCATCCATTTCCTCTTGTTTCTCCCATCTATAATGACTCATGTGGGCCTAGATGATGATGGTGTTCATGAAATCATCATGATCCCAATCCCATAGGAGTCCTCCATAAGAATTACCTCAATATTACCAATCCGTAGGCCTCATTCCAAGTGTAATCATAAACAAATAAAAGGTATCCTCCAAAAAAGTAATCCCCAATAATTAAATCCATGTGTACCTCCCCTTAGGATTAATCCCCAATCATAACCATCATTCCCTAGGGCATCATCTTTATGAGTGTGCCCCAAATTCCAACCATTAGAATTCCTCCTCAAGAATATTCACCAACTATATCACCATCATCATCCATGAGCCTCCTCTATTGGAGTAAGATCCAAAAAAACCTCCCAATCCTCATAAGTTGAGAGATCACTCATGAACCTTCTTTACAGGGCATCCATTTTATGATTAAGCCCCTACTAAAACCTCTCAATGGGATACACTCCTCTGCTAGATAAATAAATGAACTTTGTGGGATTTGATTCCCATCTAAATGTGATACGTTGGAAGACTCCTGGAGGATCAAACCAACACCAAAAATCAACACTATTATATCTATTCCAGATTTACTATACAGTCTAATTCAACTTGAAAACACATATTCATTACAGGTTCCCTAGGCTGTTCTAATAAAATCCTCATTCCAAACCTTGACTAGACACCATCCTCCTAGACATCCTTTATATTTGACACAAAAATATATTGTAAATTCCTTATCACATGACCTTAAAAGGTACAATCATTCCCATTAATCCTCACTGAACTAAATTGGTACTTATTTCTTTTAAAATGATATGTAGGAAAGCATTGTATGGGTCTTATACCAAAATCAAAACAATTACCATCTCCCTAGACGAAGACACACTCAAGAGTACCCCACTATGTGGATATAAACCCATAATCATCCAAATAAAAACAAAAAAATATCAAATTAGTTTATAAGATGATACCATTAATGGAGTTACTCAGATATATATTGATAGAAACATTGATGAAGAACCTTGGATATATATATATATATATGCTACTAAATTCGAATCATGTTATCAATTGATTTCTAATTCAAGGGTTGTCCACATCATACCTGGGAATTAAATAATGGATTCATGAACATATCTTAAATCTATAAGAGCATCCCTGATTAGGAAACAATCCCCCCAAAAGTTGTGATGATTCCAACCTCCCATCCCATCAACCAATTTGAGTTCACAAGAATTTCTGTAAAACTCCCCAATGCACTCTTTCCTTTGGAAATATGGACCCTTTTGGATGTAGAACCATTAGGTGTTTCCAGTTCCACGGAAAAAACCATTGGAAGCCATTCAGAAATAGGGAAATTAACTTCCATGTAAAAAATGTTGAAACTGATGTGAATCTTTAACCATGATTATAATGTCTCCCACCTATCAAGGCCCCATCACTCTCAAAAATAATGAGGTCCAAAAAAATCCATAATGCATGTTTCTATTCAATTGAGATGCTTGTTTGATGATTTTTTTGTTTGTTCTTTTCATATATCCAAGAACATACTCTTAGGAATCCCTTAAATCCAATGAAATCCTTCTACGTCTCACCAAGTAATGCACTAACTACCAATAATATTGCATCTTAATCCAAGAATATGACACCATCACCATCCCAACATCTTCAATAAAGGGTCTCAATAAAACTGGTCTTGGAGTACTGTCAGAACACTATAATCCCAACCTCGGAGGCCACACAATAGACCTTACTACTCATGAGGCCCCACCAGTATCCCAACCAGCGGCATTCGGTGCTCCGTAATCATGTGACTCCTATTTATTCTACATCCATTTTCAGATATTATACCTAGAAAGCTACACCTAGTCCCTCTCATATCTTAGGGAGCTGGACCAACAAGCAATATATGACCTCATCTAGAAGACACATGGGCCTATTTAAATGAATACTTCATCAAATATACATTGGTGATGTGGTGAGGTAGTGAGAAGTAACCCTAATGAGGGTGTTTTACTTGGCCAAATGGACCAGGTCATACAGAATATGGAATAAAAGATAGACTGCTCAGGGTAGCGACTGACTAAATAAGTGTATGTTCACACCTCTTCCACATCCGAAGAAACCCACCAATGAAATTTGGTGGAAAAATGAAAGTGGGAACATAAAACATCACACCCTAATTCAACCATCCAACAAACTCACCTAGAAGCATCAGAATAAGCCTTCCATTAAAATCTGGTGGCATACTACTTGATGGATATTCACTATTCAGCATTCATCAACCCGACTAAAATACTTGTCTGGAAGCACCCAAACAATATGACCAAAGAATTTTAGAAACAAACTATAAGAATAAACAAAAACAAACTTGTATTCATCAATCCTTAAAATAGTTTCACCTTTAAGCATCTAGAGAAGTCATTTGGTAATTCTTAATGAAAATTAGGGGATAGACTCAACTCTTTTCCCCCACATATGAGTACTATTAGTATTCACTAGCACGAAAATGAGGACATGAGTATTCAAAAACATATACTCCAAATATTGAATGTGAATAATTACCATTTTGATCACTAAATTCACTATAAATATCCTAAAATGGAGAAATGTTATACCAAAATCCCTTCCCACATCCTATAGACTTTCTAGGACATCATAAGGGTGATAATAGTAGTTCCTAGTGGATGGATGCACAATTCTCTCCCCACAAGTGATGGGACTCCCTATCATGTCACATAAAAGTAGAAAGACACCTCTACACCCATCCAGCAGTGTAATGGAGAAAACTCTACCATACTATACAAACAACTAGATTGGTAAAATGTACTTTCTATAACTTGAGGTAATCAGCCGTTCCTAAAGGACACACTAAGGCAGAAACAAACACCTACCCATGAAAACCACTTCCCTTAGTAAGTGGTATCAGTCCATCACAAGAAGGCATCCAAGAAGAAACCTCACGAAAGACAATTGGAAAATGAAGTGTCAGTCTATGAGCTAGATTTACTTAATGCAAGAGTTCTTAAAACCCTTACACACTTATCTATGGTAGATCAAGATCCAAATCTCCTGTTACCAAATTATGGGTGTAGTAGCAGTGATCCTGAAGTTATTTTTCAAAAACATCACCACAGATGATAGATTCATGACCGAAAACTAATGGATCTTGATATCACATCCCCTAATGAGAGTCATGGAATCCCTCCATTAGGAAAGATATTTAATGTATCATACCCCCTCATTATCTTGATAAGGTGGGGGGATGTTACATAGCCCTAAAAGAAATCCCCAAGATGATAAAGGATCGAAATAAATGCCGAAGGGATTAATTACATGTGGGGGGACTATTTTGTAGGACCCCGGGACACCCTGAGAGGGGAGGGGTGAATCAGGGTGGAAAATTTTTCTTCTTTTAGTTGTGGATATTGTTCCCACATTGGTAGGAACTACTTAAACCTGTATGATGGATATGATCAGCAATTAAACATTCACATGCAGAGAGATGACACAGCTATTTTTACTTGGTTCACCACTAAGGGCTACGTCCAAGGAGCATACGCCAACAGGTTGCCGGTCGTACCTAAATCCACTATGCTTCACTAGCTGTAGATTACAATGGTTCGGGTACAGTCACTCTGTCTCAGGCTCACTGCCTTTACAATTGTTCAGGGATAGCTCATTGCGTCCCTCGGGTCACTCCCGTTGACTCCCCCTGGCTCACTGCCGTTGGTGAAGTCCCACTCAGTTTATAGACGTGATGGTCTCTTCAATAAATGTGCATTGATGTTCTTTGTCTCCTGTTCAGCATGAGACTTTGCTTGCATCAGGGTTCAGAATTGATTCTCTTTATAGTTCAACCTTTCTTATTTAGTGCAATGACTGAATGCACTAGATCCCCTTGTCTTCGTTTTCCTAAATCACAATCACTTATGTGATTGCTCAATAAATGATGTTCAGCTTACTTGGTATTCATCAGAATCAATTCACCATGTATGCATGAGATCATGCATGTATCATTTAGATTTCTTCTTCAATCTCGCTTTGCACCGAAAGTATCAGGCAATATTTAGCTCTTGTGCAGCTCCAGAAAGGCGGGCGTGCTTCAACAATATTTGGCTCTGCTTTTCAATCCCGGCGCGCAAGTCTCTATCTAGCGCGCAAGTCTTAGGCGCGCAAGTATAACCTGGCGGGTAAGTGTCTCCAAAGCACCTGCGCGACTCTGCCTTCTTGAACTTCAAACCTGCGCGACTCACTTCCTTCCTTGCCCAAATCACCTGGGGCGTTCAACCATCAGTCAGCGCACAACATCTACTTGCGCGACCCAACTACCACTTGCGCGGTTCAACCACCTGCGCGAAGAGAGCTCGAACAATCTCAAAGTCTTCTGCTTCGTGGGGAATGAGGAGAGGTGGTCCAGTATTTATAGGCAAACTGGACCCCCTACGCGGCGGCGCGCAAGTCATCCATCGGCGCGCAAGTCTCGGCCCCTGCTAGGCACTTGCGCGATCAACATCCACACTTGCGCGAACATCTTGCCTTTTCCAAATTTGGATCTTCTGATCACGAAAAACTATAGGCGCGCAAGTTATAATGCATTCAAGGCGTAGGCGTGCAAGTCTCTTCCCGACACATAATTCACCTACGTGACTTCACCAAAACTTGCGCGACCCTTATCCCTTTTCCATATTTTGATGCTCTGATCTTCAAAAACATATGGCGCGCAAGTTTCCTATCCTCCAAGAGTATGGAGCGCAAGTCCCTTTTCCAAAATCACTCTTCTTCATTTGTTGATTTTGAGGCCCTGAAATTTGGCAAACACTGGAAAATGGCGTCACCTTGTATCTGCTATTTTTGTACCACCTCCAGATCATTCATTCCTCTGTCGAAGTTTATGAATCAAACATAGATCGTTGACCACAACTCTTGAACTCGACATGTCACCATGGAATCTCCTTTGTCAACAAATTTTTATGTCGTTTGTTTGCTTTGTCGACAAGCAAGATCACCTCAACAAAACTTCTTCTTGGTGATCTGTATCCTTCAGTAACTCTTTTGCTTTTATCACAAACTCCACTATTGTGATATGTATTCTTTGAAGGAACAACTTTAGTACCATCATACTCTATGACAATGTGATGTGCATGACCATTTCATAAGTCAACTCATTGGCACATTGACTCCTTCATCAACCGTCATGATCAACTTCATGCAAACCATGTGATTCAATCCGTCAAGAAGTCTCTAGCATGGTTCTCACGCAATCATGAGTAATTGCATGGTCTTCATCAAAACCCATTGTTCTCATGCAATAATGAGGAATTTCATGGTCTTAATCAAAGCCCATGGTTCTTATGCAATAAGAAGGAATTGCATGGTCTTCATCCAAAAACACCATCCTTCTTTAATCATCCTTGGATGGATAACTCCTCACATTCTTCATTGTTGTAAACAATGTATCATCTTTGACACAGGTTCTTTGAACTTAAGGTCAGCACAACAATCATCTGAATCACTACTCCTCTACTTCATCGGAGTACTTCATGATCTCTTTCATTTTGATATTCCATTTAAAACTATTGACAACAAATACAAACCTATACACAAAGTGGTTCCAACATATTTTACATTTAAGAATAAAACAACTAAACAAAAATGACATAACCAAACAAATCATTATATGATTCATTATAACAATGATTACGAACTCATAATTACATTATTCAAAAAAAACTAAAATCATATTGCATAGAGGAAGACTACAATATAAAAGTACACAATGGAAGACAAAATACAAATACTTAAATGAGAAACTACAAAGATAAAAAAATTCATGATACTCCAACTCCAAAAAATAGATAGTATATCATGAAAAACAACTAGGGAAGTCTGATACCTTACCTTTTCCCATGCCTCAAAAAACAACATCTGCAAAATAAAAATAGTTCCAAAAAAAGGGTGAGTGATGAAACATAGTATAATTTCTATAATGACTTCCCTACTCATTCCACTTGGATATAACTGGTTAGCACATTTTATAAAACAACTTATATAAAAAATCTATATAAAACAACTTGGAACAATTTAACACAAAACCAAAACTATTTTACCAAAATATATTTCTACACTAAAACTGTTTTACATGGAAGAAAACAAGAAATATCTTTAAAACCATTACAAGTTTCCATTTATTTCCTAATCATTATCAATGAATATATCCAAATATTCAAAAAACCATACATCTACACATGCATGATTTGTTATGACAGTTTCATAATATTGATCAGTTTCACATTGATCTACCAAGTAATCATAAGGTAATTAAATATCATGTTCCATTAAACCATTGGCACAAATAACAAGGTTATATTTCTCCCAAGACTCAAATTTTCAAACGAGAACACACCACCAATTTTTCTAGAAAAAATCATTTTAATGCCAAAACCACTTCAATGCCAAGAACATTTCAATAAAAAGTTTTTTTAATGAAATCCTTTATAAAAACCCATTTCAATAAGAAATATTTGATAACCCTTTATCATGAAATAAAAACCAAATAACCCTTTTTAAAATAAATATTTGAAAACCATTTAACAAATCATCTTACACCAGCACTCAAAATTCCACATAAATACACAACTATTACTAAATATGGTTTATATGACAATTTTAACACAAATTTCAATATAAATTTCAATAAATTTAATATATTTGAAACAAATACTTCAATTTATAAATATATTAGTTGAGTGTGAAGCCACCTACCTTAGGTTTTTTGATGAAAACAAAGAGAGACATGAAATTCCCATGATAATGGGAGGATTACCCAAAAACCCACCTTAGATCTCTTCCCCTATCATAATCAAGACCAATTATAATCATATGTGGCATAAAATATCTTTTATATATCCATAAATTAGATAATATATTAGAAACATAGAGAGGTAGATAATGGAATTTATGAAAAACCGCTAAGAGTATCTAGAAATGATCAAATACCTTGAGGATCTAACTTCAAAATACCAAGGGAAGCCTTCAGATCACCTTTTGATTGATGGTAGAAGATTCCTTGACCTTTCAAAAGTGATAAAATTGAGTTAAAGGACATAATAGGGAATAAAAGGAAGATAGATACTAAAACATGTGAGATCCATAATTATTGGATCTCTCTTTTACCTTGTGCATGGTTAGTCGCACTGTTAGTACAAATGTGGGAAAATCATGTTTCATCCATTGTCTAAAGGATGAACTTCACATGGTTGGGTCACACGATTTCCAAATCATTTTCCATCCATTACAAAGACCACGATCCAAAATAACTGGGTTTCTCCTTGGCTTCAACATGGTTTTGAAAAACCATGTGCCACCTGTGTGGCTTCCCTTTACCCATATCTCATTATGCATAATTAATGGTATTGGATTCATGGTTTTTAAAACCATTCCCTAAATATCCACCTATAGTAAAGCCCAAAAAACCTATCCCAAAGTTTTATAGAATCTACCAAACATCAACAATATGTTTACGTACTTAAAAAACATAAATAAATGTTCACTTACTTGAAATCAGGGGTGCAACATTCTCCCTAACATTGGCATTTCCATCCTTAGATAGTAAAACACCATCATATTGATGAATTATTTCTAGTGAATGATATTTAATTTCTATCTCCAGTTCCCAAGAGTCTTCTTGAATAAGACCATGTTTCCAAAAAAACCAATGCCATACTGATTATTTATCCATGATAGATTTTCTCATTCCTATCCAAAACCTACACTAGTAGGTGCACCAAAAAATCAACTTTCTTTAGTTCAACATGATCTCATCAAATATCATGTTCATTATTAAGATGATACTATCTCAAATAAGATGCGTGAAACAAATTATTCACCATACTGAACCATGGTGGAAATTACAGCTGATTTTCCACCTTAACAACCTATTTAAGTATCTCAAAGGGCATATGTATCAAGGATATAACTTTCTTAAATTCCAAAAATATTGATGTTCAGGCCATGGAGATATCCTCAAGAACATGTAATCACTCACCAAAAATTCCAATGGATGTTGATGATGTTCTGTATTTGATTTCCATTTAATTTGTTCTATCTCCATTAGTTTCATAATCAATTGAATCTTATTCACTATTTTTAGACAAGGCTCATCCCAACTTGTGAAGTCTCTCCTGTTTCCAAAAAAAGTGGAAAATGAAAATTATTCCCATAAAAGTATTTAAAAGGATCTATTTGTATCGATTATTGATAATTTTTGTTATATGAAAACTCCACAAACATTATGTACTCTTCCCATGAGCCACCAAAATCCATTACATAAGCCTACAACATGTCTTCGAACATCTGTATCATCATTTTTTACTGCCAATCCATATGATGATGATACACCATACCCATTGTTATCTAATTCAAAAGTGATTTCAATAATTATTTCCAAAAACAAGGCATAATCCTTATATCGATATCTAACAAGATAGATACTGGTATTCCATGCCTCTTTACCACATCTTGGATATTTTTTTTCAAAAATTCCTCCACCATAAGAGATTAATTAATATGGGTTAAATGAGCCAACTTTTTTAGTTGGTCCACTATCACCCATGTGGAATCATTTTCCCAAACCATTCTTGGGAGACCTATTAAAAATACAGTACTATGTGATCCCATTTCCACATAGGGAATGGTAAATAATGAAACATACCTACTGGTCTATAATGTATTATCTTAACTAACTGACAGGTTAAACATCTCAATGAAATCTTGACTCCCTTTTTTTGTATTGTTCCAACAGGATTTTCCATTCAATACCTTATCCATATTTGGTATTATATATTGAACAACTCATCTCGATTGGTGGTAAGAATGAAGAAGTTGTCTATGACATGAAATAGGTGCGACCATCCGATTTGTGAACCACAACACAAAACTATAACCTAGGGTCCATCCCAAAATTGTGTCCCCACAGTTGAGTTTTGACCTCATACACACACATTCTACATCCAATGTATCTGTCTCTTTGACCATATTTATTAGATCAGAAAAAATGAAACTTTAATGTAAACCACAACTTCACCTTCATCTTCACATTCCATGTTTGAGTCTTATATGGCTAGCATCAACTTCCACTATTATAAAGGCTCTTTTTCAAACAAAACATATTACATTATAATTAATGCTTCTACCACCGTATTTCTATAACCCTATTTACATATCAAGTCAAAGTCAAACATTTTTAGATACTCCATCCATCTTCTTTGTCAACTGTTCAAATCCAGTTATGAGAAAATATGCTTCATTTTTTTATGATCTGTAGACACATTAAATTTCTTAGTGAAGATATAATGAAGCCATGTATTGAATGCATAGACTACAGCTGCTAGACCAAAATCATGTGTTTGGTAGTTCTTCTCTTAGAACCTCAACTGACTTGATCCTTATGCAACAACATGATCTCCTTACATGAGAGCACACCCTAACCTAGACCCCAAAGCATTACAATACACTACATACCCCTGCCATTATTCTAGTAAAATAATTATTAGTGTGGATGTTTGGAGAATCAAGAGTTCTTAAAAGTAATTATGGAATTCCTCATCCCATTTTATAGAAAATTATTCATATTAAAATATTTTATAGGTGGGGGTAGTCATCCAAACTCAAAAACAAAGCACCAGTAATAACTATCCAATCTGATAAAATTATGTATCTTGAAGTTGTTATTTGGTGGTTTCCAAGATATAAAAGCCATTATATTTTATGGATCCACAAAAAATCCTCTTTTAGAGAATACATGACCAAGATATAATAAATAATATATATAAATATCATACTTAGATCATTTTTCATACAACATATGATCTATCAAGACTCTAATCACTGCTGTTAAGTGTTACTCATGCTCAGACCTTGTCCTTGAATAAAACAATATGCCATTCAAAAACACCACCACGAAAGAATCCATATGTATCTATAATATCTGATATATCAATTCTATGAAGACTATTGGTGCATTAGTAAAACCTAAAGGAATTAATACATATTCATATTGGACATATCTTCTTCTAAATACTATTTTCATAATATCTTTCTTTCGCAAGAGAAATTGGTGATATCATGATCGAAAGTTAATCATAGAGAACCAATGAGATCCCATAAATTGATCAAACAGATCATAAATTCATGGAAGTAGATACATATTCATTATCAGAACTTAGTTAAGATTATGATAATATACACACAACCTTAGAGTTCCATCTTCATTTTTTACAAACAAAGTTGGTGCTTCCCATGGAGATGTTCGAGGGTAAATTAACCCTTAGCTTTAAATATCTTCCAAAATCATTTTCAACTCTGCTAATTACATTGGTTCCATTATATATGATGGAATTGAAATATTACTGGTCCTCATAAGGTGATAAATTGTAAAATCCACTTCTATTATAGGTTCTAACCCTGAGAAATTTCGGGAAATATATATAGAAACTGATTCACTACTACTGGAAAACTATTCTCCCAAATATAATCCCTTGATTCCATAGAAAATAATAACAACTTTTGAATGTTCATTCCAACTTCTAGTTCCAAAAAACTTTTTGTACCTACCATTACATTCAGATCCCCATGAAAGAGGTGCTCGATGCCATCTTGAGTTGTAAAACTGGCCTTTCTGATATAATAGTCGATGTTAGCCTTGAATTGTTTCCACCAATCCCTACTGAGGATTATATCAAAGGCATCAAAATCAGACATGGATAAATCAAACTTTAGCTATTATCAATAAATTTTCATTGAACATGATCTACACACAATGGTTCTACATTCTCTTTGAAAAAGAGGTGTTTGATCTTTTGTCACAGAATCCATCATCTCAAATATTAAACTCTGCAAATGAATAGCTTGAGAAGAAATACCTAATAGGGAAGCACCCATATAAAACAACAATTTAATATGTGTATAATTCAAAAGAATCATACCTATCAATATTCATAGTCCAGACTGATCATTCAATATAATATGTTCATCTCCATATAGTTGCTTCAACGCTACACTTTGTTCTTTTTTTCCCTTTTGAGATTGCACAGCCAGAGGAGTCATGGTATACCTAGAATCACCATGTCTAGCTATTTTATAAAAATTTAATTGATTATTCTTCCCTTTTCCCATTGAAGAATATGAAACATGAAACATCAGAGAAGTGTCCTGAACACCCACCCTCAGAGAACTACAATAATAGTGAAGACGGTTCCCCATCTTGTAGTAATTATGGAATGGGAAGAGTGATTCCATATAGTCTCACTTTATATGGTCGAGAAAACCACACTGAAAATATCCAATCTTGATCTTGGGTCTTGGAGGATGGTTAATTACTCTCGTGGTCCGATTATGATGTGTTACACCACCTTGAAAATAGGTATCCCTATTCCTATTTATATTATTCTTAGTATTCTCAACTATTATCGTGAAGATAACCATACCTACTACACTTGGAGTTTTAGTAGTTATAGTTATCATAAAAAAAGTATATGTTGCAATTTTGACACAAAATTTTGAAAATATTGAGCGATGGTTTGGAACAACTGTTTTTTAAATAATGAATCGGGTGCAACAAAATTCTCAACAACCTATTCAGACTATTTCTTATGATCACTACCTGGTTCCATTTTCTAGAAACACAAAAACATCTATATGTCTCACCATATAGTAAATGAAGTCATTCCATTTCAAATTCAACCACCACATGTTATCACAATAATGTTTTCCAAATTCTTTATTTTCCATGTTAAAACATTTTTGAAAATTCCTTACATTCGTCTGAAAATCAATCTGTTTTCAGAATACCCCAATGATGTTCTTTTAAAAAATCATGCATTTGAAAAAAAATCAAAAATCAACAATTTTCATCAAATCATTACTCAAAATGAGATATACACTCGTAGTGGGAATTCATTCATCTAATTAATGTTATGATAATCTCACTGGTTAAACCAATGAAAATGTGATCCCAAATCCCATAATTCTGTCTAAAACACTTATGTACCCAACACCATTGTAACATGAAGGATTGCATAAAAAATGTTTGTTGCGTCTTTTTATGCTCGACATTTCAAGTACTAAAAATCCTTCTCCTTTTTATAATACCAACAAAAGGAATAAACTAGAATGATTTCAACTCCAAGACCACTAACCAATTCCAATTTAAATACCATGAAATCTATATACCACTTGTTCCCCAAAGGAATGACCATGATAATTCCACTTGTTTCAAACATACTTTTGGACCAAAAAGATAGATACCAATTTAACATCCCCCACCCCATTGACTTGAGAATGTTAGAGGAGTTACTTGACATTAATTGACATACCTAGGATTTTAAAAGTTGGAAATAAATGTATAAGGGATTAAATAAACATGGGGGACGATTTTTCCTTTAAGAATATAAAAAATAACTAAACAATCCATAACCAAACAAACCATTATATGATTCAAGATAACAATGAAAGGAAACTGAATATTTCATTTTTAAAAACAAACTAAAACCATATATCGTAGCATAAGACTATAATATCAATGTATACATATGAATAAAAAACACAAAATCATCAATGAAAAACTTCGCATCTCCAAATATGCTCCATGATCGAACGCCAAAAATTAACACATGTATCATAAAGTAACACTATTTAATTTTGATACTTTACCATTTCCCATGTCTTGATAAACCAAAAATAAAAAAGCACCAAAGTGACAATGTAAGTGTGAGTAATGAATCATATTATATTTCCCCTAATGACTCCCAACTCACACCACTAGTATAGAACTGGTTAGCAAAATTTATATAACATTTTATATAAAACAAGTTGAAATAATTTTTAACAAAAACAAAAAATAATTAATGAAATTTTATTCCACACTAAAATAATTTTCTATAAAAGCAACTGATAGAGTTATCCAAAACCATTACTGTGTCCGTTTTTGGTATAACCCATTTTAATATACATATCCACACATCCACACAACTACAAATGCATGCTTTACAATGATAGATTCATACTCATGAGAGGTTTCTCATCAATATTCCAAGCCATCATAAGGTAATTAAATCCAATGTTCCATTACACCATTGGAACTAAGAACAAGTTCATATTTAAACCATTCCTCACAATTCAATATGGATGCACACCACCAAGTTTTCCCAAAAAATATTTGAAGTCCAAAACCACATTAAGCCCAAAACCATTTCAATAAAACCAAATTTTTATTAAAAACATTTCCAACAAACCATTTCAATAAAACCAGCCTTTTATTGAAATTCTTTTCTCATGTAATCAAAAACATACAACAATTTTTGAAATAAACATTTTAAAACCATTTAACAAAGCATCTTACACACCAATTCACAATTCCAAAAAAAAATCCACAATCATCACTAAAGAATGTTTTTACCATTCCTTTCAAAACTACTTCAAAATAAATTTCAATCAATTTAATCAATTTGAAACAAATATTTAATGTTATAAATATACGATTCGAGAGTACAACAACATACCTTGGATTTTATGACAGAAATGAATAATGGATTGAAAAAACCAACAAAAAAGGGTTGATTCTCCAAAAAAACCCACCATAGATCTCTTCCCATGTGATCAAGAAGACCAACCCTAGTCATATTTGCAATCAAATATCTTAGATATTTACACAACATACATATATTTAATAAAATTCAAGGGATAGAGAAGAGTATATAAGATAAATCACCCAGAACATCCAAGAGCGATCACTTACCATGAGGACCTGGCTTCAAAACACCAAGGGAATAATTTGGATCACCTATAGATTGATGGAAGATGGTTCCTTGACATTTAGGAAGTGATAAAATTGAGTTAGGGCCGTATATGAGGAAAACTTAGGGATATAGACACAAAAACTTGTGAGATCCAAAAAAATTAGGATCTGCCTTTTATCCCGTGCACAGTCAGTCACACGGTTAGTCAAACCACGCACTAAATGTGAGATAACCACTATCTAAAGGATGAACCTCACACACTTTTCTTTCATGTCTTCCAAATCATGTGCCTTTAGTTTCAAATCCACATTCCAACATAACACAGTTTCTCATTGTCTTCCATATGGATTTCAAAAACTTTGTGCCACGCGTGCACCTTCCCTTTATCCCATGTCTCATTTTTCATGGTTTCCTATAGGTTTTACAGGGTTTTAAAAACTATAAACCAAACTTGAACGTGTTGGAAAGACCCAAAATCGTCCTAAAAGTTCTCAAAACTCTCCCAATCTTCACCCATATACTTTAGATACATAAGTAGAATAAAGAAGGTGTTACTTACTTGAACATGGGGGTACTATAATTAAAAAGAAAAAGGGTCTTACCCTTATTGTAATCCACTATAGTGGCCCTCTTCAAGATGGCGCTCAGTGTGAATTTTCTCCTTATAGAAGTATTTCATGTCTCCAAAAGGGTCCTCCCCCTGATGATGTAGTGATGAGAAATCCATCATACTATGAGGAAATTGGGAAACCAAGTCAAGTCAATTCTACTGTATTTTAATAGGAAAGTGAAATACTTTATCAAACTAAAGATATCCCAAGGGAAGGTGATTTTATGAACCTCTATATGATATCCTGACTTCCAACAAAATAGAGAAATTACTAAAAAATCTTGGTGCTTATAATAAAGTGGATAGGAAGAATCCACTATAGTCAGAACAAGTGGAGGAACCTCAGGTGAAAAATGAATAATACCTGATAAACAAGAAAAAAACACTATTTATAGATGACCAACGAGTCAAGTTATAGCCTTTATAACCAATCAATAAATCATTCTAAAGGCATTTTCAACATATTTTGTGCAGGAAATCTTCCTTAAAATATAAAAAATTATTTTTCAATTGAGAAAAAATGTATTTCCAAATGTATAATATCAAAGCCACATTAATATAATAAAATGGATGCAACACAAAATTGATATATTGAATCTCATAACTGTGAGACGCACAAAATTGGGAAAGCATCAAAGATCCTTTAAACATGCACTCCCCAATGCATTAAGAGGATTTTGATAGATTTTTATACAGTCCCCATTTGTTGTTCAAATCATTGGATGGGGTGCACATGGTGTGTTATATCTCACCATGAACCTCAACCAAAAAAGAATGTAGAATTTGGTATCATGTAATGTTATAGCTTGAATCCAGCTATAAAAAATATATTATGTTCAAAACCAATGATATGATCCAAAAATAGGCCATGACCGACTCTCACTAACATAGGTCCAAAAGAGAACATGCAGTTGAGATAATTTTGCATCAAGTATATGAATATATCGAAAACCATCCTACCATGGAGAGGAAGTCCACCATCAAATAGATAAACTGTTAGAAATAGAGAAACAATATTCAGAAAAGGTTGATCTAGATGTTTACCAAATGATTCATCAGTCCTATGTTCGAACAAAACTCTATAGAATTAGAAGGGAATCTGTAACAGTATCATCCACAACAGTTCCTAAGAAACCCTATCCCACATGGTTTCATTATTTTTTAACCAAACCCTCATGGTCAATAATCTAGACCATAAGTGTAGTGAATGCAGAACAAGAACATGCACATAAAATTGGATTAGGGGTTTTTTCACCTCAAAAAAGCCCTACTCATTGGATATCATTCTTCTCATTATTAGGGTAAACACAACAGAATAGATCATCCCAGTATGTCCCATCCCATGACCCAGTATCCTCACTAGGGACAAGAATGAATGAACAATCTAGACATTCCCTTCAGATCATATTATTCAAATTAGTTTCTATAAAATCATAAAAGTATAAATTAAGGATTTATGGTAGGTGTATAAAAAGAAAATACCATTGAGAAACTGATAAAATGCCTTTATTTCATTACACATTAGTGAATATCATCGACACTACCCTTGAAAATAATACAGTAAATGAGTCTAATACAATGTATGAATTAGAGGAGGATTTTTTGGTTCATAATGTGGTCCACAAAGAAATAATGTAGAGAGTTGTGCATACCCCAAACTGGATGTTTTCCCTAAATCTAATAATTCCTCAAAAATCCATCATTAACCCCTCAAAAGTCATCCAACAAGGACAATGGTAAGAATAATATTTTTCTACAACTTCCTCCCGTATAGGATAACCCCTTTCAAATGTGGATAGATTCACTTAGAAAAAGAACGATATGAATGCATTGAGAAAAATAAATGCAGAACTACTCTGAGGAAGTCTTCCTTCCAAATATACTCTATGAGACAATCCTCAATTCACACTCACAACCGATGTACCTTAGCAAAAAGATCTCATAGTAGTGGATGAAGTGGACATTAAATTCCCAATCAATAGAGGATACCATCTATGAATATATAGGGATCTCATAATAGCAGATCGAGAAGTCCCTTTGTTGGGTGCACAATGAGAACAAGGTCAGGCACATCCTTACACAATTTCCATGTTGGGCCACCCATGACAAATACCAGCTATATCACCACATATATCTCTGCCAGATGTTGTGCCCATTTAAAATCAATCTTATCCAGGTTTTATGCAGGGTTTCATGATTGATATTGAGTCACTCACCACTCAATTAGATGATATGAAATAACAATTTGTGTCGATACCATCAAAAAAATAAATTTCAAGAATGTGTATATCTAATTATTCCTCCAATGAACATCAAATATTCTATGTTTCTAATTTTTAATGGATTAGGAGACCTGGAGACACACTTTAAACATTTTCATCCCTCACAATGATCCTAGGATGGGTACCCCTTAACAACCTATGGTGGTAAAACTCAGGTGAATCGTGAAATTGCTACAAGGACTAGCCTTTGTGTGGCACACAAGTCTATAGGCTTGGTAAATCATGAGGTGGGAAAACCAACATCAGAATTCTATCTTCTATTTCATCTCAATGAAGAAAAATACAACAGTATTAGACATATAAAACTATAAGTAGTGGGATATTAAGAGATTCTCATATCTCATTACTTGATGGAATGGATTGACATACTCCTTGAACATAACACTACCTCAAGAAGACATTCTTCCCATTCATATGTATAAAATTTGTGATGAGTTTTTCACTCCTATTATACTTGTAAAATACATAGGAGGGTTCTTGAACATTTCATAAATCAGTCAAATAGTGGAAGACTCCATTATAGAGCCAATGGAAATATCCCATGTAATTTAACTATCTCAAGGATGGGGAATGGGGAAAGAAGATGCTTTCACTGTTACACTAAAGCATGCCATTGTACCCACTCCCAATTCGAATCCAACACAATTTCATATAACTACACCTCATGAGAATCCAAAAAAATGACCACCTCATCAGTATGATCAAATATATTAAAGGGAAAAATAATTTGTGGAGATGAAAAACAAGGTTTATTATTTTAGAAATGACCAACTCCTCATCTACTTCATTTCAGAATTGGAAAAATAATTGGCTCATGTTTCCAAAGATCATGAATCCCAAATATTATTGTGAAAAATATTACCCCAATTATTTCCCCTTACATCAAGTACTACAGAAAAATAATGAGTAGTGTTTTTTTAAATACCTTCTCCACAAATGGAGGACTCTAGGGAAGTGAAACTAATTTTTTTTCTCTGGTAGCATATGCTTCTTATACCAATCCAGATGAGGAAAATGAATGGATATATGTAAATATAAAGATTAAGAAAAAATTTAGTGACTGGATGATCATAAAAATGATCAACCGAACTCATTTTATTCTTAGATCATAGTTGAAATAGCCTATTATACCATAAACTACTTCTACTACACCACACACCACTTCACTGCAAGCTTAATCCTCTAAAAACCAAACTTCCAAAAATGGACATGGCTTGAAGGGTAAGAAGAAACACAATAATAAGAGAATATAGAAAAGTAAATTTTATCTTTCAATTTAGCAGACTTCATTCCTATATTTCCAGAAGCACTCCAATTAATACAATAATGTCCCACACAAAAAATAATCTCCATCATTCGATGAGTTAATTTTCTATTCCATTAGTGTTATTAAATTATTGGATACCATCTCAAATAATGATAGTGATTATTAACCTATGTTACATACATTTGATTAGGTAACTAGGGAGGAATACACTTGAATCGGGGATATAAGGGATGATGTGGTCATGCTATGAATCGATGCTTTAACTTTGTCCCTGCTCAGACTGTCCACATGGATGAAACTCATGGGAGGGATCTCTAGAATGCCTAGAAAGAGTAATAATGTTCCCCCACACATGTCAGATATTTTCTAGACACAATCATCTTGGAAGATTATAATGAGGATAATTCATCACCTAATCAACCTTGACATATAGACAGACCTAGAATGCCTTGGGTACCAAGAGAAGAAGTATTGTCAGCTCCTATTCCATAGGATAGTACATCAACATTAGGAACATATACCCCCAAACATCCTATAAAAGAAAATCCTCATGTATGGATGTTCTATCCATTGGAATAGAAATACAATGTTTTAAAGATACTAGCCTTGGTTTCATCCAAGTTTCAATCATGGATTCCTTGTTTCTATCAATAGATCACCAGGAATCACTAATCGAATAATTTTCAATCCCACCAAACATTGAAATAGAGGTTAATGCAACTGAGTTGAGTCTTATAGAGAATGATCTTGTAAAATTCCACACAATCTTCTCTTTCATGGACTAGGATGTGGAAGCCATCATACATGGACACATCATAACATTGTATATATCTAGAAAGAAAAATTACAATGATATATTATGGAATTATTTGAAAATGGATGAAATTTCAACCACATTCAAATAAGAACACTTTATCAAACTCAGAACTCAGTTTAGGGATCTTGTTTCCAACTTACAATTTAGGGTTGTTAGGCCAGATATGGCCTTCAACATCCTTTTAGAAGGACCTTGGCTACATCCGCATGTGGTCATTCCCTCATCATACCACCAATGCACCAAATATTGTATCAATGGAATGATTAGAACATTTCTCAGTGAAAAATATCCATTAAAATTCTAAAAATAGTAGTATATTGATGAAGGATTATAGAAAATGCAAGGGATGGAGTCTAAGACTGAGGATCTCACTCAAATTAATGCCCTGAATCATCTAAATATAATCCTAGATAACCCTTTCAAATAGATCAGTGAATTGTATGTTCAACCCATTAACTAATTTCAAGAGGTTGGTTTAAATTCAAGCATGTATTCAGTGAATTTCATGATGTTAGTCATGAAAACTAAACCTAGAAACACTGAAGAAGTCATAAACTGTCCAAGAATTAATTAAATATTGAATAAAAATGTCTATTCTATCCCTTTATCTTCATAAAAACTTTTTTTCATCAAATACCTTAGGAGAAGTTGTGACAACAATGAAAGAAGATAGATATTTTTATCCTTAGTCCCTTGTCTCCCCTATAGAGCTCCAAAAATATCTCATTCCATCAATTAAGACAAAAATGATTTCTTTATCTTCTGAATGTCCAAATTTTGACTCTAATCCTCCCTCTAATGAACATAATTAACCACCTACTCCTCATCTAGGGGAAGTAGTAAAGAATGGGGGTGATTTAGAAGAGGGATAAATCATCAAATGCCCTCCAACATTCAAGGAAGGTGTCTCCAACAATATTGATAAACATGGAAAAATAAATCTTGGTGTGAAAGATGATCCATGAACCACATTGATTAGTGTATCCATGAAATATGAATAATAGCGGATATATAATTCCTTCCTGAAGTTTCACCCAAAAATGTTTTCCTATAGTTACACATAAATGTTAGGCCTTCACCCTAAGGTGTCCACCCATCATAGGGTTATTAGAAAAGGAAATCTGGGATACAAGTAGGATACTAGGAGGACACACCCAACTCATTCCTCCAAAATTGATGCTAAAGTGGACATTCTCATAAAAGATGAATTTATCCTGGATTAAATGTATGTATAATGGTTATAAAATACCATCCTAGGGGAGAAAAAAATGGAAAGTCAAAATTTTCAATGACTTCAGATATCTCAACTAGAACTAACAGAAATATTATAGAATCCTGCCTTTTTATAACATAAACTTTCATTTCATTACACAAAACTGAGGATCTTTAATGTTTAGTGTCTTGGAAACCAGGAACATAAAACATGAAAACATAAAACATTCTTCTTAAACACTTGAAAGGCTTCTACTCATGTTCATCCTAGGTTCATTATTGCATCTCATAACCTGGGGACATACATCAAAATAAAGGGTGAGAAGAAGTCCCAGTAAGGGAAATAAGAGAAACATTTTACATGTGAACTTGAGATACTTCAATAATGTCATGAAAATAACTTTAAGGCATGAGAAATAAATCCTGAGATATATCATAATAAAAATAAAATTTTTCATAACTTTAAGATGTGGCTACATAATTTAACATAGAAAATCATGAACATATCACCATGGTCCATCCCCAAGGTGTCATTTGAAAATTACCAAGGTTATTCACCAATATATCGTGAAAATTGTAATCTCTAGTGGTTACATCATTATCCAATGCATAGCGCTATTAGGGTGCATCCCTAAATTTTTCTTTATCATCATGTGAGACACATATATCATCATCAAACATTTCATAAACAACCCATATAGTATAAAAGAAATGGGTTTCATTTCATAATCATAACATTTAAAAAACTGCTTTAAAGACATGATCTTAATGTAACTTTAAACCCACAGAAAAGGGAAAGAGTGTTTCATGTATGTAAATCCCAGAATTTAAGATAGAAAATTTTATTATATATGTGAATACCCCTATTGAAATAATAGCTTTTAGTATTCACTTTATAACATAAAATAATTTTTAGAAAATAGAGAGGCATTTTGAGATGAAAATTCTGCAGCATAACGGCTATGGTTTGGGGTTTTAGAAAACATTGAAAAGAGAGGGGACATGGGTAAAACAATCATAAATGACCCATAAAACAGTATAGGGACAGAATATAAGATATTTATGAACATGGTAAAGAAATTTTAAAATATACCATATGAAATGACGAATATGAAAGGAAGACAAAATAATATTTCTCTTATGAAAATTCTGCAGCCTAACAGCGTCACATAAACTTCAACCAAAAATGAATTGATGAGATCAAATAGGGTCTCTCATCATATAAACATAAAATATCAGAATGATAGATATATAGATCATACCCCCAATATAATAAAAAGAAACTTTCAAGACTTGACGTGGAATTAGATCTTTGAAAAAGGAGAAAGGTGAGAGAACTACTTAAACATTCGGCAGCCTAACGACGCCACTTAAAACATCAAAATACTGAATTGAAGAGATCAAATGGGGTCTCTCATCATATGGTCATATAAGATCAGTATGATAGATATAGAGATCATACCCAAACATAACAAAAAGGAACTTGAAAGAATTGACATGAAAGTAGAACTTCAAAATGAGAAGGGTGAAGAACCACTTAAAAATTTGGCAGCCTAACGGTGCCACTTAAAACTTCAAAATACTGAATTGAAGAGATCAAATGGGGTCTCTCATCATATGGTCATAAAATATCAGTATTATAGATATTGATATCATACCCCAACATAACAAAAAAGAACTTTAAAGAATTGACATGAAAGTAGAACTTCAAAACGAGAAGGGTGAAGAACCACTTAAAAATTCGGCAGCCTAACAACGCCATTAAAAACTTCAAAATACTAAATTGAATAGATAAAATGGGGTCTCTAATAATATGGTCATAAAAGATCAGTATGATAGATATAGAGATCATACCCCGACATAAAAAAAGGAACTTGAAAGAATTGACATGAAAGTAGAACTTCAAAACGAGAAGGGTGAAGAACAACTTAAAAATTTGGCAGCCTAACGACGCCACTTAAAACATCAAAATACTGAATTGAAGAGATCAAATGGGGTCTCTCATCATATGATCATAAAATATCAGTATGATAAATTTAGATATCATACCCCAACATAATAAAAATGAACTTGAAATACTTTACATGAAAATAGATCTTGAAAAATGAGAAGGGAGAAAGAATCTGTTACAAAAATTTCGGCAGCCTAATGGCGCCACTTAAAACATCATAAAACGAAATAATGAGAGTAAGAGGGGATATATCATTATTTTAACATGAAAATAAAAGTAAGAGGAGTATAAAATAACACCCTTTAACATAAGAACATGGAGCATAAAAGAAATTACATAAAAGAGATTTCTTGAAAAGAAAGAGAGAGATCAGATCCCTTACCTTAAAACGTAACTCTTAAAACTCAAAGTTTGGGACCTTGAGGGCTTGGGGGCACCTTGGTAGGACTCCATGGTAGGTAATGAGACCAGAAATTCGTTGGGGGAGAGTGGGGTGTCGAATGGATGAGAGGATGGCTTGGTTTTTATAGAGAAAGTGAGGGGACAAGGCATTAATGGCCAAGGGATGCCTCAAAAGTGGTTTTCTCAAAAGCATGGGCCCTCCCATGGTACTTCCCATAGAGTTAGGCCACATGGGAACCCCCACACAATAATTCATCCTCTTTAGTCGACCATCCCTTAAAATATCTCATGACATCATCATGACACAGTTATGATGTCATTAAACATACCGAAACCCTAAAACTGTATTTTTACTATTCACTGAAAATTCAACTTTCTCAGAAAAATCCCAAAATTTCACATTAACCAAATATCAATGCTCTGATTTCAAAAATGAACTCTTTTTTTAAAAAAATTTTTTATAAATATTTTTAATTCATTTTTTAAATAAACACACTATTCACCAAAAATTCATTTTTTCAGAAAAATCCCCAAAAATTACCTCAACATAATATCGATGCTCTGAGTTCAAAAATGAAATCCATTTTATAAAAATAATTTCCTAAATATTTTTAATTTAATTTTTAATTAAAAAACACTATTCACCTGAAAAAAACTAATACTTGAATTATAATTTATGAAACTCTTATTTACCCATTTTATTGAATCTCATTACTTAATCTAGGTGTCTAAATTATATTAAAACTTTTTTTGAGTGAAATTACTAATCCATTTGGTCACATTACTAATCCTAAGTGTAAAATCACTATTCATAATTTAATATTCATCAAAAATCAAGTTGATCTTATTAGACTCGAAATTTTGTACTCAACATAATTGTAGAAGACCATTTCTTGAAAATCATTACACGTTTTTATTTATTTAAGGTTTACATAAACATTTTTAAAATATACTTTCTCTGAAATTCATCAAAAATATGCATACTATATTTATTCGGACTTTTGAAAATTCATAAACTTCATCATAAGAAGAAATCCAAATTTTTATTTAAAACAAACGATTACACAAGGCAGTTACGGTCTCCTTACATAGCCCCTTATCACACCAGCATAGGACCTAAGTGTAAGGTGTGCTAAGGTGAGGGAATCTGAGGGAGGCTCGGCTAACATCGCATGAGTAGTAATTTCTATCAGTTTGGACTTCTCCCAAAGTTGATTCCGTTCTAGCTTCACACGATGAAGTTTGGCTTGGGTTTGGTCCAGAGCAAATCCCAATGGTGCTACCTCCTTCCCAAGTTCTATTAGATGGGCTTCGATTGGTCCAAGACTACTGGGTGAGGCCATCGAATCTTCATTCTATATTAATTAACCATGATTACTTGTATTTAGACACAATAATCAAAACGTTTAGTTCCCAGTGGTCATATTGACCAATGGTCATATAACAGTCAAAACCCAACGGTCTCATTTTAATTATACTCATGTTATCAAATGAATCAGTTTTGTTGAGTATCAAAAATAAAATAACACACAAAATTAGGAAATAAGATTTATTCAAAATTCTAGGTCGTTACAATCTTCCCCCCTTAAGAAATTCCATCCTCACAATTTTTTTAAAATTCGGTTTTGAAATTTCATTGAAAGTCTTACATCGGAAAAGGAGTCCGATAAACTATTACTTTAAAAGAAGGAAAGGTAAGTACAAAGGTCACCCGAGTTAACCCATACTAGGATTCCATGGAGGAAAACATGGATATGGAAGAAAAAACAAAGGGTCAAGTTCTGGAGGAGATTGATAGAAAAAATGATTAGGAGAATGTTAACCACAAGAAAATCCCAAACTTATGATGCGTGTTAACGGTCTTTGATTACCTAGTAGGAAATGTAAACCAACAACGTTTTTGTTTTATGTTCCTTTTCATAATTTTGAGGAATTAATTTACTACATAGAACAAAAACATAAGAAAATATACCTACATTCAAGTAGAGTTTTATCCTTTAATAAATCTTACAAAAACTAATCTTTTACCCAAATGATGAGAATTCAAAAACACTTGGCCTCATCAAAACACAAGAATGATCTTCTAGAGAATCACGTATTCCAAAAATGAAAAACTATCTATCTTTAAACATTACTCCCAAAAACAGAAAGGGTAAGATAAAACAACTCTTCAAAAAGAAAGAATCCCATAGGAATGGAAACTACTTTTAAATCTTCAATGTTCCATGGTACTACCCAATGTTCATCATAGACCATTCCATAAATAACAGTCCTTAAAATTCCTCAAAATAAACCAAACTAAGATTGAAACCCAAATACAAGAAGGACTTGATAACATAGTCTTCCAAAATAAACTTCATTGTTCATCTCCAAACAACATCAACCACTCCTAACATCTTATTACAAAAGTATCTAACCTAAACATATTTTACCCAAGATAGGTTAATCATTCCCATAAGTAACCTAAATTACTATAAGTCAACCTTAAATTCATCGATTCTTCAAAATATAAGTCAACCTTACTCCTCAATGAAAATACCATAGTAATCTATTTACCTTGATCATATAGGGTCCCCAAAATAGTGAACGCCTTCCAAAATAATAATCATCTTTTAATACCCTAATCATCTCTATCATATTAATACGACAATCGTCGCATTTCCTATCACATTGGTTGTTGGGACATGTTCTTTCATTTATCACCATTAACTAAGAAGAGAATGCATAATTAGGGGCTTAAGTACTTAGCCAATAATCATGAAAAGGAACTGAAAGCATATAAGGATAACTTGTAGAAGAAAAGTATACCCTAACTTGTGATCCCCTAAGTTTCTATCTAGGTTATCCATGATCATATATTCTTATGTGAATCTTTATTTTATTTTATCTTGGTTCTTTTAACAATGTTTCATACTAAGCTTATGAATTTACCAAAGCATATCCCCCGGGAGTGTCATAACCAAAAGTGCAGCAAGGCCCATTGTTGTGCACCAGTTCCCGTTCGAGTCTAGATCAAAGCAGTGTTTTTGGGTTTTACCCCTATGTACATCTGTGCCATAGCCACCTCTACCTGCCTGTATCCAGACAGGGATGTATTTGTTTGGAAACCCCTTACTCAATACTCACCAAAATACAAGGAAGATTTCCTATATTTAAAATTTTCTATAGGGTTCTTCCTAGAGTTTTCATATCCTAATTTCCAAAAATAACTAAACCATCCTTTGATACCAACTATAGAATCCCACCTTTTTATAACATAAACTTTCATTTCATTACACAAAAATGAGGATCTTTAAGGTTTAGTGTCTTGGAAACCAGGAACATAAAACAAGAAAACATAAAACATTCTTCTTAAACACTTGAAAGGCTTCTCATCATGTTCATCCTAGGTTCATTACTGCATCTCATAACTTACGGACATACATCAAAAGAATGGGTGAGCAGAAAGCCCAGTAAGGGAAACAAGAGAAACATTATACATGTGAACTTGAGATACTTCAATAAGGTCATGAAAAGAACTTTAAGGCATGAGAAATAAATCATGAGATATATCATAATAAAAATAACATTTTTCATAACTTTAAGATGTGGATACATCATTTAACATAGAAAATCATGAAAATATCACCAAGGTCCATCCCCAAGGTGTCATTTGAAAATTACCAAGGTTATTCACCAAGATATCGTGAAAATTGTAATCTCTAGTGGTTACATCATTACCCAATGCATTGAAGCGCTATCAGGGAGAACCCTTAAATTTGTCTTTATCATCATGTGAGCCACATATATCATCATCAAACATTTCATAAACAACCCATATAGCATAAAAGAAATGGGTTTAATTTCATAATCATAACATTTAAAAAACTGCTTTAAAGACATGATCTTAATGTCACTTTAAACCCACAGAAAAGGGAAAGAGGGTTTCATGTATGTAAATAAGAAAATTTAAGATAGAAAATTTAGGTATATATGTGAATACCCCTATAAAAATAAGATCTTTGAGTATTCACATTATAACATAAAATAATTTTTAGAAAAAAGAGAGGCATTTTGAGATGAAAATTCTGCAGTATAACGACTATGTTTCGGGGTTTTAGAAAACATTGAAAAGAGAGGGGAAATGGGTCAAACAATCATAAATGACCCATAAAACAGTAGAGGGACAGAATATAAGGTATTTAAGAACATGGTAACGAAATTTGAAAATATAACATATGAAATGATGAACATAAAAGGAAGACAAAATAAGATTTCTCTTTTGAAAATTCTGCAGCCTAACAGCGTCACATAAACTTCAACCAAAAATGAATTGATGAGATAAGATAGGGTATCTAATCATATGAACATAAAAGATCATTATTATAGATATAGAGATCATACCCCAAAATAATAAAAAACAACTTTCAAGACTTGACATGGAATTAGAACTTTGAAAAAGGAGAAAGGTGAGAGAACTACTTAAAAATTTGTCAGCCTAACGATGCCACTTAAAACTTCAAAATACTGAATTGAAGAGATAAAATGGGGTATCTCATAATATGGTCCTAAAATATCAGTATTATATATATAGATATCATACCCCAACATAAAAAAAAGGAACTTGAAAGAATTTACATGAAAGTAGAACTTCAAAACGAGAAGGGTGAAGAACCACTTAAAAATTCGGCAGCCTAACGGCGCCACTTAAAACTACAAAATACTTAATTGAATAGATCAAATGGGGTCTCTCATCATATGGTCATAAAAGATCAGTATTATAGATATATAGATAATACCCCAACATAACAAAAAGGAACTTGAAAGAATTGACATGAAAGTAGAACTTCAAAATGAGAAGGGTGAAGAACCATTTAAAAATTCGGCAGCCTAACGACGCCACTTAAAACATCAAAATACTGAATTGAAGAGATCAAATGGGGTCTCTCGTCATATGGTCATAAAATATAAGTATGATAGATATAGAGATAATACCCCAACATAACAAAAAGGAAATTGAAATAATTGACATGAATGTAGAACATCAAAACGAGAAGGGTGAAGAACCATTTAAAAATTCGGCAGCCTAACGACACCACTTAAAACTTCAAAATACTGAATTGAAGAGATCAAATGGGGTATCTCATCATATGATCATAAAATATCAGTATGATATATTTAGAGATCATACCCCAACATAATAAAAACGAACTTGAAATACTTTACATGAAAATAGATCTTGAAAAATGAGAAGGGAGAAAGAATCTGTTACAAAATTTTCAGCAGCCTAATGGCGCCACTTAAAACTTCATAAAACGAAATAATGAGAGTAAGAGGGGATCTCTCATTATTTTAAAATGAAAAGGGAAGTAATATGAGTATAAAATAATACCCTTTAACATAATAACATGGAGCATAAAAGAAATTACATAAAATAGATTTCTTGAAAAGAAAGAGAGAGATCGGATCCCTTACCTTAAAACGTAACTCTTAAAACTCAAAGGTTGGGACCTTGAGGGCTTGCGGGAACCTTGAGAGGACTCCTTGGGAGTTAATGAGACAAGAACTTCGTTGGGGGGAGTGGTGAGTCGAATGGATGAGAGGATGGCTTGGTATTTATAGGGAAAGTGAGGGGACAAGGCATTAATGGCCAAGGGACACCTCAAAAGTGGTTTTCTCAAAAGCATGGGCCCTCCCATGGTACTTCCCATAGAGTTAGGCCACATGGGGACCCCCACACAATAATTAATCCTCTTTAGTCGACCATCTTTTAAAATATCTCAGGACATCATCATGACACAGTTATGATGTCATGAAACATACCGAAACCCTAAAACTGTATTTTTACTATTCACTGAAAATTCAACTTTCTCAGAAAAATCCCAAAATTTCACATTAACCAAATATCAATGCTCTGATTTCAGAAATGAACTCTATTTTATAAAAATATTTTTATAACTATTTTTAATTCATTTTTTAAATAAACACACTATTCACCGAAAATTCATTTTTTCAGAAAAATCCCCAAAAATTACCTTAACATAATATTGATGCTCTGAGTTCAAAAATGAAATCCATTTTACAAAAATAATTTTCTAAATATTTTTAATTTAATTTTTAATTAAAAAAACTTTTCACTTGAAAAAAACTAATCCTTGAATAATAATTTATGAAACTGTTATTTACCAATTTTATTGAATCTCATTACTTAATCTAGGTGTCTAAATTATATTAAAACTTTCTTTGAGTGAAATTACTAATCCATTTGGTCACATTACTAATCCTAAGTGTAAAATCACTATTCATAATTTAATATTCATCAAAAATCAAGTTGATCTTATTAGACTTGAAATTTCGTACTGAACATAATTGTAGAAGACCATTTTTTGAAAATCATTACACATTTTTATTTATTTAAGGTTTACATTAACATTTTTAAAATATCCTTTCTCTAAACTTCATCAAAAATATGCATACTATATTTATCCGGACATTTGAAAATTCATAAACTTCATCATAAGAAAAAATCGAAATTTTTATTTAAAACAAAGGATTACACAAGGCAGTTACGGTCTCCTTACATATCCCCTTATCACACCACCATAGGACTTAACTGTAAGGAGTGCTAAGGTGAGGGAATCTGAGGGAGGCTCGGCTAACATCGCACGAGTAGTAATTTCTATCAGTTTGAACTTCTCGCAAAGGAGATTCCATTCCAGCTTCACACGATGAAGTTTGGCTTGGGTTTGGTCCAGAGCAAAGTCCAATGGTGCTACCTCCTTCCCAAGTTCTGTTAGATGGGCTTGGATCGGTCCAAGAATATAACGACCCATACTTTACATACATTGTTAATACTTCAAAATTGAAGCACACTTATTACAGCATTTGACAAAACCACAAAGGACCGTATAGGTATAGTGTCTTTAGAAACTGTGAAACATAAACAACTGGTTCATAAATCTTCTACAGTTTCTCCCATTTATTTCATCATATCTAGGGTCCCTTTTAGCATATTCTACTTAATATCCATCTTCCTGACCTGGGGAAAAGAAAACATACAAAAAAGGGTGAGATCAAACGCTCAGCAAGGGAAAATAAAGGAAATAAAAATCATATCATATCTTTTTGAAAATCATAACCTGCAAAAGAGATCATAATATCTTAACATGGAATAAATCATAGAAGTGAAAATGAGATTCCCATAATCATAACATAAAACTTGAAACTTTGTGGCATGCACACATAATCATGGAAAATCATTTATTGTTAGTCATGACTCATTGCCAAGACTATCTTAGCGGACAAAGTCCATTTCTGAACCGAGTTCACTCCTCGTTTCAGTCTTGTATCACTGAACCGAAATAACCTTCCGTTCCAGCCACGTCTATCTCATGAGATATAAATCTTTACCCAATTCATTGGAGGGAGATATAGGTCCCACCAATCTTATAATGAATCTTTTTTTATGTGTGCCACATAATCATAAATCATACATCATCGCATAACACATGTAACAAAAATGGGATTCTTGAAACATCATGACATCATAAAAAATCATATAAGGTAAATGACTTCATAAAAATAATTCCCTCAAAACATAATCAAATCAATGTAATAATAGGGATAAAAACAGAACCCTATATTATCTTAGATGGAAAATAATTTTGATAAAACATTTGAACTCCATTCTTGAGGAAAATATCCTTTCTACTTCAAAACACTTTTCTTTTATTAACATGTCATACAATTATAAACTAAATAAAGTTGATTAAAAATAAACTTGGAAACATATAAAGGAAGATTCTTCGAAATAATGTTTTAAAAATCCATTCTTGCCGTATAAGTTATAAAAACATTCTTCGTACTTTTGTCGGAAAAGTCAAAAAAGTACCTCGTACGAAAAAAGAAAAAAGATTCATTTCATATCTTTTACTAAAAACTCACCGAAGGGTAAAATAGGATTTAAAACATTTTAGGAGAATGGAAATAATATTACATATTTAGGAAGCATGGATTTGTATGATAAAATACACCCTAGTAAATACTAAATTATAAACAATCTCAGATAAAAATGAGATTGTGATATTTCTATTACCTTAGGTCCGATTTGCTTTGTACGTGTCTGAAGCTCCTGTATAATGGTTTAAATAATGTTATTGACTTATTCCAGAATCATACATATTGATATGATATCATAAATGGTCATATTCTTAGCTTCTTATTAGTAATATTTCATTGTTACTTGTTACTCGGGTCTTTATTGCCTTTTGTTCTTATGCGTGTTTTGCCGAATAAATTCTTATTCTTCTTTTAAGGTTATAGATACCTTATATCCAGAATGGTATTAGTGTAACATATATCATATTTATTCATTCAATTAATTTATATAATTACTATGTAATGATGATCATGTAGAACGAGTCGTATCACATCATGGAGACGGTATTCCGTACGTACGCACGAGCGATGATATTGTTCCCATGATCGTGGAATTGTATTTAAGTGTATTTATACTATTTCAGTATCAATATCACTTTATAATAATCATATATAGTTACTCATTACACCATTATACACATCCTTGTAAGGTGATGGTGGAAAATAGATTACACCACGGCGTGGAGACGGTATTCCGTACGTACGCACGCGCGGTGATTTCATTTTTCTGTAGGATGGATAGAAGGTGAATTAGGGTTGTTTCATATTTATAATAACATATCAGTATGTAAGTAATACTGATGTTATTACTTTATCATGAAACAAATAAAGAAGAAGAAGTTGAAGAAGAAAGAAATTGAAAAGATCGGTAATGGACATTACCTCTTCTTTGAAACGCCTCTTTGAATCCTCCACTTAGGGAACTAAAATTGGTCTTTGAAGAAGACCAGGACATCTAGGATTATTCTAGGGAAGTGGAGAAGGGATTTTGGCAGGGGTTGGCCAAGCTTGAGTGCTAAAATTGGTGTGAGGAGGAGGGGGAGGAGGTCCCCTTTTATAAGGGAGGAGAGGGACACCTTACGAATATCTCAAAATATTATTTTATATTAATGTCAAAATCGGTTTATAATGGTTCCAAAGGGTCTTATTTCGAAGGTAAAGTGGGTATGGGTCGAAATCCTATCAACCTAGAGGATTTAGACAAGTTTAGGTTATTATTTTAACCTTATAAATTGGATTTAACTCTAAGTTAAATAATTTAACTTTTACCGTGTCTTTTTTGTTTCTTACACTATATGGTTAATACACTTACTATAACATGCCAAACGAACCCCAAGTTGGTTATTATTAATATATATATCCTTATCTAAGTCATTTGGCTGATCCTTAGATTTTTAGGAATAAAATAACAATTAATAATATAATATTTGATTTAAAAACTATTTTGTGTCAATTTTGTCACTATTTGATATATGATTTTTGTGAAAGTCGTAACAGAATAATATGTTCGAAAACAGTTGATTAAATCAACACTAATATATCATAGTAACCTATAAAATTATTGTAATTCATAAAAAGTCTCAAATTACATTTATTTGTGCATTTATAACATCAATTATGTTAACATTTCCTTAAAAGGGTAATTACTGCATCATCGTTGTGTTATAAATAAATTAATTGATTTAAAGTCTAAAAATTATAAATAAAATATAATTATGTAGGAAATCTTTTTATCCTTCTAATTAATATTTATAATCGAATTTATCTTATGTATAAACCCATATTAAAAATGTTTTAGTTATTAAACTTTGATTTTAACTATTTTAACTATTCATTAAATAAAATAATATTAAATGTCATAATCTAATCCAAGTGGACCTAAATGGTCATATTATATTCATAAGGTTGTTTTTGGTCGAATTACACTTATCCAATAGAATCAGGACATGTGTTAGGGTAATAGTAATATCATATTTACCATTAGTTGCCCTATTTACTGTTAACCGTGGTAAAAAAAAGTAAAAAGTTACTATTCACCAAAAATTATTTTTATCTCATTGAACCACATTTTATTTAGTGATATCAACCATGTCTGTTGGATTTTCGAAATTCCATTCACAGAAGCGGTAAAATTAAGTTTTATGCAAAATTCAGTTTTTAACATACCACTTAGTGGTTTCACTATTCATCAAAAATTGAAAGTTTTCAGAAAAATACCAGAATTTCACCCTAGGCTAATTTCGGTATTCCGAATCCAAAAATGAAGTCCATTTTGAAAAATAAAATTTCAAAAAGTGGTTATTACTATTCATAATGGCTAGTTTTAATAATATTTTAATAGCATATCGTTGTTTAGTGAAACTCGGTATTGCGTACGACGCAAGATATCGAGGAAGGTCGCGATTGCGTGTAAAGTAAGTCAAGATAGTGTGTAGTGAATGATTCCTTTGATGATATATATATAACATAAAAACAAAATATTACTCATAAAAATTTCGGGTGTTACATTCTACCCCCCTTAAAAAGAACTTCGCCCTCGAAATTCGTCACTTTGTAACAAACAGATGAGGATACTTCTCCATCATCATATCCTCAAGCTCCCATGTAGCTTCTTCAAGTTCGTGGTTCCTCCATAAAACTTTCACCAATCGAGTGGTCTTGTTTCATAGGACTTTTTCGCTACGATCCATAATCTCTATCGGCTGTTCTTCATAAAAAAGATCTTGCTCCAGCGGTACAACTTCTGAGCTGAGTACATGTGAAGGATCAGGTATGTACTTTCTCAGGAGAGATACATGGAACACATCGTGAACTTGAGAGAGATTCGGTGGAAGCGTCAATCGGTAAGCTACCTTCCCAACACGATCCAGTATTTTGAAAGGACCGATATATCTAGGGCTCAACTTCCCCTTCTTTCCAAATCTCATGACTCTCTTCCAGGGAGATATCCGTAAGAACACTTTATCGCCCACTTCAAACTCTAGGTCTTTTCTTCGGTTGTCGGCATAACTTTTCTGTCGACTCTGAGCTGCTCTTATGTGTTGTTGAATAGATCTGACCTTTTCTGCCATTTCATCAACGAGATCAGATCCTAATAGCTTTCTTTCCCCAACTTCATCCCAGCAAGTTGGAGTCCTGCATTTCTTTCCATATAGAGCTTCATAAGGATCCATCTGAATACTGGAGTGAAAGCTATTATTATATGAAAATTCTACCAAAGGTAGGTGTTGATCCCAACCTCCTTTGAAATCCATAGAGAAAGCTCTCAACATATCTTCTAGGGTTTGAATTGTTCTCTCAGACTGACCGTCTGTCTGAGGATGATAAGCAGTGCTGAAACTCAACTCTGTATCCAGAGTATGCTGAAGACTTCGCTAGAAATTCGAGGTAAATCTCGGATCCCGATCAGATATAATAGAAAGTGGTACTCCATGCAATCTTACCACTTCCTTTACATATATCCTGGTAAGCTGATCTAGAGAGAAATCCTCTCTAATAGCAATGAAGTGTGCTGACTTTGTAAGACGATCAACTATGACTCAGATAGCATTATTGCCTTTGGATGTTTTAGGAAGTTCTGTGACAAAGTCCATAGTGATATTTTCCCATTTCCATTCGGGTATGGGTAATGGTTGTAACATCCCCTTAGACTTCTGTCTCTCAGCTTTAACTTGTTGAAAAACCAAGCATCGAGAGACATATTCAGCAACATCTCTTTTCATGCCATCCCACCAGAAGTACTCTTTCAGGTCCCTATACATCTTCGTGCTTCCAGGATGAATAAAGAATGAAGAACTATGAGCCTCATCCAGCAGCTCCTTCTTTAATTCGGGGATGGTAGGAACACAAACCTGATTCCTGAACTTTATTATCTCATCACAATCAAGGTTGAATTCAGGAACATTTCTCACCTTCTTTTGTAACTCGACATCTTCTTTATTTGCCTCTTTAATCTTCACATGTATAGATGGTTGAACATTCATTTGAGAAAGATAAGATTTTTCCCCTTCCATTATATTTACCAGTTCCATCCTTTGAAAATCCATAAATATTGGATCTTTTGTGATCCTCATCATGGATAAACTAGCATGGTCTTGTCGACTTAATGCATCTGCCACCTTTTTTGCTTTCCCAGGGTGGTAATGGATTGAGTAATCATAATCCTTAATCAGCTCCGACCATCTTCTTTGACGCATATTCAGCTCCTATTGTGTGAAAATATACTTTAAACTTTTATGATCAGTATAAATATCACACCTTTCACCATAAAGGTAATGCCTCCAAATATTTAATGCAAATATTACAACAGCTAACTCCAAATCATATGTTGGGTAATTTTGCTCATGGATTTTCAACTGTCATGAGGCATAATCTATCACCATATCATTTTTCAGAAGAACACACCCCAATCCCTTCTTGGATGCATCACTGTAGATCACAAACCTTTCTCCACTACAAGGCAGTGTGAGCATAGGTGCACTGGATAACCTTCTTTTCAACTCCTTGAAATTCTCTTCACATTCCTCTGTCCAAACAAACTTAACTCCTTTCCGAGTCAACTTGGTGAGTGGGTTAGATAATCATGAAAAATCTTTAACAAAACGTCGATAATATCCAGCCAAACCAAGAAAACTTCGGATCTCAGTTACTGTTGTTGGTCTCGACCATCTTTCGATAACCTCTATTTTTTCTGGATCCAAAGATATCCCCTCTTTTGAGATTATGTGACCCAAAAATGCAACTTTTTGAAGCCAAAATTCACACTTGGTAAATTTGGCATAATGCTTCTCCTTTCTCAGGATCTTCAATATAATTCTCAAGTGATCTTCATGCTCTTCCTTGCTCTTTGAATAGACAATAATATCGTCTATAAAGACTACCACAAATTGATCAAGATAGTTTCTAAAGACTCTATTCATTAGATCCATGAAGATATCAGGGGAATTAGTAAGACCAAATGGCATCACTATAAATTCATAGTGTCCATACCTTGTACGGAAAGTCGTCTTTGGTATATCCTCCCTTTTGACCCTTAATTGATGATACCCTGAATGAAGATCAATCTTGGAAAAGTATTGAGCTCCGCGTAGTTGGTCAAATAAGTCATCAATGCATGGGAGAGGATATTTGTTCTTGATAGTGATCTTGTTATGTTCTCGATAATCAATGCAGAGTCTCATTGATCCATCTTTCTTCTTAACAAATAGAACAGGTGCTCCCCAAGGTGACGCACTAGGGCGTATGAATCACTTATCAAGATTCTTTTGGAGTTGCTTCTTCAATTCCTGCAACTCAATTGGGTCCATTCTATAAGGTGTCTTTGAAATAGGCAAAGCACCCGGTACGATTTCTATTGAAAACTCAACTTCACGATTTGGTGGAAGACCCGGTAATTCCTCTGGAAAGACATCATCGAACTCCCGTACGATGGGCATATTCTTAATCGCGAGTTTCTCACCAACCATTTGAGATAAATAACCTTCATTTAGTGGAATCAATACCCATAAAATGGAAGAAATTTCCACTGGAAGGTTATGTTCATCCTTGCATTGATAGACGATCATAGATTGATCTGGAATATGAAATGTGACTTCCCTTCTTTGGCAATTGATATGAGCTCCGTATAAAGAAATCCAATCCATGCCAAGAATCACATCGAATTCCACTAAAGGAAGGATCACAAGATTTGCAGGAAGCACTTTCCCACAAACGTCAATTGGAGAAGAATTATAAACTTTTGATGCGATTGATGTACCATTAGATGTTGTCACAGCTAACTCAACATCTAATTGTTGAGGTAATATGGTGATACCCTTAGAAAATTCTTCAGAAATAAAAGAGGGGGTGGATCCATAATCAAATAAAACATTTTCTACTTTAGAGTGGATGGTAAGTGTACCTTTCACCACTTCGTTATCGTACTCCACATCGCTGATAGAAATTGCATGTGACTTTCCTTTTTCTTTATCCTTAAGAGTTTGTTGACGTCAACCATCATCATCAACCCTTGGATTTGGGCATTGATTGGCATAATGCCCCATCTCCTTGCACTTGAAACATTGAAGTGTAGTAGGTTCATTCTATGTATCCCTTCCTTTATTTGCATCATTAGGCATCTTCTTCCCATTATCGCCGCATTCAAATGCCCGATGACCTTCCTTTCCACATTTGAAACATTTACTTGTCCCTTTGTGACAACTCCCTCCATGTTTCTTTCCACACTTTGAACATAAGGGAAAGCTCATCTTCTTTTCAGTGTCCTCTTTAGATTTTCCTTTGAATTCCATTTTCCTCTTCTTATCAAACCCATATGACTGATGGGTTACTCCAATCTCCATCTCGACTTTGAGAGCACATCGAACGATTTCCTCATAGTTATTGAAGTCCCTTATGGATAACGCCCTTCGAAGACTTTTTTTTAAGCCACTAAAGAATCAATCGGTCTTACTCTCAGGTTGGATAATAATACCAGAAGTGTACCTTGCAAGTCTTGTAAAATTTTCTTCATAGGTACCAACAGATTCATCATCCCTTTGCTTCAGTTCAAGAAACTCTTTCTCCATCTTTTTTCGGAGAATATGAGGGAAGTACTTATTGAAAAATAAGTTCTTGAACTCGTCCTATTCCATGGACTCAATTTCATCCCTTTGCCTCGTATTCTTAATAAGATTCCACCATTGATCAGCATCTCCTTCCAAATGATACACTGCTAGGACGACTTTATCATGTTCAGAACATTGAAGAACTGAAAATATCTTTTCAGTAGTGCTAATCCATTGTTCAGCAACTAATGGATCAGTAGACCCGTTGAAAGAAGGTGGACGCTGCCTCATGAAAGATTCAACAGAATGTTTCTCCTTCCTCTGCTCGTTTGGAAGTCCTGCATGATTCATAGTTTGAGAACGTTGTGTGAGCATGGCTACAAGATTTTGCATTCCAGCTCCCATATCGTTTGGTTGCTCAGTGGGACAATCATTGCATTTCACATCGCATTCCGCATTAACACGGTTCCTTCGGGTTCCAGCCATTGACTAAAACCAAGAAGAATAGTGTGAGAAACACTAATTATAATAGGAAAACCACATAATTCAAGAATAAAATTTTCACGCTTAAGGTCTTATCCTAGGTTATTCATGGCCATTTCTAAAACACTAAGATTGTGTTCTATGCTTATACTTATCCTTAGGGTTCTTACTAAGGCTTTCACATCCTAGTTTCCAATGGTTGAATATACCTTTCCTCTGATACCAACTATAGAGGTCTGGAATTACTTCTAGTAGACTATAATTGATACCTATCAAGGCACTCCATGGGTGGCTACACCCCCTGGGCGGGACACACCACAATCCCCAGTGGCAGCCATTTCCTCATGAAGCCCTTGGGCGGAGAACCATGCTTCGTCCAACGCTCACATGTGAGAGTTCCCAAGGATCAGATACATTCATACCTCCTTTTCCTCTCATACCAACAATAACAACCCATACTTTACATACATTGTTAATACTTCAAAATTTAAGCACACTTATTACAACATATGACAAAACAACAAAGGACCGTATAGGTATAGTGTCTTTAGAAACTGGGAAACATAAACAACTGGTTCATAAATCTTCTACAGTCTCTCCCATTTATTTCATCATATCTAGGGTCCCTTTTAGCATATTCTACTTAATATCCATCTTCCTGACCTGGGGAAAAGAAAACATACAAAAAATGGTGAGCTCAAATGCTCAGCAAGGGCAAATAAAGGAAATAAAAATCATATCACATCTTTTTGAAAATCATAACCTGCAAAAGAGATCATAATATCTTAACATGGAATAAATCATAGAAGTGAAAATGAGATCCCCATAATCATAACATAAAACTTGAAACTTTGTGGCATGCACACATAATCATGGAAAATCATTTCTTGTTAGTCATGACTCATTGACAAGACTATCTTAGCGGACAAAGTCCATTTCTGAACCGAGTTCACTCCTCGTTTCAGTCTTGTATCACTGAACCGAAATAACCTTCCATTCCATACATGTATATCTCATGAGATATAAATCTTTACCCAATGCATTGGAGGGAGATATAGGTCCCACCCATCTTATAATGAATCCTTTCTTATGTGTGCCACATAATCATAAATCATACATCATCGCATAACACATGTAACAAAAATGGGATTCTTGAAACATCATGACATCATAAAAAAATCATATAAGGTAAATTACTTCATAAAAATAATTCCCTCAAAATGTAATCAAATCAATGTAATAGTAGGGATAAAAATAGAACCCTATATTATCTTAGATGGAAAATAATTTTGATAAAACATTTGAACTCCATTCTTGAGGAAAATATCCTTTCTACTTCAAAACACTTTTGTTTTCTTAACATGTCATACAATTATAAAATAAAAGAAGTTGATTAAAAATAAACTTGAAAAATTATAAAGGAAGATTCTTGGAAATAATGTTTTAAAAATCCATTCTTGCCGTATAAGTTAAAAAAAACATTCTTCATACTTTTGTCGGAAAAGTCAAAAAAGTACCTCGTACAAAAAACGAAAAAATATTCCTTTCATATCTTTTACTAAAAACTCACCGAAGGGTAAAATAGGGTATAAGCCATTTTAGTAGAATGGAAATAATATTACATATTTAGGAAGCATGGATGTGGATGATAAAATACACCCTAGTAAATACTAAATTATAAACAATCTCGGATAAAAATGAGATTGTGATATTTCCCTTACCTTAGGTCTGATTTGCTTTGTACGTGTCCGAAGCTCCTGTATAATGGTTTAAATAATGTTATTGACTTATTCCAGAATCATACATATTGATATGATATCATATATGGTCATATTCTTAGCTTCTTATTAGTAATATTTCATTGTTACTTGTTACTCGGGTCTTTATTACCTTTTGTTCTTATGCGTGTTTTTCCGAATAAATTCTTATTCTTCTTTTAAGGTTATAGATACCTTATATCCAGAATGGTATTAGTGTAACATATATCATATTTATTCATTAAATTCATTTATATAATTACTATGTAATGATGATCATGTAGAACAAGTCGCATCATATCGCGGAGACGGTATTCCGTACGTACGCACGAGCGATGCTATTGTTCCCATGATCGTGGAATTGTATTTAAGTGTATTTATACTATTTCAGTATCAATATCACTTTATAATAATCATATATAGTTACTCATTACACCATTATACCCATCCTTGTAAGGTGATGGTGGAAAATAGATTACACCACGGCGTGGAGACGGTATTCCGTACGTACGCACGCGCGGTGATTTCATTTTTCTGTAAGATGGATAGAAGGTGAATTAGGGTTGTTTCATATTTATAATAACATATAAGTATGTAAGTAATACTGATGTTATTACGTTATCATGAAACAACTAAAGAAGAAGAAGTTGAAGAAGAAAGAAATTGAAAAGATCGGTAATGGATATTACCTCTTCTTTGAAACGCCTCTTTGAATCCTCCACAAAGAGAACTAAGATTGGTCTTTCAAGAAGACCAGGACCTCTAGGATTATTCTAGGGAAGTGGAGAAGGGATTTTGGCAGGGGTTGGCCGAGCTTGAGTGCTCAAATTGGTGTGAGGAGGAGGGGGAGGAGGTCCCCTTTTATAAGGGAGGAGAGGGGAACCTTAGGAATATCTCAAAATATTATTTTATATTAAAGTCAAAATCGGTTTATAATGGTTCCAAAGGGTCTTATTTCGAAGGTAAAGTGGGGATGGGTCGAAATCCTATCAGCCAATAGGATTTAGATAAGTTTAGGTGATTATTTTAACTTTATCAATTGGATTTAACTCTAAGTTAAATAATTTAACTTTTACCGTGTCTTTTTGTTTTCTTACACTATATGGTTAATACAATTACAATAACATGCCAAACGAACCCCAATTTGTTTATTATTAATATATATATCCTTATCTAAGTCATTTGTCCGATCCTTAGATTTTTAAGAATAAAATAACAATTAATAATATAATATTTGATTTAAAAACTATTTTGTGTCAATTTTGTCACTATTTGATATATGATTTTTTTGAAAGTCATAACAGAATTATATGTTCGAACCAAGTTTATTAAATCAACAAAAATATATAATAGTAACCTAGAAAATTATTGGAATCATAAAAAGTCTCAAATTACATTTATTTGGGCATTTATAACATCAATTATGTTAACATTTCTTTAAAAGGGTAATTACTGCATCATCGTTGTGTCATAAATAAATTAATTTATTTAAAGTCTAAAAATTATAAATAAAATATCATTATGTAGGAAATATTTGTAGCCTTCTAATGAATATTTATAATCGAATTTATCTTATGTATAAACCCATATTAAAAATGTTTTAGTTATTAAACTTTGATTTTAACTATTTTAACTATTCATTAAATAAAATAATATTAAATGTCATAATCTAATCCAAGTGGACCTAAATTGTCATATTATATTCATAAGGTTGTTTTTGGTCGAATTACACTTATCCAATAGAATTAGGACATGTGTTAGGGTAATAGTAATATCATATTTACCCTTAGTTACCCTATTTACTATTAACCGCGGTAAAAAAAAGAAAAAAGTTACTATTCACCAAAAATTATTTTTATCTCATTGAACCACATTTTACTTACTGATATCAACCATGTCTGTCGGATTTTCGAAATTCCATTCACAGAAGCGGTAAAATTAAGTTTTATGCAAAATTCAGTTTTTAACCTACCACTTAGTGGTTTCACTATTCATCAAAAATTGAAAGTTTTCAGAAAAATACCAAAATTTCACCCTAGGCTAATTTCGGTATTCCGAATCCAAAAATGAAGTCCATTTTAAAAAAATAAAATTTCAAAAAGTGGTTATTACTATTCATAATGGCTATTTTTAATAATATTTTAATAGCATATCGTTGTTTAGTGAAACTCGGTATTGCGTACGACGCAAGCTATCAAGGAAGGTCGCGATTGCGTGTAAAGTAAGTCAAGCTAGTGTGTAGTGAAAGATTCCTTTGATGATATATATATAACATAAAAACAAAATATTACTCATAAAAATCTCGGGTGTTACAAAGACTACTGGGAGAGGCCATTGAATCTTATTTCTACATTAATTAACCAAGATTACTTGTATTTAGAGACAATAATCAAAACGTTTAGTTCCCAGTGGTCATATTGACCAATCGTCATATAACAGTCAAAACCCAATGGTCTCATTTTAATTACACTCATGTTATCAAATGAATCAGTTTTGTTGAGTATCAAAAATAAAATAACACACAAAATTAGGAAATAAGATTTATTCAAAATTTCGGGTCGTTACAAAGATGGCAACACGGTTCCAATCCCAGAAATTTTGATCGATGCAACAACTGTTTATCTAGACCTATCCACCATGGATGGATATTCATGTTTAAAAACTATAGATTACCCATTAATAAAAAGAATACAACACCTTCAGGTACCCTAGGAAGTTTTTTGTAGTCGGGTAATTCCCTTTGTCTTGTAAAATACCGGTGCCAAATACCAACATTCGATGTAGTGAATATTCAAACCATTTCTAGGAATGTTTTTTGAATGCTAAATTGAATATCTAGTGATTATGTAAAAAATAAACTTTGATCACTTGGGTGAAATGGATCCCATCATCAACAAGTTTCAACAATATAAATAGAATATGAAAACCTTAAAATATCCTTTCAGGGTATCCTATGGAAAACCATTAAACTTCATCGTACACCATAATTACATCAGCATAAACCTTGAAAAAAATACATATCCCTATAATTTAAACTCCTTGATACCAAAAGTAGTTGAGAAAATATCAAGGACATCATCCCCGCATACAGTGCTTCATAGAAAACCTAAAATGAAAGTGTTTTCCCTTCAGTAAACTGATGTCGATGGGGGTACCATATCAATGGACTAGTGACCGTCATTAGGAATTTTATTACCCCAAGAAGTACCTCATGATACCACAATTTTAAGGCCACCTATTGAGTAAAATCCTATTATTTTATATGTGATAGCCTTGGAGTGATCATTTTGTGCCTTCCATGCTTAGAAGAATGATTCTAGGAATGAAAACAGTCTTTATTACATCATTTGAAGCATGATTGACTTGAGAATCAAAATTAATATATTGATAAGGAATGTCTAGAATTAATCCTCACATTTTAGAAACAAAGATGCTATCTACATCACCATGAGTTCCACATGGTCTCTCATAATATCTCTCTAAAATACACCCTCAGTCATCCTATATTGAAAACATGTCTGGAATAGAGGGAAGTTATTCTAAAGCAGTTCAATATACAATTATTCCCTCAGAAAGTGGTGAAATTAAAATTCATAGAATATTTCCATGTAGAAATAAATTCTACGGAAAAAATCACAAAATATTAAACTAACAAATGAAGATATATTCTATATTAAATAAAGTCCCTTAATGTCAGAAATTTATTTTGACAGAGGATCAAGGAACCCAATAAGGAGGAGAATGAAAGTACTTAAACTCAATAAAGAAAAGTTAGGGAGTGTTATTATCTCTTAAAAAAGGTAGTGTTACCTTACTCCTTCTGGATGTCTAATGGTTTTACCAATAATGAAGCAGAATATAATGCCCTCATTTCAAGCTTCAAACCAGAGCTAAAAATAATAGTAGACCACTTGGAGTTGAAAGGTGAAACAAAGATGGTAAGAAAAAATTATAATGAGGATTAAAGTATTTGAAAAAAGATAAAACTACCCTTCTTGACTGTGTATGAGGGTTAACAGCATAATTCGCCTCAGAATATAATTTTAACCACTTACCGTGATCAAAAAATATCTAAATAGATGCATTGGAATATGTAACTACTACTCTGGATGATGAAAACATAGATGAAACAATCATAAATATTTATCATCATCGAATGGTCACAATTTTTTTAAAATATGCTCTGGCGAGATTAATGAAGTCATCCCCATCTCTAAAGAATATGGTCCTACATTTATGTGGATGAATCCAATCACAGACTACATTAAAAACTGAGTCCCCCCAGTATATAGAGCTTGGAGAGATAAATTCTTGTGAGTAGTATCTAACATCACACTTTATAATAATCCAAATCACTAAAGGGCCCCCTATATATGATGAGTTGATGGACTCCTTCTGTAGTGTATGAAATCATAAGAGAATACTACCATCATAACTGAGGTTCATGTCATGTACCATGGTTCCCATTAGTCTACATATAATCTTTTCAGAGAAATATGAAGGCTTTTATATTTCTAGGCTTTAATGATTCAGGATTTCACAGAATTCACCAAAAAGTTTCATTCATGAAATGTGCATGAGAACTTCATCCATCAACCCTAGGAGTTTCTATATATAGCTAAATACTCTTGTTCATTTTCCATATGGTGAAATGATGTTATGGGACCATACCCCCCATATCTGTCCAAGTAGTTAAAATACATCTTAACTCCTATTGATTTCTTCTCCAAATGGTATGAGGAAATACCCCTCAAATAAGTCAAGTCTAAAATAATTTTCGGCTTCATTAAATCCAACATCATCACTATATTTTGTGTCCCTCAAATGATAATGAAAGATAATGGACCTAATTTCTATTCTACTGAGGTGGAAAAGCTATATCAGGGATAAGATATCAAATACAAGGATTCAACCTTCTACCATGTAGTGTAGAACAGAAAGATAGGTTCCATAAACCAGATACTATAAAAAATTCTCTAGGATATGGTTAGTAAAGAAAAACTTATTGGCCCAAAAATCTCTTTCATTCATCATGGGAATACCAAACCACCACATGTACTACTACACATGAACCCCATACTCACTAGTATATATAATAGAGGTTTTCTGACCCATTGAGGTCCAGTTTCCATTTCTCCATATTGCCATATCTGATCAACTATCTACAAATTAGAAATCTTAAAAAAGACCTAATGAATTGAAGAAACTTGATGAAAAAATATTTGATGCCTTACATCACTTGTAAGTCTATAAAAAATTTATAGAATAAGTTTTTACCAAGAAGTTACACCTCCACTCATTCTTATAAGTAGAAATAGTATTGTTTCTTTGAACTCCAATTACACCATGACAGAATCCTCCATAACATGAACCAAAGGGGGATGAAATGTTCTACATAAATAAGTTCCATTATAATGGAGATTTACCCATGATCTCAATGCACTACGGGAAAAATGAGCAATTGCGACGGGTTATTTGCGACGGGAATAAATCCAGTCGCAAATAGTCATGTTAAAAACTTATTTGCGACGGGGGTATTTCCCCGTCGCAAATAAGGATACTTTTGCGACGGGATTGCTTTCCCCGTCGCAAATAGTTTTCCCGCGGTGCGCGCCAAATCGCGGGAAACTTATTTGCGACGGGGGAATATTCCCGTCGCAAATAACCGGCGGCGGTAAAAGGTAGTTGCGACGAGAATATTCCCCCGTCGCAAATACTATGTCGGCAGGGGTTATTTGCGACGGAACCCGTCACAAATAACTATTTACCGGTTGACCGTAATAAATGTTGGCTAAGGTATTTGCGACGGGTACCGTCTTAAATAATACTATTTGCGACGGGATTCCCGTCGCAAATGGGCCCGTCGCAAATAATCTAACCTATAAATACCCCCATCCGTTTTTTTCATTTCATTCTCATTCCTTATCTTCTCCTTCTCTCAAAATTATATTTCTAGAGTTGAGTTTTTCTCCAGTTTAATTTTTTTCTCTGGAGCTGGTATTAAAGTTTTGAAGAACGATCAGAACAGATCAATTTTCAAGGTATTTATCTTCATTTTAATTTTTTATTTATTTTTAACTTTTTATTAGTTTCAATTATTATTAATTAGTTGTAATTTAATTATGTTTACATTGTTTTATTACTTAATAAATTTAAATTATTAGTATTGTTTATAGTTAATGGTAATTAGGAATAATTAGTAATAATTTTTAATAATTAAGAATAAATATTAATAATTAGTAATAAATACCAATAATTAGGAATAAGAACATTATTACATTATTAGTTTATTTTATTATTAATATTAAAATAATATAATTTTTTATATATATACAATTCTTTTTTGATCTGTGTGTTTGCTGTCTTCACATGTATTATTTGTATGTGGAGATAGAAAACGCACAGATCAAAGAAAAATTGTATATAAATTAGAAAATTATATTATTTTAATATTAATAATAAAATATATTAATAATGTTATTATTTGTAATTATTGGTAATTATTTCTAATTATTGATAATTATTCATTTAATTACTAATAATTAGGAACAATTATCAATAATTATCAATAATTAAGAATAATTAGTAATAATTAGTAATAATTACCAATAATTAGTATTAATTACCTATAATTAGTATTAATTACCAATAATTAGTATTAATTAAAAATAATTAGTAATAATTAGGAATAATTAACAATTATTAGTAATAATTAACAATAATTAACAATAATTAGTAATAATTACATATAATTAGTATTAATTAACAATAATTAGTATTAATTACCAATAATTAGTAATAATTAGGAATAATTAACAATAATTAGTAATAATTAGTAATAATTAGGAATAATTAGTATTAATTAGGAATAATTAGTATTAATTAGGAATAATTAGTAATAATTACCAATAATTAGTATTAATTACCAATAATTAGTATTAATTACCAATAATTAGTATTAATTACCAACAATTAGTATTAATTACCAATAATTAGTATTAATTACCAATAATTAGTATTAATTACCAATAATTAGTATTAATTACCAATAATTAGTATTAATTACCAATAATTAGTATTAATTATTAATAATTACCAATAATTATCACTATTTAGTAATAATTAACAATAATTGCCAATAATTACCAATAATTAGTAATAATTACCAATAATTATCAATAATTACTAATAATTATCAATAATTAATAATAATTAGCAATAATTAGTAATAATTAGTAATAATTACTAATAATTAGCAATAATTAGTAATAATTAGAAATAATTAGTAATAATTAGAAATAATTAGTAATAATTAGAAATAATTAGTAATAATTAGTAATAATTAACAATAATTAGTAATAATTAACAATAATTAGTAATAATTAGGAATAATTAGGAATAATTAGAATTAATTAGGAATAATTAGGATTAATTAGGAATAATTAGTATTAATTAGGAATAATTAGTAATAATTACCAATAATTAGTAATAATGATTATTAATTACCAATAATTAGTATTAATTACCAATAATTAGTTTTAATTACCAATAATTAGTATTAATTACCAATAATTAGTATTAATTACCAATAATTATTATTAATTACCAATAATTAGTATTAATTAACAATAATTAGTATTAATTACCAATGTTTAGTAATAATTACCAATGTTTAGTAATAATTAACAATAATTGCCAATAATTAACAATAATTAGTAATAATTACCAATAATTATCAATAATTACTAATAATTATCAATAATTACTAATAATTATCAATAATTAATAATAATTAGCAATAATTAATAATAATTAGCAATAATTAATAATAATTAGCAATAATTACTAATAATTAGCAATAATTACTAATAATTAGCAATAATTAGTAATAATTAGAAATAATTAGTAATAATCAGAAATAATTAGTAATAATTAGAAATAATTAGTAATAATTAGAAATAATTAGTAATAATTAACAATAATTAGTAATCATTAGGAATAATTAGAAATAATTAGTATTAATTAGGAATAATTAGTAATAATTACCAATAATTAGTAATAATGATTATTAATTACCAATAATTAGTATTAATTACCAATAATTAGTATTAATTACCAATAATTAGTATTAATTACCAATAATTAGTATTAATTACCAATAATTAGTATTAATTACAAATAATTAGTATTAATTACCAATATTTAGTAATAATTACCAATATTTAGTATTAATTAACAATAATTGCCAATAATTAACAATAATTAGTAATAATTACCAATAATTATCAATAATTTAGTAATAATCAACAATAATTTCCAATAATTAACAATAATTAGAAATAATTACCAATAATTATCAATAATTACTAATAATTATCAATAATTAATAATAATTAGCAATAATTAGTAATAATTAGCAATAATTACTAATAATTAGCAATAATTAGTAATAATTAGAAATAATTAGTAATAATTAGAAATAATTAGTAATAATTAGTAATAATTAACAATAATTAGTAATAATTAACAATAATTAGTAATAATTAGGAATAATTAGGAATAATTAGTATTAATTAGGAATAATTAGTAATAATTACCAATAATTAGTAATAATGATTATTAATTACCAATAATTAGTATTAATTACCAATAATTAGTATTAATTACCAATAATTAGTATTACTTACCAATAATTAGTATTAATTACCAATAATCACCAATAATTACCAATAATCACCTATAATTACCAATAATCGCCAATAATTACCAATAATCACCAATAATTACCAATAATGACCAATATTTTCCAATATTTTCCAATAATTACCAATAATTACCAATATTTTCTAATAATTACCAATATTTACCAATAATTACCAATATTTACCAATAATTAAGAATAACTACCAAAAATTAAGAATAACTACCAATAATTTGGAATAATTACCAATAATTTGGAATAATTACCAATAATTTGGAATAATTACCAATAATTTGGAATAATTACCAATAATTTGAAATACTTACCAATAATTTGGAATAATTACCTTATTACATTATTTGTATATTTTATTATTAATATTAAAATAATATAATTTTCTATATTATATACAATTCTCTTTTCATTTGTGTGTTTTCTGTCTCCACATGTAATATTCGCATTCTTTTTCAAAATTATCAACCTACTCGCCAATGGAGAGGTGAAAGTGAATGCGAATATTACATGTGGAGACAGAATGTGAAACACACAGATGAAAGGAGAATTGTATATAATATAGAAAATTATATTATTTTAATATTAATAATAAAATATACTAATAATGTAATGATGTTATTATTATATAATTAATATTTATGAAAAAAATTATATTAGTATTATTAAAATAATAAAAAATCAATATAATATTAAAATTATCAATATTTGTAACAGGTTTTGCTTTATTCTCAATATATTCAATCCTTGCTTTTGTTTTTTCTAACAAATTATTCAAAACCAGTAATGCTTTTATATTTTATAGAAAAATATGGAACAATGAGGTCGTCAACAGTCATTATTAGATGACCGCATATGGATAAATCAACGTAGAAATCTAAATGGTTCTGGTTTAAATCCAGTATATATAGAGGGTGTGGAGAGTTTTTTATCATTTCCGGCATCAAATCCAGAATTTATTTCAGAAGGAAAGATAAAATGCCCTTGTAGAAAATGTGCATTGAGAACGTTTGACACGTTTGACAAAGTGGGGGAACATCTCTTGCGTTTTGGTTTTCAAACAGATTATGTTTTTTGGTATCAACACGGTGAACGCAGTTCCAGAGCAGGTGATACCAACTTGATTCCGGATCCATCCCAGTTTCAAGATTTAGTACATGATGTTGCAGGTTCATCTGTTCAACATACAGAAACTCCGGCTGATATAGCTTCAAATCCTGAGTTGGGACCGTCTGAATTTTATGAGTTGTTGAAGTCTGCTGAGGATGCATTATATCCTGGCTGCAAGATTAGCAAATTAGAAGCAGTTGCAAAATTTATGGCTATCAAATCAGATAACGGAATGTCAAACACCTGTTTTGACCAGATATTTTCTTTGCTGAAAACACCGTTACCCTAAGGAAATGTTTTACCTGCAAATTACTATGAAAGTAAGAGGTTGGTTCGAAATTTGGGACTTACTTGTCAGAAGATTCATGCATGTTCAAATGACTGCATTTTATATTCAGGGGAAAATGAGTCGTTGGATAGTTTTCCCACATGTGGGCAACTGAGATATAAAGAAGGACAACACGGGAAGTCTGGTTTGATTCTTGTAAAACAGTTGAGATATTTTCCGCTTACATCCAGACTTCAGCGTTTAATCATGTCTAAGAATACAGCGACAATGATGTCATGGCATAAAGAGAATAGTTCAACCGATAAAATCTTGAATCATCCAGCCGATGGTGATTCATGGAAACATTTTGATAGAGTGCATCCATCATTTGCTTTAGAAGCTAGAAATGTTCGACTGGGCCTTTCCACTGATGGTTTCTGCCCGTTTGGATCTTATGGTAGTCAATATTCATGTTGGCCTGTTTTTTTAACTCCGTATAATTTACCTCCATGGATGTTGATGAAGGAGCCATATATCTTTTTGACTTTACTAATTCCAGGACATCCGGAGAAAAATATTGATGTTTATTTGAAGCCATTGATTGATGAATTAAATTTATTGTGGAGTACTGGTGTCAGTACATATGATGTTGCAACGAAACAGAATTTCATACTGAGAGCAGCATTGATGTGGACAATAAGTGACTTCCCGGCTTATGGGATGTTATCTGGCTGGAGTACACATGGTCAGAAATCATATCCTTACTTTATGGGAGAGAACAAAGCATTTATGCTCATTCATGGAAAGAAACCGTGTTATTTTGACTGTCATCGCAGATTTCTTCCAGCTGATCATCCTTTTCGCAGAAACAGATCTCATTTCAGAAAAGGAACAGCTGAAAGGGATGGACCTCCAAAAATGCTATCAGGTTCGGAGTTAAAATCGGTTGTATTTTCATTACCTCCCATCACTTTTGGTCCCACAATAAACCAGCAGAAAATTTCTGGTTTTGGGAAAGAACACAATTGGATTAAACGTAGCATATTTTGGGATTTTCCATATTGGTCTGATATGTTGGTCCGACACATGTTTGATGTCATGCATATTGAGAAGAATTGTTTTGATAATTTGTTTCATACAGTTTTGGATACGCCAGGAAAGAGAAAAGACAATGTAAATGCACGTTTAGATCTTGCCCAAATTTGCAGGCGTCCAGAATTGGAACTATTTGAGAATGTCAGAACAGAAAGGTTACTGAAACCAAAAGCAGCTTATACACTGTCTAAAGAAAACCGTTTATTATTTTGTCAGTGGATTGCAGATTTGAGACTTCCAGATGGTTGTGCTTCCAATTTGGGTAGATGTGTAAAGAATGGTTATATTACTAGATTAAAAAGTCATGATTGTCATGATATAATGGAGAGACTTCTACCCATTGGATTAAGAGGTCTGTTGAATTCTGTGATTTGGGATTCCATAACAGAGATGTCTCATTTTTTTCGGGAAATTTGTGCGGCTACGGCAGATTATGATGCTCTAGGAAAACTTGAAAAAGATGTTGTTGTAATTATATGTAAACTTGAAAAAATATTTCCGCCGTCTTTCTTCGACTCAATGGAACATTTGATGTTACATTTGCCATATGAAGCCAAATGTGGAGGTCCGGTACAGTTTCGATAGATGTACCCATTTGAAAGATGCATGCAAAAATTGAAAAGAAAAGTACGCAACAAAGCATCTGTTGAAGGATCTATTGCAGAAGCTTATTTGCAAGAGGAAATATCTTTTTTCTGCTCCCATTATTTTGAATCTGAGTATCCTTCAAAACACAACCGAATGGGACAGAATGAGAGGAATATTGATGAAATCGACAATCAATTATCTGTTTTCAACCAGTCAGAGCTTGGTTTTGGTGGAGTTTCTGAACGCTGGCTTTCAGATGATGAACATCATAGAGCTCATACGTATGTTCTGCTCAACTGTGAAGAGATGACATCAGTTGTACTGTAAGTGTTTATATCACTTATTCTATCATTTATGTTACAGTAAATAACTTTGGTTTTTATAGGTTGTATGATAATCATATCAAGAAACAAAATCCACAAATTACAGCAGCTGCTCTCGAAGAACGTAGACTGAAAAATTTCTCTCAGTGGTTTCAAAAACTGGTAACATAAATTATTTATCTTTTAGCAACTCATTCAATGTATAGTTTACTATATTGATAATTATTTCACAAATCTTCAGGTGTCTCGACATGCTGATAAAATTGACAAACGGCTGTGTGTATTGAGTAACCCACCTTCCAAACTTGTTAAAACTTATAATGCATATGTGGTGAATGGATTTCGATTCCACACACATGCATATGGGGAATCGAAAAAAACAATGAACAGTGGAGTTAGCTTGAGAGGATCTCATCATCGAGAAAATGAAGTTGACTTTTATGGCATACTTGATGAAATCATTGAACTCTGGTATCTTGGACAACATTACATAACCATGTTCAAATGTCGGTGGTTGGATACAGAGAGAGGCATGCGTGTTCATCCGACTCATGGAATCATCGATATTAAATGTAAAAGTGTTCTCGCAGTAAATGAACCATTCTTATTGGCTCAACAGGCATATCAAGTTTATTATGCAAAGTACTGTGCAACATCAAGAGACTTGACTGATTGGTGGAGTGTAATAAAAATCAAAATTCGAGACAATCAGTTTAGTCAAAGTGAATGTGCTTTCACTGATGTGCAAAGAATTGAAGTTTTTCAAGAGAGTACTCAAAATCAATCTTTTTTACAAAGAGACATGAGTATCGATGACGACACCCCACATTTAAGAGTCCGTGATGATGATGATGTTAATGATGTCACACATGAATTTGAAATGGTAAGAGATGAAGCAACTGCAACTTGAATGGATATCGATGATGTTGAGGAGGAATATGAAGATGACATTGACATATATGAAGATGATGATGAAGATGAACACTTATAGAATTCCATGGTATTTATATACAATCATAATATGTATATATGTATATATAATAGTAATTATCAATTATTTGCTAACATTAACATTTTCTATTTCAGATGGACGAGGCCACATTTCGTGAGTTGGCGGAGGCTGACCTGCCTTTCGATGCGGATGAGTTGCTGGCAGATGACCCTCAGCCTGCAGGCGCTCCAGGGAGTACGCGGAGGGGGTGCGGTCTTGCACGATTGATGATTCCTGACCCCGTCCCCGAGCGACGTCCACGTCTTGGGTTTGATCCGCGCACCCGGAGGTGTGATAACCTGTGTGATAACTTGTGGATTTGACTAAGATTTCATTAATCTATTCACATAATAAATGTTTATTATTTTTTTAGTTTTCCGCATATAGCAGTCGGACAGGGCAGCGCTATTTTGTGCAACTATTTCTCTCAGCCGTGGACCACATGGGAGCAGATTCCCATTGATGTGCAGCAGGCCATGTTCGGCCATTGGTTGGTACGTACGTAAATAAATAATTTTTATTTTGAAAATTATTTCATTTCTAACTTCATATTTTGATTTATTTGTAGGGTTTATGGTATCCGATCGAGGATACCATGCGTGACGCCATCCACGAGGCATGGGAGGTGGCCATGCGTGATCGTCTTCGTCAGTTTTTGCACAATTTAAGAAAAGCTGCGATGAAGAAAGCAAGAGTGTCAGATTTTGAGGAGTCATGTAGAGCACACCGACCAGAGTATATTTCATCCCATGTATGGGATGGATTATGTGCGCACTGGTTGAGTGGTGCCTTTCAGAGGAGATCATCGGTGGGGAGGCAGAATCGGGGGAGACAGGAGGTGACTCATCAAGCTGGGAGTCGTTCTTTCAGTACTCATAGACAGCATCTGGTACGTACATTATTTATAAATATTTTATATAACTATAAATATTAACAGTTTATTTTTTATTCTTATAGGCTGTCGAGCACCCCGATATTACAGAGTATGACGTATATCGGAGGATGTACAGTGATCCTGCTACTGGGGAGCTCAGAGGTGATCGTCAGCATCACATCGTGGTCAGTATTATTTGTTTTCAAGTTTAAAAATTAACTGCATATAATATATTCACAATTTTAATTTTAAATTGCAACTATAGGAGTCATATGAGGCCGCAGCGGCACAGGCCCGGCCTGAGAGTCAGGCCGAGTCATCAGATCAGACCACTGCCCGTCAGTTTGATGAGGCGGCATGGATGCAGGCCACCCAGTATGCCTTCGAGAAGGGCCGGGTAGTTGGTATCGGCTCTCGACTGACTCCCGGAGATTATTATGGCAGTGCTGCGATGTCGGCGTCCAGCTCGAGAGGAGCTCGTGCATCTTCTTCTACACAGTATGAGGATCAGTTGCGATCTCAGACTGCACAGATAGAGAGTCTCCGACAGGAGCAAGAGCAGATGCGTCAGCAGCATGAGGAGGAGCGTCGACGCCAGCAGCAGCTGTACGAGGAGCAGACGAGTCGGTGGCAGCAGCAGCATCAGGAGCAGATGGAGTACATGCGTCGACTCACTCATGCTTTAGGGATGGAGTTTCCTCCACCACCATCTGCAGATCCCCCACCTCCCCCCCTCCCCCCCTCCTTCATATTAGAGTTTGTATTTCTGTTATAAAATTTGTGAAATCAAAATATTTTTTTTTCTATTCGTAGTTTCTGTCTCATTATAAAATATTAATAATATTGTATTTTTAAATAAAAATATTAATATGAATAATAATATTATTTATATTTTATAATATTAAATTTTATATATATATTAAAATTATATATATATATTAACATTATATATATATATTAAAATTATATATATATATTAAAATTTTATAATATTATAATTTAATTATTTTTTTTGTAATACTTGAATTATTTTAATATTTTAATGTAAAATAATTCTATTATTTTTATATTAATTTAAATAACTTATTAATATTTTTTTATTTATGAATTATAATTGTAATATTATTATATTAATTAAATTATTTATTAATATTCTATTATTTTTATTTTTGAATTATAATTCTACTATTATTATAGTAATTAAAATAATTTATTATTTTCATTTGTAAATTATAATTCTATTATTATATTAATTAAAATAATTTATTAATAATTTATTTTTTTTATTTTTTTTATAGTATTTGCGACGGGATACTATGCTCGTCGCAAATACTAGTATTATTAATAGTTTTTTATTTTTTTTTTAAAGTATTTGCGACGGGTCCCGACTCCCGTCGCAAATACTAGTATTATTAATTTTTTTTTATTTTTTTAAAAAAGAGTTTTTGCGACGGGTCCCGTCGCAAAAACTGTTTTAAAAGTTTTTTACAAAAATACGGAATACTATTTGCGACGGGGAGAATGCCCGTCGCAAAAACAGTCTTTAGCGACGGGCCCGTCGCAAATAAGTGTAGTTGCGACGGCGTTTTCAGCAACGGGCTATTTGCGACGGGACCCCGTCGCAAATGGCTATTTGCGACGGGATCCCGTCGCAAATACCTGTTTTTCTAGTAGTGATGTATGGAGATATCATTGTGATTCCAAATAATGAAAGTATCCAAATGAAATACTTCATGTAATCACATGACACCCTTCCAGGTTGTATGATGTTAAGATGTGTAGTTGGTCTTTGTCGCATGGCCTTAAATGTAAAGGCATCACATCCCAACTATAGTACATTAAAATTAATATTTGGTCTTTTTTCATGCCCTAAAAGCCATGAAGTCACATCTATACCACATGGAATTAAACTATTGTTCATTAGCATCCATGTCATGTGATGATAAACTACTTGATAGAACATCCCCATATTTTGACTTAGAAATAGAAGACTCCATTCATCCTCACCACATGACATTAAACATCATGTTTAACATCCCAACTACAACATATTAAACTTCATAGTTGTTCTTTGGAGTATGACCCAAAAAAGAATGATGTCATGTCTATGTCGTATGACGTTAAACTTTGTGGCATCATCATCCTTGTCACGTGATGATAGACTAAATTACATAAGGTCCTTTTTCTATGTATTAAAACTCAAAGACAATATTCTTCATCAACACATGATTTTATATTGTATGGTTAAATTCCATCTCATTCGATGTTAAGAAACCCCTTAAGAACCATGAGTTGAGACAATCATATTAGTCACATAAAAATGGGCCTCCATCTCATGTGTGAGTCCCAATCAAACCCCTCTAAACCCCAAGTAGGTTGATATGTCCTCTTTTCCATACATGAGGAAGAAATTATTGGTAGATCCAATTCATAAGACCCACATACAACATTACCACTCCATTGGGACATTTAGGGCCCATTTATAGGAATAAAGAAAATAATTTTAATGTACTTACCATGAGAAGATAAAGTGCATAACCAAATTCCACATCACATTATGGTAAACAATACGATTTTTTCAAGAATTATTTGTGGATTGATTATCATTAAAATGGGTTACATAGTGATACATGGATTATCAATCTCGATTCTTGTAGCAACAAAAGATATATATACAATTATCACTATGTACAAATTAGACCGATATATGGATCTTTTTAATAACTAAATGTTTCTTGATTTTTTCTCTAGTATGATATGTAGTGACACCCAGATCCTACCACATAGTCCAATTATAATATTTATTTCATATCAGGTGACCCTCTTCAATACCACAATATGTTAAACTACACAGTTAACATCATTACAACATGACATAAAGCTGCATGGTTTATCAAGAACTACACGTGGTCCTATTCTCATTCCAACAAGATATGTAGTGAATCCCAAATCCCCAATATTAGGTCCATCCTTGACCAAAAATGACACCCCTTCATAATGTATTTAAAAAATATGCATACGTAACATTTTCAAGACATATGGAATGATTCTCATTACAATGAGAAATGTAGTAACACCTAGACCACATGTCATTAGACCAACCATTGTTATATAAAATATTAAATCCCCTTTACCCATGTAAAAGCTTGATTGATGTAGGAAACATTTCCAAATAACTATGTGTTGCTTTAATCTCATTCATATGTGATGCGTAGTGTCACCAGATTTCCATCCACATGCCCAGCCATAAAATTTACATTCTATCACATGGGTTTATCTTCATCCTCATTGATTGATGTTAAACGTCATGAGATCTCCTAGCTAAGTATGGATTGATTCTCATCACAATCAGATATGTATCCACACCTTAAACATATCTAATTCCATATCCATCGGAAAATCCAAATTTCCTTATCCTTCTCTTGTGTTGTCCTTGTTCTAGGTAATAAATCTTTATCGATCTTTTTTCTTCACACCAAGAATAGATCACATGGGCTTAGGAGTTATAGTAAAAGGATTCCCTATATATTTAATGAATATAAATTCACATTAGTTTTAAAATGTTTCAACATACATGAACTTAAAACTAACACCAAATCTCTTCATTGCATGATAATAAAATGCATGACTTCTTCAAGATCATTGTGTGGCTTGATTCTAATTTCAATGGGATACGTAGATATGTTCAGATATTCAATCATGGGCCCAACCACAACAAAATATGGGATATTATTCAACTCTCAAATGTATGAGTTAGATCTACATGATGGGATACAATACAAGTCATCGACCTGTGCATGAACATGTATTAAACAGCCCCCCCAATTCCTACATACATAAATTCAGTCAGTGTAGAGGATATTTTTTTAGAACTATATTCACCTTGATTATTTCATTGAAAAGATACATAGTGACTCTAGGATCTCATTCCCTATCCAATCCATAGTATTCTCTTTCTCTTCACATCAAGACACCTTTTTTATTACTATATAACGTTAAAATGCATGAGTAATATCCTAGACATGTGAATTTAAACTACCTAGTACCTCTTGAAGTACATAAGGATTGATTCTAAATGCTTTTTTAGTGAGACATGTGGTGATGACTAGGCCTCCTATTCTATCCCTAGGCATGGAGTAAAGAAACATACCCACTATTCTGCTTAAAAATAAAGATCTATGCATTATATTTTAATTTTGGTCCCCTCATTAGGGGGTTCTCCTAGGAAATAATGATTTACACTTATATATATATGTAAAATCTATGCAACATACTCCAAACACATGGACAATATTTGTAAAATTTATTTCCATTTCACTCATACATATCACTTCCACACATCATACTCATAATTTTTAACACATTCAGATCTTCATAATCTTTCTTTAAATTCTGGTGATAGAATATCTTATTCATGAAGACTCCCTTTCCTGACTATGAAGTTACATCCCCCATATAGCTTTTCATAATTTTCCCACCAAATGAGTCTGTTAGCCAAAGGATTCCACTACTGAATATGTTGTAACATTCCCTATCTAGATATTCATAAATTATCCAATAAAATAGGTTTTTCAACTAGTAGTAACCCCACCCTTGTGAGTATCCACTTATCCCACTTATTCATTAATAAAAATATGTTAATAATGATGATTATATGTACTTTGTGGCCATTCATCACATATTTTTTCCATATACTTCCTCATGATCTGAGAACCCCCATGCCCATTGTTTAAAATTTCCTTCTTCATGACTTAAGTATAAAACAATTACCTTGGTCTAAAAGGAAACATATCAACTATCATTTCTTTACCTCTTTGGTCCTAGTCATATGACATAAAACTATAGGCACAATATATCCTATGTTGGGTTAGATAGGTGTAGGAAACCTTTTCCAAATATTCTTTGATAGTTTCAACTTTTAATGATCCATCCATAATTAAGTAATTTTATTTCACATAACAAACTCTATACCTTATGAAATTCGAATCTCCATAAATATCCACCATCATTTATTAATATTATTTTGAAATTCCTGATAACTTCTTTCATTATCTATGTTTTAACATTCCCTAGTTAAAGTTTCATAAAGTATACCACAAAATGGGTTTTTAAGCCAAAATATGCTGCTATAGAATATTTTTTAACACGCCCCAACTAAATTTTCATAAAACATCCCAAAAAACGAGTTTCTCAATCAGTAATGACTTCATCCTCAAGAGAGACATCCTTCATCTCATTTATTACTATTCTGATATGAATCTTTAAATCCAGAAAACCCTAGATTATAGTTTAAAATAGTAACCCCTTCATACCTAAATGTGATAGTGCATTCTCAAATAAAATTCCAGGAAAAAGGGAAAACCATTAACCTTTTTTTCAAAGTTAAATACCTTAAATTATTGTACCCCGATAATTTACTTACTATATGACTTGATTCTACATAGAAAAATGTCCATACTATATGAAATTAAACTACATATCAAGATGTCCCAATAACAATAGGTTAAACTATACAATCATGTCCTCATCATAAGATATTGAAATTTACAGTCAATATATTGGATTCATGAAATTAATCTAAATGATGTTTATACCTTTTTTAGAAATGATCATCCCCTTTCATGTAATTGGTAATCTAAAAATTGTACCCTTCTTCACTGAATCCAAATTTATAAAGGAATTATTTACCATTAATGGATTGTTCCAATTCAAATGTGCCTTTCATTATCAGACAATGTCCCTTCATAAAACCCCTCATCATGGTCTTGATAAATTCATATCTCCTTAAACTCTCTTGATCAACATCAATAGAATGTTAGAATATCATAATTCTGCTTTATTTGGATATACTATAACATTACCTGGTCATGTTTTCATATACTTCTCACAAATATCATGGTCTTCCAACCAAAGGATTCCATTATTTTATTATGCAGTAACATAGCCTAGCTAGCTCTGCATAATTCCATAAAATGGTTTTTTAAAATAGTGGTAACTTCATCCTTAAAGATACCTCCTATATTCCATAATTTCATGTTTTAGATTTTTTAACCACATGATCATGTCATGAGACTCCCCATCAGATATCAAAATAATGTTAGAACATTCTAGGGAAGCAATCCCTACCCGGGCCATTATCCAAAATTTTATGGACAAAGTTGTTCGACATAAAAAACTATTATCATTAGTTTGGCCTTCATGACATTAGACCACACACAAAAGAGATAATACTCACTGGAATGAAAACCCGCAAAGAGAACTCTGGAAAATAGTCAATCTCAACTCACCAGACCTACACTCTAAATGGTTTACGAAAATATTGAACATTGAAAAAATAAAAGGTGAAAAACATGTTAGGATGAAAACCCAAGAAGGGTGGTCTTATAAAATTCATAATATTTAACACTAATTCTCTTTTATATTGAGGTTAAAAAAATTAGTGTGATGAAATAGAAGGCAAAAAAATTAGGGATGTCTATACATACTAAGAAATATTTATATTATACTCGCTAGGACTCGTGCCCTAGGAAAAAATTAGAGTGTCTCCATATCTCTATCATTGTGATTACAATTAGATAATGTACATATTTTTTTCTATGTAAATTATTTTTAGTGTCATGCCATGATCACATAAATAAAATAGGGATAAAGACATAGATAATTAGGAAAAAATTTCTTTTCATTTTATAAATAAATAAAAGCATAATTGAATCCACAAAATAGAGTCTCTCCATTACACTTTACAAGAGAATTTAAATCTAACTAATCATTATTGGAATGTACTTTTGAGCCCCATCAGCCGCCTTTTGAAGCCCAACAATCTGAATGAATTCAATCCCCTTATCTTCATGAAGTGTTTCTGGTACAATAACAATAATAGTTGACACTTCTGTTTGGGAACCTCCTAATGAATTGTGGATTTGTATTAGATCCTCCTGATAGGCATATACTTCAAACTGAATTCTTGATAATTGAATAGTATTCACACTAAATCATTATCTATATTCCACTATCTTTTTGTTATGGTTCGCCTCTTTCTGGGAAAATTCATCATTGATATCATCATTTTTTATGAGTATCTTTGCCTTTATGAGTTCCTATTGAATATCATCCTCCTTCTCCAATTTTTGGATGATCTTCTTCACAACATCATGAATTATGTGTTAATAAAATACATCATATTTCACCATACCAAACAGGAATGGAAGTAGACATATTTATGAAGGCAGGTACTCAAAAGGTTCCTTAGAGATCATTTTCCAAATATCCCACCAAGCCCCATGGCATGTGATGTGAAGTTCATTCCAAATCTCTAAATTTGACTCTATCGAATGTTTTAGTGATATATGTACTCTAGGATCAGTTCAATTATTGAGAATCCCTAACCCTCTACCTCATGGTTAATAATGTCATCTAATGCTGGTATGGATTGCATTGTTAATACAGATCCACCCTCAGACCTATACATAGAAGTTGATGGTGCAAGGAAGTGAATGAGACTCATTGTTAGCTGCAAAATGATTACAGATATAAGAAATATGTGATTATATAATTATTCAGTGGACCTCACTAAGTAAATAGTCATCAAATGTAGAAGATTATTCACTGGAATCATTGACTTCAATAGTTTGAACAGTAATCTCTTGACAGGGGTCACTCTCATGGGTCTGCCCAGGGTTTTCCAAATGAGGCTGTAGAAGACTCCCAATTTCAATATCCACCTAAGATATCCCACCTCAACAGTGGGATTGGTATAGACATTGATGTCCTGCTTATATACCACTACTATTTCATTCAATATTGACAATGCTACCCATTTCAATCAGTTATGATTAGGGAATCCGACACAAATGTTGGCAGCACAAAAAATACTAATGTCCATTAAATTCACTATTATGTTTCTAAAGTTATTATAAATCACTAGGAAGATTAATATGTTACATAATTTATTCAATGTTCATGACATGATTTCTCATAGCATTAATTGACTTCCCAATCCTTGTGGTAATATCACCCATGGAAATTCCCAGAATATTTGACTCAGGACCCAGTACAACAACCTCTTTTGATGATTGGAGGCCCTAAATAGATTCCTTTCTTACTAATACTAGGTCAGTATAAGTCTTAAAAGGGTTCTTTGGTACATGTGATGAACTTGAAATATCATAAGGATAAAATTCAGCAGTCAACGGATAACACATTATGATGTATCATTAACAATATGAGAATATCCACCGACTTTATTGTAACAAGAGTAGTGAATGTAGAAAATGAGATATCTTCAACCCTAGAAACAAAATCTATTAAGGGATCCAAATCATCAGTAGGGTTCCATTCTTCATTTTGAGTATCCTCTTTAGTTCTTGTAGGCTCAATTAATAGCCCCTAGAGAGGGAAGATAGACGGATATAATGTATTCATAGAAAAAGGGAAAAATATGTCCTCAATAAAATAGATATTAATTGTGACATGATGACATAGAACTACTAACAAGGTGCTTATTCAAGGATATTACTCTCCTAAGTTCCATACATTTTGAAGGAGGATAGATAGTACTAGCCTCCTCAGATTCAAGAATAATAGGTTTATATATTGTTTCCTCAACCACCTTATTCTCCATTCCTTTTTGTCCTAGGGATAGCTCTCACTATTTTGGAGATGATATATCAATAATAATTGGGGTACCATTCAACCGAAATTTTAATAGTGAAATCTACAGTGATTTCTCCTTGGTACACATCAAATTAGGATAAAATTTCCTCTCAAAATACTAATTTCTTAAATTAAATAATATAATTTCATATGATAGTAAAATGAAAGGGGAAATTCCATCATTTGGATTGACATAGTTAATCCATTCTTCAGAAGAGGTTGGTCAGTCCCTTAAGAATCCCCCCATATAATCATTTCCTCTACCCACCACATAGAATGTATCTAGTTTTCATTTACATAAAATATCTTCTCTAGTTCTTGCATATAAATTATCAAATCAATGGTATTGTCCTTGAATTGAATATTGGGTGGTGCTTGGGCATATTCTATCCCTAGAATCTACAACCCATCATGATGAAGTGACCATATTATTTAGGCATCAGAGGACATTCCCTTCCAAAATTTCACAACCTATGGTTGTATGAACTCTTATCTCATCCCAGAATACCTTGAAGATAATTCAATAGCAATAGATTTTATTGGTTTCCCAACCCCCTCTTTCGCAGATAAAGGATGAAAAATTGAGACCTATGTCTCTTCATGATGGTGATGAATGGACCATCTAGACTTAGCCTCAATTGGTGTAACCCTTTAAATTATGTAGGGTGGTTTGAACCTTGCATTAGGTTGTTTAAGAAATATTGGTACTTCATTGTCCACCCCTTTTGAAGGGGGTGTAGCTTCTTCTCGGGTAGAAGAAGTACCTTATGTAGGATCAGAAACCTTTTCACCATGCTTTCAAATCTTGATAGTTTTTTTACCACAAAATTTAGGAAGTCTTGTTACAACAACCCCTCTAGATATTATAAAATATAGGCCTCAACATACCAAGAGTTAAAACCAATTTATTAATTAGAGAGAGGTAGGTTAATTATAGATTGAGTCATTGATGTATGAATCCACAGCTTTCAGTCTACCCTTAGTTGTTTTTTCTTGGACACACGTAGAAGTAGATACAGTTTTATATTTTGAGAACATCAATTGGTGAGAAAAATTTTATGCATTATAAGAATAAAATATAGCCTCATAATTAATTTTTTTTCCAAAAAACCCTTCCAAAAATCCAACATATACAATCTAAACATGTTAGTATACTTTACCACTTTGGTAAACCTCCTTGTAGGTAGGTCTCCAAATGGGAAGAAGATGAAATCATTGAAGAGGATTAGCCTCGTCATTGTCTCATTGGGATTTAGGGACAACATGAATGTTTAGCAGGATTTGGTAAATTTTTGATATGATGGGGATTCCCAACCCCACATGATTATTCTCTACCTTCTGGGACACTAAAAAATTTTCCCTAACCTCACGCGATCATTGGAATCAAATTAAAGCAGTAGGTAAATGCTGTGAAAAAATGCTAAAAATATCATGAGGTCTATCTTCATATATATGTTTTACAGTGTCTTGAACCCCCCCCCCCCCCCCACACACACATATACACATTTTATACAATCTCCCTTATGCAAAGTCAGGTAGAATGTACCAAGAGTGCGCCTCTTTTCAATCTTGGGAAACCCTGTTGGATGTTTGAAAGTAGGGGATTGCATTATTGGCTCTTGGAAAGTACTCATCCAATGGTATAATCCATTCAACGGGATCCCATGTTGAATTTTGATGGATGAACTCATAATACATATCTCCAAAGAACAGATCCCAATAGATCTAATGGATGCCCCAAAATTTAATACCATCTTCCACATGCATCAGGTGGAAGGACATCTTCAATAGTCCCCATCAGCTTAAAAACTCAATAATAAATTCATCATTCATGTATACATTAGTGTTACTTTCACAAACAACCAGATATATATATGGATATTTTGTATCTTCTTTTTTATGTCATCACAAGTTTGGAAAACCTAGTACTCCCACATCTCCTCTGGCCTAACACCCCCTCCCAAGAGGATGTACCAATATTTCCTCCAACTATTTGACAGATCTGTCTAGGAATTAGAAATGAAAAATAGATAATAGTGTGGATATAATTCGACACTATATGACTTGAAATCTAGAGCACATTTTCATGGATGCAAGAAGCAATCCATCGATGTTGTGATAACATTAACATATGAACCCATGTTTTATAAAAATGAAGTATTGATGTTTATTTATTCTTGATATTAGGAAAAAAGAGTATAATTCTTCAAATCTAGTATGAGGACCTTATTTATATGGTTGTGGATAGAAAGTGGTAGATAATCAATATTTAGGATTTCACGGTGATATTTATTTAGATGTATCATGAAATTGGGTAGAGTAGTATCATGATAAACATAGTATTCATGACCTACATCCTCTACCATATTTTCAATGTGCTTTCAAATTTTTACTGGACATTAACCTACTAAAAAACCATTTTTTCATGTTTGTTTCTCTAAGAATGTGTGTTCTGGTTAGGAATCACTATTTCTAAACGCTTTCCAATAGTTTTTTTAGAATCAGAAACACTAAACAGTTTTGTATCTAAAGGGACATGCATTCCAAATCCAGGTGCTCATTAATGATTTTGACCCAAAATGCTTAAGAAATCACATTGTTTGAGGGGATGGGAGGATCTCATCACATAATTTGGGGGGAATTATTTCCTACTCCAAGACTCTCTTATAGATTAATGATATTCCCACGAATCCTTCATTAATTTCCATGTATGATGTGAGTTTTCCCAATATTGGTAATCAATTATTATTATGTGTGGAATTTAGAATCATATATATATTCAAGGATATTCATTTATGGAGATATCTATATGTATCTGAGGTTCTCCTACAATCGTATCTACTCATATACTATGTAGACATTTTTTGTTTGTTATTATGATGTTTTTGGTTTTTAAGCCACGTAGTGGGGAACTATAGAGTTTATATTCATCCATGTAGAAAACATTCACTTTTGAATTTATCATCATCTAGGGGGATGGTATTTGTTATGATGTTGGGATTAAACCCATAGATTCTCTTCTTACATATCCTTGTTAAATGAATCAGAATCTACATAGTTTGGTTTTACTTAATGGGGACTATCGTACCTTTTAATGTCATGTGATAAGGACCCAACCATAAAGTTTAATTTCATATAGTAATGACATTTAGGAAAAAGGTTCCTAGTCAAATTATAGTATAGGACTTATGTCGAAACTGCCCATGAAACATGGAAGGGATATGAGTTTCCAAGTTGAAATAGACCCTTCTGGGGATGTAACAAAAAATAAGAGGGTTGGTTTAGGATGTTGGGTTTGATTCTATGGGAGGCTTCCAACATATACCATTTGGATTGGAATTAAATCTTATGTAGTTTTTTCGTGAGGAACCATGCCTATGGTGTTTCTTAAGGGTATGTATCGTATGAGAGTATGGACCATTGAGATGATAGTTTGGGTATTACCCCATATAAGGATATCCCATGTGAAGGGACCACGAGGGATATTTTAACTCATGGTGATATGGGGGATTAACTCATGTTTTTATATTAATGAGGACACTAGGATTAAGGTCATTTTAATGGGGGCTTATTATTAAAGAGGATGACCACTGAGATTATAACCTGTGTAGGCTTCCAATGTATCCTCAATATGATGTGAATCATATTTATCATATTTCATTCATTTAGGAATATTGTGAGGATATTGTGATTATTTCAAAAATATAATCCCACATGAGGAGTATTCGGTGTGAGAAACATGATGTTGTAAAGGATTAAAAAAACCACACACTTTCTGTCCTTCCATGATGGAAGAGGTCGAAGCTATGGGGTATGGAGGTCTAGAGTTCTGGGATATAGTGGAAGAGGTCGGGGCTACGTAACATCCCTCTCTTCACTCTATATTGGACGAGAGCCCAGGGTAAAGAAAAAATGAAGGATAAGGACATATAGTGGAGTAAGAATGAAACCTCCAAAATGAAAGACTAGGGACTTGGACCCAAAATGTTTTCCATTGAGTGATCCTAAGAGAAGAGGGAGAACTTTCCATAGTCAAATGGAATATAAAGTGTCATCCTTACCCTCCCTACCAGAGATCAAAATCACTGGGTCTTAGATATGAGAAGGTTAAGATAGAGTCCTATCTCCAGAATCCAAGACTAGTAACTTCGAAAATTTTTCCCTGGGGTAAAAGTACATGTGATCATAGATATTCCAATCTACAGACACTCCAATGATCCTTACCCTCTGTTCAGATATGTATGGGAAACCTCTGACCGTATAAATTAAAATCCAATTAAATACATTCTAATGTGCCTTTCCCCATGGTTTTTTAAATCATGAGGTATTGATGGAGGTTTCAACAAGGTCCAATTCTGACAAAAGAATCCAGTGAAGTATAAGGCCTTCCATGAGTGGCTTTGATGGAGGCTTCAGGAAAGGATCACATAGGATAGAGGGTTGAGGTGAACTAAAGAGTACTGCACAAGGCGTGCACCATGAAAGGGGTCTCAACGCAAGTAGACATGGGTGAATTGGTTTCCCCTTGGGTGAATGACAATCTGGATGACTAAAAATGAGATAATATTTGTTTGGGACTTTTAGGCTCTCTATAGAATTTATCATAGGTAGGTTGCATACGCTACTATTTTAGGAAAGGGAAACTTGCTATTATTCTGAAATCTGATGGGATTGGAGAATGATTTTTTCAAGTGTCATTTATTTTTAACAAAAAATGGAATTAGGTCTTAGTATCCACCATTTATTCCCTATCATTAAGTGTTAGTAAACTACCTAGGGTTTTCTGAGGGACTTGCGAGAATCACTAGGGAGATCAGAGCAGTAATCGGGCTTCGGGGAAATTTGACTCTAAAAATTAGGGCCTTAAGGGTCTATTTTTAGGCTGATATGAGACATTGGGTGAAAGTGATTAGATTCACAAGTGTGTTGGCCTAAAAGTGATTTCAAGCCACTGGGGATGGATCATGACTCATTTTAGGACTTATGTTGTGCATATTGGGATCCAGGTCTTTGGGGGATCATTGCTACCATTCATTCAGAATTTCTCAGGTATTTCACCTCTATCCATAAAACCATAGAACATTTAAAAAGGAATGAGTTTATTCAAGAAGTTAAACTTCCTTCCTTATGCGAATCCCCCCATTTGAAGGTTTTTTTATTATATTACGGACAATAAGGAGATAAGTTCATACATGCTAGATTTTCAGGATAGCTTGTTGATAATCCAAATTAACGGTGATATCATATGTGAGGCATATTCTCTTTACCAATTTCCAAATCAATTAAAATGTCTACAGGTAAAAATATTGTATCTCATTTGGTGAACATTAGATTAGAACAACATTTTGATAGTGTCTTGAAAACTATGGTTGCTTAGAGTTATGGAAAAGATAGGGGTAATGATCAATCTACTCATGGATGAGGAAGACATCGTATTGACTGCCTTGTGTGATGAAGTTTGGATTATATCATATAGTAAGGGGTACTAAACAATGTTGTTCCTTGGGTTGGATTAAACTGATGGAGCTGGACATAACCTTACCATTTAGAAGGTGATTATATCCTTCAGAGGCTGAGTCATCAGAGTTGGAGGGACAGGATGATGAGGCTCCAAGCTCGTTGAAGCGACCTCATACAAAATATAATACACCTAAAATAACCAAGAGGTCCACACCATCATCACCAACTATGGCTGCACGTAGGTAGTCTAGTCACCATCACCAAGAAGAGAATTCAGTTCCATTTTATCATCTACCATCTGTGATAAAAGGGATTGGGAAACCTGTCAAGTCTAAGGCCACATGACCATCCTCACAACATGTATGGATGTATTCTAAATAAGACCAAAAAGGTGGTCCAAAAATGGTTGTACTTGTTATTTGATCTAAAAACTATGTCGGGGATCCTATCTAATGAGTTTCATATTCCAATGATAGGAGATCTCTGAGCCCCATCTAATGTTCTCTTTGAGGATAATCCTGCTAAAATGAGAATCCATGTCCAAGAGTTGGATAATATCATCTATGAAACTAATGACCTAGTCCCCACCACAATGTAGGATAATGACCTGATAGGGCATGGTGTGGTGAGGAGATCAATCATCCATCATTTGAATAGTGGTGTGTTTTATCGATCTCGAAGATGTGTGTTCTCTTATTCTCAAAGCCTTTTTTGTTTTTAATTTATATTACATCAAAGGCATTATTAATTAGGGTAAATACCATTTTAATTTATACATGGATAAAGAAAAATAAAGTCAGAAGCTATATATCAACAACTAAATTATATTTTTATAATATTTCATGTTCGTTTCATAGACCATAAGATCCAACGACAACTGATGCTAAACTTATGGATATCATCAAGTTGGGTTTTCAGGGTCTAAAGTTATCAGAGGAGGGTCCTCAACAACCCACTCCAAAAAATTTTGTGGGTGATATTAATACAGGGATTAGAGTGTCAATAGAATCCATGATGAATCTCGAAATGTATTTTTATGAAATACTTGAACACACAAATATTCATACTTCTTTAAATGAATTTGGGTAACTATATATAGAAAAAAATGGACATGAGTACTTTCCCAGTCCAACTAATCTTTGTATGATTGATTCTCAAATGAGTTTTGGTTGGGATGTGCATCCCCATCAAAGGAAACTACAATAGTGATGAAGCATAGGGAGGGAATTTAAATCACTCTGGATCCCACTGTTGAGGAGGAGTTATCTCAGGTGAACTATTAAGTAGGAGTTTTTCTTGAATATCCTATGGTGGGTATTGAGAATACTCAAGGTAGTTTCAATAAAAGAAAAGTGATTTCCCAAACTACCATGGATGGGAATGTAGGGGAAGAATCTTTTCAATCTTCGAATCTACTATTGGGTAAGGGTAAAAATATATTATGATTTTTTCCCAATTATTTAAATTCATTTAAATTTAATGATTTTTTTAATTCATCATTTTCAATTATCATCTTATGTGACTATATTAGATGGTGAAACTTTCACATCAGCTGGACCCACATCAGGAGGAATGGCATCCAATGTTCATGAGGAAGAGGAACATGGCACTTATTTCAGTTCAGTAATCCTAGAGTATATACCTCCTTACAATAGTGACTCTTATTCAGATCCTGAGTTTTAGAACTCTCTTTGTATTTCACATTGCAAGGCTTGGTTATATATATGGAATAAAATCTATGAGGTGCCTTTTGATTAACTGCCTTCACAAATCTTGTGGCATTAATCTCTATTCAACATGTTGGGATTCGGTGTATTCAATTAATATCTATTTCACAATGTAGTAAAGAAGATCATTTGTAGGACACTAATCAAAAGAGAATTGACCAAATCTATAAATCTTGAGTAGAATCTCAATTGAAATGGGATAGTTACATTATGAATTCCAATGAAGAGCTTTGTCAGGATGAGGATACTATGATAGGTCAACTGGATGAACTTCAATAGGAAGTAGATGGGGATTTGGAGGCTGTTCATCAAATTAAGTGTTATGTTAGAGGCCTCTTGTGATTTTTGGAAAAGTGATTCCATTTTTATGATATTCTTCTAGGGGATTTTTTATTATAAATTATAAGATTTTTTTATTCATCTATATGTTCATCCCTACTTTCTTCCTATAATCACAATCTCAAAGATTATTTTCACAACATTGCATCTTCAGGTTATCTATTCAAAATTACAATGGCAGGGATGGGGGAATTGTAAAATTTTATGGAAGACAATGGGCCTAGTGAGAAACGTTCAACAGTTACTAGGGTTTTATTGACAACCATATAAACATTGTGACTTTTGTTTCATCACTCCAAGATACATAGTAGGTTAGACATGGATTTTTCTTAGACTCTCATTTTTTTGAGTTATCTTCCAAACTCGATTTGTGCCTTTCTGATATTTTATTTCTTGATTTTTTTCTAGACCACATAGAGTGTAGGTCTAGTGGGATGAGACTCGACATTTTTCCACAGTTTCCTTTGCGTATTTTCAATCTGATGAGTATTTTGTCTCCGTTTGTGGTAATTTTAAAGGTATGAATGTTTATCTGAAGGGTTATTGTTTTAGGTCAAGAGATTTGACCATGAATTTTGAAATCATAACCCAAAAAAGGCCTGATAGAAAAGAACATTATGATATTCTTTAGATATTCCCAAGGGTATTCTTGAAACAATTTGGATTTTTTCCAAATATGAACATATTATTTTGGAATAGAGAAGGTATCAATGAAGAATTAAGTTACCACTAGTTGAAAAACCCATTATGAGGTATGTTTTATAAATTTTCAATTTCGGAACATACTACATATTCAAGTAGTGGTATCCTTAGGCTGATAGGACCATTATGTGAGTGACTTATGCAAGGCAAACTGGGGTCATGTACTGCATATTCATGTAAAACGGTTTTCAATAATTCTGGAATTCTTTAACTAATAAACAAAGAAAGTTATTGTTTTGGATGTCTCAAGACCATATTGGGGAGATTTTCCAAGGAATGATATTAATGAATAAAGGAATCATACATTCTGAAACATTCCAAGAATGAAAAACCACTCCTACATGAATTTGATGTGTGAATAAGGGTATATTTTTCTCTAAAGGGAATTTATGATATTGTGCATTTTAGTTTAATGTCCTGCAGTGAATAAATTAGGGGGTTTTGGAGTTTAAAGTTATGAAACAAGGACATAATGTAGTGTAACGTAATGAAACAAGGACATGAGAGCGATATGAAGTTTAAATCCATGTAACAAGGACACTAGGGGGATGAGAAGTTTAAAGTCATCAAGTAAAGATATTTTGGGGATGTTCAGTTTAAAGGAATGCATCGAGTACATTACGGTATATAATTTATTGTATTTATCTTTTACTGAAGGTTTTATGATTATCCTATTCTAGGTAATATGTCTAGAAATATGCTTTTATATTAAGGTATGGAAGGAGGAAATTGAAAGCTATGATTTGGGGATTTTTAGATCTACAAGTTGGTATGGGAAAAGGGATTATAACATTAGAGGAATTCTCACCTATGAATGAGGTTACCAATAGTTGAAAACCCACAAATAAGGTTATTTTATTCAAGGAAAACTTGGTCATGTACTACATGGTCTAATAGTGGTATCTTTCAGCTGAAAACTCATCATGGGGTGACATATGTAAGGTTAATAGGGGAACGCACTCCATGATTAGGAAAAAGGATCCAATGCATTTTGACATTATATCACTAAAAGCCAACGAAATTATATGGAGATTCAGATTTTCCCATGAAAAGAGTTTGGTTTATGGAGAATGTACCTAAATATGGAAGGTGTATTTCTAGTTTGAATTTTCAATGAATTGGGGGAAATGGATGCTCTTCATAGGTCTCTCCCAAACACATTAAGTATGGTTCTTGTAGTTTTAGTTCATATGTCTCAGACCATAATATTATTGAAATAATGGATGATACATGGTCAAAGGGTCAAAGGATATTCTAGTATGATTTGAACAAGTGAAGAGTAAAAGTGTAAATCAAAGGCATAGAGAGTTAGAGGTCAAGATAAAGGGTCTAGGAAAGATTCATAAAGTACGACCGATGATTTGTGGGTTCTAGTATATCATTTTCAAAGCTTAAATGGATAGATGAGGCTTATATGAAGAATTAAGTTACCACTGGTTGAAAAACATATTATCATGGTTCTTTTATTCAAGTAAAACTGGGGGAACATACTATATAGTCAAAAAAATGGAATCCTTAGTCTGATAGTCCAATTATAAGGGTGACTTATACAAGTCCAATTGGGTGTTTGTGCTTTAGAGTATGGTAAAATAGCTCTCAGGCATTAGACATTCTTCCAATAGAAACTAAGTAGAATTTATTAAGATATGAAAGTATTCATGATTTGGAGTATGAATCATGAAAGGGGAAATGTCTAATACAAAAGGGAAGTTTTTGAATCGATATTGACTATGAATTGGGAGTCCCTTTCATAGATCAGACTCATATGTAGAATGGGGACATCTTTTGTTTCTGTGGTGTGATCTCTAATGAAATGACACAAAATAAAAGTTTTACATAGATATTTTATTGTATAAACAGGGGGAATTTCATTTACCGCATAGATAGTGATAGGGATTAAGGCTTAAGCCTCAATATGTATCTTAATGGGATAATAATCAAGCCACAAATAGTTCTAGAGGTACCCTGCAATTTGAATTCAGGTGGTGAGGATGTTGTCTGGGAAATTTAATAACATACGGAAAGGACTAGGTGATTCCAATGTGAAAATGAATATTATGGTTGTTCCAACATATAAGACCCATGCATCACTACATATCTTAACAGGGAAATAATCGAGCATTTTTAGTTCTAAAAGATACACGTTTATGTGTAAAGTGAGAACTCTTTCTGGATCTCACCATGTAAATATAACTTGTACATGGGATAGTACGTTCTTTTCTAGGTTGTGATGAAAATAGGTCTATGATTGAAAATCTCGACACCAAAACATATTTTAATTGGATCAGAATCAATACACACATAGTTCTTAAATAATGGTTCTTCTCCCTAATTAAATTCATAGGTCAAGGACAAAAGGGGTTTCATTAAATACAGGGTTATACATAAGATGATAAGTCGTGTCGAATCTCCTCACATAGATCTAACTCATACATGGGATAAAAGATGCATTATTAGTATCATGTTGTGATTGGGCCCAAGATTGAATGTCTGGGCATCACTATGTACCTCGTGTGAGTAAGAATCAATAAGAACATTATTGTTGAATACGTTCCCCATGAAATTATGATTCATATAGAAGGAGTGGGGTATTTTAAAGTGCGAATGAACTAGAGGATATGACTCAGGTGTCACTATATACCTCGAGAGAATGAGAACCAATAAGTATGTAGTTCTTGAAATTCCATGTAGCTTATTGACATGCAGTAAGGATGAAGGTGAAATAATGTGAAGTGAGGGAATCATTGTGGTTGGGACAAATAATGAAAGTGTGTGCATCATAATGTATCTCATAGGGGAAATAATCAAGCCCCACATAGTTCCTGGTAGGTTCCCTATGCAGATCTTATTCATGAACATGAAGTAATAGGGATTTATGATTAATTGTGGTTGGACCAAAGATTGGAGATTGGGGTATCACTACATATCAAAATATGATGGTAATCAATCCACATGTAGTTCTTGAAAATTCTGCATGTTCACATCAGGTTCCCGCACATAGGGGTTGAAGGGACTTTTTTAAACATAACTGCTAGACACGATATAGGAGATCTAGCATGACTATGTGTCTTGTTGGGGAAAGAATTAATCCACGCATAGTTCTTGACAAAGTTCCCCACACTGATTTAGGTTTGTGGTGAGGAAGGGGGATTTAATATTTTTTAGATATTTTCTAGGATAATGGTTTGGATCAAGACACAATGTGGTATATGAATAAAGCCTCATTTTTTCGTAAGGATTCCCAGTATATAATTTTATCATATACAAGGAAAAGGGATATTTATTTTTTATTTTCATGGATATACCATGGATTTGAAACCATGTAATCGCTATGTATCTCATCGAAATTAGAATCGTGCCACACATAGTTCTTGGTGGACTATGTAGTTTATTTTCATGAAGCAAAGACGTGAGGTCACCTGACATAAATGAACCATTATGGCAGGACCCGATATAGAAGATCTGAGTGTCAAACTGTATCTTATAGAGGAAATAATCAAGCCACACATAGTTATTGAAAGTTATTAAATGAATATTGTATCCAAACATAGAGATAAATGGGGTTCAAGTTCCATTAGTGAGTGGAAATGAGGTGAGTGAGGTTTACACATGAAAGATAAACATATTTTGAGGGAACACAAGGAGTGTCCACTCATGGTATCTTGGGGATTTCATAACTTCATATAAGGGTTATTTTATCAATAAAGTTTAGTTTCTTATGTTGGGGACAACTTGTGCTACATGGTTTAATGTCTTACAACCTGGACAACTTGTCGCGCAGATTAATGTCATGTGATAAGGATGATGATGCTACAGAGTTTAACATCATGTATCATGGACTCAAATGGTTTTATGTGGTTTAACATACTACAGGTAAGAATATTTTTATAATGTAGTTTATTGTCATTCAACCTGGACAAACTATGGGTGATTACATAAAATACTTCTTCCGGAACCTTGCATTGGTTGTAGTTATAGTGGGTTCTCCATCTATTGAGAATATGGAATAATCTCCATTAGAGTGGACCTTATGTTTAAACTAAGGTCCCTCCCACATTGGATCATTTTTTTGAGGTTCATTTCCTAGTATAATTGTATTAATAAGGACAAAAACCAACTCTCCTTGAATGAATGAATGAAGTCATACCTTCTTGTTGAAATACTTTTCTATTCGGTTCTGATATACTTCTATGTTATGAAAGGTATTCAATATCATTTCATCCAGTCACTCCAACTCAACTAGCCATTTCATGGATTCATCATCAGTGGATAGTTGATCACAAATGGAAACTCAAAACAATGGAAACTAAACATTAATGGGCAGGACCGCTTCTGTTCCATACACTAGTGATTACAGGGTTGACTGTGTGGTAGAAAAAGTTGTACTCCTATAGGATCATAAGGCATGAAATACCTTATCAGGAAAATACTTCTTATCTTTATCAACTATATTTTGGAGTATGTTGGACAAATTATTTTTTAAATCCTCTATTTGTCCGTTGGTCACCAGATGATAGGAGGATAAATGGTTGGATTTGATATTTTATTCATGATATAGTTTCTCTACCTCAGTAGAATAGAATCTAGTTTCATTGTCCATAAATATGTTATGAGTGAAAACATATCTATTAATGATATGGTTTTTCATGAAGATGAAAATTATTTAGGATATGACTTCATTTAAGGGTATAGACTTAGCCCATTTAGAGAAGAAATCGATAGTAGTAAGGATGTACTTGAATTTTTTGGCTTTTTTTGGAGTATATGGTCCTACAACATCCACTCCCCTTGTCAAAAATGTCCTTGAATACTTAAGAATATGTATAAACTTTTAGGTTTTATTAATGAAATTGGAATTCACATGGTAGGGGTTACACTTCTTACTATATTTCATACAATCCTGAGTCATAAAATGATAGAATTACCCAAGCCTTTAGATTTGGTCAAAAAACCTATACCCAGATTGGGGGTATAAAAGACTCCTACAAGTAATTCTTCCCTAAAAGTTTTATTCACTTCACTATCAACACATCTAAGAAGGAATCCACCAAATAATCATTCGTAGAAGACTTTATCGTGATTTGGTCCATTATAAAGAGTAGAATTATTCACTCACCACTAGATATATTCTCTTCCAACTCTATCTAATCGAATTACTCGATCTTAGAGATATTGCATGGTGGGTGTCATCCATATCATAATAGGGATATATGGATCATGGATGGGACTGTTTTCATTAATCTATTCTACTTTGATTCAAGTAAATGGTAATACCATTCAATTATGGGAAATACTGATGTTTTTTCCTGATTTGGATATGACAAAACAGTAGCTGCATTTTCCAATGCATCTACTTAGTCATTCTGTCATCACGGGACATGAGTCAATACTGGCTCTGAGGGAAATTCTAAAATTAACCCCCAGACATAATTATATAGGTAAATTAGATCTTTCTTTTTGGTATTATAATAGTCATGTATCTGTTTGATTATCAATTCGGAATCACCCTTCAATTCAAGGTGGTTCACTAGTACGTGGAGTTCCAACTCTAGGCCTACAATGAGTGTCTAATATTCTACCTCATTATAGGTACAACCATCTGATAATAGGAATAAATATGGAAACACTTCTTTTTCTAGGTAAATAGGTAAAATTTCAAACCCAAGTCTATTGAGCATAGGGTCTTCCATTCTCTTTCCTATTGGACTTCTGAAAGTGTCAAAAAAATACATCTCCCATGTTCGTGGGTGTTCTTAAATAGAAGAGATTTATTCATCAGGTCATTCAATATTTAATGACTTCTCTTAAGTAGATGGTTGATCAATGAGGAAGTCTACGAATTCGTGTCCTTTCACTGATTTATGAGGCACACACAATATATCAAACTACTACAAGATAACTGCCCACCTTGCTAAGCATCCAAGGAGCATAGGAAGAGTGAGGATAAATTTGAGCAGGTTATTGTGAGAAACCAAGTGGATCTAATAAAGTTTCCATTAGTACCTTATCTTCTAAACTGTAAAGATTAATTCTATGTAGATTTTCTTAATATCTAAATATTGATTCTCTATATCGATCATGGTTTGAATAAGACAATAAAGGCTTTTCTCATTCTCAACATCATTCTTTTATTTAAGGAAGGCACCCAGTGATTGCTCCAGGGCTTTCACATATAGAATGATTTTATTTACTTCAATAGGTGGCATCAATATTAGTGGGATCAAGAGGTATTTATTTATTGAATCAAATGCTTCTTGATAGTTATTTTCAACTGATAAGTGACCCCCTTCTTCATCAATTTGGTGAAGGGAAAACAATTTCCTTCTAGATTGGCTATGAAGCGTCGAATATAATCTATGTGTATTTTGTTTCCTATAAAATATTTCAATTTTTTAGGAGGTGTCATTCCAAGAATAGATTGAGTTTTATTAGGATCAAGATAAAATACATGATAGTGTATAAAAATTCCGATAATGTTTCCTAAGGTTACACCAAAATCACATTTCAAGTGGCTCAATATTTGATTATTCTATCGAAGCTTTGTGAAAATTATTTATAAGTCACCCAAGTGTTCAAAAAATTATCATTATTTAACAAATAGATCATAAACATAGATTTAAACAAACATTCCTAATAACCATATAAAGATGTGATGTGTAGCACGTTGGTATGTGGAAATGGCATTCCTCCAGTCAAAGGGATGTACCTGATAATAGAATACACCTTAAGGTACTTTGAAAGCTATGAATTCTGAATCTTATATTGACATATAAATTTTATTGTCACCATAGTATCCATCTATGAATGAAATTTATTGGTATCCAATTGTTTCATCAATTAGGAGCTCTTTGATTGGAATCATGAAGTTATCATTTTGACAATTCCAGTTGAGATCTCTATAGTTGTGGAAAAATATTATTTTTTTCCATTATTATATTTCACATGGATGATATTGGCCAGCCATTTTAAGTATTTCACTATTCATATGAAGTCAAAATTGATGATTTTTAACACATTATCCCCAATTTTGTAGGCATGAGATGGGTGTGTCCTCTAAGTTGATTTTTTATATCCCTAATGATCTTATAGAAACCCTTAATGATTCATGGCCACCTTGGAGTCAATTCTTGGAATCACTATGTAATTCCAGGAAAACACCTACCAATGATTCTTTAGGAAGGATTTGTATTCCTATTATTCTTTAGGATTCAAGTTTATATTAATTAATTTTGGGAGTGGATCTTCTTTTGTACTCATATATATTTCTGTGAGTTCATCCATAGTGGTGGAGACACCTTCATAAAATTTTGTAAGGGAATCCTAGAGATCTTCTTCTTCTTCCTATTCCCCATGATCCATAATTTATTCTTCTTCATGGGGAGGATTTGATAAATAAAGTTCCTTGTAAGGAAAAGGGGAGTCAACATTCAGACATCCAAAGGATGAGGTAATCATTTCAGGCTCACTTTTTGGAATAAAGCCTTCTTAGAGTCATAAAGTTGAAACAAGGGACTGAGAATGAGTCTATTTAACTTCTCCTATAATCATGATAGTTTATTCCAATTTAGCTGATATAACCAGGCTTTTTGAAGCTTATTGGAAGAAATTATGATATTTCTAGATGATATTTCATTATCACTCAGGGAGTTGATAACATATTCAGTTCCATTGGGCCCAACTGGCATGACTGAAATTATGGAATCCACAAAATGAAAATTTATTTCGGGCCCAACCCTTCAATTTGATTAATATGGGTCACGTAATATATACTAAGATGATTTAAAGTGTTTGTTTGTGTCTTCGCCAAGCCTTTCAGGGAATTTATTTGAGTGACATCATCAGTAATAGAATGTTTTCCACCATTATGATAGAATCATGGATCAATATACTGTGTTAGATGGGATTTTAATGGAGACTTGTCACTATATAATGTTCCAATATTACTATTGACATAATATTTGAGACATTGATGATATGAATAAGGGATATCTTCTTTTTTATGTAGCCAAGGCCTTCCTAGTAGTACATTCAAAGATTTTACCTTCTCAACCACCATAAACCCTGAGTCGGACACAAGATATCCAATCTATGTTCTAATTTTGATCTCGTTGAGAGGTTACTACTCATTAATTTCATTACCCTATAACTTCAGAGTGGATGGAGACAAGTGAGATTCATTAAGACCAAGTTGATGAAGTTTCCAAACTAGGAGGAGATTGACTCTTGGTCCATTTTCAGTGAAGGATCATCAGATATCAATGTCATTTAGCCTTATGGATATATACAAGGGTTTTAAATAACATTTTATGATAGCATCCTCATCTTGGTCGGTGAAGGAAAAGGTTTCATGAAATTATTCAAGATTATTCTCTACACGATATATTTCTATAGGAGCGACCTCAACATAAAATTCCTGAGGGCTTGAAAATGCCTTAATTAGTTCTTCCCAAATTTCTTTTGACTGGTTTAGAGCATCCAATATTGATAAATTATCTACACCATGGGTTAGTTTCTTCAAAACATCATACATTGGATCAAGAGGTCTGTGTTTCCCCGTATGGAGTTGTTATTTTTTAGGTACTATAAAATACAATGTTCTTGATGTGGATGGGTCATTCCTTGGGATAATATATGGATCTATTTCTATCCTTGGTGGATTAGGTCATCAATGTATGATTTCCTACTAAGGGGTTGATGGAATGTCCTCAAACCAGTCTTCAAAGATAATCATATAAAGGTTGACCTTGTCGTTTGTGGAGGATCAACTCCCTTTTCCTATTGATCTCTGGGAGATTTATGGTGGGATTCGGATGTGTAGATAGTTAGATCAGGATTTTGGTCGAAGTAGGGGATTCATGAATGACCATATCTTCCCCTATATCTTCATCCCATATGACCAATTTTCCCAATTCCGCAATCAAGTGTAGGTAAATCAGGTTCATAATCAGAATGATAATTTTATTAGGGATCTATTAAGTGAATAACATTAATGAAAAGAAAGATAAAATCCTCATCTAATGAAGATTTTACCTTGGGGATTGACTCTTATAGTGTCATATGGTGGGGAGGTGTCCATTATTTTGGGTTGGTTTGCATGAAATTTACAAACATGAAGGAAAACCATAGCCTTGAAATGAGCTCATGAAATTCTATTTGTTCTTTATCCTTCTGTCCATGTTACTTATTTGAGGATGAGAATTAATAGGATTGGGCTTTTGATGAAGATGAAATTTCTATAGAAATACTGGAAGGAGGCACTGTGGGATGTTTCAAATGTGTTCATAAAATGTCATCAGTGTTGAGTCAATAAGGTTTTCCTTATGACTTCTCCATTCCTTCTTGTTTTAAAAATCACAAACACCTTATCTTAAAGAAAATATGATTTTACCTTATATTTTACTTCTATAAGGAAAATCTCCTTACCCAAGGAAATATACCCTTACCTAGACTTCCTTGTTCAAATAAAAATTTGTCTAAGTATAAAAATCGGTTTGTAACCAAAATCCTCGGAATCATAGAATACTTAGATATGAGTCATTCTGTTCACCACTCCGAATTCTGGATACAAACTCTCATAAAGTTCCACTCTGAATTCTGGATATGAACTCTCATGATGGTTCCACTCTGAATTCTGGATACGAACATTCATGAAGCTCGACTCTGAATTCTGGATACGAACATTCATGAAGCTCGACTCTGAATTCTGATTATGAACTTATGTAAAGTTTGACCATGAATTCTGATTACAAATTCCTATTATTAATTCTGATGAAGAATTCTGATTACGAATTCTGATTATGAACTTGTCTAAGTTCTGAATCTGAGTTCTTTGAATACAAACTACAAACTCTTATGAGTTTTGACTCTAAATTCTCATGAATTCTGACTTCGAACTTTGTAATTTCAGGTTTCCAATTCCTATAAAACAGAATCCAAATATCTTAGTACTACAGACTCTGAATTTATTTTTACTTAGACTCTGAACTTTCATTTACCTTCATTCCGAATATCAGTTTTAGTTATGGTTACACTTGTTCTATTATAAAATGATGTCATTCCTTCATTTATCAACTAACCGTTGTTTGAGTGACATGTGTACAGGTCCCTCTGAAATTCAAGGAAAAATATGACCGTTAGAGGAGGGAGCTGACTGTTGAAGCCTTGCCTATAAATAGGAACTGATTTGAAAAGGTTGAGACAGAACTTTGACAACTATTCCTACATGTTGTTGAAGTGATTTCTAGAGAGAGAGTCTCTTATAAACTCTTACACATAATAAAGACTGTTTGAACGGCTTGTTCAAACTTTGCTTCATGAAGAGGTTCTATTTCCTTAAAATCAGAGACTTCGGGTTGTGAAGTCTGAGGTGTTGATTTACTTACAAATAAAGGGATTGTGGGGATAGCAAGATAGATAATGATCCTTGGATTGAAGGATTACCTGGGTTTGGGTAAGACAGACTTTCTTGAAAGTATAAATCAAGGGTCCTCTTATCCAGGTTTGCTGGATAGCCTCCTCTTTGGGTTAAAAGAGTTTATTCTTGTTACTTGTAGTTTTACTACTTTTTTTTCTGCTGCATTTTTATTGTTGAGGAAAGTATAACTTCCTTAAACTTACTCATAATTGTTCCCTAATATTTCCAGATTCTATACAGTTTAAGGTAGAATATCATTTTTTGTAATCTTTCGTTTTTCTGGAATCACTTTCCCGAAATCAAGAAAGTTATTTGAACTTAGAGGTGTTGTTAATTTTGGTTACGCAAAATTTCCTTAAGGAATTTTTAAAGAATACAATTCACCCTCATCTTGTATTTGTATCTCATTTTACATATTCGATCCTACATTGGTATTATAGAGTCTATCATACTCAGACATTCCATCCTAACAATTGGTTTCAGAGGATTGCCTCAATCTGAATTAATCTCACGATTAGATTCAGAAGAGAATACATGGAATTGATTTCTCGGAATCATATTTTTCAGATTCATATATTCGGACTCATATATTTCAAATTCAGTTTTTATTAGAGATACTATTGCTCTATATTTTCCTTTTTTACAAACTCTTACTACTAACAAGTTTTGTGTGCCAAATAATTTCTTAAGAATGGAAGGTTTAAACGTTGGTTCCATAGATAATCTAAATCCTACCAGACCTCCTATTTTTGATGGTAATGATTACGAATATTAGAGAGATCAAATGAAGACTTTCATTATCAAAACTGGTGCTGAAAATTTTGTTATGCTTACTGGTGGATACAAAATTCTGGATAAAGAAGTAAGTTCCTTTATAAATCAAGAAAAATCATTAATATCAACTTAATTATAAAATACGCAACACTTAACTTTGTTCAATGACTAGAAATATATATAACCAAATTTCATCTTGTGAATCATAAAATTCTTTATGGAAGAAACTTGAAGTTACTCAATTAGGAACATCCAAAGTAATTGAGACCATGAGATCCATGCTTAGATATGAATATCATGGTTTTAATTTTCCTTATAGAGAGCCCATATGCAAAGTACAACAAAATTTTATGACTATCATGAATATCTTGCAATAAATTGGTGAAAAAGGTTTGGATGATGAAGCCCTTGTTGGCAGGATCATTGACATCATTCCAAATGAGTGTGAATCCAAGATGAGAGCTATTGATGAGAACAAGAAAGTCACTCAAATTTCCATAGATGAGTTATTTGGAACTCTTCTTCAGCATGAAACCAGAATGAAGAGAGATTTTGAACATGTCAATAAGAAAAATGGGAGTGGACGAGTTGATTTCACAACCACTTCTAAACATATGAAAGCTAAGACCCAATAAAGAGTAACTAGATCAAAGATAAAGAAAGTCATTATTCAGTCATAATCTAGTGATACAGAAAATTCAGAGAATGAAATAGCTAATCTTCTCAGATAATGAAAAAGATTGTTTCTCAGAAGAATTATTAGAAAAAATACAAAAAGAAAGACTACATAGATAGGAAATATGGATAAGTTACATGTTATGAATGTAGATGAACAGGTCATATCAGACCTGATTGTCTTTTGTTGAAAAAGAAGGAAAAGAAGGAACGAAATTCAGAAAGGAATAAGAAGAAATTATATAGATCAATGCACATGAAAATCCTTAAAGCTAATGATACATGGAGTGCTAGATGTGGAGACTCTTCAGAAAATGAATCATATAAATATGATTTATCAGCACAGAAGAATATGGGATCAATTTCTACTAATTCATTCCCTAATACATGTCTTATGGCCAAGGTATGCTCTGCTGAGGCATTAACAAATTTATCTCTTGATAAGAATTACTATTCCAAAAATAGTACTTCCAATGACGATACTTCGTCCTCAGAAAATGAAGAACCTTCTTATGAAGAATTTTCTAGATTTTCCAAATTACATGTCACGAACCAGGTCGGGTCGCCATCTGACCCGGCACCCGACCCGGTCAGCGGTAAGGCCCGAAGGGCATTCCCGATCCCCACGGGCTGGCACAAGTGCCTGAGTATCATAAGTAACATGTGGGAACAATTTTACCCGAAACAGTAAACACAAAACAACTAATAAGATAAAGAAACAGAAACTGAAAGTAGACAACCAAACAAGGACTTAAACAGAAAACAAAAAAATAGGGGTTTACAACCTGAACCCACAACCAAGATAAGCGACAACGAAATAAACTCAAACTCAAACCCCCAAGTAACCAGAGAGACGCAGCCTCCACACACCACAACACCAACTTTCACGAGAAGACCACCAACGACCAGAACCACCATCGCTGAGCACGAAGTCACAACATGGAAAGCAGAAGAAACAGAATTTACATACACCTAATGGTGTATGTAGAGTGTGAGATAAAAGCCTTGTAGGGTGCCACCGAGAAAAGGTTCCATGCATAATTCTTAAAATACAAATACATTTTCAATTTAACAGAATAAATATAAATAAGTGCATAAATAATTTTAATGAAAATGGTTTTTAAGGGGAAACTTCTTTAAAAGGGAAAACAACTTAAATTAACTTACACACATGCACGCACACACACATGAACACACACTTTTCTTGGTAACCCCAACGTCACACCGTGTGCCAACGGTGAGCAGAAAGCAGAGGAAGAGCACAATACATTGGAGAGACCCTATAGATACTAGCGAGAAGTGGGACCCTAGAACCTCACATCTCGGTGAACCATATCACACATTCCCATGCATGAGCCACTGGTAGGGAAACACCTCCTACCATAGTGGTATCCAGTCATCATCCAATGTTTAGTTAGTGTTGTAAGAGTCAATCCCACTATGTGAAACTAGGATGAGGCCACTCTCGTATCACTATCACGCTTGTCTAGTCCGCCCACCTAGTTCCTAGGCTTCCCGTTTGTTCTCAAGTAATTCAACGTTCATGCCACATGTCATAATCATACACTCAAACCAAGCAAGACATCATGCATACCAAAAACCACCATTCGCACACACAGAAGCCATTTGAAATAATATTCACACTAAAATGTTCCAAACCTCAATCTGCTTTTCCTGCACAACCAATTAAAACAAATTTCACCCTTAATAACTATTTAATAAAACATTTAAGACTTATAAACAAATTGAAGATAAGAGCATGAATTTACACAAAAAACCAACTAAACCTTCTTTCGTAACCAAACACACCCAATGCCACATCAAGAGTTCAATCCACACCACTTACACCAATTAAAAAGAAACTGTTTGAGTAGTTTAACACAAGTGCTAACAAATGATGCAATAATGATTTCGCTAACGATAAATTTGGTTTTATTTAAAATGCCACTTTAGAACAAAACGCACGACGTAATATTATCGAAACATGATTTGCACTGTAAATATCATTTAACTAAAAATTTAACAATTTATAAAACACTAAACCAGCTTGACACGGGTTTCCATAAAATCACACTAATATCACAAAAACACATTAATAAAAAATCAATGCATATGAGACCTCAAGAGAATAAAATAAGACCACATCGTACCGTGAAAACTAACTAAATATTATGCTAAATTAATTAAACATTAAAATAAATTCATCAGACAATAATTGTGAGTGGAACCACCTACCTCGGTGTGGCCGACTTCACAAAAATGGTGCGCAAGTATCGTTTCCCACCTACTGCAACTCAAAAAAATCAAAATTAACCCTAAAAAAATAATTTGGACAAAACAATGAAAATCAAACCCCAAACACAATAAACCCTAACTAAAAACCCTAAGGAGGGGAAAAGAGGGATACTCGGGTGGTCTGTACTTGCGGCGAAAGGATCGGGAAGCTACTACGAGGGTTTGGGAGGCAGGACGGGTGATAAAAATGGGAAGTAGATGTTGGACCACCCCGCGGCCAGCAAGGGAATGTACGGCGCGAGCTGCTGTCGCCGGACAGAAGGCTGGTCGGAGGGGTTGCAGCGCGGTGCAGACTGGCCGAGGAAAGGGCGCGAGACGGCGGTCCGGTGGAGGAGGGAGCAGCGCACAGGGGGTCGGCCGGGGGAGGGTGCAGCGCGCAAAACCAGAGGAGAAGGGGGGGTGGGGGTTCATCAGATGGAGCAGGGGGTGGCAGTTCGCAGCACCAGAAGAGGTAGGTCGTCGGAAATAGGCGCGGCCGGAAGGAAGGTCGCGGCGGAGTGCAGGAGGCCAGAGCGACGGGTTGGCGAAACAGGGAAAGAGGTGCAGCGCGACCTAATGGAGTCCAGGGGGTTGTAGTACTGAAAAATTGGGAGGGGTAGGGGGGAGGTCTAAAAACCCTAAAGAAAGAAAATAAAGAAACCAATATAAAATAAAAAAATTAATAATAACAATAATATTAATAATTAGCATATTAATAATAAGAATAATTAACCTTTTTATAATAATAATAATAATAATATCCTTAAATATTAAAATGATCGATTAAATTTTTCTCACATATCTTATTTTACTTTATTTTCATTTTATCACTCTTTTAAATTTTATTTCTTTATTAATAACTCCTTTTTTTAATTAGTTGAACATCGGGCTGGCGAACAGAGAACCGAGTGTGGCTACACGGCTTAGACAGTGGCGTGCTGAACGCAGTCATGGTCAGAACCCACATTTTTAAATAAGAACTCAGAAATTTTTATGTTGAACCTCGACCCAGACCACCCGATGCCCAGAAAAAATTACATAATTAAAAAAACAAATTAGAAATGACGGGTGTGACAATTCTCCCCACCATAAAGCTTTCCGTCCCTAGAAATCCACAACCAGAACCAAACCCCACAGCAGAAAACCACACTCTCTTTAGATTCAAAGGGGATCCCCACAACATCAAGCAAAGAGAGTAAAAAGCATCATGCTCAGAGAAAGTGACTCAAAGACAACTTTGAGAAACTCATATAAAGACTCTTTGATATGTGTCCCCCACCCCAAAGAGCTACAACACCTCTAGCTGATTGTTTTAGAAAATGAACTCTTGAACCCATAGGAACCAACTTTACAAGCCGAAACACCTCAAGCACTATGAAACTGAAACCACACCACTTGGATAAAATGAACAGATAAGTTCAAACCAAGTCCACGGAAAATTATTATCACTTATCACCAAATCATATTTAAAAAAAGAAGCAAAATATCAACATGGGGAGGCCAGAGGGGCTCCCCACCATTGAGAAGTCACTGACACTCAAAATGAGACTGGAAAACTGACGTGGAGATGTTTGAGCGGAATCCCTGCCATTCATGAAAATTCCAGCATTGAATCATTCTAGAGACATCCGTGTGAGACCCAATGTGGGTCTCCCCACCATTAAGAACCTACCAACTCCCAAGGTGAGACTAGAAAACCGACATGGGGAGGTTCGGGCAGACTCCCCACCATTCTGGAAAGGCCAACACCAATTTATTCCAGAGACCTCTGTACGAGACCCATCATGGGTCTCACCACCACTAGAAATAACAGAGGATATTAAACATTTAAAAAAATTCTCAATGGTGACCAAACACCCCACCACAGGGGGCGAGGAGGGAGGAGCCTGACTATCGGGGTGTCAAAAGCATGACCCAAGACAAACCAGCATTTCCACATTCCTGGATGAGCATTATTCAGATTTGAGACAAATTTACTCAAAAAACTCCCATAAGGACCACTAAAGTGATTTCATCAAATGGGATGCAATCCCCAAGACGTTAATTCAACGATACGAACATGCCTCCACGTGATCGCGAAAACCTTATGCAACCAGACGGCTCATTCAGAGTGGAACAACAATAGAAAAAATTTAAACTACCTCTACATTTAACACCGATGACAGAAATAAATTCGGGGTCTCATACACTCTCTGGGTTCCTGACCACACGCCATATTCACTACGAAGCCTATGGATGGAGCCCTGATGTTTGAAGCATCTCCTGCCTCGCAGTCAGGTATGGAAGTCTCTCAAGCGGAGCTCCTCTTTTTGGTGTCACACGCAACCACGCTGCCACCGAGACAACACCAGTAAACACAACACATTAAGACATCCAACTGATCATACACTGGACATTTACCAACACAAGAGCTGAAATGGTGCATGCACCTCACCCTTTGTCACACTGAATGAGCTCACGACACCACAAATCATCACCTGAACATGACCATTGTTGCATAGAGAAACATTGTGCAAAGAAAGAATTTAAACTGTGTCTTCAACAACACGTGATTCCTTCAAACGACCATAACAACCTCATACGACTAGGTCTGCAAAACTAGTAGCCAAACACGAACCTTTTTTTGAACAAAACAAACCAAATACCAGATTTCATTTAGAACAATAGACCACACCAACAACTTAGTGTTGCTTCCACCTTTTCCCCACTGGAGTCTCCTTTACCGCTTCCGAACAACAGATGACTATCAAAGGGACCTCACGCTGCAAGATGTCACTAAACCTTACCCTTTTAGCCAATAAAATAACTATAGGCCTTTCAAGACTTTGGTTATCCCCGATAACTCCGAACCACCTTCAACCTTCCTTGCTAGAATTTCATTCACCACTTCCAAGGGAACCTTTAGAGGAAAAAGTGTCAAACCTCATATTCGATGACTCAGACGACTCAATGAGACCAAAACTAGCTTCAATTCTACCAGTGTTTGTCATCCCACTGCAATAGGATACACTCACCGAAAAGAAAAACATATTGAAATAGCACTAACACTAAAAAAGAGATTCCTTAATTTAATCTACTGGAGGGTTGGCCAATGGCGAATTACCTGTGGCCGCAATTCAATCGCATGTTAACGCTTTATGGGGGGTGTAAACTAGTCAAGAAAGAAAACCATGGACCCAACTGAACTGGTCCAATGGTCAAGAAATACCACAAGCGAATAGCAAACGTGCAGGGGGGACCACTGCAAGGGTTCCCTGATGTAGTCTTCAAAATAATTCACTAACCACACGCTTTCATACCAACTTACAAATAAGAATTAAAACTCAGGAAAAAAATCATTCAGAAAATATCCTCTGCTCAAAATGCCTAACACACAACATTTCCCAAACAAAAGGACACGCCACGCCACCACCGGTTACTAAATCACCGAATTTTTTCCATTTAACAATACTGTTTGAAAATAAGAAAAGTTGGTGTGTTGAACAAACACCAATGGTGTCCCATGGGCCAAGCACATGTATGTTTCCGTGCCACACTGGCACCCACCTCATATCCATCCAGGCACTCATCCGCCCGTGCCCTTAACCCTTTCTCCTTCCATATACCGTTATGCATGTGGTTTCCCATGAGAACACCAAGGATCAAAACCAAACCTTTCCATTTTTTTTCAGAACCAAAACATCCAACCCACACTTTTCAAACCTCGTACCTCATTTTCTTTTTAAAGTTATTTATTTCAAAAAAAAATCCAAAACATTTTCCAAGACCAAATCATTTTTTTTTTACTTAAAAAAATGTCCAAAATTCCAAAACAAAGAAACGAGGAAGGGTGCAAGGGAGATCTAGTTTCAGCGGGTGACTGGAACACATGGTTGGTGTACATACGCCAATCACGCCACTACCACGAAGGGTGTTTTAGGACAGTATCCTTAGATCCACATGGCTTTCCAGACCCTGCGAGCTCACTCGGACCACTGACCATACCCCTTTTCATTTCCCTTAGACAAGATTATCTGCAAGGACCAAAAACTCAGACAAACCTCAACACACATTGGCAACTTGAGTCCCGCCACGAGGTGTGCTATCCAGGCACCTTACTCGCAGCCAGGACATTGATTCCTGACAACCTTAACTCCAGCCTGTCGAGACTCTATCCCAAAAGATCACGTCCCAAGAGAGCAAACTTGTTGCTCTGATACCATTCTTTCACGAACCAGGCTGGGTCGCCATCTGACCCGGCACCCAACCCGGTCAGAGGCAAGGCCCGAAGGGCGTTCCTGATCCCCACAGGCTGACACAAGTTCCCGGGTATCATAAGTAACAAGTTTTAATGATTTTACTCGAAATAGTAAACACAAAACAGCTAATAAGATAAAGAAACAGAAACTGAAAGTAGAAAACCAAACAGGGTCTCAAACAGAAAACAAAAAAAATAGGGGTTTACAACCTGAGCCCACAACTAGGATAAGTGACAAAAAAGGAAACTCAAACTCAATCCTCCAAGAAACCAGAGAGACGCAGCCTCCGCACACCACAACACCAACCTGCACGAGAAGACCACCAATGAGAAGAACCACCAACGTTGAGCACGAAGTCACAAACTGGAAAACAGAAGAAACAGAATCTATATACACCTAATGGTGTATGTAGGGTGTGAGATAAAATCCCAATAGGGTTCCACTGAGAAAAGGTCCCATGAATAATTATTAAAAGACAAATACATTTTCAATTTAACAGAATGAATATAAATAAGTGCTTAAATTTTTTTAATTAAAACGGTTTTTAAGGGAAATGGTCTTTAAATTGAAAACAACTTAAATTAACTTACACACATGCATGAACACACACATGCACACACACTTTTCATGGTAACCCCAACGTCACACCGTGTGCTGATAGTGAGCAGAAAGCAGAGGAAGAGCACAATACATGGGAGAGACCGTAAAGATATTAGCAAGAAGTGGGACCCTAGAACCTCACGTCTCGGTGAACCATATCACACATTCCCGTGAATGATCCACTGGTAGGGAAACACCTCCTACCCAAGTGGACTCCAGTCATCATCCAATGTTTAGTTAGTGTTCTAAGCATCAATCCCACTAAAGGAAACTGGGACGATGCCACTCCCGTATCATTAGCACGCTAGTCTAGTCCCCCCACCTAGTACCCAGGCTTCCCGTTTGTGCTCAAGTAATTCAAAGTTCATGCCACATGTCATAATCATACACTCAAACCAATAGAGACATCACACACACCAAAAACCACCATTCACACACACAGAATCCATTTGAAATAATATGCACACTAAAATGCTCTAAAACTCAATCTGCATTTCTTACACGACCAATTAGAACAACTTTCACCCTTAATAACTATTTAATAAAACATTTAAGACTTTTAATAAACAAATTTTGAAGAGTAGAGAATGAATTTACACACAAAACCAACCAACCCTTCTTTCATAACCAAACACACCCATATCCACATCAAGAGTTCAATTGACACCACTTACACCAATTAAAAAGAAACTGTTTGAGTAGTTTAACACAAGTTCTAACAAACTACGGAATAATGTTTTCACTAACGATAAATTTGGTTTTATATAAAATGCCACTTTAGAACCGAACAAAGGACGTAACATTATCGAAACATGATTTTCACCACAAATATCATTTAATTTAAATTTTAACAATTTATAAAACACTAAACTAGCTTGACATGGGTTTCCATAAAATCACACTAATATCACAAAAATCCATTAATAACAAATAAATGCATATGAGACCTGAAGAGAATAAAATAAGACCACTTCGCACCCTGAAAACTAACTAAATATTATGTTGAATTAGTTAAACATGAAAATAAATTCATCAGACAATAATTGTGAGTAGAACCACCTACCTAGGTGTAGCTGACTTCACAAAAATGGTGCACAAGGATCGTTTCCCACCTACCGAAACTCAAAAAAATCCAAATTGACCCTAAAACAAGAATTTGGACAAAAATAATGAAAATAGAACCCCAAACACAATAATCCCTAACTTAAAATCCTAAGGAGGGGAAAGGAGGGATACCTAGGTGGTCCGCACTTGCGGCGAAGGGAGAGGGAAGCTGCTGCGAGGGTTCGGGTGGCAGGCCGGGGAAAAAAATGGGAAGGAGATCCCTGACCAAACCGCGATCAGCAGGGGAAAGTGCGGCATGAGCTGCTATCACCGGGCAGAAGGCTAGTTGGGGGGGGGGGTTGCAACGCGGCGCGGACTGGCCGAGGAAAGGGTGCGAGACGGCGGTCTGGTGGAGGAGGGAGAAGCGCACAGGGGGTCGGCCGGGGGAGGGTGTAGTGCGCAGAACCAGAGGAGAAGGGGGGGTGTTCGTCGGATTGAGTAGGGGGGCGGTGGTTCGCAGTGCTGGAAGAGGGAGGCCTCCAGACATAGGCGCGGTCGGAAGGAAGGTCGTGGAGGAGTGCGAGAGGCTGGAGCGATGGGTTGGAGAAACAGGGAAAGAGGTGCGGCGCGACCCAAGGGAGTCCAGGGGGGTTGCTGCGCCGAAAAGTCGGGAGGGATAGGGGGAGGTCCGAAAAACCCTAAAGAAAGAAAAAAAAGAAACCAAAATAAAATAAAAAATGTAATAATACAATAATTGTAATAATTAGAATAATAATAATAATAATAATAATAGTTAACCTTTTTATAAAAATAATAGTAATAGTAATATTCTTTAATATTAAAACGATCGATTAAATTTTCATCACATCTCTTATTTTATTTTATTTTCATTTTATCACTCTTTTAAATTTTTTTTCTTTATTAATAACTCCTTTATTTAATTAGTTGAACATCGGGCTGGCGATCGGAGAACCGAGCACGACTGCGTGGCTGAGACAGCAGTGCGTTGAACGCAGTCAAGGTCATAACGCACGTTTTTAAATAAGAATTCAGAAATTTTTATGTCGAACCTCAACCTGAACCACCCAATGCCTAGAAAAAATTACATAATTAAAAAAACAAATTATAAATGATAGGTGTATCATTACATGAAGCAAAAAATTGTAAATTTTCTAAGTAATTAGACAAGGAAAATACTAGGGAAGGAATTCTTACAAAAGAGATTTCATATCATTCTACAGATCTTGGAGATAAAGAAGAGCTTTTAGAAAAACTTTCTAAAGACCTTGAAAATGAAAATCCTGTTAAGGAAGAAATTTCTAAAGATCTTAAGAATTCTATTTTAAGGATAAAAGTTTTTGAGGAAAAATCTAACTCTAAAGAAATAATTCTTGAGGATTGGAATTTTGTTATCAAACTAAAATCTGAAATATTTTCTCTTAAGAAGCTTCTTGCAAAATTTACCTCTGGGAATGAAAATTTTGAAAAGATGAATTCTCAAATTAAACCTCAAGGAAACAATACTAGAGTATGTTATACTCACTAAAAACAGGTTTTCAAAAACAATTATTTTATTCCTTCTAGAGCCCCTTTTTTCACTAAGTGTCAACGTAGTAGAAATTAGAAGGAAAACTGCTCATTGAATAAAATTCAATAACACGAGTTTCATAAATCTTAATTTTTAAACAATTGTGGATACCAAAAATTTTGTTATCTAACAATTCCAGATCCAAGAAAGTTTGGATTCAGAAAGCCAAACTTTTTCTTATTTTTAGGAAAATAGAGAAAGTACCAACAACACTACTTGGTACATGGATAGTGGATGTTCCAGGCATATGACTCGTAACAAAAATTATTTTGAAAAGATTATCAAGACGAAAGGAGGAAAATTAACTTTTGGAGATAATGCTTAGGGAGAAATTATTGGTATAGGTAACATTGTTCTTCTGGGAAAAACATTGATTACAATTGTTTTATTTGTTAAAGGTCTTAATCAGAACCTCATTAGCATAATCAAATTATGTGATGAAGGATACCTTGTATGTTTTAGGAATGATAAGTGCTTAGTACACAATTCCAAGGAATAATTTATTCTTTCTGCCAACAGGTAAGATAATGTTTACACACTAAACTTAGAATACCTTAGGAGCCATGACTTACCCTGCCTTAGTGCAATGGAAGATCATTCTTGGTTATAGCATAGAAGGCTAGGACACTGTAACCTTAGGAACTTGTGAAAACTTTCTAAGAAAAGATTAGTTAAGGAGTTACCAAAGTATAGATTCGATTCTTAAAAAGTTAGTGACCCTTGTCAATATAGCAAGAAACACAAATCAAGTTTTAAATCAGTCGGTGAAGTCTCAAATACTATTGTATTACAGTTAGTCCATATGGATCTCTTTGGTCTTACACAAACTAGAATAATTGGGGGAAAATATTATGTATTTGTTTTGGTTGATGATTAAACTAGATATACGTGGGTCTATTTTCTAGAAAAGAATTTTGATTATTTTTCTTATTTATAAAGTTTTAGATCCCAAGTTAAAAAATGAGAAAAACCTTCCATTGATAACCTCTCATAGTGATCATGGAAGATAATTTAAAAATTTTGACTTTGAAACTTTTTATAGTATAAAAGTCATTACTCATAACTTTTTAGCACTCATAACACCTCAACAGAATGGTGTTGTTGAAAGAAGAAATAGAATTCTTCAAGAGATAACTAGAACCATGTTGAGTGAGTATTCTGTAGCCAAACATTTTTAGGCTGGAGTTGTAAGTACTGCTTGTTATACTATAAATCGAGTTTTGATTAGACCTTTTCTTAATAAAACCCCTTATGAGTTATAGAATGGTAGAAACCCTAGACTATCCTATTTTAAGGTTCTTGGATGCAAGGTATTCATTCTGAATATTAAAGATAATGTTCATAAATTCGCACCGAAATCTGATGAAGGAATTTTCTTAGGCTACTCTACAACTTCTAAGGTATATAGATTTTTCAACAAAAACACTAGTACTGTTGAAGAGACAATACATGTTAAATTTGATGAAACTGAACCTTTTTTAAAAAAAACCGAAACCTACATCCTCAACTGTGTTTTAAAAAATTGATTATCAACCTATGATAGAATATCATTCTGATAAGGAAAATGTTCAAGAAGATACTTTTGAAACATTTACTCCATAATATTTCCTACCCTACATTGATGAACAGGTTTTAAAAAACCCAAATCAGTCATTTCTAAAGAATCATCCCCGTGATTGTATCATTAGTGATGTGAATCAACCCGTAAGGACTAGATGTTCCTTAAGAAATAAAGGAGAACATCTTGTATGCCTTTCCCAATTAGAGACAAAAATAACTTATGATGTTTTAGGTGATGTTGATTGGATTAAAGCCAAGAAAGATGGACTAAATGAATTCAAAAGGAACAATGTATGGACCTTGGTTGAAATACCTAAGGAAACTTCTGTTATTGGAGTAATATGGGTCTTTAGAAATAAGTGTGATGAAAATGGAATCATAGTAAGAAATAAATATAGATTAGTTTCTAAAGGCTATAATCAACAAGAAGGAATAGACTATGAAGAAACCTATGCTTGAGTATCTAGACTTGAATCTATTCATATTTTACTTGCCTTTGCAGCATTCTTCAATTGCAAACTTTTTCAAATGGATGTGAAATGTGATTTTCTTAATGGTTATATTCAAGAGGAAGTTTTTGTTGAACAACCTCCTAGCTTTGAAGATACAACTCATCCTGATCATGTTTTTAGACTTAACAAAGCTTTGTATGGCCTTAAACAAGCCCCTCGAGCTTGGTATGATATACTTATAGGATTTTTTCTTCAAAATAACTTTGTTAAGGGAAATTCAGATCCAACCCTTTTTATAAAAAAGATACGAAAAATGTGTTTATTTTTCAAATTTATGTTGATGACATTATATTTGGTTCAACTCAACAATCTTTAACCGATTCCTTTGTGGATCTAATGAAATTCGAGTTTCAAATGAGTATGATGGGTGAGTAAACATTTTTCCTTTGTTTTCAAATTTCTCAAAAACCAGAAGGAATCTATATATCCCAACATAAGTATATTAAATATCTTCTTAAAAAGTATGGATATAACAACACTAAGAGTATAAGTACTCTCATTGGTACCTCAAACACACTTGATCTTAATGAAGCTGGAAAACCAGTAGATCAAACATCTTTTATAGGTATGATAGGAAGTCTACTTTACTTGACAGCTTGTTGTCCAGACATAATGTTTTTAGTATTCTTATGTGCAAGATATCAATCCAATCCTAAGGAATCTTGTTTAAAGGCAGTGAAGATAATTTTTCACTACTTAAAGGGAACCATAGATTTATGACTATTTTGTACTCCTGGAAATGATTATATTCTAAAACGTTTTTCAGATTCTAACTTTGGTGGATGTAGAATTGACAGAAAGAGTACATCCATACCTTTTCATTTCTTAGGAGATTCATTAGTTTTAGGTCTTGCAAGATGCAACACTCAGTAGCACCTTCCACTGCTGAAGCTGAATATGTAGCAGCTGGAAGTTGTTATGATTAAGTGTTGTGGATGCAACACATAGTCATAGACTGTGGATTGAGTTTTACCAAAACTCAAATTTTGTGTGATAACACAAGTTTCATTTACCTTAGTAAAAACCCTGCACATCACTCTTGTGCAAATCACATAGATATTAGGAATCACTTTCTTTGGGATCACACACTAAAAGGAGATATCATTCTTCAATTCATCAGAATGCAAGATCAACTTGCTGATATTTTCACAAAATCATTACCTACTGATAGATTTGAATACATTAAACAAAAGTTAGGAATGGTAACCGTGAGGTAATCTTCCTTCATTAACTTTATGTTGAACCAATCTCCTTATAGTAATAAAATCCTTTTCATAGGGGGGAGTACATCTGTTATTGATGTTTTTCAAAATTTTTAATAATGAAAATTTTCATAGTTAGATTTTCAAAATTTTTCGTAATGAAAATTTTCGTAGTTAGATTTTCAAAAAAGTTCATAAAAAAAAATTTCGTAGTTAGATTTTCAAAAAATTTCATAACGAAAATTTTCGTTGTTAGATTTTCAAAATTTTACATAATGAAAATTTTTGTAGATATATATTCAAATATTTTCATAATGAAAATTTTCATAGTAAGTTTTTCAAATCTTCTATAATGAGAATTTTCAGATTTGAAATTTTCCTAATGGAAATTTTTGTAATGGACATTTTCATAATTGGAACTTTCTTACTCATAATTTACTTAATTGATTTTCGGTACACAAATTTTTTCCAATAAAACATTTATATCATAAGTTATTCATAGTATGTTATTCATAGTGAGTTTTTCGTAGTCAAATTTTCTCCAAAAAGAATATCACCTATTACGAATAATATTCCTCACCAATCCGAAAGGTATGATATCTTTACTCAAGTTTTCGTAATCATTTTTACTTGCTGGTATTTTCTTTGAATAATTTGGATTCGTTTCTTCTTAAATATGAATGTTTTTCTTAAAACCTCAAAAGATCGAATTCGAGATTTCCTTGCAGCCATGTTTTCAACCATCAGATCAGATCAAATCTTTTCTCATCCATTAGATTGGAATTGGAAGATGAAAGGTCACTTGAATCGCCTATATAAAGGGGACCCCTGATGGTTGTCCCACATTATTTTTCAAGATTTTGCGTGTTGAACCTCTAACTCTCTACAAAATTCCATTCTGAATTCTTTAGAATTACTCTAGTCTGAATGTCTACAAGAGTCCCTTCTCAAGATATGTCATCAGTTAAGCCAATTGTGGAATGAAAAATATATAGGTAAAGGTTGGTTCATCCAAACTTTTTCAATAAGTATGACTCTATAATTTACAAGAATTTCAGGCTCAATTGTTGGGAAAGTATAGCTATTCCTAAGACAGTAGCTCAAGATGTAGTCTATCCGGATATTCTCATCGAATTATATGAATTAGTTTGCTTCTTCAAGGAATAGGGTAGAGAAAAAATATCCTTTAAGAGTGATGGGAAGACTTAAAAACTTTCTTACACCATGTCTGTAAGCTTGGTGGGGCTGGCATATGAAGGGGAAGCTGATTTTTGCTCACACAAACTCCCAGAGGTTCAAGGAAGTTTCGTCAAGTGAAGGCCACGGAATACCTTGGTCTTACTGATATATATACATCCATGATTTCTCATATTTCAACCAATAATCAGATTCTACAATTTTGGGTGCAAGGTCTTATTGTACCGAGGAAGGGTGATAAGGACACCCTCAAGAAAACTGACATGTACATCTTAGATTTTTTGGTAAATCTAAGGAAAATAAATTTGATAAGGCACATCCTCATTACCATTCAGAACATCAAGAATGGGAACATCAGAGCTCAGATCATTATATATCCGGCATTGCTTTCAAAGTTGATAGTTCAGTGTCTTGAATCCTTCAATATCCCATGTAGCTCCATGCCATGAAATTTCAAGGTGATGGTGATTAGTGATGCCACCCTCAAAAGAATTAATGTTGGATTCTCTAAGGAGACAAGGGAGTTTTATGATCTTCCAGTGGAAGAGATAGAAGCCATTCTGAAATATGCACAATAGGCTAAACTAATCAAGAAGGTTGGGAATAAAAGAAAATCGAAGGAAGTGGAAGATTAAGGTGAAACTCTTAAAGCTAAGGAATCCCAATCCGCACCTCCTAAACCGAAGAAACAAAAATATTATCCCAATGAAGTGGTTGGAAAATGGAGGGAAGATAAGGAAAAGAGGAAAGAAGGGGAGCCACAGTTCATCTTGGACGCTAATGAGGCTAAGGCCTTAAAAGAAAAAGCTATTGTTGAGCTAGAGAAATAGGCTAAAGTGAATATGCTGAAGAAGAAAATGTCTAAGGCAGAGATTGTTCAATATCTTTTAAAGGAAACAGAAATTGCTTCCAAGAACATCCCAATGCCGAAATATTTCCTTGTGAAACAATTTCTTGAGACTCTAGGAAAGAGGTTTGTGTCACTAGAAAAGCAACAATAGATAACTATTGAGGAGAAGAAAGCTGAAGATGAAGTGAAAAAAGATGAGATGATGGGTAGCTCTAAGGTTGTAATTAAGCATGTTGAAGAATATCAAGAAATGGTAACCCATCTGAAAATTTTTTAAACCAGAATTCTCAAACCAGATCCCAAAAAATTACTACTCCAGGAGTTGATGAGAAAGGAGAAGAAGAAGAAGTAAACAAGATATCTGAAGAAGAAAGTCATAATCCTGATGTTATCCTCCCTGAGGATGTTGAAGCTGGAGCAGGAAAAGAGAAAGTGGATGAAGATAAGATTATACAACTTTTCAGAAGTGAACATGAATCCCCTGATGAAGAGGACGTTCCAAAGATCAGTAAGGGAAAACAAATAGTGGTGGATACCCCAACAAAAGAAATTTTGAGGAAGAATGAAGTTGGAGGTTCTTTAAAGAGAAAATGGTGTAAATTGAATAAGACAAATTTCTAATTAAATTATCAGATTTAGGGTCATGTTCCTTAGGGCACAATTTTGTTGTACAATCTCTAAATAAGTTGGTTGATACTATTCTAATATTTCCCAAAATTGATTCTAGATGCCAGATGCTACAGCACAGTTTGAACCAAAAGTCAGAATCTGTATCCATGCTCATGGACATATGTGTGTAGATTGAGGCAGAATACAAGAATTTTCTAATCAATTATGAGGCTCACAGAAAATTATGCAGAAAAATGACTCTCTGGACGAAGAAAATCATTGATGACTTGGGTGATCTTGATCAGTTTCAGGAAGATGTCAAAGATGATTTTGACACCAAAGACTCCAAGATCAAGGATCTTACAAATAGTTTTCATGAAAAGCTAAGTCTAGAAAAAAGTTCTCGGATTTAGGATGTAAATAATCTGAATGGGAAGCTAAGCTATATTTTTCAAAGCTTGAAAACAGAAAAGGATCTTCAGAGTGAGATGCAAGAAAAACTATTGAAGCAAGATGAATTGATAAAGGCTCAGGAAGAGGCAATGAAGGATCAGACAGAGGACCTGCAGGCTAAGGAAGACAAGATCAAGGCATTATAAAGACAAGCTGAGGAAGATCATAAAAAGTTGAAGAAGTTGAGAACCATTTTCAAGATGCCAATTCCCAAGAAAAAAAGAAAAAAAATAGACCACTCCGATCTTTTGTTTTATTTTTTTCCTTGTACTAATTCTTTCTATCCTAATGAAATTTTTTCGTTGCTTGCTTTGTTTGGTTGTCTATACTAATATTTTAGGTACTTTATTAGTTTTCCATTCCCTAAAACTCTTTTTGAATATCACAAAGGGGGAGAAGGAAAAATAATTCTAAAATAGGAGAAGGAAAAAATATTTATTAGTATAGAAGAAGTATCCCTAAGTAAGGGGGATTTTATCTGAGGTAAAGTGCTCATTACGAAGACTTCCATATTCATAATGAAATTCCCATCCCAAAAATCTAGAATATGATACTTAGTGTTCCAAAGCCTAAGGGGGAGTTATTTATGTTTACCATTGTCCATTAACAAAGGGAGATAAGCTTTATTACAAAGTCTAGAGAATATTTTTCTAAATCCTTATACTCTTTCTCAGAAGGATGTTTGTGCTTTCCAAAAAGGGGGATATTGTTGAGTCAACACGGTTTTCCATATGACTTTTCCATTCCTTCTTGTTTTGAAAATCACAAACACCATATCATAAAGAAAATATGATTTTACCTTATATTTTACTTCTTTAAAAAAAATTCCTTACCCAAGGAAATCTACCCTTACCTAGACTTACTTGTTCAAATCAAAATTTGTCTAAGTATAAAAATTGATTTGTAACTAAAAACATCAGAATCATAGAGTACTTAGATATGAGGCATTCTGTTTACAACTCTGAATTCTAGATACAAACTCTCATAAAGTTCCACTCTAAATTCTAGATATGAACTCTCATGAAAGTTCAACTCTGAATTCCGGATACGAACTCTCATGAAGATCAACTCTAAATTCTGTATACAAACATTCATGAAGCTCGAATCCGAATTCTGATTACGAACTTATGTAAAGTTTGACCATAAATTCTGATTACGAATTCTCATTACGAATTCTGATGTTGAATTATGATTTCAAATTCTGATTACGAACTTGTCTAAGTTATGACTCTGAGTTCTCTGAATACAGACTCTGATATCCTATGAGTTTTGACTCCGAATTCTCATGAATTATGACTCCAAACATTGTAAGTTCAGGTTTCTAATTCCTACAAAACATAATTCTAATATCTTAGTACTATAGACTCCCAATTAATTTTTACTTAGACTCCAAACTTTCATTTACCTTCATTCTGAATATTAGTTTTGGTTATGCTTACACTTGTTCTATTATAAAACGATGTCGTGACTGCAGTTATCAACTAACTGTTTTTTGAGTGACACGTGTATAGGTCCCTCCAAAATTTAAGGAAAAATATGACCGTTGGAGGATGGAGCCGACCGTTGAAGACTTTCCTATAAATAGGATCTGATTTGAAAAGGATGAGACAGAACTTTGACAATTATACCTATATGTTGTTGAAGTTATTTCTAGTGATGGAGGCTCTTATAAACTCTCAGGATTCATATAGAATGTTTGAACAGATTTTTCAAACTTTTCTTGGTGCATACTTTCTTCATGCTGAGGTTTGATTTCCTTAAAATCAGAGACTTCGGGTTGTGAAGTCAGAGGTGCCTATTTCCTTACAAATTGAGGGCTTGCAGGGATAGAAATTCAGATACCGATCCTCTGACTGAGGGCTTACCTGTGTTTTGGTAAAACAAAATTTCTTGAAGGTATAAATCAAGGGACCTCTTATCCAAGGTTGTTGGATACCCTCCTCTTTGGGTTAAAAGAGTTTATTCTTAATACCTGTAGTTTTACTACTTTTTTTCCACTGCATTTGTATTATTAATGAAAGTATAACTTTCTTATACTTCCTCATAATTGTAATCTGATATAGTTAGATTCTATACTCTTTAAGGTAGAATATCATTTTTTGTAAACTTTCGTTTTTTCGGAATCACTTTTCTGGAGTCAAGCAAGTTATTAGAACTTGGAGGTGTTATGAATTTTGGTTACACAAAATTTCCTTAAGGAATTTTTAAAGAATACAATTCACCCCCCCCCCCCATTGTATTTGTATATCATTTTACATATTCGATCCAACATTTGGTATTATATAGTATATCACACTCAGACATACCATCCTAACAATCAGCCTAATTGATTGTTTTTATGACCATTTAGTCAAAAAAATTCTACACATTATTGGTTTTAACTTCTATTTGTTCACCTTCCTCCTCTGTATTGTTATCAGAAATGTATTCCACATGGGCTAGTGACTTTTTTGAATTTCACTTGGCTAGAATCTACCATCTTTTATAGAAGGTCCTTCAAAACAAAACACTCTTGGATGGAATGCCCCGACATTTTCGGGATGGGGAAATAGTTTTATATATCATCATCACCTTAATTTTTAGGATTCTAGGGCCTTGGAAACTAAACTAAGTTGTTTTACAATGCTAAAATGAATTAGTCAAGGACATGGTAATTTTTAAAAGAATATAACTTTTTTTCAATTCCTCAAACTATTTTCTCTATTGATCTCTTTGATCATCCTTATGAGGTGGTTGTTGCTGTTGACGCTAAAGTGGTGGGGGCCTATAGTATGATGAAGGATTTAAGGTAGGAGTGGGTACAGGGGCCTTCTTAAGTGTAACTATAGAATCCTTTTCCTTTCCTATTCTTTATCCTTGAGATGATGGAATTTTACAAGATTTGTCTTTTGTCGCTATGATGGATTTTTCCAACTGTTGATCAATTATAGCTAGATCCCAAATTCCTCTTATGTATTTTACATGGATTAATGGTGTGTTCAACTCTTCATAGATATTTTATATATAGATAGGTAACATCTCTTATTGAGGGAGAGGTAGGTTCAAGAAGTTACTCAATACTGTCCACTGAGCAATGAATTCTTAGACTCTTTTATTCTCCCTTTTCATGCAGTTTGTGAGATCGAAGAGTGTTTTATTATACAGTGTTGTGATGAACGAGAAAAAGAATAACTAATAGAGATATTCCAATCCATTGATGGATCGATACTTCATGATAGTATACCATACAAAGGATGACCCATAAAATTATTGAAACATGTATATTAGTTTCAATGATTCATTTTTCTTAGTCGTCCCCATCATGGGATCATAGTGAGCGACAAAATTAATCAAGAACTACTCTAGATTTACCTAGCCATTGAGAATCAGAACTATAGGATTCACAATGTTTGGTGGAGGAGGAGTCGGATCCACCCATTTGAGATAATCCTTATTTTTAGGATGTATTGGTTCATATCATCTTCCATAGATTTCAATCAAGTTGAAAGTGACTCAATGATGTTCAGAAGCATTTGAGGAATATCTGGTTGAGTTAGGACCTAAATAGGTGTGGCGACTAGAGCCTGAATAGGTACGGTGACTGGCAGGACTGCTGGTGTAGGTGTTGTTGGTATTTTCATTAGGTAACCAAATGGGAGGGACCTATAAGAATGTTAACAACCATTATCAAGCTGTGTACCCAATGGAATGAATTCTTGATCTTCAATCCTAGGATTAAAATATATTGGTCTTTTATGTCCATCATTGAGTGGATATTCCATGTTTGATTTAATTCTTTCATTAAACCTTCTCTACTGAGGTGATCCACCTGGAATTACAAGTTAAGTGTATGTTTATAGATCATATCTAGTTGGAAAATTTCATCAGAGTTACTCTTCTTTGAGTCTTCTTAACTCTAACATTTTCTCCTCTTTTTGAGAAAATATTTACTCTAACATATTGTCCATCTAAAGGGGTATGGTGAGACACAGCATGACCATTACATTTTCCCTTACTATGTTCCATTTAAGGAGGTAAAGGTGGATTATTTAGTTGATACCCATATTTATGGGGAGCCTCTAATATTGGGCACACACACCTTCTGTATTTATTTTAGTGTGTAACACCTTAATAATAACAATTTCATCTCTATAATCCTCTAAATCAATCTTACATTTTTGAGTGTCTTTAATTATGGAATTCATGAAATTCACAGATGTGTTGTGTATCACATGCATTCTGTTGGAATTTATGTGAGATCACCTTCTTCAACGCCCTCCATGAGACCTTGTCCTACAATTATTTGACTCAATAGGAACCATTTTATGAATATTAACCTGAAGGTAATCCATAATATTTTATTTGAATGTTCTCCAAGTGATTTTACTAAATCATGGGATGGTAAAAATTGAGAGGACTCAATCTTTGACATATTCTGTAATCATAAGAAAACTAATTTCCACTAAGGAGGGGATTGTTAGGGTGAAAATCCCCCAGTTGTGAGGGATATGGCTATTCCTATTCTTACTTCTCAACCCTTTGGTCTTTGTTTTTTGGCTCCAATGGTTGGGTAATAAAATCCTCTAGACCTGAATGTTGGAGTGGCCCTTGAACTGCTATGGTTAATATCATCATATCTTCTCTTCTGATTTTACATATTCTAGTCTTAATGTTGGCTAGGTGCATTATTAGACACTCACTTAAATCGCATGTTTGGAAAGATAGTTATGATATTTCAGACATTTTCATAATCTGATGGCTACCATCCTTTAAGAAAGGTGACTTCTTGGTGTTCTCAGACACATGATGCAAAAGTATTTCAATAGATTTCTCTCTTTTGGTCTGACTTCTATGAGAGTTAGTCAAGGAAAATTCATGTTTATAATATCTTTGTTCATGAATTGAATCCATTTTTCGTATCCATCCTAGGGGAATAGCATTTCAATAGACTTCTTTTGGATGGATTTACTAGATTTGGAGTGTAGGAAAATGCAGTGCTATACATACACCCCGTCCAATAATATGAACACCATAAAGGGTATATTTGATCAATCATCGCAACCACATTAATGCATCGATGCATGCATATTGAAGGGATCCCAACTGTTTCTTGATCATTGGATATCAAGAAGACAGGAGATATTTCATGTCAATTTTTTTGTTGTAACCCTTATATTTCTCTATCATGAGCTTGATACTCATCATAGGGAAATGCCTTTTCTTTTAGGTGATGAAGAGGTTTCCATATGTTGAGATGGATTTTGTGCATACAATATTCTTTGAAAACCTCTAGAATATTGAATTGAGAGGTGGATAAAGGACATAAAAAGAATCATATGTCATATTTAGCTAATTATTTCCTCATGTATAGCATATTTTTTTCATCTTTCAGAAGACTTTTCTCAACATGGTCCCACCAGAGTGGACGCTTCCCTGTTGTTTTACCATATGAAATGGGGTCAGTCGAGATTTCCTGTGATATATTGGAAGATAAATGACCCAAGGGTGGTTTAGAGAATGACTGTTTCTTTGGGATAAATTCAATTGAGAAAGTATTTCACCCCCAGTGACAAGGCATCAGACATGATTAGCCTTGTATTTGAATGTTCTACAAGATAATATGGCTTTCACATCACTACATTATAGAATGGATAAATATCATGACATTGTGAATTAAAAATGTGGATAGGGATTTCTCAGTGAACACCATCATGTGGAGGACCACCATGGAGGATTATAGAAAGTGATAAATCCCCTTGCTCCTTTTTTTGGCCACATAGAGGGTTATCGTGGCTCTCATCTAGACACAAGTTCTCGATATTGAATGAATTTTCATAAAGAATTCCTTCATGATGAAGTGTATGATTATGAACTTCATAATTACTCAAAATACTCTAGTAATTTGGTAATGGGAAATTAGGATCTTCATCTTCAGTAGATAAATGTTTGAGGGATTTAGGAACTCCATCGTGAAGTGGATATAGATCGAAGATTGACACTTGATTCTCCAACTATTCTGGGTGAGATTGTTTCTTAGATGGATTATAACATGTGGTTGGAGACAATTGTTAAGAGGAGTGGTTTTCATGGGTAGGTTATTCCAGCTACCTTGGAATGGCCATCATAATAGAAAAATTATTTCAATTTTGAGTGAGTGAATGTGCCTAATCTGATTATCCATATGATATGGGGGAGTGCTTTCCATGACCCTCCTAGACTGTATTATAGGTATTTATTTTCTCCAGGTTGACATCATGATGATCCAATCAATGTATGAGGATAGAGTTATGTGTCTGTATCTTATATACTATTGTTGATTCAATTATGATGTTATAGAAATTTTGTAAGATATGGGAAAGAATTTGCATATGCCCTCTCACAATTACCAAGATGTTAATGGTAACTTCTGGGATTAGAAAATGAATATACATCCATTATGTATCTTGAGTTGGTGTATATACTTAGTTCTACCCTCCCTTTCCTACTAGTTGATACTCATAGTACTCATGTGTGAGGACAGAGAATTGTTTCTTCCCCCACCTTATTATAGGATCTTTCTAACTAACTTCTTTGGGTGATGCCCAATGAACCTGTTGGTAGGATTGGTGAGTATAGGTTGGTGTATGTTTCTCCATGTAAGTATCCATTGAAGTGGTTTGGTGGGATTCATGGAATTTTGCCAGATGAGTCTGATGGAATGATTCCTGATTGTAAGAATGTGTATGTTACTTCTCATGGTACTATAGTGTATTTGAATAGTGGGATTGGTTGGGAACCATTAGACAAGTCTACTGGATGCTAGAATGAAGGCTGACATGTGTTTTTTCCCACTCGTTTTTTTCCACCAAACTGGTTTTGTGAGATTCATTAAAGGTAGAAAAGATAAGAACCTACATCATATTTTTCCGTTGTAATCCCCGACAGGTCGGTCTTGTATTCCTAGTTTTGAAAGACCTAGGTCAGATGGTCAAAGGTGACTCCCTCATCATGTTGATGGTTCACTTATGCATGGAATTGGTGATAGATTTTGTAGGCAGGAGCCCTTGAGAAGGATCCATCTGTCTTTAGAAATTTTTAATAAGTGGCCTCCTAATAAACCTCACTGAAATATGAGAGGGATAGGTTATTGCATTCTGGAGATAAGCTCTTAAAATGGTTGAAGGCAGAAATCAACGTTGTCTACTTCAAGATCATCGGTTGTCTCTGATCGGATGACTAGGTGTTATTATTGATCTGGAGGGCCCTATGGGTTTTCTATAGGATCGGTATGGTACAATTCTAGTTGTACTCTCGAACCAGTGTAATGGAGACCCAACATTGAAGATGTTGAGTAGGTGTGTTGACGCTCCTTTCCATCACAGAGTCTAAGGACTGAATAAGGGAAATACCATAGTCCAAAGTGATTCATCCTTTAAATAAACATCAAAATCCAACAAAGGCATGAAGAAGGATTTCTTCCAACTTGGGTCGTGTATGTTTAATCATGGTCGTGAAAGTATACTTGTTCACAATAAATTGGGCACACAAGTGACATGTGCGACCTTTTTTGGCCCAAGGTCTTCCCTGGCCTATAAATACCCCTGGTGGGCCCCCTATTTGTGAACGGAAAAATTCAAAAAGTCAAATTTATACTCTGGTCTCCCTAGTCCCTTTTGGAAGTCTTACGAACACTTCTAAGGTAATTTATTACCTATAATGGAATCTCTAAACCGGGGAAAAAAGGATTAAGTGTTGAAACTCATCAACACTTGCGCGCCTAAGTGGTCAGTCCTTAATAGAAATGGCCACACTTGCGCGCCACCTTTTCCCTTTATTAAAACTTGTGTGCCACTTTTTTTGAATCCTTTAGGGTTAAATATAAGGTCATGAGCCAAGTCTTGCCCCAGTATTACCTTAAGGGTTGACCGTCATGCAAGTACCCATGTGTCGCCCATGTTTACTTGCACGACAATGACTTGTGTGCCCACACAGGACTTGCATGCCTCTCTCTTTTTGGGTTCTCTTCCTGCCTATTTACCTCTCTTATTCAAATCCACCTCTCCTATTCAAGATTTATTCTTCAAGACACTATTCAAAGCCATTTTATGGCATGTTTCCTTGGTTGGCTTCTTTATCTGAAAGGAATTCTATGGAACATCTCTCAAAACATAGTGATTTATATATCTTTATATCACTAAAGGGAGAGATTTTATTCATTCAACCTTATCCTTTAAGGTGACTGGATCTTTTACCTGGGCCTCCTTTTTAGGAGTAATCCCAAGTCATTATTCCCAAATATGGGCCTCCTTCTCAGGAGTAAGTCCCAATCTCAAAATCCCAAATATGGGAATCCTCCATAGGAGTAAGCCCCAAGTCCCCTAACATGGGCCTCCTTTTCATGAGTAAGCCCTAGTCTTCAAGTTCTCTTAGTTTTGGGCATCCTCCTCAGGAGTAATCCCCAAGTTCTGAAATTTGGGCATCCTTCTCAAGAGTAAGCCCCAAGTTCCCAAAAGTCATAATTCCCCTTAACATGGGCCTACTTCTTTGGAATAATCCCCAATTCTCAATTTCCCTTAACCAATCTTAATTTACATTTTATTTGGGCTTCCTTATTAGGAATAAAATTGAATCATAAACCCTCTCTAATTTGGGAATCCTTCTCAGGATTAAGTCCTAATTTAGGTATCCAAATATCTATAAAGCACATATACCTTTATGGACCTTGTTTTTGGGTTTCTTCCATGAAGTAAAACCCAATCTTCATCTATTTTTGGGCAGTCATCCATACATAAGCCCCACATCATATCTTATGATTTTTTCTTTCATGGAATAATTGTCTGGTTTTACCAATACCTCTTCTTTCTCACACCGAGAATGACTCACGTGAGCTTAGAGTGTAAAAGTAATTATGACATATTTCTTTGAGCCATCAATCATGCATAAACATTATACTCCCTTATTTGAACTATGTGGGTTCAGATTCCTTTTCCAAAACAAAGGATACGTAGGTAGCCCATCTGTGGGTATGATCCCAACTCTGAAATAATCCATGTCCTTCTAAATGACAATAAACTTCAAGTTCCCCACTGAGTGGCTTTAAACCCAGTATGGTTATCGTAATGACCAAGATATCTCTATAAAATGTGTTCAAGGATACCATTAACCAAGAATCTCTAACAAATATAGATGATTCTCTATCAATGAAGAACTTTGAGTACATATAAAAGATTCTCTAAATCTCCTATGTACTAATCATTGATTGTTAGATATTAAGGAAACACATTTTCATACTTGGTAGTGTAATAAGGATTCACGAACATAACTTAAATCTATAAAGAGAGTACTATAGTAGACAGTAATTCTCCCCAAAAAGGTGTGATGAGTCTGACCTCCCATCCTCTCGACCAATGTAAATTCTTAAGCCTCATGGTTCCATAACTAATGAGCACCTACCTTTGGAAAATAGGTCCAAATGGATATAGAATCATTGGATGTTTCTGGTTCTATGAACAAACACGTTAGAAACCGCTTGGAATGTTTTAACCTTTAATAAACAAGGACATCACCAATTCTAGAGGAAACAAAAAATGGTGAACCCGACGTGAATGCTTAACCAAGTTAAAATGGTGTTTTACTTATTTTTTTAGGCCCCTATTTAAACTCAATAAGAGGGGAAACGAAGAAATAAATAACATATGTTCTCATACAATAGATGTAGTGGTAGAACTTATCTTAATTATGTCTATTATAACAAATAGGAACTCTTTTCCAAGATCTTTTGCGTTACAGAAAAGACTTCTCTTAAGTTCACCCATGTGAATTCCTATGATGTGAATGCCTCTACTATGAAGGCATCTGCTGCTACTCCTGCTGGATCCTCATCCGCTATGAGGATGACATCACCTACTCAGCATCTTTAACACTGGGTATCAAATGCGCTGGTTAATGAATACCATCATAACGGTACTATTCTGACTCTGGAGCCCGCTCTACAAGCCCTCTAAGTCAATAATTCACCCTGGTCATCCGGATGGTGATGGCCATCGATCAAGAAGCAGGCGGTTCCAACCACCATATCCAATTGTTTCGGGTCGTTATCCCCAGAACACAATAACCATTCCCACCCATATAATGAGGAGGTTAATGAGAAGGTCACTCAAGGCCTTAATTCAAGGAAATAGGAACCCTTCCCGAGGGCTCCCACCAACAATCTCCACCAGACTTGTGTGGCAGTGCGCCCTCAACATGATGAGGGTGTCATCTCCAAGCATTCGGCTCAGGTTCCTTAAACCCGAGCAGGCAAGACGAACCACTAGAGATGACGACCGGTCAACAGTGAGTAGGTTCTTAACTCTGCCATCTTCGAAGAAGTCCACCAACCTATCATGGCGGCATGCAACGAACGGGCACACACACCCATCCGTTTTAATCCCACTGTCCAGCAGACTCATCTGGAAGCAGCACGCCATTCCCGTCAGGATCTTTTGGCAGAGTACTATAGACAAGAACATACACCTGTTTATAATTCCTCAGCTAGTCAGCAGGCTCGTCTGACTACATGCGATGAAGCCCGCCAACCCAATGTGTTGACAACAGGTAAATAGGCACATACACCTGCTTACACTCATCAATCCTTCCAGCAGCCTCGTATTTCAGTATTAAAGGATAATCGTCAACCACGTTTGGTGGAGTGCAATCAGCATGCACATACTCCTGCCAGTATTGATCAAGCCTACCAATAGTCTCGTTAGGTAGCACATGGAGAAGTCAGTCGGAACGATCTGGTGACAAATAAGAGACAGACTCAACTCTCTGCCCCCATTAATGAGTACTGTCAGAATTCACTGACAGGAAAAGGAGGACAGGATTGGGAACACACACATACTCCATGCGCGGAATGGACATATATCCCCGTTCCAGTAGTTGAAGTCACCAATCATATTCTGTCAATGGTGAAAGAGCAGAAGAAAATCCCTGCTCATATTACGGATACCTGCCAGGATATTATAACAGTTTCAGTAGCATCACAGGGAATGAAATGAAAATATATCCCTACCAGTAGAGTAATACATAAACAGTTCACTCTGGAACATACACACACCTTGTTCCAGTTCAAGAGGTTTGTGGGGTGTACTCCCCCATATCATACGGACAACCAATTGAAGCACATACACCTGATTTTAGTGGAGATAATCAACCTAACCTGATCATTTCTCTTGAGCAGGCACATAAACCTGTCCATAATGACCACTTTCGTCAACAGGTGGTTCCTAATGTGATTAAGAAGGAGTCTAAGAATAATACCCACCCAAAATAGTCAATAAATCAAAGGACAATCTGTAACAAGGCCTTGCTATATTCTGGAGTTGTTGATGCACTCAGACAATTGTCTGTTGCAACTCAAGATTCTACTCTCTCAGTTCCCAATAGTGGGAACATTAATTTTGAAGGTCTGCATCAGACACTTCCTCATGAAGGCTTGGTTCAGGATAGTTCGGTTGATCTTGAAGTTTCATCTTCAGATGAGAGCCACAAGAACCCTCTTTATGGCTAGGATACCAAGGAGAAAAATGTTTCATCTTTTGTTGTAACCCACCATGGTGGTCCTCCCCATCATGATGAAATTAGCTGCGAATGTCCTCTCTGTAGTAGAAATTCACATTTCCTAGAAAATTCTCCAATAGACAATGTAGTGATGTGAAAGCCATCTTATATTGAGGCACTTGAAAATGTGAAGCCAGTCATGTCTGATACATTACCAATAGAAGGTGAAATACTTTCTCAACCCGAAGATAGCCCGGGGTGTAGTTCATTCTTCGAACCACTGCTGATTCATGAATCTTCTAGTTTGTAAGTGAATTCTCTACTGATCTTGTTGAATCTAGTGAAGAAACAAGGAAGCCCCAGCTCTAGTCTAATCAGGAAGAAGAATCTTCATCAAATGATAAAGAGGAAATACTGAATATGAGAAAAAAATTGGCAAAAGGTGAAGTGCCAGTTATGTTTTGGCCTTTGTCTGATTCTCAGTATTACATTCCAAAAATTTTGACGGAAGATGGAATTCATGATATTCATATCAACATATGGAATTATCTTTGTTAGTTGAAAAGAAAAATATTATCATGTGATGAATATGAAAATCATGTCTAGATAATAGAAGGGGTACAACGCCAAACTGTCTTAGCCTCTCTCTCAATTTCTCGATATCCGAAGGCTGAAAAGTAGCAGAGAGCCCTTCAGCATTCATGCCTTGGAGGATTAAGAAGATTTCACCAGTTAATTACTAATGCCCCATCTAGTATTCATATCAGGGGATGGGGTGTTCATGGAGCACTGCATTTCACTATACTCTCCAGTCAACAAAGCCCTCCAAAAATGGTCCCATGAAATGTTATTCCCCATGGATGGTCACAGCTAATTAAATTTGTTTGTAATCAAAGGCTCGCTCAAGAACATGCCTCAACTAGTTCCTCTCAAAATCAAGCATACAGAGAACAAGTTTTTGAATTACTCCCACATCAAGTGAATGAGAATATTGAATAGGCTTCTCATTTGGAGCGTGCACATCACCAAGTGACAAAAGTGTCAAAAATCTCCCAATGGTCTTTTGAGCTAGGTGATAAGAGTGGATGTAGGTTGATTCATCCAGCCAATTTCTAGACTAAAGTCCGTAAGATCTTGAGACATTTCAAGAAGTTATCATATGTATCAACTCAAGAACCACCCCAGATTTCTAGACTAGGGAATCTTTTAACCCAACCCTCATAATCAACAAATAGGATTCGAGGAGTTGAGAAGGAACAACAAGAACAGCCCCAGTCCACTAGACAGGAAACTTTTTAAAATCCTAAATATCTTCCTCAGAAAAATTCAGTCTTCTTTCAATTAGGGAAGAAGCTACAAGAGGAATGAAGAACCAAATTATCAGAATATTCTCTCCAAATTACAGTTCGTCAAGAAGTTACGGAGGGATCAAATCAGAAAAAGGTAGTGTCTCAACAAGGACATGAGAGAAGAAAATATCGCAGCAATGTTGATAGAAGAGATGCAATGAGTTATGGATCAATTAATGTCATCAATGCCTTTGTTTCTGATCCACCAAATGAGGCTCACTCAGAGCGATCAGATGAAGAGGTTCATGCTCAAGAAGTTGTACGCACAAACACAAATGAAGAAGGTGTGCGTACACGAAATCAAAGGAATACCCAGAATCTGGGTGTTCGTTCAAATAACCAACTTCCCCCTCTCCGAAAGGGATCCAAAAAATTGAAAGGGAAGAATCAGGTAACATACCCTTCCTCTGGAGAAGGCCAATCACTCTCACTAAAGCAATGATTCGCACAAGAAGAGTAAGAGATGAAGGAATTAAGGAGGTTGAATGCAGAACTACTTCAAAGTAGTCTTTCTCCTAAGTGTGTTGCATTCAGTCATCCAAGGGAATCTGTTGCGGCTACTGAGATGGATCAAGAGTATCCTCCTTTACCAGTACACCCTCATCGGTCTAATATTATGGGATATACATAACAACAACCGATAATACTACCATCAGTGGTAGTCTCGGTCTCCACACCCATCCAAGATCTAGTTATTGCACCTGCACAGGTCCAAGCTCAACCGGATGTTTCTCAAAAGTTAATAACTACTATTGAGTCATTAACAGCTTGTTTAGAAGCTATGGAAGGAAAGCGTGCACCGGTTCAACCAGAGAAGAGAGCTTACCCTAAATGGGTATACACAATTCCTCCCCCATTAAATTTTTCAAGTGCCATATTCCCAATATTTAATGGTTCGGCAGACCCAAAGTAACACTTAACTCATTTTGTTTCTCATTGTAATCCTATGATGGGTACCCATCAGCAACACGAAGCAGTTAAGCTTAGGTGTTTTGTACAGTCATTATAAGGGACTGCTTTTGTTTGGTATACAAGCTTGCAATCCCGATCAATTTCCGAGTGGGAGGATCTTAGTCAACAATTCCTTCTTCAATTCAGCTCAACTTTTCCAAAGATAATAGTTTTTTATACTACAAATTGTAAGCAAAGGGAGAATGAAAGGGTTTCAAATTTCATTGCTCGCTAGAAGGGATTAACATATTCCCTAATCTTAGCACTCCCTCAATAGGAATTGTTTCCAATTTGTGTGGCAAATCTCCACGATGAGTTTCACACACCGTTGATCCTTGTGAAATACAAAGGAGGTTTTGGAGACCTTACTTCAATCACTCAACAGATTGAAGACTCTCTTATAAAGACTAAGGATAACGCTCATGTAATTACCTCAGCTCTAGGAAAGAGAATGGGTAAAGCCGAGACTGCTACAGTTATTCTTAAACAAGAACATGTACCTACTTCTACTTCCAGGCCTTCATCTTCTCAAAGGGCTCCACCTCCTGAGTGTCAACAACAGAATCCGTTTCTTCAAGATGATCAAAGAGATCATAGACGAAAAAAATTTGAGGATCTGAAAAGAAATGTTTACTTATTCCAAAATGAACAAGTTCCTGGTTACTTCATTTCGACTCTAGAAAATAATTTGGTTCAATTTCCACAGCCTAAGAGGCTGAACAAGGAAGGAGATAAAGACCAACTCAATTATTTCAAATTTCATCAGATGTCGGGGCATCCCATTCAGGAGTGTTTTATCTTCAAGGACCTCTTGCAAAAAATGGTCGACTCGGGACAAGTCGAATTGAAAGGTTCTTCAGCTCATGTAGCATATGATACTGCTACAAATCCAGAGGAAGAAGGCGAGTGGAAAGAGGTCAAGAATAAAAATTCGAAAAAAATATGATGATTGGATGGTCAGAAAAATAACCAAACGAACTCATGCCATTTTGCGAACGAAATTGAAGAAACCAATTGTGTCTTCTTCCATGAATGCCATAGCAAAACCCTCTTCATCAAAGGGGAAATAGTCAAAGAAATGGCTTAATTCAATAAAAGACGATCAATGAGAAGAAGATGAGATCATGTCAAAGCCCAAATTGACTTTGACTCTGGTAGATTTTATGTCATCTACTTCGAAGCCACGGGCACTGCCCCGCCAAACAGCACAGCCTAAACAGGCTAATCAGGTAGAGTCTTCATCAGATGAACAATTAATGTTTGGTTCTGTTAACATGATTCACTTTACAGATCATTATACAAGTCACAACTTCGATCTTGATGAGTCTGAGTTCCCTGTATCAAACAGAGGAATTACTGGGAGTTCTAGAGGTCTGGGATACAGAGGAAGACGAGGATATCCTAGAAACCACTATTACAATTCTACCCCAGCTAGAACTATGTATGCAGGAGAAATGTGTGGCAGAGCCCTTCAGCGGGCTCAACAAGGACAAGGAAATTCTTCCACCAATAGCAGAATCGGTCCTGGCACAATTATTTTGGAAGATCGGTTGGAGGTTCCATAATTTTCCTCTCAACAAGTAAATAGAGCTATTCTAACTAATCTTCCAAACCCAGGAGTATTGGTAACTCCTTCCCCGATACAGGAAGCATCTACACCCCAAGAATCAACTTCTAAGGCACCTGTGAAACCACATGTTCCTGTTGGAAAATGCAAACCTTTGGATCAAAAATATGATGTATTGAAACACCTGGCCCAAGTACCGGCCAAGTTATCAATTTTTGATGCCTTGAATATATCCAAGGATCTTCGGGAGGTACTCATTGAGGCTTTATCAAGTCCTCAGGAGTCCGAAATTGAAATTTCTGTAGTTGAAGTCAACCATGTAGAGAATAATCCTGCAGAATTCCATGCAGTGATATCTTTCATAGATGAAGATGAAGATGATGTCGTGCATGGACATATAAGACCTTTATACTTATCTGGAAAGGTCAATGGTGTAGATATCCAAAGAGCTTTCATTGACAATGGTTCATGGGTCATCCTCATCCCCATTCGTACAATTCTTCGATTGGGCCTCACAGAATCTAATTTATCTCCTTATAATTTGATGTTGCAAGGGTATGATAAAAATGAACAAGAACCACTATGTGAGATTACACTCAGAACTCAGTTTGGAGATCTTTTATCCAATTCAGATTTCATGGTTGTTGATCACAATACAGCCTTCAATGTTCTTCTTGGAAAACCCTGGCTACATCAACATGTTTCTATCCCTTCTTCATACCATCAATGTCTCAAATATTGTATCTATGGTCAAATTGGGACATTTTATGGTGATAAGGCCCCCTTAAAAATGTGTGAATCTCAATACATTGAGGCAGAATTCTATCACATGAAGGGTAAAGAGAAATCCATAGCAAGGGAGGTTACCAAAGTTAATGCTCTATTTGGTTTGGAAAAGATTCCAGTAAATCCATTTACACATGTGAGTAAAGATTATGACTTTCTTATCAGTCAAATTGACAGGATAGACCCAAATCAAAATACTCTTATGGAAACTTCCATAATTTCAATTATGGAAATTAAGCCAGACAGAATGGGAGATATTGGTGACTCACCAAGCAATGATGAAGGCTCAAATGGAGATGTCTTCATTTCATCTGCTGAAATACAGCAAGTCTATACTTCTCCAACCAGGGAATAAGAAGTTATATCAAAGTCAGAGGTGAATAATGATGTCGATTCTCAATCCATCATCTTCTCTTTATTACCCAATGAATACCCTTCATCATCAATAGGGTTAGAAATGGAAGCCTCTTTTTCAAGATGTTCAAATTTTAACATCTCTCATGATCAGGGAAGTTATACTTCATCATATACTATGAAAGTAGAAACAAATGAAATAAAACATGTTGAAGAGGAAGAGTAAGATCTCAGAGATGATCCTCTAGCTTTTGAAGAGGGTATCTCTACCACCATGGATGAACTCAGAGAAATAAATCTGGGTACAAAAGAATATCCACGACCCACTTTAATTAGTGCGGCCATGACTCTTGAATAGCAGGAAATGTATATTTTATTTTTGAAACAAAATCGAGATATATTTTCTTGGAACTATACAGAGATTCCAGGCCTTGATCCTGATGTTGCTACTCATCGTTGGGGTTTTCCAGAAGAACATCGAGGATTCAAGCAAGCCACAGGAAGAACACACCCAACCTATGATTCCAAAATTGAAGCTGAAGTGGATAAGATTATCAAATCTAACGTTGTCAGAGAAGTTTGGTATCCCAATTGGTTGGCTAATATAGTCCCTGTAGAAAAAAGAATGGACAAATTAGAGTTTTTATTGATTTCAGAGATCTTAATCGGCATTGTCCTAAAGATGATTTTCCAGTTCCAATCACAGAACTCTTAATTGATGCAACATATTGCTATGAAACACCTTCCTTCATGGATGGATATTTTGGATATAATAAAATCCCAATGGATCCAGAAGATGAAGAATATACAGCCTTCAGAGCCCCTCAGTGAGTGTTTTGCTATCGGGTAATGCCGTTTGGCCTAAATAATGCAGGCGCAACATATCAGCATGCCATGCATCATATCTTCAAACCCTTTTTAAGGAAGTTTGTTGAATGTTATGTGGAAAATTTTGTGGTTAAATATAGGCAATGTTCTAATCACTTGGATCATTTGGAAGTCATATTCCACAAACTTCGACAACACAATTTGAAGATAAGCCCCTTAAAATGTGTTTTTGGGGTAACCTCAGGAAACTTTCTCGGCTTTATTGTATGCCATCGTGGAATCAAAGTCGATCCTGAGAAGACAAAGTCAATCCTTGGTATGTCACCTCCTCGAAATTTGAAACAATTAAGAGGAATTCAGGGACACTTAGCCTATATTAGGCATTTCATCACCAATTTAGTAGGCAAAAGTTTACCCTTCACCAAATTGATGAAGAAAGGAGTCACTTACCAGTGGACTAAATAATGTCAAGAAGTATTCAATATTCTCAAGATATATCTCTTGAGTCCACCGGTATTAATGCCACCTATTGAAGGATGGAAACTTATCCTATATTTGATAGCTCTAGAGCGATCATTGGGTGCCTTTATTACTCAGAAGAATGATGTTGGGAATGAAAATAGCCTCTACTATCTCAGTCGGACTATGCTTGAAGTAGAAACTCGATATTCAAGTATTGAGAAGCACTACCTAGCATTAATCTTTGTAGTTCAGAAATTGAGACACTACCTGCAACATCATGAGGTCCAATTGGTATCTCGTAATAACCCTCTCAAATTTATCCTTAGTCGTCCAATGCTTATAGGACGTCTGGTGAGGTGGGCAGTTATTTTGCAGCAATTTTATATCTAGTATGTGTCTCAAAAGGAAATAAAAGGTCAAGCTCTGGCTGATTTATATGCTGAACATCCTTCAGTAGAATATACATCTTCAGATATTGAACCTCCAGATGAGGAAGTCTTCTCTATTCAAGATAGTCTAAAAACTAGGGAAATTTACATTGACGGAGCTTCCAGATGTCCAACAGGGAAGAAAATGGAAAATATTATACTCAACAAGGTTGGGTTAGGAATTGTGCTCATTCCTCCATAGAATGCAGTGCTACCCTATTCCTTCTCATTATTGGGAGGCGGGCCAAATAATGAAGCATAATACCAAGCTCTTATCGCAGGATTGGAGTTGGCGCTTCAAGCACAAGTGAATCACTTAAAGGAGAAAGGTGATTCAGAACTGGTAATCAAACAAGTAAATGGGTATTATGCCATCATAAAAGAAGAGTTAATCCCTTTGTATGATTACGTCAGAGTGTTAATGGTGGATTTTCCTACGGATCCAACATTTTCTTGTGTCCTGAGATCACAAAATACCCAAGTTGATGCATTGGAAAATATAGCCACAACACTGGAAGATCCAAATCGGGACAAGACAACCATCATTATTTCCCACCATTGTAAAATTTCACCTTATGTTCAATCCAGAACAGAGGAAATCAATGAAATTAGTCCCATCTCATAACCATATGGTCATACTACAGGATGTATGACACCTATCAGAGAATACCTTCAAAATGGAACACATCCACCTGATAGAGCCAGGAGAGAACAAGTCCGTAGATGTGTGGTCAATTTTACTCTTTATGATAGCCCGAATCACCTAGAGATAATTCTCCACAAAATAGGTTTTGATGGAGTTCTCTTCAGATGCATCGATGGTGAAGATAAAATGGTTGTCATGAAAGAAGTGCATGCAGGAGTCTGTGGTTCCCACCATTATGGACATAGACTATCTGATCAAATTCTAAGGCTTGGATACTTTTGGCCTTTAACGATACAAGATTGTTTTGATTTCACAAAGAAGTTTCATTCTTTCCATGTACATGCCAAATTCATTCATCAACCCCTAGAGTTGCTTCGTATAGCTAAATACTCGTGTCCATTTTCCACATGGGGAATAGATATAGTGGGACCTTATCCTTTGGCTACAGCCAAGTAGTATAAGTATATTATTACTGTTACTGACTTCTTTCCCAAATGGGCAGAGGCAATACCTTTCAAAGAATTCAGTTCTAAATGCATTGTTAGCTTCTTCAAGTCTAACATCATTACCAGATTTGGTGTCCCTCATACCATATTCACGGACAATGGCACCAACTTTTGTTCATCCAAGGCGAGGAAGTTGTATCAAGAATACAAAATAAAATCCAATCATTTATCTCAGTATCATGCAGTATCTAATGGACAGGAAGATTATTTTAACAAGACTCTTTCAAATATACTACAAAAGATGGTGGATAAAGATAAGAAATCATGGCCTGATAAACTCTTTCAGGCTTTATGGGCTTATCGGACCACCACCTGCACTGCAACGTGGTCAACATCATATTCATTTTTATATGGAACAGAAGCATTTTTTCCCATTGAGGTTCAATTACCCTCACTCAGAGTATCCACTTGTGATCATTCATTTATAGATGAACAATATCAAAATCGATTGGATGAATTGGAATGGTTAGATGAGAAAAGAATGTGCACCCTGCACAACATGGAAGTCTATCAAAATCTAATAGAACAAGCTTTTAACAAAAAAGTTCGTCTTCATTCATTCATTAAGGGAGAATTGGTATTGGTTCTTAGAACTCCAATGATACTAGGAAAGAAACATCCCAAGCTAGATCCAAAATGGGAAGGAACTTATTCAATACATAAGTTCTACTCGAATGGAGCTTATTCTTTAATCTCAATGGATGGAGAAATCATCACTACTCCAAAAAATGCCAAATTTCTGAAAAGTATTTTTTATAAACACAAAATATATCTGTTATGGTCCATGCATATGACCTTAAACTATTTTCATTTCTCTTGTCCAACATGACGTTAAACTATGTTGTCCTTGCTGTAAGACTTTAAACTGCATAGTCACTTATGTCCAGCAAGACGTTAAACTGCACCACCAATGGTCCATGCATATAACCTTAAACTATTTTCACTTATGTCCAACATGATGTTAAACTGTGACGTCCTAGATAAATGATTCTAAACTGTACAGAAGTCCCTTACGTCCATCAAGACGTTAAACTTCATAATTGTTGTTCCATGCATATGACCTTAAACTACTTCTCATTCGTCCAACATGACATTAAACTGTGAAAAAATCCCTAATACGTCCAACATGAAATTAAAATGTGTTCTTTTTTGTCCTTGCTACATGACATTAAAGTGCATAGTCCCCCTTTCATCCAACATGAAGTTAAACTATATTGTCCCCATCGTCTTATCTACAGGACGCTAAATTGTACAACACCCTTATTGTCCAACATGACGCAAAACTGTGTTCACATCCAACATGTCATTAAACTGTGTCCCTTAATACGTCCTACATGATGTTAAACTGTATTTTTTCCCTGCTACATGACATTAAACTGTTCCTCACAAATAGTCCTCACTGCAAGACTTTAAAACTGCATAGTCCCTTCATATGTCCTACATGACTTTAAATTGTGCATCGTTAAGGTTGTTGATGCCTCTTATTTCTTATACTGAGTATTACTCACGTGAGTTTAGAGTAAACCTCAACCATAACACCCTCTCTGGGCCTCTAACCATGCGTGAGTCCAAATACCATTTTTAGGTCGTTGTTCTCAAAAACAACTTGATCACTAATTCATTCTTCAATTGAACTACGTGGACTTTGATCGTTGCCTTCTGGATGGGTACATAGGAAACCTCACAAGGTTCAATCCGAAAACCAGTATCTTCACATTAGTTCACCTTCGTCTCATATAATGTTGATTCGCGAAACCGCCCCCAGAACCAATATTTTTTACATTGGTCCACCTTTTTCCTTGCTATATGACGTTAAACTGTACAACACCTTTGGTCCTGTACAACAATAAACTACACTATTCATTGATACCCTCACCTGAGATGGAATCATTATTTACATTGATTTCCAATCATGTTATATTCCAAAGACTACGTGTATACATGGAAATGCCAGAACCTTTTATCTTGGGTCAAACAATCATTACATTAAAGTCCCCTTTCACCCTTCATTTGTACGAACCAAATCTGTACATAGGGTATTTCTAGAACTACGTGGGCTTGATTCCCATCCTTATTGGATACATAGAAATGTTTGAGTGTCCCTCGAACCCAACCCCAAGTCTTTGGGCCTAACCCCAAATTCCATTTTCAGTCCCTTAGCTGAAAAATACCTGTGAAAACACACACTGTGTATTCATTATTATGTTCTGAGCTCTATGAACCTAAACTAATACTTCCTATACTCTCATCCCACATGACGTTAAATTGTATTTCAAGAACTACATATGACTTGATTCCTATCCTTATGGGATACATAGTGAAGTCCAGCATCTCAATTCAGGACCCATCCACAACATGATTATGGTTGGCATTGGTCTGTGTATCTCTATATGAATTGAAAAAATGCCCATTTTTTGTGTCATACTCCTAACCTTAAAACCTTCCAGATCTCCATAACACTTTTCTTGACATTTGTTCACAAAATGTCCAATTTCTGAGAGTTCTTTTGCCTGACAATGCAGCATGTGCCCTTAGGTGGCCTTGAATAAAGAGTCTATATAACAGACTTGTCATCCAAAAGATACTATCATTTGACTATGCATCCAATTCCCTTAGGTGGACCTTTATAATTCAACCCCCTAGCGGGTTTTTCAAATAATGGTAACTTCATTCATGGGATGAAAACCTCTTTTTTCCTTAGTTGTCTTAACAACAATATGTAGGGATCCGTAAAAAAAATAGTCATCCTTAATATATTTGTACTATGTTCTTTTTCATGATCTGAAGGTATTCAATTCTATGGTTTATATTTCTCTTCCATACGTTTGGGTCAGACTTTCGTAGGAGTGACATTCATCCAGTTCATAGACGATCTTGTTTGTAAATATCTTCTCCATATTCAAGTACTTCTCTCCATACAGCCAACTCTATGCTTTGGAAAATTTTAATCTCCATAAACATCCACTGGATTTTTAGCAGTAGAAAAGTAAATTTATGAGAATTATTTTTCCTGAATATGCAGCACGTTCCCTTAGGCGTCCTTGCATAAATATTCTACATAATAGACTTGTCAACCAAAAGATATTATTATTTGACTATATATCTAATGCCATTAGGAATCCCTACATAATTCAACCCCCTAACAGGTTTGTTAAATAATGGTAACTTCATTCTTGGGAACTACTTCTTCTAATGCCTTTTATCCCTTTTCCTATCATTCCTCATATTCAAAATTTCTTATGTCATAGTTTGCATGTTTTCCTTAATAATTAAGTGTGGTAATATGTTTTCAGATAAATTTTCAAGGAATTGAGTCAATTTTAATCCATTCAGTCAAAGCTATTTCAACAGTAAAAATTATTCTTTTTATGTCTGACGTGCATGACTTTAAACTACCCACAAAAGACAAGGGAACTCTGAACAAAAGTCATGTTCCAGCTCACTAAACATAAATTTCGTATGATTTAGATAATAATTCAGAAATTAAAAGATTCAAAGTTTGTAGGGTAATTTATAAGAATCTTTGAAAAATTCAAACTATTCTTATTAAGCCCATTGGCTTAGGAAAAAATTTAAAGTAAGTAGCTAAAAAAGCATGCACAAATAATTGAAGATGAAAGTGTTTTTCATTTGATGCACAAAAGTTAGAAGGAAATCCACAGACTGGAGTCTCTTCTATTTTCCAAAAATTACAAATGGTTGTCAACATAAATCTTAATTTGATTTACAGCATCCCAATCTTCCTCAGCATCCACTTGAAGCTCATGCACTCGACCAACTTCACACTTTTCAGCTTGATGGAAATCTTTCTTGGCATCTGTGATGGATTTTACACCTTTCATTTTAGCTCCTTCTGGTGAATTATTAAGTTGTTCAAGTTCCCCAGAAACATCATCTAACTGTTGCTAAAGGTGCATCTTATGGACAACTTTATCCTTGATTTTATGCTTCATCTCCTTTAACATGGCAGCGTGATCAGCCTCATCTTGGGATAATGCAGCCTCAAATTCACCAATATTGGCTGACAGCCTTACTCTGGTCAAATCATGATGGTACTTCTGCTCCTGATCCCTTCTTAAGATGAATTTTTTTACTGCGGCATGGATCTTTTGATATCCAAAACTGCCAAGTCCCAACAAGACGAATAGGGATGACAGTCGGGGAATCTTCGATGATAGCTCTTCTAAAGGAACTTCAGATATGATCATCCATATGTTCTTTCATGCCTTGCGTCGTGAAAATTGGAGTGCCTTTTGTATCTCCAGTTCTGACTCAGCATCACTGTCACAGGGGGGAATATAATATGGGATTAATGCACTTAGGGTAGTTCCCTACTCTACTCCTTCCCCCCTGACCCATGTTTCATCACTTTCTATTCCCGTTGGGGCAAAAACTGAGGCTTCACCTCCAGATCTAGCCACTGAAATTGATGGCCCTACATAATCAATTGAAAGTTTGGTTAGTTTCAAAGTATAACAAAAAATGATTGGCTATCTTGTAAATTAAGTATAGTCAAAATTGTTATCTCTTACCCAACGGTATATCAGTAACTTGAGAAGGCTCTTCCCTATCTTTCCTAGATTTAACAGGATTTTTAAGATGAGTTTCAGGATGCTCTGCCAGGTTAAGCTTCACTTGAGCTAATGTCTCTACAATAGTAGGGTTTTATGTACCCCCTTTAAGCATTGGCAGTTCAGTATCTTACTCAGATAGAACTATACATTTCAACTGATTATGATTAGAGATGTAATTAGAAGTTATTTTTAATAGGATGAAGGATAAAACTCACGTCCATAATCTTCTAAATTACATGGTAATTTAACATGATCTAAAAAATCTTCAAAAGATGTGCCAAGTTCCATTATTTTATCCAATGTAATCTTAGAATCCTGGTTAATATCACTGGTGGGAGCATTCGATATGTCTTCTTGGAGACCTTCATTCTGCGGCCTGTGACCCTAGACAGCTTCTTCAGATAAAATAGCGACATTAGTTGCAATGGCCGCAAAAATCTCGAGTGTAGGGGTTAAACCTAAAGTATCACAAAATGGAAGTCATTTGATGTTTCATTCAACACTTTATAAAGCATTGTAAACTTACCAGAAGCAGGCTCTTCTCTTCTTGCAACAGCAACAGGAGGGATTCTGGGAACAGACGTTGGCTCTTCTCCAGGAGCAGCCAAGTCACCCTGAATATGAGATTGTTCACCAGTACCATTTGAGGTTCTCAAAGGACGGTCAGTCCTCTCCCTAATAGGGGAAATTGAAGAAGCCCCTGCAATCCCAAAAAATTATGATCAACCTTTTCATTGGTTAAGACTCATGATTATCCGAAGGACTTACCACTACTGATAAAGCACTTAGTTGTGGAATTCTTCCTTAGATGCCTTTGTATCTTTGGTTTTTTGGGAGTGTCGGCAGTCTCCTTTACAGGTACATGAATTAGATAATGGAAATCCATGTCCAACTCCTCATCCATGGATTGCTGTCCTGGAGATATCTCGCGCGACTCACGAGGAGATTCATCAGCCCCAATGGCAGTACCACCAGGGCTATAATGTGGTGAAGGAACCTCAGCAGTTCCATTCTTTACAAGCTATGCGATGAAGATAATAATTTCCTTGAGTAACAATGATTTAAATGGAATCAGGTCACAAAGAAAATAAGGAAAGAGACTTACATCTTTAGAAGCCACGTAATCGTGCCACTCCTCATCTCTGGAACCACCATTCCCCTCCTTGGCACCATGATCTATCATTTCCTTCACCCTCTTAGTGATAAGAATGGAATCATCAGTGGAATATATAAGCATTTCTAGCTCTTTGATGTAAGCCTGCACTTAATCGGGGTTATCCTTGTAACAGATATCTATAGAAGCTATAAGATTCCCTATTCTAGGGAGGTGTAGCCCCTCGCACAAATCTAGCCATGTAGTTTCAGCACTGCAATATAAACTCCGCTATGTCTGGATAGCCTCTGTTTGTAGATATTTAGTATGTGTACCAGAAGGCTGTGAGGAGGGTCCTACAAACATAGACTTCATCCTCTTCCCATCTCATGCAACTACAGATGTGAATAAGAAAATAAGACTTGTTTCTCTATAAATTAATGATGATTAAAGTGCCCTAATGAAGTAACTCACTTGGAGTTGATGTAGTTGGTATTTTGATTCTGATGGGAGAATTATATCTATCACGAGGCCGCTTTTCCACATGTTGTGCCTCATCATCTCCATCCTGGGAATCTGGTGAATCAGCTCCAGGTGGTGTAGAAGAATCTCCTTCCAGATGAAGGGTTTCTTTCTCTACGGTTATTTTCCCTTTCCCCACATAATAACCCGGGTGATTCAAAACCCCTCCAGGGTATGATGCTATCTAGTTCTCAGCATACCATGTACTTAATTTATTTTCCTCTTTATCAGCTGGTAGATCAAACACTGCCCCGGTCTTCTCCCTAGATGTCAGCAACCACAGTTGTCAAGCAGCCATCAGATGTCGCTCTGACCTGACATGCACAAGGGGAGATACAAAATTCTGCTGCAAACACTTGAATTGACATGAAACTTTTTATGGAGCATAGGCCTCGCAAATAATATCTCCGTCAATCCTGGTGACCAGTACACCATCTTTGCAAACTAGCATGTATGCCCTCAAATCCAGACCGGTGGTTCCATCATCAACAAACTGCCTGGTTGGTGGATTTCCATAAGGAAAGAAATTGAATTCCTTATACATTCTTACTCTCACCTTTATATCATAGGGGTTAAGGGATAATGGAGTAATTCAAAATAATGCCTGCACTAATGGCCTGAAAGAACATCCAGGAACCTATACTCCATTTTGTACATTATACGTCCTGAAGTGAGTGGCGATCCATCCCCACAAAACTTGGAATGGTCCCACTATTCTCAAAGGAGGCTTACCCATGAAGATATGGAGTATGTTCCTGTGAATCCTTGCTAAAATGGGGGTAGCCAACCCAACCATTCTCCCTACAGAAAACTTGGCGGCAACAATGAAGGTCCCTGGCCTGACGCCTCCCTTCGAGTCCCTGACTGGAAAAACATAAACACTAAGACACAAGGCCAAGAAGCCCGCCAGACGAGTCTTCTTTGGTATTCTCTAATTCACATCGTATCCCCACTTCTCAAATTCTCCTACTTCTAAAGTCGGCCAGAATGTTCCAGGAGTACCCCTCTTCTCTTTTTTGGGGTAGGTGGTTGGACGAGTACAGGTGGGCCCCTTCCCCTTCAATCCCTTATCCTTCGGCTCCTTCTCCTACTTCTTGGTAATAAACATATTCATCCACTCCTCTGGATAAATATCCTTTCTATAATGAGTTAAGGAGGTCTCTGAACTCACAAGCTTTTGAAAATTTTTCAATAATTCTCATGCCAAAGCCGGGGTCTTCTCCAAATCATTCCAAGTCACCTTGGGGGGGTGAATTCAACATACATTTCTCCTAGAATTGGTGCCCCTAAGATAATTTGGACATCCCACATACTGATGCCTACTTCTCCATGATTCATATGGAAAGAATTAGTTTCTGGGCTCTAGTGGCTGATTATCTCCAGCACAAACTCATCATTTCTGTAAACATATGTCTGCCCAGCCCAGACGGCTTCATATATTGCAGCTCTTTTTAAATCCTCGACAAGCTCTGCGTAGGTTTTTCGCACCCAGTATGCCCTCATCCATGTTGGATTCAAACCACCTCTAAGATGAAAGTCCCAACTCTTCTTCCAGCCTTTGGATTGATCCATCTGAGAATTTCGGAAGATTGAGGGATAACAATGTGGTTTCAGCTCAGGCTTGTGAGGTTTCATATCTGAGGTACATAGGCTATGATTCAATATGTAGGCCTTCTCCACTATTACAGTATTTACAAATTCTCCCCCACCTAAGATATTTTCTGAAGCAAAATTGGTGTAATTATGAAACCAATAATTTGGGAGATAGTTCTTTGCCTCTAGAATGGTGACTTCTCGTAGATGACCAAAACCATACAAATGTAGATAAATACTCTACAGGAAGTCAAGATGATACATCTTCAGGTACTTGGCCAAATCTGGAATAGTGTTGTCGTAGATAGTATAATAATCATGGCCAGTGATGCTCTTCATCTCATCAATTCTCTTTCTAGACAGTTCATCAGCAGTTCTGATTCTTCTAGGAGCCATTGAATCTACACAATGGTCGAATAATTAACTCTTAAGTGAGTTTAATTTTCATAAAAATTGTGAAGAAAAGTGAAAAAATGTCTAAGGCGTCAGGGTTCGCAACTCCCAAAGTGGCTCGCAAGTATAAGTGTGTCACACAAGTTTTGGCGTTCAGGTATCACTGCGCAAGTCCAAATACCTTTACAGCAGCGCGACACAAAAGGAAGCAGCAGAAAACTGAGCAACCTGCGCGACGAAGGCAACTTCTGCGGCGAGAGATCGAAAGTTTGAAATTTGGTGCTTTTCACGAGGAATGACCCCATATGTATAGTCATGTACGCAACCCTGCACGCCGAAGCCAGTGCGCTCAACACTTGTGAGCCGCAGTTTCCTTGGTTTTCTCGTTTTTCCTCAGAGTCACATCCTCCTTCTTTCGGATCCAACTATGAGGGGGGACTTTTGTTGATGCTTCTTTCCGTTATAGAGTCTAATGACTAAAAAAGGGAAATACCTTAGTCCAAAGTAATTCCTCCCTTTAAGAAACATCAAAAATCCACAAAGGCATGAAGAAGGATTTCTTCCCACTTGCGTCGTGCAAGTATACTTGCGCGCCGCAAATTGGCCATGCAAATGACTTGTACACCCTTTGTTTTTTCTCCCACCATCTTACCTGGCCTATAAATACCCTTGGTGGGCCCCCCATTTGTGAACGGAAAAATTACAAAAGTCAAATTTAAGCTCTGGTCTCCCAAGTCCCTTCTGGAAGTCTTCCAAACAATTCTATGGTAATTTATTACCTAGAATGGAATCTCTAAATAGGGTAAATAAGGCCTAAGTGTTGAAACTCATCAACACTTGTGCGGCTAAGTGGCCTGCCTATAAGGGAAATGGCCACACTTGTGCGCCGCCTTATCCCTTCAGTAAAACTTTCTTGCCACTCTTTTGTAAGCCTTTAGGGATAATTCTAAGGGATTGAGCCAAGTCTTTCCCAAGTATTACCTTAAGGGTTGACTGTCACGCAAGTACACCGGTGTCGCGCAAGTATAGTTGCGCGACCATGACTTGCATGCCCATGTAGGACTCGCGCGCCTCTCTCTTTTTGGGTGCCCTTCCTGCCGATTCACCTCTCTTATTAAAATCCACCACTTCTATTCAAGATTTAGTCATCAAGACACTCTTCATAGACATTTTATGGCATGTTTCCTTGGTTGGATTCTTTATCTGAAAGGAATTATTTGGAACATCTCTCAAAACATAGTGATTTACATATCTTTATATCACTAAATGGAGATATTTGATTCATTCAACCTTATCCTTTAAGGTGAGTGGATCATTGACCTAGTCCTCCTTTTCTGGAGTAATCCCGAGTCATTATTCCCAAATATGGGCCTCATTCTCAGGTGTAAGTCCCAATCTCAAAATCCCAAATATGTGCATCCTCCTTAGGAGTAAGCCCCAAGTCCCCTAACCTGGGCCTCCTTTTCAGGAGTAAGGCACAGTCTTCAAGTTCCTTTAATTTTGGGCATCCTCCTCTGGAGTAAGCCCCAAGTTCTCAAATTTGGGAATCCTCCTCAGGATTAAGCCCAACGTTCCCAAAAAGTCATAATTCCCCATAACCTGGGCCTCCTTCTTAGGAATAAGCCCCGGTTCTCAATTTCCCTTAACTATTCTTAATTTACTTTTTATTTGGGATTCCTTATTAGAAAAAAAACCCAATCATAATCCCTCTCTAATTTGGGCATCCTTCTCAGGATTAAGTCCTATTTTAAGTATCCAAATCTTCATAAAGCACATATACCTTTATGGACCTTGTTCTTGGGTTTCATCCATGAAGTAAAACCCAATCTTCATCTATTTTTGGGCATTCATCCATACATAAGCCCCACATCATATCTTATGACTGTATATTTCATGCCACAATTGTCTGGTTTGACCAATACCTCTTGTTTCTCACACCGAGAATGACTCATGTGATCTTAGAGAGTAAAGGTAATTATGACATCTTTCTTTGAGCCATCAATCATGCGTAAACATCATACTCCCTTATTCGAACTATGTGGGTTCTGATTCATTTTCCAAAACAAAGGATACGTAGGTAGCCCATCTGCGAGTATAATCTCAACTCTGAAATAATCCATGTCTTTCTGAATGACAATAAACATCAAGTGCCCCTTGAGTGGCTTTAAAACTAGTATGGTTATCATAATGACCATGAGATATCTAAATAATGTGTCTAAGGATACCATTGACCAAGAATCTCTAACAAATATAGATGATTCTATATCAATGAAGGACCTCTAATAAATTAAAATTAATCTGTAAATCTCCAATGTACTAATCATTGATTGTAAAATATTAATGAAAGCTCATTTTCAAACTTGGTAGTGTAATAAGGATTCACGGACATAACTTAAATCTATAAAGAGAGTCCCAAAGTAGACAATAATTCCCCCCAAAAAGGTGTGATGAGTCTGACCTCCCATCCTCTTGACCAATGAAAATTCTTAAGCCCCGTCAGTCCATAAATAATGAGCACCTACCTTTGGAAAGTAGGTCCAAATGGATATAGAATCATTGGATGTTTCCGATTTGACAAACAAACCTGTTAGAAACCACTTGGAATATTTGAACCTTAAATAAATGAGTTTATCCCCAATTCCAGAGGAAACAAGGTGATGGTGTCCTCCAAGAAGACAAGGATTAGGCCTAATAAGTATTCGGGGAATTGAAGGGTGTAAACATGAAGGAATCCAAAGGATTGAAGAGAGTTCTGGGAAGAAAGTGCATGAAAGTATGACAAATACAAATAATGAACTCTAGAAAACAAATAATTTTTCTGGATTAATACTTGTGTGATTGATTTCACTATTTGGGCCTCACTTCATTTGAGAATGGAAGGGGCCTAATAGACAACGGACACTATTATCTTGGTTAAGGATTCACATTGAGTTCACCATTTTTTGTTTCTAGAGGAAATTGGTTTTTCTTGAGGAACAGAATGGTCTAATAGAGGATAATCATAATGTTCATTTTATTTAAAGAATTGACATAATTTATTTATTCATGTTGGGTTCACCGTTTTTTATTTACCTTTTAAATTAGGTTTCCTTGACAAATAGAATGCTTCAATAGAGACTAATCAGTACATACCTTTTATTTAATGAAATTAAATAATTTAGTTATTCATGTTAGGTTCAATATTTTTTGTGTCCCTCAGAATATTTTTTCTGGTTAGGAATCGATATTTTTGAACGGATTCAAATAATTTTGATTATGGAACTGGAAGCACCCACCAGTTCTGTATCAAATGGGGCCTACATTCCAAATATCGGTTTTTTAGGTATTTTGACCCATGATGTATAAGAACTCACAATGGTTGAGAGGATGGGATATTAGGTTCATCAAACCCTTTGGGGGAGATTTTTTCCTACTCCAATACACTCTTATAGATTTAAGATATATTCATGAATACTTCATTAATTTGAAAGTATGATGTGAGTTCTCCCAATATTATCAATCAATTATTATCATGTGTGCAATCTAGAATCATATGTATGTTTTCAAGGTTCTTCATTGATTGAGATATCTTTTTTTATCTGATGTTAGCCATAAATGGTATATACTCATATACTACATAGATATTCTTTGGTAGTTATTATGATGATGTTGGTTTTTAATCCATATAGTGGGGCACTTCAGAGTTTACAATCATACAGGTATACAAATTTCACTCTGAGATTTATCATTATCTAGGGAGACATAAGTTTTTATGATGTTGGGATCAAACCCATTGATGGGATTCCTACATATTGATATGAAAGGAATTAGAACCCCTGTAAACTGATGCCACTTAATGGGGAACATCATACCATTTATGGTCATGTAATTAGGACCACACTATATAGTTTAATGTCATGTGGTTTGGATTTCCCAGAAAAAAGTGCCTAGTCAATGGTTCATGTGGGATTTATTTTGAAAGAGTCCAAGTGAATTGAAAGGGATATGATTTTCCAAGACCAATTAGACCATGTCAGGGATGTGACCCAAAATAATAGGGTTTGTTTAGGATACTTTGATTGAACTTCTGGGAAGCTTCCTACATATCCCATTTGAATGATTATCAATTCCCACATAGTTTGATTGTAAGGAACCACACCTATGGAGGTCCTCAAGGGTATGTCTCACAGAGGAGAATGGACATTTGAGATGATAGGTTTGGGATTACCCTTGATAAGGATATCCCTTTTGAAGGAAACATGAAATATGTTTAAACTCATGGTGATATGGGGGAATTAACATGGTTTTTACTCTTGAAGAGGACTGATAGATTTAGAGAATTGTAATTGGGGCTTATTCCTAAGGATGATTCCCATTAATATTGTTCCCTATGTGGGATTTTTACATATCCCCATTATGATCACAATCAGAGTTCTCATAGTTCATTAGTTTTGGTATAATATGTGGTTGTTGTGATCATTAAAAACATATAATCCCACATGATTCATGCCTGATGTGAGAAACAATAAGATGTGGATGATTCAACAAACCACACACTTTTCGTCATTAAAATAGCAGAAGAGGTAAGGGATATGACGAAAGATGTTGGAGTTATGAAACATCCCTCTCTTCACTTTAAATTGAATGAGAGTCTATGGTTAGAAAGGAATGAAGGTGAAGTATATAGAGAGAAGAAAGAATATACCCCCCCCCCCCACATGATTTTCTTGGGGATTACACCAATATTGTTTCCCATTGAGTGCTCTTGGGAGAGGAGGGAGACTTTCCTTTGTCAAAGGGAAAATAATGTGTGATCCTTACCCTCCTTGTCAGGGACCAGAGGCTCCGAGTCTTAGAGATGAGAAGAGGAGGAAATATTCCTATCCTAAGAATCCAACATAGGGAACCTCGAGTAACTATACCTAGGGTAATGGTCCATGTGACCATTGATATTTAAATCTACAAAAACTTAGAGGATCCTTACCCTATGGTAGGACAAGTGTGGTAATCCTATGATAGCAGAAATTGAAATCCAAATGGGAGACATTCTAATGTGCCTTTCCCCAAGGTTTTGTAAATCTGTAGGTCTTGGTCAATGTTTTAACATAGTCCCCTTCATGCAAGGGATCCAATGAAGAATATTCCTATCCATGAGTAGATTTGAATAAGGCTTTATGAAAGGATTATAGAGGCTGAACGGGGGAAGCTAACCAAGGGGAACCGTGAAAGAGGTGCACTACACAAGGGGACTCTGTTAAAGTAGACATGGGAGAATTGGTATCACCTTAGGTGATTAACAATGTGGTTGATTAAATTTGAAGAAATATTTTTTTAAGCCTTCAAGGGTCTCTATAGGGTTTCTCAAAGGTAAGTCATGCCAGTTCATATTTGAGGATATGTGAGCGCACTAGTCTTCTTAAATCATAGGGGTTGGTATAATGAGATGAATAAGTGTTATTTATTTCTAACGCTAAATGAAGTTATGTATCACTATCCCCCTTTGATTCTCTCTCTTTAGGTGTTAGGAAACTATCTTTGAGGATTTGAAGGAATTTGGAGAGCCACTAGGGAGATCAGAGTAATAAAAAACCATCACGGAAATTTGTCTCTACAAATGAAGGCCATAAGGGTCTATTTATATTAAGATACAAGGAGTTTGGAGAAGGTGACTATTCTCACAAGTGTGATGGAGTGAAAGTGATTGTGTGCTGTCGGTGATTGGGGTTACCATGGGTGAACCAGTTTATAAGGATTTTCCAAATATTGGTTTTCTTCCTTTATATTCTCCTTGTTTTTATAAGGAATTTATCTTTTCCTGTTTTTATTCCCTTTGATGAAAATTACTGTCAATAAGGTTTCATATGTTTCCATTTCAAAAATTTCACAAAAAAAATGGAAATTTGGAATAGGCACAGGATCATGCAGGTAACTGTGCCAATTCCTCTTCTAGGTCTCTCTCCTAAGAGGAAATGTACAAGTAAGTTGTCAAAACATATGTATATCGATGGTAGGTGAATTTCATACCTAATAAAATGATGATTTCCAAAAAAAATGAGCTTCAATGGAGGGAATATGTGGAACACTACTGCAGAGAAACCTGAATTGCTGAGGTGTGAGAACTATCCCTTGAAATTATGACCCTATACATAGACAAGGAATCCCATGTATATGGTGTGTGTATGTTTCCCAAAACTATGGAAGTCCGTTGAGGGTGAAATGAGTGGAAATACTAGGTGGAAGTGCTGTGTGGATGACCTCTTTTATCCATCCCATGTTTTCATCCCATTACCTAAGGATCATACCATCTTCTTTCAATCAGATCCAATCCTTAATGGTGGCAGGGTTTTCCGACAATCCATATTTTCTCTAGTATAAAAATGTCTCAACGGAAATATCCTAAAGGGAATAGATAAAGATAAATAAATAAGTAAATGGATCATAAATCAACAAAATTCCCTTTTCTTAGGTATCTCCATGAAATATCTGCATGCAGGGTACCTGCGTATTAGCCAGTGTGACACCCCCAAACGGCACCCCTGAGCAGTACCCCTAAGTGGAAAACCTTATTAGAGAACCTTAGAATTCATATTATAGAAATATTCTATTTTCTCCAGGTCTCATATTTTCCTATAAATAAGATCCTAATGCCTTTATTTACATGTATTAAATTTCATGATGAAATATTAATTCTCTAATCAACCTTGTCCTTCATCCATGAACCCCAGAAATATTTAGTTGTCCTGTTAAAACTTGAAGAAGAGGGAATTAAAGTGGGGTAAAAACCTAATTCCTCCCTGGTTTTAAAACAAATAACTCATATTTGAGGAACTGTCCCCACCATAGTAGATGAACAGTATTTTGAGTTCCCCTTCTTTATGTGGGGACCTGTGCAAGACACTTTTGAGAATACTAGTGGAGACCCTTGATGTTTTGGGAAAGGTTTCTTCTTATCCTTTACCCTGGGTGAGCATCTAATCAGGCCCTCTTCTAAGCCACCCATGGTAGGGCCTCTCATCCTTTACCTCCATTTTAAAAGATCAAACATGTTGAATCCCCTGCTAATGCCTCCAAACATGGAATACCATGAAATAGGAAACACCATATTGTCTCCCATTAAGATTTTTATTCCTTCAGTCATAGGATTCCCTCACTTTTCCTACCATACGATTAGGGTCCCTAGGGTGCATGTGGATTTTCATTCCTTCAATCAGGAGGACCCTAAAGCCATGGCTGATGTCAAGAATCTCCAAGTTTCAAATGAATGTGTTGGGACCATGTCTTCCCATTATCATCTCTATGACCTTGAGACTCCAATTCCATGAATAGTGGGAGAGGATAGCTCTTGTGTTCCCTATTTACATGGAATTAAATCATCATCCCTTACTTTCGAACAAATTTTCAGGCATCCTTTTCTAAAGTAATCCCCTAGTATTTCTTGTATGATGTTTCACTTCTTCAATTATCTACCTCAAAGATACTAGTTTAGAGAGGGGATGGGAATCAGAGCTCCACCCATATCTTGTATTCTTATTCTCATCCACTAGTGGAGGATGATAAAGTCTGTTTTTTTTTGGATAATCCGCTACCTATTGCATCTCACAGTCAAGGATGTATCATCTTGACTCATTAAGACATAGTGGCTACCCAAAATCATGTTATCCAAATGGTTAGATGCATGTTTCAGTGTATAACTTTATTTCTGATCAACCTATAACCTTCATTTAGAGTTCATCCCTAAGAAAGAGTCATCAAGGCCATGTGTCCAACCTCAGGGCAAAGCAGATTTTTTGGTTTCCTGGATATTTTGTTTCACCTTTTTTCACACTGATCATGACAAGGGTGTGGTTAAAGGTTGAAAGTGGTTATTAAATCCACATGATCCCAAAACCATGGGCATCCTCCATAGGAGTAATCCCAAATCATACCAATCCCTATAACTCATTCCATGTTTAATCCCCTAACTAATCAAATGATTCCTCCTTAGAATTAATACCCAATCATAACCAATACATTGGATTCCCCCTCTAGAGTGATCCCCATTCATAACCCAAATTCACTAGGGAATTATATATAGGATTAATCTTAAAAATAGAACCTTTGGGCTTCCTCCTTAGGAATAATCCCAAACCAATCACTATAATCAAACATGGGCCTCCTCTATAGGTTTAATCCCAAAAAAACCACCAAATCACTATGTGTTGAGATATCACTTTTGACCCCTCTTCATAGGGAATAATTTTCTGGAATAATCTCCAACTTAATCCTCTCTTACAAATACACTCCACTTCATGATAAAAAATGAACAGCATAGGATTTTATTCTTCCCAAAATGGGATTGATAGTAATCCTCCTTGAGGTTCAAAACCAACACAAAAAATCAAACTAATTATTTATGGGACACAATCCTATTAGTCTAAAATTCCACTTATATACTCATATACCATCCATGTTCCTAGGAAACATAGGAATACATCCCATACCAAACCATAACATAGAACCTTCCAACTTGACATCCTTTCCACACAAAGTTAAACTTTACTTGATGGTCCATATCACAAGGCCTAAAAAGGTAAAATGTTCCCCATTGAGTGGTACTAAACAATGTAGGTTATGATTCCTTTCACTAGGATATGTAGAAAACCCATTAGTGGGTCTGATATCAACATAAAAAAACATGTCTCCCTGGATGAAAACAGACTCCATAGCACCCCACTATGTGGCTAAAAAACCACCATCGTCATAATAACAAAAAAAGAGTATCTAATTGATACATAAGAGGATACCATTTATGGAGAACCTTAGATACACACTGATATCACCATTGATCAAAAGACTCAGATACATACAAATGATTATATATTTTATGGGTGATAACAAATCATTGTTAATTCAAGGGTGACCCACATCATACAAATGAATTAAATAATTTATTGATAATATATCTTAAATATATTAGAGAGTCCTGAATTAGGAAACAATTTCCCCAAAAATTTTGTGATGACCCCAAACTATCATCATCTTGACTAATGTGTGTTCTTATAAATCCTTTTAAAAACTCTCCAACAAGTTCCTACCTTTAAAAATTAGGTCTCTCATGAATATAGAACTATTTTGTGTTTTTTTTTCAACAAACAAACCTATTGGAAATCGTTCGGAAGTAGCTAACCCAATTTCCATCAAAACAAATAACATCCATTAAAATATGATGCCACACAAAATTATTATTTATAAATAAAGTTCCCTATAAAATTACTTAGTAGTACATGTTTAATCCAAATTTCAAAATTTGTGGTTTACTAAGAATTTTATCACAATATACCCTCTTCATGATGGAAGAAGAAAATATTCAAAATACATAGACAACTTTTCATGATATTTCAATAACTTCTTCATGGTGTACCATGATAAACTATAGCACCATCATGGATTGATCCATATCAAAAAACCCTTGCCTTTTCTAGCTCTAATTATTCTAATGATTGATCCCTACTTTCATATTAAAGCCCTGGTTGAAGTCCAATGATGTTTTTTTCTTATCCAACCAAAACTAATCACAATGATTGTTTACTAATGTGATGAATAGTCATATTTTTTTATTACTAGGAATGATAGATTCTTGTATTAATTTGAATGATTTAATGAGGCTTTTTGAGTGTATTGGATATTTCTGACAGAAATGTGGTTATGTAATTATTATAACATTGGACCAGCTTCTAATATGAGTTGGGATAATGAACATGACCTCAAATAATAATCCATTTTTTGTTTCGAAAATATATATTAATGTTAGATTAAAAAATTTGAATAAACTCAAAAAAAAATTGATAAATTTAAAATAAATTTTAGTCTTTCTGTTATTGAGAAGTTTTTTATTTAAAATGGTACTCAATCCTACAATATTTCCATATAATAATTTTTTTATCACCCCATTGGTCTTGGAATATAGTGCTTACCCAGGGTTGAAGTTTAGTGGAGTTCTTAGATGGAGATATTTGAAAAATATTTTACATTTGATCAGTTAAATATAATTTATTCTTAATTTTTAATTTAAATATATATTTTCAATAGATCATTGTTTTGAAATTATTACTACATGATTAATTCTAAAAATGGGGGTCCTAGGTGACACATAAACTCCTCCTAGTCAATGGAGATTTGTTAAATCCAATTTTTTCATATTTCTTTTTCATTATATTTTAACTTATTTTTCTGTTATTTCATTTATTTTCCACATTCCCATTTTTCTTCTCATTTATGTGGTCACCCAAACTATTAGTGTTGCACAAAAAATAGATAATAGGGGGAGGAAAATCGATGAGGAACCACACGACGACTTTCTGAGACTTGGATCATGATATAGTAGTTGTACTTGGAGGATATGGATAAAAGCATCAATTCATTACACATTGAGGTAGTCTTTTCATTTCTTTTTTTAGTACATTTCCACATAATATCATAGTTTTTATTTTATCATCAATTTTTTGAATTTGTTTGAATCCTTTAGGTTCCATTGTGATGTTTTTTGGATGCAATTTGGTGATTCAAGGGGAATTATTTTGGTTACTATTAGGAAATCTATAAAAAAAGGTGCGCAATTAAAGAACACACATTGTGTTTGTAATTTTTGTGTATTGGGGTTGAAGATAAAGACTAAATAGAATGGGGGTTATAGATATATCATATAGATCAACTCATTGTGTGTTCATCTACAAATATATACACCACATATGGGATCATTTTTTTGTGTTAATTACTCAACTAAATCATATTTATGGTACATTTGTTGATGTTGTGTGGGGAACATGCCCAGAGTCCATGTGATGTACATGAACATGTACTATGTGCATAGTGAACACCGTATAAGAGGGAGGCATACTATTTACTTATCTAAATTCTGATTTGATCAAAGATACACACCAATTGATTTTTTTATACTATACACATCTTATATCTGTGCTAAATAGTGTATAATCTTACATTAGACATGTTTTTGCAGGTTTCAATTCCTAGAGTTAGAATGTCAATCTTGAGGTGTCAATTTGGTTTTTTACATAGATCGTGGTGGTAAAATTCATATGGTTTTTATTTATGATATGTGAGCTTTTTAGGGCTATGGAATTATGATAATTCATCACATAGAGTATTACTTCAATAGTTCATCTAGGGGTTTTGAGATTCTAGGTCGGATTGGATTTGGGATTTCAAGGTGTATGGTTTTAATATCAATAAGTCATTCCAGGAATGACATATTAAGCATTGACATGGAATGGAAATTCAAATTATTTTACAATGACTAGGTTTTTTGTTTTTTGGGTTGTATTTTCAGCCTGCTTCTTGATGTTTGATTGTTTATAGAGTTTCAGAGGTTGTTGGCCTCATCATCTTTCAGGTATAGTTGGGTTCTATCATGAAGAAGTTAATATGGGTCCAATAGACCATTGAGGAGTCCTTATGGATGTATAATTATTATAGGCTGATTTTTTTATGGAGATTCCATATGATATTTCATGATACATTCTTATCTTGAGTTGGTCCTTATGGTATAGGAGCTCCTCATAAGGTGTTATTTATTATCATCGTTTATAGTATCAATGAGCATGTCTTGTGAGCTACTGTCCTTGGGAGGGTCGATATCTATAATTTTTGGTATTATTAGTGGGTACCTAAATTTGGTTACTCTAATTGGTTACATAGTTTTTTAATGTTTGAGGCAACATTATCCCATGATTGGATGTGAGAGGATACCTTTGAAATAATATTGGATTGGTTATTGAATGTGAGATTCATATTATACTCTCATTTATTATATTTTTCATGTTAAGAAGAAATTGAGAGCTAATGGAAGATCTAAATGAGTGAAAACATACCCATGTTTGAGGATTACTATTTAGCTTAGTTCTGGACTAATGAATATGATGATTCTCTTGAGATAAACTATATATGTTTCCATGCACATGGAACGAACTTTGGTAATTCATATACTACTTTTATAATAGGTAATTTATATAATGTCTTGTTTTGTAGGACTACTGAGACTTTGATGAGCTCTATAGGATTGTCTAACTAGAGGTTTTTTTCACTTTTTCATATCAAACTATCGGTGTCCAATAGATTTATAGGTGTTCATGTTTGTTTTAGATTCCCAAGTTGAGATAATAGGGTATTTCTATCATATATATTGACATTTTTAGAATATATATCACCTTGTGATCTAAATTGTGCACAAGATTTTGGGTGGTTGGGTGAAGATTCTTCACCGATTAATTCATATTTTTCCAGAGTGGGGAAGATCAATTCTTTGTGGGTCCTTAGATCCAGAAGGTTGTTATGGAATTTTTCAACCTTTATTTCATCCTTTTTAATGTTTTATTTACCTTTTATAAAAAGATTTATTTATTCATCAAGGATGGTAATATCACATATGCATGCACATGGATATGATAATATATGATATGACAACTTTTGGGGTTGCCTAATGATTTTTAATTTTCACTTCAAAACAGGACCCAGGGTGTACATGATGACCCTTTTAACTACTTTTATGTTTATCATTGAATAAATATTAGGTCATCTGGTAGATCATATTTGTATGATTTAGAGGGACAACTAATGGAGAGTATAATTAGTGGACTTGATCATATCGAAAATTATTAGAGACGAAGTTTGATGTACTTCTTGGGGATGGCAGCTGATCCCTTTGTATTTATTTTTACCATTTATTTATTTCATTTATGTGGTCAAATCAATGGATAACTAGTTGATGTTTATATCATTTTCATGAGTTTTTATGTTTCATTCTATTTTATTATATAATGATTCAATTGAAGATATTTTTTCAGAAAATGATATTCAAATATTTGGATGTGTACGGTTTACTTACACTATTACTTCAATCCAATTTTCAGTAATAGTCTCCCCACAATATATCTTTAGAACCTAAACTCTAGATACAATCACTACTGGAAATTTTGGCTATAGCGACGGTTTAAAACTATGGTTATAAGTCCTCAAACCGTGGTTATAGGTAACAACCACGGTTTGAGAAACTGTGGAAATGTTTGGTGTGGCTATAGGCCTAGACTTATAGCCACGGTTCCAAATCGTGGCATTAGGTCTACAGCCACGGTTCAAACCGTGGCTCTAGGTATACAACCATGATTCGAACCCTGGTAATATCTTTATAGCCAAGGTTTATAACCATGGCTATACTAGAGGAGGGATACAGTTTATTTCCACAGTTGTAAACCATGGCATTAGACCTTTAGCTACGGTTTGTAACTGTGAAAATAGACCTATATCCATGGTTAAAAACCTTGGCTATAGGGTCTGGAAAACAATAAAAAAAATAGCCCCCACCCCCCTGCACACCCCCCTACAGTAGCCCGCTTCCTGCAGACCCCTCCCTTCTAGACACTAGACACCCCCCTAGACAGACCCTGGACACCCCCTAGATAGACCCTGAACACCCCCTAAACATACCCTGGACACCCCTCGGAAAGACCCTGGACACCCCCCCCCCCCAGACACACCTTGGACACCCCCAGAAAAACCTTGTACACCCCCCCATAGAGACCCAGGACACCCCCCCCCCCCCCCCCAGACCCTAGACACTCCCCAGACAGACCCTGAACACCCCCCGGACAGACCCTGGACACCCCCCAGATAGACCCTGGACACCCCCCAGATAGACCATGTACCCCCCCCCCCAGACCCTGGACACCCCCCAGACCCTGGACATCCCAGACCTCCACTCCCCTAAACATCCACCCCCACCCTCTTGGACAGACCCTGGACCCCTCCCCAGAACCTGGACACCCCCACTCCCCTAGACAGACCCCCCTCCCACCCTCCTGGACAGACCCTGAACCCCCCCCCCCAAACATATACACCCCCAAGAACCTGGACAAATCCCCCTGGACACCCCCCCTAGAACCTGGACACCCCACCCCTTTCACCCTCCTACCAGTTACCGTGCTCCCCCCATGCCAGTCCCCCCTACCAGTCCCCTCCCCCTGCTAATACCCCCCATCCCCTGCCAGTTCCCCCCTCCCCCTGCTAGTCCTGCCCCCCCCCCCCAGAACTTGTACACCCCACCCCTTGCACCCCCCGTGCTAGTTACCCCCCTCCTCTACCAGTCCCCTCCCCCCACTAGTTTCCCCCCTCCCCCTACTAGTTCCCCTGCCAGTCCTGCCCCCCCCCCCCAAAAAAAAACCTAGACACCCCCTAGACCCCCTAGAAAACCCCCCAGATAGACCCCGGACAGACCCCTCCCCAGACCCTGGACACCCCCCCCCCCCCATAACCTGGACACCCCACCCCCTGCACCCCCTTCCAGTTACCCCATCCTCCTGCCAGTCCCCACAACAAGTCCCCTCCCCCTGCTAATTCCCCCCTCCCCTGCCAGTTCCCCCCTCCCATGCCAGTCCTTCCCCCCTAGAACCTGGACACCCCACCCCTGGCACCCCCCCCCCCTTTACAGTTACCCCCCTCCCCTATCAGTCCCCTCCCCCCTTCTAGTTTTCCCCCCTCCCCTGCTAGTTCCCCCCTTCATGTCCTTCCCCCATCCCCCAAAAAACTTAGACACCCCCCAGACCCCCCTGGACAAACCCCCCAGATAGACCCTGGACAGAACCCCTAGGACAGACCCCCCCCAGACCCTGGACACCCCCCAGAACCTGGACACCCCCACCCCCCACTAGACCCTGTACAGATCCCCTTGGACCCCCCCCCCCCCCCCCCAGAACCTGGACACCCCACCCCTTGCACCCCCTTCCATTTACCCCCCTCCCCCCTGCCTGTCCTTCGAGAGACAAACCCAATAGAAAAGCTGATTTATGCATTGAAAAACCAACAACATCCCTTGATGACATCAAGGAAAACAAAAACTCTATTAACAATGGAATGGTCAGATTTGAGTAACTTGATTGAGGAACTTAAACAGCAGTATGGGAAATTAGAGGAGTAGAGAGAATTGTTTCATGCTGACCATGAAAAGATTATTGCTCAGTTCGAGTGTCGGAAAAAACTGGAGAATGTGAAACTGGTTTGGGACAGTTTAGTTACAGTCGAGATAAAGAATTCTGGTTTGGGTGGCAGTTGGCCAAGAGTATATGCAAAAAAATCAGTGAAGTAGAAGCCTAAGGTGGATTCACCGGTATGTGTGCCTTCATATCTTAAAATCGACAGCGAGTCTCCAACTAGTGAGACTCATTTTGGATGGGTCAAGCGGTGTGTTGATCTAAAATTTAAGAATACTCATGAGAATCTTGCAAAAATTAATGATCGAATTCCTTCGATATATGAATTTAAAGATGAATGTTGTGCCACAACGGAACATTTGAATCAATCTAATGGATTTGAAGAACAAAAGTTGGATAAAAATGGAGAGGAAGGCAATGGTGAAGTGAATGAGAGGGTGAATGAGCCGAATGTAATACTTGAAGTTCCTTATACTATAAAAGAGGTTTTTAATTTGAACTCAGGAATTAAGGCTGATGCAAGTAAAGGTTCCTCCCATTCACATTCTGAGCCAGGGTTTTATGTAGACAAGAGAAAGAGAGCTAAGGTCACCTTTTCCAGTAAAGGTATTGATTCTCCTTCCAGGCGGTTGGTGAATAAGAAGAATAGGAAACAATGTGAAGATGCAAGCCATGATATATTTGAAGACATAGCTGCTGACAGGTACTAGTCCTAGTGTGGTGAGAAGTATGGTTGTTTAACAGGCTGGGAAAAACCTGACATGGACTAGGCCTAGGATAAAAAAATTGTGCTTGGTCTGGTTTGCATGTGGACTGGCCTAGCTGACTAGTCCACATAGCCTGCAAGCTTTTTGGGGTTTGTCTATTCTTTCTCATCTGGAAATCAGATTTTTTCTAATCCTATTCCATTCTGTTAATGTGGGTTCACACTACTGCCAATTAGTGGATCCACATGTATTCATACCTGGTCTTTTACTAGTCCACTGAATTGTTCATCTCCTTGTAGTGTTGATAAGAAGGGTGATTCCATGGGCCTATTGCCAATTTGAAATATATCCTTAGCATGAATGATTGGGAGAAGTTGAATTGGTGTTGGTGATAGTCTTCTTCATTTAACAAAATCATGTACAAAAAGAAGCAATTTTCAGTTGTAAGTTTTTCCTAGCTTTGTGGGGCCTAGTTTAGTGATTTGGTGGTAATTTTGGTGCTTGTGTTGTGCTTGGGTTCCTGTTATGGTGTATATTGATTCATAGATTTATTCATTTTCTGGTTGTTTGTACTTCTGATATAAATACATCATTATGTGTTAGGTTTTGTAAACTTTGAATTTTTTTTAGTGTACCTAAAAAACCATTGAAATAGAATACAACAGGTAATTCATCTAATAGATTCTGGGTATGGGAAATTTTGTACCTACATATTTAATTGTCCATCCAAGCAGGTACCCAAATCTAACCTCACCAAAAATGTTGAACCCACACTGGGTAGGAGAGATACAATATCTCCACATGTTCACATAAAAGGCAATTATTACAGCTTAAGCACTGCAACTAAGCACAATGTTGATCATTTTCTACAAGTTGTGGTTGAACCCAGCTGCTCAGATATGATTTATGGACAGAACAAAAAACCATCCCTACTAACTTCTACTACTAATCAAGAGAAAATAAATGGGACTGCCAATTAGAAAAATGGCTTAGGTTCCCTTCCCTCTATTCAAACAATGACACAATCAAATATCTCCAAGGTTAATTCTGGTACTAAAGCCTTAGAATCTTTTAAATCTATAAATGAGAACACACCTGCGGTATAATTTCCTCTACAAATATAGGATAATGGTGACTCTGGTGATCAGAAACATTGTCCCACAGATGCCTTGGACACTATCCAAGCACCCTATGTAACAGCTGCTTCTGCTGTGGAAGTGATTCCAGGTACGCTGCTTGCCACTTTTCCTCATTCATCTACTCAAGATGTAGGAAAAGACTGTATTGATCCCTTGATTCCATGTAATTTTAACTCTCTGTAATCAACTCTAAATACTTATCACCCTAATGACATTAATTCTGTCAATATTCCTAATAATATGGAGACCACTGGTTATCATATAAATTCTGGGAGTCCTAATATTAGTCCAAAGTCTGTTCAGGCTAAGACACAAACCAAACATACTAACACTGATAAACAAGATTCCATAACACCGGAACCTGTAAAACATACAAAAGAAATCCCTCAGTAAAGGGCCCCTTTCTTATGCAGGCACTTCCTGAATCCACCGGGCAGAGGCACCTTACATCAGTTCTAGAAAATGTTAAACAACATGATATAGATGCATCAAAGGACCCAGGTACTCTTACTCCTCATTCTATTAATTTACCTTTTGAGGGTGTTCAATATGTAGATAATAAGAGCTGTCCTGAATAGCCTGGTATTCTATTAAATAACCAAAACACCACTTCTTTGATGCTATGTAATACAAACAGAACAGACTCAATTCTGAATGCTTCAAGAAATGAAACTACAAAGAAGAACCCTATCACTGCAAACAACTAATAGGAACAGACCACTAACAATAACAATGCTCAAAACATTAGAAGGTCTTCAATAAGTAAAGGCTCTGGAAAGAAGAAAAAAGGGAGTTCTAACTCCAAAAATAGGTTTAAATGAAGATTTTGTTTTTGGAATTGTCAGTGTATATCCAACTATGACATGTTCTATGTTCTAAAAATAATTGTTAACAGTCACAATCCCATGTTATTTGCAATTTCTGAACCAAAAATTGATTATTCTCCTAAATATTGTCACTTGTCTCAACAAAATTATATATTTACTGGAAAAATCTCAAATACCTACAATGATGAATCTCTATGGATTTTTTCACACTCTTACAAAATGTTAACACCTTTAATGTCTCTGATCAAATCTTTACTTTAAATTTTAATAATGATGGAATACACCTCTTCTTCTATTTTTCTATGAAAAAAATATATACCAAGAAAAGAGAAATATTTGGAATGACCTTTCTTACCTAAGAACTAATATTAATGACCCTTGGTTTATTCTTGGAGACATCAATTCCATTCTCAACTCAAGTGAGAAAATTAGACCTTATCATGCCTCTATTTCCACGAGAGAATTTAAAGCCTCGATTGAAGACAACAATCTCATTGGAATTAATCTCACTGGTATGAAACACACTTGGTATAGAAAACAGTACAACTGAGTGGTTGCTTCCAAATTAGATAGAGCCTTCACGAATGTACATGCTTTAGAAAGAGTTTAAGAGTGCCCTTTTTTCTCTAAATATTGAGAGTGTGGCTAGTCCTGATGGGTTCAAAAATTAATTCTTTATGTTCTACTGGGACATAGTTAGTGATGAGATCCTTAACGCTATGAGGGAGTTCTTTAACCATGCCTCAATGCCCTATGGAATCAACTCTAGTTTTATTGCCCTGATCCCAAAGAAAAAAATGTTTTGGATGTAAAGGATTCCAGACCTATTGCTATTGGGAATACCTTTCCAAAAATCATTAGTAAAATTATTGCAGGTGGGGATATTTTTCAGGTGGCAGAGAGCTGGAACTGGTGGCTGGGGCTATTTTGCAGATGGTAGAGGGCTGGCATGAGTGTTTTGTAGGAGGATGGGGGTGGTGGCTAGTGTGGTGGCTGGTGCGGCTGGATTACAAGTGGATGGGGGCTGGTGCGGGCTCGAATACAGGTGGAAGGGGGATGGAGAAGGGCCAAATCACGGCGTGACTACGGCGTGATCGTGGCGTGACAGCGGCGTGACCGCGGCGTGACCGCGGCATGACCGCGGTGTGACCGCAACATGACTGCAGCGTGACAGCAGCGTGACCGCGGTGTGACCACGGCGTGTTGGCCCAGTCCAATGACATCCGCGGGGTAGTATCTTTCGGCCAGGAGCAAAGGGAGCGAGAGGAGGTGGGGCAACATTCTGGTCATCGCCCCACCGGCGGATACTGTGATTAGCCAGTCTCAACATAGATCACAAGACTAATGGAATACTATCACTGTGAACTGATGTAGGGTGTCGTCCTGGAGTAGGGCCAAATCAAGGCGTGACCGTGGCGTGACCACGGCGCGACCGCGGCGTGACCGCGACACGACCACGACATGACTACTGCGTGACCACAGCGTGACCGCGGCATGTTGGCCCCACTGGCAGAAATTGTGATTAGTCAGTCTCAACATTGATTACAAAACTAATGGAATATTATCACTGTGAACTATCGCGGGGTGTCGTCCTCGAGGAGGTCCAAATCAAAATGTGACCGAGGCATGACCGTGGCGTGAATGTGGCGTGACCGCGGTGTGACCGTAGCATGACTGCAGTGTGTTGGCCCAGTCGAGCAAAATCCACAGGGCAGCATCATCTGGCCAGGAGCGAGAGGAGGTGAGACAACATTCCGGTCATCACCCCACTAGCCGAAATTGTGATTAGTGAGTTTCAAAATAGATACATATCAAACCCCAAGAAAAAATACATAGAAGAAGAAGGTAAATGAGACTTCAAGGTACCGAATAATAGATAATGTGTAGGAATACCTAGAGGAATACCCCATGGGATTAGGAAAATCACAGGTTACATAACATGTAATCTTACATTACTGATACTATAGGACCCCTTGGCTATAGAACTGGGCTTTTGGTTGGATTTAAATATCACATTCCATGTGACATGGTCACACAACATGGGACCCATCATAAAAGTCTAATGTCACTTAAAGAGTGTCTTGGTTCAAACAATTGTTTTAATAAAAAGAGGGAAACCCCCTACAGGGATATAAAAAGGGTCAAGTATGATGTGTGATTTATGACTAACAAAGACATCATGTATAAGGAAAACATCAATGCAATAATGTTAAGAAAGGTATACCATTGTGAGTTTTCGCAGACAGCGCACCTCCGTTGGAGGGGTTTTATTACAAAATCGTGACTTATTTATCAAACGAAACAATTTTCTTAACTAAAACATATTCAAGAAATTCAGTTTAATATAAACATGAAGAATTAATAAGGAAACTAAATGTAATTTAAAACATTCTTGAATTAAAGAGGCCTGGAGAGGGACACTACCTCAACCTCAAGGCGCATTTTATTTTGATGACGAAAAGTCGAATCATCCATTTTTCTTCTTGCATGCATATGCCACTTATCATATATATTAGGACACCTAGCCCCTATGTACATATTTTCATGGACAAATACACACAAGGGGGTCCTTAGATATATATTTATACTTGCATATACCCCTTTACACTTACACATGTATGCATTTTTCATATCCACATATAATCACACCTAGCCCCAATATATATATTCATACTACCATGAGTGAATATATATAAAGGGGGAACATATATATGTATATGCCTACCTATGCATATACCCCTTTACACTTAGTCAACGGCGACTCGAATCCACCTCAACGAAATCCAAAACGCACTAAAAAAATATAAGGATCCCAAAAATCACAAATGCCCTGATTAAAATTGGGCCAAAGAATAAAAATAGAATAAAACTTACCCAAATCATATGTTGAACTCATTGTCATTGATGGTGGTGGATAGAACCTACCTCATCATAAGAAACCACCTATAAGGAAATGGTGAGAAAAAATGAGATATAACGACTTCTTATATATATGTGATCAGTGTGTCAACTGTACATGATAAATGATACATGAATCCATAACCAACAATGAACAAATCATATTTAGATTGATATGTATATCCCAATACTAAATAACATAATCAGTAATAAACCTCTTTATTTTTCAAACATAACCTTCAATTTCCTATTCAAAAATCAAAAATCACCAAATTATTGGAATAAAGTAAACTTCCATCAGCACTTAAATGCGAAAAATAGAGATTAGACATTGTTCTTAACCTAGAAAATTCATTCCTGGAACAAGAGTTTGTTGTTTTTCATTTCAACAACAATACAATAAAACTTTTGTATATTCCTTTCACAATATCATTGTTACAAAAGAACATTCAATAAAAAGGTAGTTTAAAATACTTGTATATTTATGGCTATTATAATCCCCTAGAGTGATAGTATTGGGAAATGAGCAACATGGCCATCCTCTGGTGATAACAGTGGAATGATCCAATTATTTAACTCCTACTTTTTTAAAAATAAAAAATAGTTCTTCTGTTTTCATCAAAATCCCTTGCCATTACAACGACCTATATCTGACACAAAATAAATTCTCTCATAAATACTTGGACAACCAAGGAAGCTCCTTTCATTCACCAAGGTTACATCTGCACTAATAAACCCTTTTAAAACATTTTTATAAAATAATTTCAATATGCTATTAAGAATATAATTACTCACCCAATTTTCAAGGGTGCATCCCACCCCAGAAACGCTTCTCCATTACGTGCACACATGCATGAGACGTTCACCACTAACTGAATTAAATTAAAAAAAAATCAAAACATTCTTGTTAGTGAGATATTTTAATCAAAAAAAATAATTGTCCAAAAATCATATCATAATTCATTATATAAACATTTCTCAACCAAACTTGTCATGTTCAATAACAGCACCTTTTCCATTGCAGTCTCCCCCATTCCTATTTTGTAAAGCTCACACACCATTTCCATCAAAAATATTCTACCAAATTGGCAGTAGTTTTTCATTACCTACATTAAATTCAAAACGACCGACAAGAAATTGGGAAAACATATAACGTACCATTATCATAAAAAACATTGAAAACAAAGTAGAAACACGAACCTGGATGTTTGTTTATACTTCAAACAACAGTATGATTCGATCTTCAACAGGTGCATGAGGTGCTTTCCAGCTTTTTTCATTCCCAGAAAACACAAGAAAATGATATTAAATAGTAAAATAACTAAATGAAATAAAAGAAAAGAAAAGGGAAAGGAATTTTTAGGTTTCAAACCCCAAATATGGGTTGTTGTTAACCTGTCCACAATTGCACCCCTCCACCCTCCCCCTGCCCCCTGCCCCCTGCCCCCCTCCACCCAACCCCTAGCCTGCACAGCCCCCCTGCACCCCCCCTGCACCCTGTACCCTGCCCCCTGCCCCTGCCCCCTACCCCCTGCCCCTGCCCCCCTGCCCTCCTCCACCCTGTCCCCCTCCACCCAGCCCCCTAGCCCCCTAGCCTACACAACCCCCCTACACCCCCACCACCATCCATTCCTAATTGAAAAATAATGTTTTTGTATTATGTAAAAGTGTTTTATGAACCTAATTTTCCTATGATACTAAAAATTTAGATACTTGAATGTATTATTATGTTATTTATCTTAAAAATTATGTAATAGAAATGTAAAAATAGGTTGGTTTTCTATATAATGGCATCCCAATGTCCCTTTACATGATTTTACATGAATATGATAACAAATACCACTATAAGAACAAAACATTATTGAGTAAATATCATTGTATAAATTAAAATTCCAACACCTAAGGAATATGGAACTTTCTCCATGTATTAGCAATCTTCTTCCATTATGAGTTCTTATGCATTGGTCAAGTTTAAGTGGCATGCAAGATTGGTAGTCACTGTTTCTCATCTATTCATGACCAAACTTTTGATGATCCTATTGATATGCTCCTTCTGTGTTATTACTAAATTTACATTCTTATTATATATTTCTATACTTATCCACAACGTGCTGCTGGTTCCCTTCATCATAAGATCATGCTACCGAGGTTTATTTTCCTCAGACGCCTCGTGGTCAACAACGGCACACTCGGCCACAACTCGTTAGATGGGGTGCGCACCCCCAGGTGGCTACCCGAATTGTTTTTCGGGAAGGACAAAAAAAGAGTGAGTGCGGAGCTCGATATTTCCATTGAAAAAACAATGGGAGATAAACAGGGTATTCTGAGTTTTTGTTTTGGAGGAGAGTATTGTTCTCACAGGATGATGATGATATCGAGAGATAAGGTTCTCCAGAAACTCAAGAAGCTTCAAGAAACTCTCATCTCGATCCAACAATGCCAGCTAGACCATGAACTGTTGATGACTTCTGGAATGACATTTCGAGAATTCATCGAAGCTATAGGACGTTGCCGAGAGCTGATGTCGCAGCTCGAGACAAATTTCTGGGAAAAGTTCTTGGACCATCAATTTTCTTCTAGGCCGCAGGTGCAACCCGGAGATCTCCTAGAGCCGCCTCCACTACCTCACTCCTTAGCACTGCCTGCAGTACATCCCGGGATGTCTAGTGATTTAGAGGTGAAGAAGCATGTTGCACTGACACTATCTTATTTGGTGACAATGGTGGATTCAATTACGCCAGATATGATAGTTCAATACTGGGTTGACGAATGAGATGCACCACTCAGGAATTTAGGAATTTTGTGATGGAGGAGGGATTTGGGTTCTAGATCTGTAGAGAAGGACCACATCATATTTACGAGCATGAAGGACGAAGAATATGGGAGATTTCTTGGCACCAAGGGCGTGAAAGATGTTTTTTCAAGGACATCAATAACATAGTCCTCCATTAGCAGTGTTGTGAATCTAGCTGATGTTTGGTACTTCTCAACACATATTCATACGGAGATGAATTTGGAAGATCTCCTGACTCGTTTGCATACAGGACACCTTTCCCCAGTCTTGAGGACAAGATTACTTTTCAAGGTGGTGCGAGTGATAAACACCTGACTATAGGAGAGTGAGGGTAAAAACATCATTATAGTAGAGGAATATTATTTTTTAGAATGTGGTTATTATTTTTCTAGGATGGGACCACGTGAAGGTAGGGGGAGCTATTATAAATAAGTAGCAAGGGGGTGAGAGGAGGCAGGGAGAATTAACCTGGAATCAGCTTCGGCTTGGATCAACTTTCTGGCTGGGGTGATGAGCAATTTCCCTCTCGAAGTGTCCTATTCATTCTTCTTCCACTCCACTCTAGTTATCTGATTCTATTCACAGATATATATACAAGAATTATTCTGCTCTTATCACACTCTTTAACTTTTCCTTCAGTATTTTCTTTCCCTGTTTTAGTATTTTAGGTTTTAAATAATCCCTTAGACGCTTATCTATCTTCCCTGTGGTTCAACCATAGTTACCAATATCCAGTAAGATCATGTGATATAAATTGGATTTGATAGTACAAATGACAAGATATCAATAATCTAGCATCATTTCTAGAGAAGGTTTGGTGCTGAGTGTCTAGGGTAAAAAAACAAATAAAAAAATCGTTGCTGTTTTTGGGCCTTAAATTATTACAACTGCCTTTAGAATTTGTTTCTATCTACTACAGTTGCATTTACATCTGTTTTTTGTGTGAATTTTCTTTTTTAGAATATATTTTACTTTTAATAACATCTTTGAAAATTTTAAAAAATACATAGAATAACTAGTCAGAGTCATAGTCACCAGAGGATCTTGATCACCAATTTCATTAAAGGGTGGCAAGGAGAGGTATAATGATGCATGAGATAGATTTAATGAATTTATTATTCAATGTCCATACCACGGTTTTTCCTTTAGAGTCGTGTTACATTCCTTTTTATTTTATTAAATGATGACGAGAAACACGATTTGAAAAAATTTACTCAATGGCTTCATGCGTATCACAGTGACGAAAAGTTATGGAAATTTTATGTTGATCTAGCTAGAAAAGATAGGAATAACTCCCAACTTTTTAATGATATAATCTCATTTTGGATTCATAGAATGAACAATTTATAGAACTAGCGATTAGTGAAAGACACACATTCTATGAACTTATCAAATCCGAAATCTCTGAATTTGAGGAAAAAACTATGAACTTGAAGTGGATTTGTGAAAAAAATGATCAGATGTCCAACACTTTTAAGATTTTACGAGATATAATATTTCAAGAATCTCAAACTACAATTTAATATTTAAAAAATAAAGAGGAAAAAATTGATCAAAATCTGGAATTTGAAGAGGTTTAGATAACTGATCTTGCTTTGGAAGACAAACCCACCTCCAAAATCTGAAAATGAGGTAGATAATAAAATGTTTGTGGATTTTGTCTTAATGGAAGATTAAATGGAACTCTTCAGTCATTTCTTAATAAAAAAACGTCATATTTTCCACTGATTTTGGAACCAGGTTAGCTGAATTTGTTTTTGGAGATGAGATAAAAGTAGAAAAGGATTTTAAATTCATTTTAAATGCCCATAAATCTTTTCAAACTGAACTTGAAAACCCTCTTCCTGTGTTGTTTTTTCAAAACTCAGACACTTTCACATTTTTTATTGAAAACTAAGAGGTGAAAAATGTTGAAGTTTCAAGAGGGTGTGGAAATCATCAGTTATTGAAAAATTCCAGAACTGGACATCATGCTTTCCAGCATTGTTAAAGGGTACATTCAGGGGTATTTTGCAGTTGTTAAGCAATTTAGTTTTATCCTGAAATAGAATGAAGCATAAATAAATAAATTCTCACCTAAAAATTAATGGACCAAACATATATGGTGGTTTATAGATAAAAAACTTCACCCCCAAGTGACTATGGATAGCTTTTTAGCGGTGTCCAGTTGGGGACTTTAAACCTATCATTGCATGAGAGGAAACTCATAGTTTATTATTATTATTTTTGTTTGTTTCTTTTCTTTTAAGTAGGAATCCCTCCATGTTTTATTGATCTTCTCTCCCTACTCTCCCATTTCTTTCATCAATGAATTGGATTCATTTCTATATCTTCTCACCTTTTAACTTGGATTTATTTTTTTGGACTTTCATTGGATGGATTAAATTTTAATCTTTTTCACCCTTGTTAATGGATAGGCCAAGCAAAGAATTATTCAGGAGCATTTCTAACTTGGCTGTTTTAAAGAAAATAACAAAACACAAAGGGATTATTCTTGATCATTTATACTGAATTTCAAATATTTAAATTAATTCATAATGCCTTGAATATGATTACTTGAATTACCAATAATGTGTGACCATGTAGGAAAATCTATCTATTAAAAAACATGGTTATAAACCCTTCCAGCAGAAGTCTTGGGAATACCTCTAGTCTCTGTCATTGGACCCGTGTGGTATACTCCCTAGCTTCAAGGATGGCCCAATAAAATTGTGTTCTATAGTGAACCTATTAGGAAGAGCATCGATGAGGGTGTATAGCAGTTGGTCGAGACCTGTTGTGGTATAGAAATATATTAATCCAATCCTTAAAAGAAACAAGTGACTGTAGGTTCAAATCCTTCCTTAACTTATCCTTAACAATGGTGAGAACATCCCTATCCAATATCAAATCTCGTGAGGTGTCATCCCAAATATCTTTAACTGGAAGATTTTCTTCATACATCTCCCAAAGAGGAGGTATTCCACCCAATTAATAAAAAATACAAACATCAATTCCTACTTTTCCATGGGATAAAAGGAAGGAATTATTTCTTGGAAACCAATGGATAATTAGCTATTTAAGTTTTGATTGATGATACATGATGAAATGAGAAGTCTATACAGCTTCATAATGTTACATAACAAGTAACTGGTCAGAGAATCATGATCATATCTTCCTAACCTAAAAAGATCATGCACATTCATCGGAGAAGTTATCTCTAGGTCATAAGTCCCACTTAGAGATCCAACCACTTGTAAGAGAATTCAAGGAGGGATGAGTGTGCTCAAATAAATTTGATCAATTGGGTGGTGGGAAATATTTAAACCTTCTAGATATTGAGGGGAGTTAACCAACATGTAGGATAACCCATGGAGGAGTGGTACAAAAAATTGAGTGTCTTTAGAAATCATTGTTTGAATAAAATCAAGGGGATATGATAGTCAGTAAGATGAAATATTATTACCATGTAAAGGAGTGTAAACATCATCCAGTATACCGAATCCATTGAAATTAATTCAGTGTAATAGGGGATATCTCTTGAGGTCATGAGGTATAATCCCTTAAAATACTTGTTGGCAGAGAACACATCATAATGAGGGTTGAAATTTGATTCCCAGTAACCATATTACTATGTATGGTTATGTTGGAAGATTTCTATGAACTGGAATCCATCTATATGAACACAAGAAACACATATATTTTATTATCAATAATTCTTATATCACCATCACTGTCTATGGTTCCCTTATATTTTCAACATCATCACAGCAATATGCTTTCAATTTCTACTCATACTCTACCCATGTCTTCTATAAATACAAGAGGAATGGAGATCTAAATAACCATCACATGAAATTAAAATCATAGTATAACCTTAAAATCATAACATTGATGAAATAGTATCGTATAAAATACATGTGTGGATTGGATGCCAGCAGGAGGGCGCCACGGTGAGAGATGTCTCCGGGGAGGAGAGTGCCGCTATGAGAGAGGTTGTAGGGAGGAGGTCTCAGTGGTGAGAAAGTTCATCGGAGAGGAGGACCAAATCACGACGTGACTGCGGCGTGACTGCGGCGTGACCTCGGCATGACCGCGGTGTGATTGTGCTGTGTTGGCCCGGTCCAGGGACATCCACAGGACAGTATCTTCCGGCCTTGAGCGAAGGGAGCGAGAGGAGGTGGGGAAACATTCCGGTTGTCGCCCCACTGGCATAAATTGTGAATAGACAGTCTCAACATTGATCACAAGACTCATGGAATACTATCACTACAAACCGACATAGGGTGTCATCCTAGAGGAGGGCCAAATCACGGCGTGACTGCGGAGATATCGCGGCATGACCGTGGCTTGACCTCGGCGTGACCGCAGCATGTTGGCCCGGTCTAGCGACATTTGTGGGGAAGCATCATCCACTTAGTTTCAAATAGGATGATATGGATGGCATGAGAGGATGTTTTCTCAAAATATTTAAAGAAATGAATGCTAATTTATGATTACTAGAGGAATGGATGACCCCTGATATACCTAATTTGGTGAGGTTTGGAGATCTAGCAATGTGTAGGAATACATAGAGGAATACCCCATGGGATTAGAAAAATCACAGGTTACATAATATGTAATCTAACATTATTGTTACCATGGGACCTCTGGGCTGAGGAACTGGGCTTTTGGTTGGATTTAAATATCACATGCCATGTGACATGGTCACACAACAATGGACCCATCTTAAAAGTCTAACGGCATTTAAAGAGTGTCTTGGTTCAAAAAACCATTTTAATAAAAAGAGGGAAACCCCCTATAGGGATATAAAAAGGGTTAAGTACGATGTGTTCTTTATGACTAACAACGACATCAATTATAAGGGAAAAATCAATGCAATAATGTTAAGCAAGGTATACCACTGTGAGTTTTCGCAGACAGCGCACCTCTATTGGAGGGGTTTTATTACAAATCCATGACTTATTTATCAAACGAAACAATTATCTTAACTAAAACATATTCAAGAATTGCAATTTAATATAAACATGTAGAATTAAGAGGAAAACTAAATTCAATTTAAAACATTCATGAATTAAATAGGCCAAGAGAGGGACCCTACCTGAACCTCAAGGTGTGTTTTCTTTTGATGACGACAACTCGAATCTTCCTATTTTCTGCTTGCACACATATGCAAATTCACATATATATAAGGACACCTAGCCCCTATGTACATATTTTCATTGCCAAATACACACAAGGAGGTCCTTAGATATATATTTATACTTGCATATACCCCTTTACACTTACACATGTATGCATTTTTCATATCCATATATAAGCACACCTATCCCTAATATAGATATTTATACTTCCATGAGTGAATATATATAAAGGGGGAACTTATATACGTATATTCCTGCCTATGCATACACATGTAAGCCTTCGTCAACGGATACTCGAATCCACCTCAACGAAATCCAAAATGCACTGCAGAAATATAAGGAAGCCAAAAATCAAAAAATCCCTAATTAGAATTGGTCCAAAGAATAAAAACAGAATAAACCTTACCCAAATATTGTACTCATTGTCTTCGATGGTGTTGTATTGAACTGGTCTTATAATAAAAAACCACCTATAAGAAAATAGTGGGAAAATAAATGATATATAACAACTTCATATATATATGTGATCAGTGTGTCAACTATACATGATAAATGATACATGAATCCATAACCAACAATGAAAAAATAATATCCAAATTGATATGTACATCCCAATACTAAATAACATGATCATTAATAAAGACCTTTATTTTTCAAACATCACCTTCAATTTCCTATTCAAAAATAAAAAATCACCAAAATATGAGAATAAATTAAACCGCCATCATCACTTAAAAGTGATAAAGAGGGATTAAACATTGTTCTTAACCTATAAAATCCATTCCTTGAATGTATAAAATACCGAAAACTCTTCATGCCTATATCCATGTTAATTTTCTAGATTGAAACATCATTTTTAGCATGTTCGTCATCTAGAATTCACCTTTATTCTTAGTTTATATAGGTTTACCAATTTTATATTGTAGAGAATTTCCCTTCTTTTATTCTTACTCAATCCGCTTGGATTTTTCAAACCAGTTTTCTAATATGATTAGACAATATTTTGGTGCATTATATTCCTTCTTCTTGATTATATATTCCTTCTTTGTAGAAACTATTCCTTAACATGCGATAATTGGTTCTTTCCTTTTATATTTCAACAATTATTATTGTTATGAAATCTATGTCATAAATTCTTAACAATTTGGACTACTTGGTTTCCCTTCCACACACACATTCAACAGCCTTCAGAGTACCCTTTTTAGTCTCCCTGTCAAACTCCACACTAGAATTGTCAATCAATAGCACAATACAATATCAAATATTGATACATAACCCAACACATTGATCTGAATTACATCTTAGAAATACAAAATCTCTAAATAGAATATTTACCAATATAAACTCCTCATAATTAACTAAACACACTAACTATACCAACCACTTTAGGTAAATCATTAATTTTGGTGTGGTCATGGAACCAAATATGGTTCACCCAACATCCATCTCCAGACACTAAATTCACCCATTTACTGTCTATGTTTATACATTTCACAACCTTGATAATGATCACCATCCCTTGATATTGATTTCACTCAAAAAGGAAAAGTATGAATCTCCCCACTATAGTATTATCAATACCATCATCAATCCTACATACACGTGTCTAGTGCCTCGTATCAAATTATGATCACTGTAGAAGATCCTAGCCTAATAATCTCAACAAAATTTCTTCATTTAAAAACTATCAGATTTCAAACACACATTATATCCAAAAAAATAATATATCAAAAGATATTAAATAGAGAAATCCAAATTATAGAAAAAAATATTAACTTTAGGAATACCTCATTAAGTATGGTACTAAAAGTCACTTCACCTAGGATGGATTATCCCAATAAAATAATATGGAAACCCACATCTCGACACATACATGAAACCTATTTTTCCCATCCCAATATTAAGGGAATTCATGCACACTCTTGATACATGAGAAATAGACCATGGTTCATTTATTTTTCTAATATTGAGCTGAGATATTACTCATTCAATTTACTCGGTCACCCTCATACTGAGGCTCACCAACCAATATTCATTCCTACCCAGTTTCCATCATTCTCCATGCACCTTCCTATGAAATGGATGTATCTACATAGATAGCTCAGTCTTTCTTGAATATCTCCTAGTAGGTGTCCAGATAAAAGGAAGCGACTCATGCCCATAATGAGTACATAAGACCATTTACAAACTAGAATTACTTTATGAATAAATATCATTTGAAGGATGGCATGAAATGAATAAACCTTTCAAATTTAGTGGAATACTCCATTACTGATTCCCATAATGATATAGCTCCATGAATCCCCAAAACAAGCTCTTATTCTGTAAATCTATCATAGCCTCTCATAGAAGAGGGAATGAAACTCGATCACTAAAACCTCCTCATTCATTCTGTTATGATCCATGTATTTATCCATTCTGATTCATCTCCTTTGAATTTAGAAACTTCTAGTTTCACCCATATATCCTCTAGAGTTCCAATCCTTTAAAATAGGAACTAAACTTTCTTCAACCTATTCTAACATCCTACGATCCCATGTCACTATTGAAAATTAGATACTGTTACTCCTAGAACTCATGGATGACTTAGAAAACCATTGATTTTCTTTTTCAAAGGCCTTGGTCAATGGATCAATGTAGTTGTAACATAATAATAGGGAATCAACCACTTGATCATGTTTTCTATGAGAACACAATGTCATCCTAATTAGATGCTTTGTTGATGAATTTTGACTCAACATCATCTCGTAATAACAACATTACTAATCAGAAACCCATCACGCCACAATCTTAAGCATGCATTATTACTACAAAATCATGAAACTACCATTAATCCTTACTTCATAACAAAATATCATTTCCAAAACACCAAACCCTAAGGTTTATAATAATAATCTAAGGGTTACTTTCCTACACACCAAGCATAACAACCAAACCCCACACATTCACCCTTGATAATAAGATGCCCTCCACCCCCTTAACTGATCTAACAAGCAACTTCCTAATAAAAATATAGAATCAAATCACCCAGAAATCACCAAAATTCCTTATATCGAGAGTTTTACATCAAAACATCAAGAAAAACCCCAACAAGAACCACCAACATGAGGGATTACCACCAACCCAAACCCCCATAGACAAATCCAAACCATACCAATACATAGCCATCATACTCCAAACACCACCCTAACACCTGAACTCAATTGCATGAAGGGAGATATGATTCTACCTGCAAATGGTGAGACCGCTGAGCAGAGGTCGTCATGGAGGAGGGCGCTGCTGTGAGAGGGGGCTGCATGGTGAGATCTTCGGGGAGATCGTTGGGAGGAGGATACATCATCAGGGAAGAGGGTTGTGCGGTGATAGGGCTACGAACTGGGGGAGGAGGATGAGGGTTGCGGGGAGGAGGAGACGTCATCGGGGAGGAGGGTTGTGCGGTGATAGGGATGTGAATCGGGGGAGGTGAGGAGGGCTATGGAGAGGAGAATGCGTCATCGGAGAGGAGGGTTGCGTGGTGATAGGGGTTCTAATAGGTGGAGGAGGAGGAGGGCTGTGGATCAGGGGAGGAGGAGGAGCCTGATACAGCTTGGAAAAAAATGACACTCGCGGTTTATTATTGATTTAGCACGGAGATGGAATTTAACCATGGCAATAAAAAAGCTATAGCCACGGACCTATAAAACTGTGGCTATAGGTCCGTGGCAATAGACCAAATTTTTTGTAGTGAACAGTCTAATATATGTGGAAGAGTGCGGGAGAAAAAGTATAAAAATAGATCAATTGATGGATTTTGTTTACCCAGTTCAGTTCATGACAACATATTGTTAGATTTGGATCCTTTCTCTCATCTTGTTATTTTGGGGATAATTGAAATGTGATCCTAGAATGTTTTATAGAATTTTATTATTTTCAAACTAGTGAATGAAGAACTCCTTTATCAATATTAGGTCTAGGTTATGATGGTATGTGATTGATGCCCATGGTTTTTAATGTTTGGGTTCATCGATTTCACCTTGGATGAAACTCATGCGTTTATGGATTTATGATTTATTGTGATTTTGGATCTTTGGAAATTTAGATTGTTGAAGTGTACATGAATGATTTGAGGAATGTATGAATCACACGACAAGTGTCTTTCTATTTTAAATTTTCATGATAATGGATATCATTGGTTATAACTATTAGAAATTATATATCAGTTGGTTCCTTATATTCATCCTTTTTAGAAATATACTCAACTGAATGGAATGTAATTTTCTTTTGATGATAAGCCTTGTGTATATTATATTGAAATGTAATTTGGTGTTATAAATATAATATCTTAATCAAGGGATGTGGGTATACCATTTTGGTTCAGTGTGAAAATTTGGTTCCCTAGTGGTGGTGGTGTATCAATGAGGGAAACAATTCATTACGGGACTTTGAAATGAGAGTTTGTTTTCCAATTTTTTGGTTTCCATAAGAAGTATTTTGGTTAAAAAAGAGGAGAAAATTGGATATAAAGGTAGAGTGTTGGGATTTCACTTGGTTTATTGGTTAGTTGTGATAGAAGGACTATATTATTTCATTACCTTATTTGTTCGGGTTACACTTTTTTTTGGTGAAGTGAGAGTGTAGATATGAGCTCATTGATTTTCAATAATTATGATGTGGGGGTGGTTGTGTAGATATTGTTGGATTGTGTCAACTACCTAATTTTTTTACCAATATTGTCTTGGATTCTCAATATTATTATAATAAACATGTGAGTTGATAATGGTTAGTGGTTTAGGTAGTTTAGCCTTTGTTCATTGGGGTTCATTTCATGATTGAGTGATTATGTTTGTGGGTTTTGATTTCATGTGAATGTGTGACTATTTGGATTGGTTTGAGAACTTCTCAAGTCATAGAGAAAAATTAGTGGTGTAGTCACAGTGGACCTATTGTGGTTAGAACTTGGGGAGTGTTATAATGTAATCATTATGGTAGGTATGGAAAAATTGGATGTTAGAGGAGGTATTCTCTATTTTTAGGGGTACTAACCATAGATAGTGAAATTATCAAAGAGTTGTGGTGGAATGGTAGTTATTTTGTTGTTTTGTAATTATGTGTGTGCAGGTTGGCCTTGTTTAGTCATTTTATTTAGTAGTGGAAAAATAATGAGTGATAGAGTTTGGTTTTTTCTTGTGAGATATTATAGGGATACAACTATAGTAGTTTATTATAGATCATTTTATAACAATATTCATAGTAGATTCTTCTTTTGTGTGTCAAGAATCAGTGTGATAACAGTATGGCTACTTTTTCACTGAGGGTTCTAGAGGGAAATAAATATTATATTGTGAACGGTGTAAAGGACCACAATATTTTGCTTTTGGGATATTGTAGAGAAATTTAATCCTTTTTCTTCATTAGTTGTTTTGATGGTTAAAATTTTAATTTGAACTATGTGATGATCTCATAATAATAATTAAGTTGAGTTTCATGAACCATTGAGGATTCCCCTATGGAAGAGGATTTGTTCGTGGTTGGGTTCTGTTTTATAGTGTATGGCTAAGGTTTTTTGAGATGGGACAATCTGGAGTTTTTAATTTTTTTAGGCGATCCACTATTTTGGTATCCAATTATTGTTGTGGTTTATAGGACCATTGAAGGTTCCTCATGAGTTGTTGACCTCATTAGGGGTAGTGTAAATTTCAATGGGATTTTTTGGTGGGTTCGAGTATTAGATGGTTGTTATTGCCGGCTTATGATAGGGTTGTGAACAACTATTCTTTATCCAATATCAATGTGAGAGGACACCATTGGGATATTATAGAACTAGTAGTTTTCTCTAGGATTCATCATATTCTATCTTCCATTGTTTTACTATTTTTAGGTGGGTTTGGAGAGCTAACATATAATCTAGATCATCTCACACTTACCCTAGAGAATTGCATTAAACTCTGGCATAGTTAGGGCCTGCTAGATCTTGGGGCACTCTTGAGAAATATTATAAATCTCACAATGAATAAGGAAGATGTTTGGGTTAAATAAAGAAATTTTTAACTGAAAATCCATTTATATACTGGCTAATTATATATGAATTGTAGTACTTTTATATATTATAAAATTGTTTCAAATTAAATGATCCATCGACTACTTTGGAACATACAATTGGAATTCTAGTATATTTTATAAGTGTGTGGTTGTTTTTTAAGCCTAGGGAGAGACCATGGGATTAGTATTTCATATCGGATGATATGTTAGATGTATAAACTTCAATGTGTTCTGGTAGACATGCCAGATGTTCTGTCAATCAATAATACTTCCCTATTAAGTCTTTTAGATCTAGTTATTGTATGGTAGATTAATCTCAGTATGATCCTTAAGTCCTGGGTTTTTTCTTGTTTTTAATATATTTTATTTCAATATTTTTAAAAAATGTTTATCATTTATTCTAGTTGACATCATTCAACTAGGATGGGCATGTCATAGGTTCCTGATTGTGCATATAAATTTAGATGATAGAACCACCATTTTAGACAATGCTGGATTGGCTCAATTGAAACACTTTTTTAAATTATATATTTATAATTAAAAGTAATATAATTTTTTTTAATAAAAATTATTGGTGAATTTAATATTTTTATTCATTTCATCATTTATTTTTATTATTAATATAAATGTTTATATTTATTTTTTGTTAGATCATATTGAAAACTAATTTTATATGTTTTTGTTTTACCCTTATGCATTATTTATTAATTAGTATTTACCATTAAGTGAGAATTAGATATTTATTTTTACCAATTTGACTTATATTTTGCCTTTACAAAACATTGCTATTACCCATATATAACTTATTTAAAATGATTCTTAAAATTACACAAGTTTTAAGATAGCATAATGGAAGTCTTGATACATAATTTCTTACCATAAATATTATTCTATATACCCTTATGAAATTACTTTTTACCCTTCACTATGTAGGTTAAACTTCTATCTACCTATATGAAACATAATTTTACCCTTATGGAGGGAATGCTGTATTTGGTTTACCCTTACACATTTTCTAGAATCCCCTTATATAAAAGTTGAAATATTTTTTTTATCATTATGAAAAATACACTTTAACTCTACCAATGTTGTAAATTTACTTTTATGAGCCTTATAAATGTTAAATTTTGCACTTCCTCCACATGTGAAATCTATATCATACCTTTTCCCAAGTAAAAATTACCTTTATATAACCAATATAATATATGAGTAAAACCTATTCTAAATTTTTAATTCTCCTAAAACATTTAATCATTATATGAAACATCCATGTTACCCTTCTATATGGAATGAAAAATATAATTACCTAGGTATTCAGTTATAGTTTCGTACAAACTACTCTTCAGATGATATTATTGGTATTTCATTTACACACATTATTATTATGGTTTTTAAGTTTTATAATGTTTCTATAGGTTCATATTAATTATATAGTACATTTAAACAGTTTTTTAAAAAAAATTAATCATTTCTAAATGTAGATTAATTTTGTTCTTAAATTTTGAATATATTTATAGTATGTAACATAAAATATTTTAATTTAATTATTTTTTGATGGTATTTTTTATTTTTAATGTCCATAAATTTACTATAGTGTTCATAAAACATATTAAAACATTTTTTATTTCTAATTCCATAACATTAATTTTTAATGTTATCATCTTCTAAATAAGTAATTATTTTTGAAATTAATTTTTTTTAATTTTATAGTTTGGATTCATGCAACATTTTTTAATATAATTTACTTAATATTGTTAATATATCTTGAATTCTATAAGGAGTAATTTCAAAATAGTTTAATTTGATCATATGGTTTCAAATTCAAATGATATTATGTATTTCTATCTCCAATTGATAATTATATAACAATATTATTTTGAATTACCTAAAAAACATTTTTTTGTTATTAAGATATTATGATTTAATGGTATCAAGGCATCAATAGTGGAATATGGATGGGTTTGATATAGTGGTTATATAAAATTTTAAAATATAGCATGTTCCAAATTGTTCTATATTTTTAAGAACACTCATGGAATAGAGAATTCATCTTTCAACTTATCTAACGTGAATAGAATAATTGTACATTGATGGAATTCCCATATATCATTGTTAAAATGAATTATAAAGATGTTCATCAGTTGTATAATATACAACATTATTTCTAAAACTCTCTAAGTGTTCTTTAACTGATGTATTTATTTGTTCTGTGTTGTGGTTATTTTTCTTAAATTAAATATTTTCCAAAAAACGGTTATACCACTTATAAAAAGTAGTCCACAGTTGTGCTACCCGATCAAAACCTAGTTTCTTGGTTATCATCACATAACTGAATGGAATGACACATGGGTTAGGATGTTAATTATATAAATTTTAGGGTATTTGTTTCTCTATAAAAATCCTAGTTATTCTAGGGGATTCTCTCGTATAAAAGTATTGTGTTGGGATTTATCATACTATAAATGTATAACTTTATATTTCTCTCATTATAATGTCTCTTCATATCATAGTGGGTTCTATAATTTATTGGTTGGGGTGTGATGATTCAATATAGTAAATTATAGTGATCATCTATAAAATTCCATGACTTTGTCTACTTTTTTTCTTCATACACACTCTAGAAAATCCACAATTATTATTATTTTAATAAATAATTACTTAGTATATTTAAACCAAAAAATTTTAATTTTTTTTAATGACATTGATAATTTTAAAAAGAATATATACCCCGTTTTTCTATTTCAATAAATCATTCCAACCACCCAATTGGTATCATAAGAACACATTACTTTTGATTTCTCATCCCTCTTCTTATTTTTCATGATACCAAAAATTGTTATCCAAGGGAGAACTTCAAATGATAGTTTTTTGTTTTGTTTTGATAATTTTTTCTGAAATTACACATATTATAATCTTTATAAATACAGATTGAATATCTATTTTAGTGATGGTTGGAATAAAACAGAACAATATTAGGAAGAAGTAATTTAATCATGTGTGTGAACCAAAATCATATGAATTAATGGTGTATTCTATTAATAGTTGTAATATGGTAAAATTATCTAATCTTACTATTTTTTATTCAACTAATTTCATTAATTTAATTTTATATGAGATAATTGAGAAAAATAAAAAACATTATCAAATTATTAATATACATTTTTCTATTGATTAATATTACAAGAGTGTTGTTTATAAAAAAATTATCTCTTGAAGTTGAAAGGTTAAAAAATTATTATCATTAAATATTGAATCTTAATTATTATAATGGAACATTTAAGGATTTTTATTCTAATAAAAATGTGTAAAAATGAATAAAATTTAAAATTTTGATATATAATTTTTCTCAAATTGAGGGAAAATGGAAAAAATTTATGGAAGAAAGTGAGATGTTGATAATTTATACTACATATGGTAGTTAAAAAGTTTTTATTGATTTTAAATAAAAAAGACTTGGATAAACTTATGAAAGGAGGAAGTTATTTAAATATGATTATGTTTGTTTCAAAATCCAATCATGATCGTCCTTTTCATTTGAATAAGTGTGATTTTAAAAGGATGATTGGAGATTCCTATGTTGTTTTTTATAAATGTGGTTTGTTTTAACATTACTCTAACAATTGTGGTGCAAGGTCTATAGAGTAATTTGGGAACAAAATAATATTTTTTGTTTTTCCATATATGAGATCCAATATTTAAGAAATTCATAATGCTTGGGTGCTTAAAGGTACTGTTTAAAATCATACTGGTCAATAACTGGCCTGGATTCCTATTATTTTTATATTTCATTTTGGACATCAGGAATATTCATATTGTTTTATTAGGTGGATTGTTTGAATGTACACGAAAATTTACTCTGTTCTATCCTACAATCATGTATTCTATTACTTATTTTATAGTTTTCAAACATGTTGTAACTATTGATACTTTTCTAAAAAAACATTGCACATCTTTTAAAATTTTCTTCAAAATCATATTATATATTTTCATGGAACTTTCCATAAATTTTTAAACAATTAATTTATATGGATTTATCTACATTATTATATTAATTTCATTTAATGGGAGTTTAAATTTTTTATGCAAATATATTTTTTTGGGAGAAATTTTTTTCAAAAAATTTCCCTTAATTGTTTCAAAAATATGGAGAAATTGATTTTTCAAAATTTTTAATTTTTTTATCAAATTACAAAAAGTGGAATAAATATATAAATTTATAGTTTTTTTTTGTAATTATCTAAATGGGAGAGATTTTTGGAGTTTCTCCATTGGACCACTTTATTAATTTATTACATTGATAATTATAAATATTATTATTTTTATTTAATAAAATAATGTTATTGAATATTATTTTTTAATAATTATTTCTCCATTTATTATTATTATTCATATTATTCAGAATATTTATTTTTTGGATAAATAGTGAAATAACAATTAATTATCTATATTGATTTTTTCCCTTGAAACATGCTACCTTAATTAATTGTTACCTTTATATGAGAACTAGAATTATGTTTTTACCCTAATGTGACTTCTATTTTACCATTTCACAACCACATTATTGCCCTTGTGTAGTCTTTTTAAAATTATTCTTACCCCAAAAAGGTGTTATTCGACTTGTTTACATGTCTGGAATGATATTGTTTACCCTTATATGGCATTATGTGTATCCGTATGCAATTCCCAATTACCCTTACGTATGTATTTTAAACATGCATAAACCTTCATGAAACTCAATTACCCCCTTACATCATGCATGATTTATTTTGTTTACCTATATGAATATTCTATCATACCCTTACATCATTAGTTGAAATATTCTATTACCCATACACAACATTTAATTTAACTTTATAAAACTATTAATTTTACCTTTATATAGCTTATGCATATTATATTTTACCCATAGACCATATGTGAATACTATATCTTACCTTTACCCAAGTACATTTCACATGTACATAACCTATATGATTTATTAATTTCCCTATCATATGACATGTACTTATACTATTACCTTTCATTAGTATGTAAAAAATACATGTTTACCTTACTCATGTATGAAATATACCCTTACATAGGTATATAGTTCTCATTTTCCCTAAATTATTCTATTACATGATATTCATGGTATTTATCATTTCATGCATGTTATTTTAAACTGTTTTATTTTTTATAATGATTATTTAAATTCATATTAATTATATAGAGCCCATGTGTAGTATACATATATAATTTGAAATATATTTATATATAGAATAATTTTTTTCTTCATTCTAATAAATACTTCCATTATCAAACTAACATGTTTAGATTTATTATTTTAATATGATTCATTTATTCAAAGTATCTAAATTCATTTTAGAAATATTCAAACATATTCAAACTTTTTTGATAGGTTTTAATGTATTATATTTAATGTTTTATATTTTTATTTGATAAATGTGGAATGATATTTGAAATTCATTTTTTTAAAGATTGAGTATGTTCATGATTGTTAGATGTCTTTGAAAATTTCTCATGGCAGTTTATTTATTTCACTAACAAGTAATTTCAAATGATTTGAATTTTTCAAATGGTTTCAAATTCTTATGATAATTTTATAATTATATCACTCATGGTTAATTATTGAAGATAATTTTTTTATTTACTAATATACATATTAGCTTCGTTAAGTTATTCATATTTATTGGGATTGAAGCATGTATAGAGAAATGTCGAGGGTTATGATAGTGTAGCAATATAAAATTATAATAGAGAAACTGTTAAAAACTATTCCTTCTTTTGAAGAACTCTCAAGGAATAGATAATTCATATTTGACATCCTTATCCTCTAATAGAATAAATATACATTTCTATAGTTCCCATACATTATCCCTCATATCCATTTGAATGCCTTTCATCAAATGTTTCATCTAAAACATTCATTCTGAATTTCTCTAGTGGTTTTATAAGTGTTTTATTTTTTTCTGGGAAAGGTATATTTTTCTATAATTAAATGTTTCAATTAATAAGATACATGTTATATAAAATAGTCCTCATTTTTTATACCTTATCAAAAATCGATTTATTAGTTATTTTGACCTGAAAAAATTAGATTACTTAGGTTAGAGATAATTCTTTTAGTAAATAATGTGATTTTCATAATCCCTCAAAATGTTAGTTCAGTTTAGGGACACCCCCATTTCATATTCTTGGGTCTGAATTATTCCCATTAATAAATTTTGGTATTATATTTATACCATGTAAATGACTCTCTTATATCTAATAGGGTTATATAATCCATTAGTTAGGGTATGAAGAGTGGAATAAGTCTATTAAAATAAAAAATTATAAAATTTCATTTGTTTATCTCTTTATTTTTCTTCATTCACGATTCACAAAATTCATCATTATAAATCATTTTAGAAAGAATTTTTTAATATTTTTAAACCACCAAATTCTATAGTATTTTTAATGACATTAAAAATTTTATGAAGAATATAATTTACCCCCACATTTCTATTTACGATAATATTTTTCACCACGAAGATGGCCTACTGGGATTTATTTTTCTCCCCATTTGTGGGAACATTAGTGGGCATGTAGACTTTTCTATCCATTTTTAGTAGACATTGAATACATACTAGATCCATAAGAGGCACAAAATATCATAATAAAGTATGAAAAATCATGTAGATTCTGATTCTCAGGATGGAGAAGATTGATAGTTGATGAAGTCCATGTTTGAGGAAGGTCATGGTGTTGAATATATGACCTTTTTTATAATTACATTATTTTATTTATTCTACATATGTTTTCGGCCAAGCGGACAATCATTTTTTTATATCATGACTATGATTCTATATGTTGATTTCTATTTTACTATAGAATGTTTCAATGTATATTAATATTATCTCAGACTCTAATTTTCATGGATGATTATGTATCGGATTTATTTCAAATATTTTTATTGTCGCTTTGTAGAAATTACTTCCCTAATATATCTCATTAGACCCTCTATTCTAGTCTTCATCGTCTAGTATATTATGAAGAACAATTTAGTCAATGTAATGAGATGGATTGAATAAATAAATAAGCTAACCCATGATTGTTAGTCACATCAAATCATTTGAAGTGGATAATCATTATTATCATTCATTAGATCTTACCATTATATCATTTCATGAAGTTATTTAACAGTTATATTATTGGTAATGAAGATGAAATCATATGGCTATTCATTTATGTTTACTTAAATCACTCACTTCATTGAATAAGGTACTAATTTATTTGATTTTAGGAAAAATAAAAATATTGAGTGGGTGATATCTCTCATCTGGTGTTGTATTGTTGGATTTTTTTTATCATTTTAGAGAATTCAAAATAACCTAGAGTTATTGTACGAACAAAATAACCAAATTATTTCATTTTTCATAGTTTATAACTAAACACCTCACTAATTTTTTTTTGAGTTATTAAGGTTCTTAATTTTATGGTTCAACATTCTTATGGTGTTAGAAATTATGAATTCGAGATGATATGGTTAATTAATCCAGAAAAAAATAAACTTAAGAGGTAAAACATGAGAAATGTATGGTAATTTTTGTACTGATTGAAGAGGCATAAGACTGATTATATTACTAGTTTATTAGAATCATACTAAAATTTTTTGAGGTGGACACTCTGATTTGGGAAAATAAAAAATAAAATTGATATAAATTATAGGATAAGGATATGTATTAATTGGTTGTATAAAAGAAATAATCTACTTAATTTACAAGGAAACATAGAATAAGGATGTTGTACAGATTTTTCCCAAAGGCTACCTAAGAAAAATAGATGTGGTAGATTTATATATCTCTTTTTTATTTTTATTTTCTAATTTTCTTCTATCACTATGGAATACATCAAATTATAAAAAATAAAATAAAAATTATAATAGAAAAACATCTCTTGTTTAATGAGGTTTGTAATGAGATGTTGATTTTAAGATATTTATGGAAAGTGAGTTTTCATGTGTCAATTTTATCAATCATTACATATTTTCTCAATGATGTACTTCTATTCACAGATATAGAACTAATAGGTGTTGGATATATTTACATTCTTTCTATCATATGGAAAAAATTCAACTATGGTAGCACATGAAAAGATGGACCTCAAATTAGTATGTGGGATAACATATCATAATTTAATTGACAATAAAAATTTACTACAGAATATTTTTCACTAAATATCTCATTACTATTTTTATTATGTTTCATGGAAGATATTATTTATTTATTTTATTACATTTTTAATGAATATCAAAAAATATTTCTAGAAATGTTTGTGAATGTTTGGATAAATGATAAATTTTAGCACTTGATTAGAAAACATATAAAATAGCTTATTTCAACTAAAATATTCATATAATTTATTCAATTATTTTTATTTTTTTACTCACTAACTTTAGTGTGGTTAAACTATGGTGTTCCTACTAATTCATTGTTTTCTCTATCACATTCCATTAATGTCATATAAAATTATTTATTGTTAATCATGGTTTATTTTTATCATTAATTCCATATAATATTTTCATGAAATGTAGTACCTATAAAATTTTTATAAAACCTACACATATTTCAACCCACTTTTCTATAGGATAGTAAATTTTAAAAAATTCTCTTGATATACCCCTACTTTGATAGTTTGATCCTTCACAATATACAACTATAGGTTAATAATTAATTTTGATGCTTTCTTTGTGGTCTTAAAATATACTTAATCACTATCTTCAAACCATAAATAGTGAATCTTTATTGTTTTTTCTTAATCCATTGAATTTTTTCATGTATTATGTCATATATGTCTTCCTCATAGTAGTATGGTAATGTTTTACATTTTCTTGTCAAACTATGATAAATAAAATAACCATTTTTGAAACTATGATGTTGTGTAAAACTATACTATGTTCTTGTCATTATAGTTGTCAATTGTTTAGTCTTATATCTTACGTGGTCAAATTACATTTCATTATAAACTTCTTCATAGTAAATTTTTCTCAAAAGAAACCATAACCTCTTTTTTTCATCACCAATACATGCTAATTCAAATTCTTAATTATTACACCTTTAAATCATTAAAAAACTTATGTACCTTATTATTTATTTTCTAGTATCACCAATGTATTCTAATTACAGTAATGATTTCACTAGATAAACTTATACTCATCTTCATAAATCATCCAATTTATAATAAAATTAGATAAAAAAACATCAAGGTAATAACATGGACATCCCCTTAGGATTAACTACAAGAAAAAATCACACCTAACACACAAACACAATCACATATGGGATAAACATAATCATACCATTAAAATTTACATCAAAATATAATCTTTGATCATGAAACTAGATATTAAGTAATATTTTTCTCTTTTGGTCATTCTAATAATATTTAGAGAAAAATAATTAGACTAAATGATTTTATTATAGAATATAGATATAGATTTTACTATATGATAAGAAAATGTAGTTTCTTATTCAATGTAAAATATATTTTGATCCTCGTATACTAATTACAATTTTAATATGGAATAAGATCCACCTAAATGAGAAAAAGGGATTCTTATATTGGATAGACTAAGAGTTTCATAAACTAAAGTATTTATTTTCATATGAAAACCTCTAGGATTTTTTTCAAATGTTTTGGGGTACTGGATAAAATATATTGCAAACACCAACTTAGGAATTATGTGTGTTGTTATAAATAATGTTTTAATGATGAAGCTAATTTAAATCAATAGAAATAAATCCATTGTTGATGGGGTCTATAGAAGGATAATGATCTTATAATTTATTCTAATATTTTACTTTGGTAAGGGGGGAATTGAGTTAGGTTTTTTGTTAAATTTTTTTGGATGTATTACACATTATAGTTAAGGTATGATTCAAATGGGAATTATTTTTCATATGAGGTTCTTGTTTTATTAGGTGGAAACTTCTTATATTTTTTATCATCATTGATGAAGGATAGAGATGAAGATTTGAAATAGAGCCATGTTGTTTATTATATGGAATTAAATATGTACTTTATATAACACTTGATAATTGAATACAATAATGAAACTTATCTCATGATTATTGGTTTTGGGTGGGAGGATACTATTAAGAATATTTTGCAATGGTTTCTATTAAGGTTTTATTAGTGTGAGTGGTATTTTAGATGTTATGATCTATTCTTGAATACCTTAATTATGTTATTAATAAAGTTTCTTCTTAATTAAAAAAATAATATTCCATTATATATATATATATATATGCCAGTATATCATGTAATCATAATCGTAGTTTCAATACAATAGTCTAATCCCTTCATAATTTCTTTTATTATAAAATATTTTTTCTTAATTTTTGTGAGGGATATTAATAACTTAGTGTTCAAGAATTCCTTAAGAAAATGAAAACTCTATTGAAGATGAAAATAATTTTTCCTTTCCCCAAAATAAATCAACGAAATAAAAATATCTAATATCATCTTTTACTAAAATTGATATATTAAAAACAATATCAACATTATAATTGAATATATTTCTAGACCATCAATAACAAGAACCCAAAGATGGTTTTTTTCTACATGATCCATCAAGTTCATTCCCTATTATCTCATTATGATCTAATTCAATTTCTATAATCAATATAACCATTCCAACATTTAAATCATGGTTAATTATAGTGATAAAAAATTAATATGTTATTATTAAATCCAACTCATCATGAATGAATAGTTATATTTTCCATAAAAAAATCACCCATCTCAAGATATAACAAATCAATATTGAAAGTATATTTAGAAAAAATCAATAATATAATTTATTGATTTTATTAATAATAATTTTCATGAGTTTAATGGGAAAATAAATCCCACCCTCAAAGTTTCTGGAAATATAGTCAATCTATAGTCATTATTAATCGATAAATTCTTTGTAAAACAAGATTAAGAAAATTAAAGAATATATATTAACATTGAAAACTCAATTATCTTTTCATAAAAATACAAACAATGAATCTCAAAAGAAATAATTTTCTATTTATATACCCATCCCCCCACCCATTGATAAGATAATCAAAATAAACAAATAAGGATGGATATATTTTAATCCTCACACTATTCTTCACATTAATGGGTTTAAAATTTGATCCCCTTTTTGAAATTACTTATCCACCATTATGTGATACATTTATCTTTTCTCCCTATTTAATGCTTTGTCTTTGAGAAATAATCATTGTTGAGCTTCTCCACCTATGAAACTAAAAATAATATTGGTAAAATTTAATAAATATAAAATGGAATTTTTACACTATATTAATGAATAATACATCTCATGAAATCCATTAATCAATATTTCATATTAAAATATAAAAATTAAATATAAAATTATAATAGTGAATACATGATAATAGTTTTATCAAAGAACTACTCTAGGTTTGAGAGAGTAACCTCACTATTGGAAATATGAGTAATAAATATATAATATAATTTACTCCATAGAATATTCATAGAATAAAATTATTATTATCATTGAAGTAATAATACCCATTGTCAAATAATGGGATTAAAAATGGTAGAATATATAACTAAAAAAATCATTGCATGGGATGTTTAAGAAAAAGTAAAAAAATAATTCATAAATTAATTAAATAAGTATTCTTTAATTTTTATAAAAACATCACTAATCCTTTTAAAAAAATCAATTATATATAGCGGAATATGATTTGATAACTCATATATGGAGCATTCAGAGGTGTATTTATCCTAATTGAAATTCCATAGGCTTAATTATATCATTATATTAACTATTAAACCTTTTATTCTCTACTTTCTATATAAACTTTATCTCAAGGCCCATTGTGGATTTGATTGGAAAATAAATATATTTGGGGCTCACTCTAATCATCCAATCTCATAATTTATTATATTCATACGATTTATATTTTTTAGTGGTTCTAATTGTTATATTAATATATAGAGAGAGTGATTATTTTTGGATTTTTAAGAACAACTTCCATGTGTAACACATTCTAAATTGTTATTAAGAGTTGATTAATCATGATGAAATGAAACAATATTTTTTTTAAGTGATTAAAATATTTAACATCTTATGATATTCCTAGTTATTAGAAATATCTTCTTATTATATACTGACCACATCAATAGGAACAACCTCATACCTATATTTATTTTGGGAGTTAGTGCTAAAAATCACCATCAACTACACTACTTCCATAATGAAAATTTTATATGAATTTTTTCTAGACTATTTACACTTAACACTTATATCCTTAACAATTACAATAATATAATTAATATTTTATTCCCAGTTAGATAATAATTATATTAAATTTTCCTTATTCTATTTCACTACAATTTTGAACTAGTTTTTTCATACGTTATAGGTAAATAATCCAAAAAACATAAACTACCCTAGATACATTGAACCCTCAATATAAAATGTTCTCTAATGAGATTTCAAGATATATTGTCCTCTATTTTTATTCTTCATAGTTTTAATATTCTTCTTCTCTAAATAAGTATTTATTGGATTCTATTTATCATTGATGATCCTCCCCCAATTTATTTTATTTTCTTCTTAGGTAAGGTATTTTTCCATCCTTTGGTAATTTTTTATTTTTATTTAAATCATGGTTCTTCTAATACAAAACATCTTAATTGTATTAATATTGGATTCTCTCCCACTCTATTCAACCCAAATTTAGTTGTGGATATTATTCATCAATATGTTTTTCTAGTTTGAAATACATTTCCTCTCATAACTTTTTTGGATTCCTTTTAAATCCCAAATAATTCTCAATAAAATATCTTATAGAAGTACTTTTCATCATCCCCATTTTAAAGATCCCCAAATATTTATTTTCTAGAAGAAATTGAAACATTTATTTTTATTATATTGAATTATCAATATGTTTTTATTTTAATTTAAAGATATTAAAATTCGTGAGCATCGAAAATAATAATATTAGTTAACATCAATATATAATGACTTAGAGTGGTCAAAATATGGAAATTTTCATCAACTATAGATTAAAATTATCTTCAACTTCTAATATTAAAAAAATAATCCTTCAAATAAGAATTTATGAATCATTATATCAAATAAAAAATAATCCAAATCATATTCATCTTGTAAAACATATCTATAAAAAACAATAGTTCCCACACTTAATATAATGCTTCTTATTTTGAATTAAAATTATTTTCTACTATGTTTAATTATCATACTCAATTTTCATGGTATTTTATAACTTATAACATGAGATATTCATAGTCTTTGTCAATTTCTTCTGAACCTTTATTTTATAATTCTTTTAATTTTATAGGGTATTTCTACTCATAACCTATAAAATTTTAATATAAACATATTCTATGAAATTTTTAGATAGACAATCATAATTTCAAATTCATTTTGATTATAATAGTGTAATTGTTTTAATATTAATTATATAAATCATGAAATCATAAGATAACTTCATCAAAAAATATATTAATGATATGAAACTTGAGATAAATCCACTTGAAATACTCAACCCCACATGATGAAATTAATCAAAAAGACTAATGTATTTTTAAATTCTTTTTATATAAATGAATTTTTCAATTATATAATTAATAATTCAACGGAATATGTCTTAAACAAAATTATGATATCACTTTATTTCAAAAATATAATGATTTATATAATAATTTATTGAAATTTAATTCTATACTTATCAATTATTCCAATTTTAGGTATTAGAGAATTTAAAAAGGAATAATGTTGAGGATCCACTTGGGCTGAAAAGATTTGAAAATAATTGTAATATCATGTGTAGAGATGAAATAACTATTGAGATCATTGATATGGGAAGTTAATTAGTGATCATTTATTTCTAAAAGTTTTTCCCTTTTTTAAATTCCTTACCCATATTCTTGGTATCTGAAGGTGGGAAGAAATTTGTTGAGTTTTAGTAATGATTTTAATGAAAGATATAGAATGTAATAAATTAAATCAAAAAGACACAAAAAAAATATATGTTTTAAACCCTCTTATTATATAGTATCGACATACTTTGTATTCAACTATTTTGATATTCCATCCCACATATTCATTTTATTATCAATAATGAACAAGTTTGTTAGAGAATAAAGATAATCTTGGACTCCTACAAGTATGTAATATCAATAAAAAGTAATATGATAAATATTAAAACCTCACTATAATGTGTGATATTCTTACACTTTCCTATAGTGACTCTGATTTAATGGTTATTTTTTTGTTATTATTCATTCAATTATGAATTATTTTGGTGGATATCTCTCATTAGATCTTTTAAATATTTATTATAACTCATTGTTTTATACCATAGGTGAAAAATAATCAATTTATTTTGTAGAATCATATCATAATTTATATATCAAAGTTCAATATAAATATATAGAACTTGGAATTTATCACTCACTATTTTATACCATAGGAAAAAATAGTCTGCTCCATTTCCTTCCACTACGAATCTCTCTATTACATTCCCTTATGTGCCCTTATCTCTACGATTCTTGACTCCAACATAATAAATATTCCTCTATATTTTTCCTAATAAATATTTAGTCTCTAAAAAATAATCCTCTAAATAAACATCCACTATATCCAATTAGATTTATATCTACCTCCACTTCGGCCTTAGAATCCTCCCACACCTCCACCTCTCCTTCTATTGTATTTACTCTCATAATTTTCATCTATATTTACAATTCCCACTACATTGGTTTCTATTTATATTTTAATCCATCCATATATACCCACATTGATTAGACATTCTCTTGAAAAACTCAAAATTTTTATTCTCCATCAAATCATACCCATGAAACCCTATGTGATTCCCTTCATCTTACTTCCTTGAAGATCCTTCTTCTTATGCATATGAGCTTTATTTATTATATTTAATATTATGATTTGTTATTTCTATATATCATATCCTAAAAAACCAACATATTCTTTTTCAATTATATTTTGATTTCAATTAATCCATCTCTACTCCCACCAATCTTGCTTCTCTAAAAAATTCTCCGAATTCATTCTCCTTCAAATCATAAACATTAAAACACATGAATTATATTCTTTTAGATTCCATAAGTGAAATTCTTCTCAATATATGATAGGTCTTTTACTAAGTCAATATTTTTAAGATGACATAACTTTATAGAATATTCATTCATTATATTCTTAATATTGGACTCTTCCCTATATTTAATTTCGGAATCACAATACCATAACAAATGTTATATTTTTTTTATTCATGTTGTTCTACCAATATATTTCCTCATAGAATCTAAGAATAAGTCTCTTTAGTAAGCTATGAATTGACCCATATTTGTTAGGATTGTGATTATTTACATCTTAAATGTATTATAATTTTCAAAAAGGGATATTAATAGGAATAAGATGTGGTGGAAGGTCATTATTATACCTCATGCTGAAAATATTTTATAAAAAAACAATAGAAAACTTAATGAGCAGTGCTACTTGATTTCAATTGAAATTATTTATTGTTCTCATTAAAAAAAATTATGAATATTTATTGACATCATTCTTCTTTATAATTATTCTCATTTCACCAAAAATATTTCTTGTGGTGTTAGAATATTGGTCAATGTTATTTAATATATGCACTATTTATCCCATGATAAAATAATTAAAGTATTTAATTCTAAATTATTGACTATTTATTCACCTTGATGGTTTTTTATACCGGATATGGATGTGTCCTTAGCTAATTTAGTTTGGGTTGTGAATATTTAATTTATAGAGGATTTAATTAATTATTATAGATTATTTATTACAAGAGGTGGAGATATTTTTTATGGGGGATAACTTAGATGGTTTCTCGAGTACCATGGAGATTCAATTCATTTAATATTTCTACTTTATAATTTACATTAGAGGCACTCTGATGGATTTTAGTTTATAAATTACTATATTGATAATATTTTTCTAATTATGATAAAATATTTATTTGTTTTTGAAGTTGGATTCTCATGAATGATTGTCAACTGTTTGAACCATGTTTCATTAATGAATAGTTACTTTGGATCCATGGATTATTTTCCTCCCTGGCCCCTCATTTAATTTTATTTATGTTTCTTCATTTTTTGGTCTTGAAACTATACTACTCACTTATTCTATATTTTAGTATGTTATTGATCCATTGATCCTCTAGTTTATTTTTTTTTATTCTATAAATTTTACACATTTCATGGGATTTAATCATTTAGCTAAACTTTTGGTTCTGTATACTTTCCAATCCTCAAAATTTACAAATTTAATATTTATTTTATTAATTCATATCTACAATGGTTTTGGTTATATATTTTATTGATTTTGATTCATATTTTTAGTTGGATTCTAATATATTCAGATATTTCTATATTTATAATCTTATTATTGGGGATTTCACCATAGGTCAAGTTGTTAAGGTTATGTAGCAGGAATAAATTTATACAATAAGAAATTCCTTATATTTTTTTGAATACTTCATATTTTTCCAGACTATTCAAACCATAATCATTAAACCTTATGTATTTTATTATTATTTAAATAACATGGTTGTTTTTATTCATAATGATGTGTTTATTTTTTCTTCTAAATTAACAAAATTGTACTCATGTATAAGATACCCTAAATTAGTGATGTCTGAAAAAAATAGCTATGATCCAGTCAGATTCTCTTCTTCTTTAAACATGTGTGGTGCAATTCAAGTCACTAAAATGAATTTTATTACATGTATATAATACGTAGTTATTAATTATAACAGGTTCTGTTTGATTTTTCATATTTAATTTCCAATTTCTCTTAAATTCCAATATAACGGCCTTAGAATTTTTACAATATATAGTAGTTTATTTATTAGTCAATTTATTCCTTCAAATTTTTCTATTCTAATAAAAACATAAACATAATAAGATTCATTAATAAATTGTCATAGTCAGTTTACCCAATGGTATGAAAAAAAAATTATTAAAATATTTATATTTTTTTCACATCTCCGTAATTTTTTATTTCAATATAATTATTTAGTTCTTATGTTCATATTAACTAAAACTTATATTATACATTATTCCCAAAAACAGTCTTCTTATTTTTCCATTTCAAATATATAGTTATTTTTTATTACTGTTATATCATATATACTATTAAATGTTCCTCCGACAACATATAGATCATCCATAGAATTCCTCTTCCTATACGTCTACATCTCTAATACCAATTATATTCCTATTATTTCCTCAAAAAATACCATTTCCCAAATATATTTCCTCTATAAAGACGGATTCCATTGTGCACCTCCTTCTACCATCCATTTCCATAGATTTCACATGTCTTTCAAAGGGAATGTGTCTAAGGGGATTAGGCTACCAATAAATCGCCACATGTGCATCATTGAAACCCCATATTATATTTAATATAACCTTCCATCAAAATCCATAAACACAAAAAATATCTCAAAAATATTTTGAAGATAGCCTCTCACCACTGTATATCTCCTCTACCTCTACCATCACCTCCAAATCTACCTCCACATAATGTCTCAATCTCTACCATCACCAATTTTTCCATCTATATCTTTGACCAACATAATATTATACATGTTAATTTCAAATCCTAATTTATTAAACTTAATCATTTCCTAACATTTTTATTTCTCGAAAGACCTTATTTATCTCCAATCGTTTCTCTATGTATCTCAAGGAAGTATTTTATCTATCCTATATCAACATTAAAATTTTAAATTCAAAACCTAAATCTGTATGTAAATTAATATTCTATATTAGTTATTATGTTTTCATCATTGTAAATTCACAAAAACCAATCAAATTTATCCCATAAATCTTCTTAAATCAAGTAGTTTTCAATATATCAAAATTTATCTTTTTATAGAAGTTTTCTATCAAATCATTATATCATGATCATCCTGTAGTGTATTTCTCAAAAGTAGAACACCTCTGGTAATATTTTAATTTCTTTTTTTAGTTTCACTATGGTATAAATTTTTTATTTATTTTCTCTAAATTTTATATCATTGGTCACTTTTCTTTTAATTTCATACAATTATCTGTATTTAAGTTTATTTTTCATGAATTTAATTTCATATTCCCCCTTTTATTTTATTTAAAATAAACTTTTTTTACTTCACATATCAAAATAAGGAGGATTTAACCTATTCAAATTTCAGGATTTCCACTAAAAATTTGGATGTAGAATTCAAATAGGTAAATGATTAATATTTTACTTTCATATATATTATTACAATTGTATTTTCACATTTTGTTCACTTGGATGTATATACTGATTTTTATTTCTCTATTTCTATAATGACTTGAGTTTTTCGAATAAAAATAAATCCAAAGGAGCTTTATCTTTTGTGTTTACTAGATGGGATGTTTTTTGAAACAAACCTTTGGAGCATAATTACGAAAGTTTGAACACCTCTAAGTGATGTTTTTAGACTTGGGTAGAGGTACAAAGGTTCCCCTGGGTTTCTCATCATCTTTCAGTAGTTCCATGTCTTGAGAAGCTGTGGTTTGGGTAGCCTTCACAAGGTGCATGATTTTTCTGAAACTATGTTCCCCCCAGTAGTAACCATTAGGCCTATTTGATGGGACCAGAAACACCCCACATGAGTAGTGCATGGTTTACCAAAACCATAATACTAGACCACATGATTAGTTTCAAATATGTTGTCCCTATAAATAGTACATCACACAGTTGGCACGAGATTTAGCTAATCGTGTGACTCAAACCATAAATAATTAGTTTCTTTTAAAATAAATAAATAAATTATAATAAATTAAAAATAAAAAAATCATGATAATAATAAAAAAAATATAATACCCCCCCCCCTCATACTCACATAAAGACCCCTCATCCGAACTCCCATAGCATGACCTCCGTCAATTCGACCTCCTCTGTTCACAAGTATTTCACTAGATTTCATCTAGTTTTTCATTCGATATGTCAAGGTAAACCTTTATCCTCTCTTATCTTATTCTTTTGCAATGCCTTCCCTCTCCCACTTTCTCGTTCATTTCAGTCAAACCCTATGGTTGGGATTGATCAATTTTTGGTGTTTTAATCCCTTTTATGGTGTATATTGGTGCTCTTGTGTTGTCCTTGATCTAATTTCATCATCTTTTACCATAGGATAAGGTATTTGGATCATTTTAGTCTTCCCTTCATCAATTTTGGGTTGGTTTTACTTTATTCTCTTATATTGATCAATATCAATTCAAGGCATTCACAGTTTCTGAGTTTCTGGTAATTTTTCATTAAGTGTGTTGGACCATTCCATGGTGGTTTTGGGTTATCTTTTTCAATAGAGACTCACATTGGTGTAAATAGGTAATAATTAACATGTATAAATTCCCAAATTGAATATATTAACCCATTTCAAGATGAATATATATAATGGTACAAGGGGTTCTTATATGGGTATTTAAAAATGTATACCTGTGTGAGTAAAAATGGGTATATGCATGTATAATAATACTTATATGGATCCCCTTCTACATATTTGTCCATAAAAATATTTACATAAGGGATATGTGTCCTTGTGTATAAGTGAAGGTACATATGTGTGTAAGTGGAAAGTGGAAGGTTTGATTTTCTATTGTTAATGTAACTGAGTGTTGAAGTGTTCATCTTAGAATTCTTCTTCTTTAGGTAAGATTCTTTTTCATTTCCCTTTAAATGTAATAATGTATTAATAGCTCAATTATTACACATTCCTTGGATTTTAAATATTGTTGTATAATTTTTACAATAAATTCTTCTTTAATGTGAATTGAGTATGATTCATAAATGAAATTTTTTACATGATAAATGATTAATTTGAATAAAAATGTTAGTTTTTAATAATAAAACCCCTCGAAGTAGGTGCACTATCTTCTAAAATAAAAAGAATTTACTTGTGATATAAACCATGCTAATATTGTTACATTGGTTTTCTATTATGATTTGATGAATTTGTAATGGATATTTTTGTGGAATATTTAGAACATGGCATATAGAGATGTCCCTAAATGAGTTTCCACTTAATGGTCAAATTTTTATTACCTAGAATAACTAATTAGATTCTTGTATATACTTTAAATGTAATTTCCCTAGAGAAATGGGTAATAAATAGAACCCAATACACTTATTTGTTGATTGATCTACTTAGGGTCAGAATTTCCTAAGTAGGTATTTCCCTTATTTGATTGGGTAACCTTTTAAATATCCCCATTTACATTATGATATTTTCAGAATTATTTATATATGTGTATTTGGGATTGATAAAAATGTTTCAAGAGAATTTGTCTTCAATACTTATATAATGATTACAGATAATGGTAGGTAATTCTTCATTGATCATGATATTATTAGAAATATAATGATTATTTTATATAATTGGATTATTAAATTAAATTCTTGAGACTTATTGCCTCATTACCATTTTTTATAATACGGTTATGCCTTATAAATTGGATGTGAATGATGGAAAGGGGTGTTGATCTTGGGGGAATCAACACTCCCTTACATCGTGCGTTGAGGTCATGGCATCTCACACTAGTGATACTATATGCACGTTGGGATGAGGCATCATGTTCCATTATTAGAGTCTTTTTGTGGTGGTTCACTCTCCATCTCGAGTGTTGTAGAAAAAATGTCTCACTCTATAGTGATTTATGGAATGTACCCCCATTTCATTATCATTTAGGACCATTAGACTGGTTATAGATTCTTGAGTTACACCCAGATCTAATCTAGTGCTAGTATTCTAGTTAAATAGCCATTAGGTATCGATACACACATGGCTCATATAGGTGAATGAAATATATAACTAAATGGTATATATATATATATATATAATTATTTCTATGTATATATAATTACTATTTATACATTCATTCAAGAAGTGAGCCGACATAGGTAGAATAAGAATACTGTCTTATTGGAACCTGATCCAACTTGTAATATTATTTCAGTATTATTTAATACTTCATATTACCTTCACATTACATAATTTATATTACCAAAAATGGATTCGGGTAGGCATGGTGGGAACTGGATAACTTAGATTTATACCTCACACATTGTTCCAGACACCATTGCACCGGGGTACTAGAGTAGAACTAATTTTTCTAGGACTATAGACTATTGGTTGAACAGTCTTTCTTGTACATGGAAGTTAGGTGTATGGGATTGAGCTAGTTCTAAAGATTCTCATAGATCTATTCATTTTGAGGTTATTATTTTTGTACAATATATTTCTATTTTTAATTTTCCCTACGTGTACTTGTAGAATTATATGACACATGAATTTTTCTAAATTGGCTTTGGATACTTTTATTAAGATGTTATATTATTATTTTGTTACTTGTCTTCTATTATTCACTGGTTTCACTGTTTCCTGTAAATTGATTTATGTTATACCACTGTATAATTATGATAATGAGTTTATAGTCTCCCCACTATTAACTCCATAGAACCTCACTGCTAGTCATAAAACTCCGGTGTTCTGAGAGGTGTCTTTGAGGCCATGTGATCCATCAATTTGACCACTATATTAGTGGTGATTCAGTTCAGGTTGTTACAAATTGGTATCAGATGATATTTTTTCCTTTTTTATTACTTTTTTTGATTGATATATAGAATACTAGGAATGTGACATTGCTTGGTAAAGAGTCATTTCTTGGAGTGATCACCCCACACATGAAAAAAATGACCAAGTGGCCGAGGTTGGGATTGATGTTCATGGTATTTGTAATTAAATTTGAATTTTATATCACCTGGAGTGATTAATGTATTTTACAATTCAAATTTATATGAAATATTTATGGTATTTTACACATGGAATTGTAAAAAATGATAAAACATTACATGAATCGTTATTGGCGCATAGAAATTCCCATGTCATGCATTTTATGCCTTGCCATGTAGGTTGATTTATAGAGATGATTTCTAGTTTTTATTGTGTTCCTTGGGTGTTATTACATGGTTTTATTATCTTTAAAAATCCTTCTTTTAGATAGCATGATTGTGTATTGTATTTACCATGTTGATCGGATTCCATGATTATGTGATTATATTCTATGATTTTATTCTCTTTAGAATGCATTATTTTAGATAGCATGATTGGATAATATTTTTAACATGTTAATATGCTACCATGATTAGGTGATTATATTCGACATCACTGAATTTATTTATCATTTCATGTAAATATTCTAGGATTTTGTACTTAATAGCATGATTCAATTTGTTTATTGTCTATTATAACATTATAATTTATGATGTCATAAGAAGTTGTGCATTGGTTGAATTAAATGGCTATGATTACGATAGAAGCTATATTTTAGTTGTAAGGTGTATAGGTTCTTGATGATTTGGAATTAGTAACCCTTGTACTCCAACCAACCATGATCTTTATAAATCTATAGTCCTTTTGTTAAAATGTAAAAGTCTAGTATAGTTTATGTTTTTAAGGAAATTATTTTTGGTTAATGGTATCCAAATGACAAACTATAAAATATAGGGGCGCTTTATAGGTTTCTAGGTAGCCAACCATGTAATGGGACTATTAGATATGAACACAGTATATTACTGGAATGCATAGAAATGAAAACGGGTTTCATGATTTGAAATTTTCAAGTGGATTGGGTTCAGTTAATTAGGAGCTAAATTTTGGTTTATATATTGTATGTACGCTTTATAGGATGAGGAATGGGAACCCATATAATTAAACATTTTTTATAATAATGTTATAATTGAAAATGGTTAGAAATGTGAAAGATGAATAAATTTGGAACTTAAATTTGTAATTAACTGTCTAAATGCATAATTAAACCCAAAATAGGTCATTTAGGGAATGTTTCTTATGAGATGACCTGATACAGGTGTTTGAAAAACAAAAATAAATACCCAAATGCTATAGTGTTACATTCTAATGAAGCCATATTTTATTAGTGGGACCCTTATGGGTCCCCTTACCTATTAAAAGGGAATTTATTTGTTAATTTCCCTAATTTAGGACAGGATTTTAGTTAAAGGGTTAATATTTAATTTTTAAAAAAGAAGATTGATGAAACGTTCTAATTTTTCTCTTGGGGCATTGGTTAAATAAGGTTCCATGTGGTTTTGTTTTTAAATGGAATAAGATGTTTTGAATTAAATATCTTAATCATTTAAAAGGTTGAATCTAAATAAATTAATTGAATTGATAATGTATCTTTACATGGTATCTTAGTTTTAAAACCTCTTGTAAGGGTATTTTTTCTATTTGAGTTGTCTTGGAATAGAATAATGAGTGTTTTCTATAGGAATTATTTTTTCTTATAGTAATTTCTTTTATTATAGGATCTCGAGGCAGTGATTTATGTTGGAGTGACCTAATGATTTGTTTAATGCTTTTTATTTGTAAGGTTATACCATGTTGAAGGTAGCAACCTTAGAGATTCAATTCCCTGATAAATACTGTAAGATTTATATCGTTTGGTACCATTGGTGTGTCCTTGTCCCTAATTACATAATTTTATACTAAATGAATCCCTTTTTCAAATATATGTGCATGTTTTATTTTACCATAGCTATGGGATTCAGTATTGAGTAATGCTCAATTTCAACAGGTTAAAAATGACTTGGTCATGGTCAACCACTTCATAGGTCCTGTGACCCTTTTCTATTTCATTCGATGGCTCAAGAGGTTATCATACTATTTTACCATCATTTAGGAGAATGCAATTTTGAGATGGTGTTTTCATATGTCATTAGACACACAAATGTATAGGGTTGATATTCTTATTGGTTGTATCCATGGCATCCCACTTTCATCTAAAACCTCATAGTAGTATGCATTTAAATATTTGATTCCCACCAAGAGGAAAATAGTCGAAATGAATTGGTTTAGTTTGGGGATATCATTGATTATTGAGATATTTAGTATGTTCTTGGGTAATATCCATAATAGAGTGACATATGAGTTAATGAAATCAAGTTTTTCTTAATTATTGTGATGATTTATAATATACTCAGGAGATTGGATATGTTGGCTAGTTTGGTTAGGGATTTAATTCCAAATTCTAAAATATTTATGTTTAATGTGGTTTTTTATAGAATTCTTTTGTTGGGATGGGCTATCTTTTCTTTTAATAACTTTCAATCTCCTAGGGTGCGGAGTGTCACATTAGTTCATGAATTTATGTGTCAGTACTTTCTGAGTAGCATGACATTGAAATGGTTGGATGTGTTTAAAATCATCAATAAACACCATTGGTCGTGGATATACTTTGGTGGTTAATCTTGAATGATCATGGGATTCCCTTAATTTTAATTGTTAGTGATTAGTTGATGAAACTTATGATAGTGAAGTCGATATTCTTTATAATTGGTAAACCAATAGTGGTTCAACTACCCTTATTCTAGTTTTCCTAGTTTATTCATATTGTACTCTTTTGAAAGAGGTGAGAACGTCCTCTATCATGACACCATTTTTATGCACTAAGATAGAATCATTGTTACATTATGCTAAATTATTAATTTTGTTGGGATTGATATGTAATCTCTATCTGGTTTCAATTTGGACATGTGTTTTTCTTCATGGTTTGGTTAATATTGGGTGAAACCATGATTTCCATATAGGAATTTTGCGGAAAGACTATTCAACCACATCCATTTCCTTTGATGTGACCACTAAGAGGACACTACTATGAGCTCATTCAACGATCAGATATGCACATCTTGTCCTTGTACCAATGTCACTTTCTTAATATGGAATGTAGACTACCTAGGTTAGTTACATGGTCTCCAGTTATCGCATATGAGGTTTTCCATAAAATTTTGTTGGGCTTGGAGTTCTTATTTAAGAAAGGGTGAAGATTTTAGTTGGATGGATAGGTATTGGCCCATTTTTCATGTGGTGGAATGAAGAATTTAACTGGTTAGGTGATGGTTTGAACAAGGAATATCACTAGAAGTCGTGTTTGGACTTTGGGTGTGTTAACTGAGAACATGGAATTCCATGGAACAAATGGTTTTAATTCAGTTTGTAATGTGACCTACCTATACTTCAGGAATATTAAAGATAAGTTGGTCATACTGGATTGACCTATTTTACTTCTTGTTCAGTGGGTGCTGTCATTGGTGACCATTTTTAGAACACATAGTCGGGTTAAGGGGGTGTGGTCTAAAATGTTGTCTATGTTTTTCAAGGAAAGCATGCATGATTGGTTTATGTTGGGTTGATTAGAATTCAACCATTTCTTTTGAAAAGGTCTTTGTTATGGACTCTAGTGTAATTTGAATTTCCAAATTAATGGAATCATTCTAATAAAATAAGTAGAACACTTTGTGGTGTGCTTGGTATTCACTTTCGATGCTGTAGGGATAGTGGTTTGGAATTGGCCCCTTTCTAAAGTTCTGACCAACAGTGTGTAGCCCCATCTTCTAAATGTTTAATGAGACAATGACATAAAAGTATCTCATGAAAAATGGTCTCGGTTAAGATCTATCTTTTGGGTTCATCTTATAAAATAGCATATTCTTGATTTTCTATAGTTTATGTTTCATGGGTTAAGGAGGTTCTTGAAGGTTATTTAAGTGTCTAGAAACACAATGTGATTATTTGAATGAGACTTCACAAACCTCATAGGATGTGTGATGTCTCAGTTTTCTCTAAAGGCTTCTTGGGATGGTAATATATATGGGGGTTAATTACCCATATTATTGGAATGGATGGAAATCCAAATGAGTTTGAACTTTTACATTTACTGGATTGGCAATTTTTAAAACTGGGCATTTGAATGCAATTTTGAGATGCAGAACACCACTATGTATTGTTTTTAGACTTGGGTAGAGGTTTGAATGGTCCCTCAGGTGCGTCATCATGTTTTTAGAGTATTATATTATGCGAAGCTATGGATTTGGGGGTATATATAGGGCACCTGGATTTTTCTAAAAACATTTGGACCGCTATAGTTATCATTCAACTTGTTTCAGAGGAGTAGAAACACACCACATGGGCTGCACATAGTTTATCCAAATCATGTGCATATCCTGCATGGGTGGTGGAAAATAGGAATTCACTATGTAGTGTTCATCGCATAGTTGGTGAAAAGTTTTTCTAACCATGTGACCCCAACCATTTGTAGTGAGTTTCTTTAAAAATAATTAAGTAAAATAATTTAAAATAATATTAACAAAACAATAACTAACTCCCCCCCCCATAATCGCACGACATCCCCTCATAAAAACCCACATGTCGTGACCTCCCTCCTCGCACCCTCCTGAATTAACAATGATTCCACTTTATTTAGTTTGGTATTGTGGTATTGTGGTTGATCGATCAAGTTAAGCCTCGCTCCTCCCTCCTCTTCCTATTTTTTAGTGATTTACCTCTCCATGATTCTTTTTTGTTTTAGTTAAACCCTAGGGTTAGGTTTGATCTAGTTTTTTGTATTTTCTTCCATTATTAAGGTATGATGTGGCCCTCTTAGGTTGTCCTTATTCATATTTCAGTATCCTCTACCAAAGATGAAGTGGTTCAAATCTTTTTGGTTCGCCCATCATTAATTTTTGGTATGTTTTCCTCCACTATCCTTTATTTATCATTTTCTATTTGGGAATTTCATAGTTTTTTGGGTTTCTAGTAAATTTTATTTAAGTTTGTTGGAACTTAACATGGTGATTTTGGATTTTAGTTGTCAAAATATACTTAAATGGGTATACCTAGGTAAAAAAACCTATATAAGTTCCCCCTTTGTATATATTCACCACTGGTAGGATGAATATATATAATGGGGCTAGTTATTCTTATATGGGTATATGAAAATTCATACTTATGTGAGTAAAAATATTGATAAGAACATATAAGAATATATGAAAGTATCCTCTTTTGTATATTTGGTTATGATAATATGTACATAGGATCTAGGTAACCTTGCATATAAGAGAATGTGTATATGTGTGAAAGAAACAGGTGGGTGGTTCATGTTTTCAATGTCAAATTCATCGAGTGATGAATTATTTGTCTTGTACTTCTTCTCCATGGTGTAGGATCCCTTTTCATTTCCTTTAAATTTAATAATTCATTAGTAGATCTCCTATCACACCTTCCTAGGATTTTAATTAGTTCTTTATGTAATTTAGAATGAATGCTTCTTTAATGTGAACTGAGTATGATTCTTAAATCATATGTTTAATATTCTAAATGAGTTGTCTGAAGAATAATGTCATTTTTTTATAATTAACTCCTCAAGGGAGGTGCATTTTCTTCTAAACCAAAATGTATTGATTAGTTATATAAACCATTATTGTGATTTTGCATTAGTTTTTCTCTATGATTTGATGTATTTTTTATGGATATTTTTTGGGAATATTTAGAACATGGCCCCATTACAGACATCCCTAAATGAGTTTACCCTTAATGATCAAATTACTATTTCCCATAACACCTAATTAGATTCTAAACTAACCTATAAATATAATTTCCATTGAGACATTAGTATGAATGGAACCTAATACACCTATTTGGTTATTGACCCACTTTTGGTTGGAATTTCCCAAATTGATAATCACAATCCTTGAAAAGGTAACCTTTTAAATGCATACTTGAACATTATGAATTGTTAAAGCTTATTTATTTATGGGTATTTGGGCTTGATAAATATGTTTCATTTGGGGTTTCTCCTCAAACCTTATTTATATATGTGTATTTGTGATTCCCTAGCGTGTTATTGAATGGTTGTAAATTTATATATCTTTTATTCACTTATCTTAAGTCCCAATAGATTTTTTCCCTAAACTAAATTTGATCACATTGTATCTATAAACTCATTTCTATATATGGATTCATAAGGATCCATATGAATAGTTTTTTTAGAACTATTATTTTATGAAAACTATTGTTTTAGGAAAACTCAACTAGGGGAATGGTTTGATTTTAAACTCAACTAAAATATAAGGAATAAGATCTCAACATATCATTTGGGTTTGTAATTTTTATCCTAGGATGAACATGTATATTTGGATGATATATAGTGTTAAAAATCAACTCTATATTAAGATTATGTTGAAGACTTCTCAAAAAATTCAACATAATCCTCGAATATTGATTTGAAACAATAAATTGTGATACACCATGTAGCATTACAACTTCCTTAATGTATATACAGGAAACTTAAACCTTATTAATTTTTTTTAAATATTTTATGTGTGATGACTTTATAAGGTGACCAACTACAACCCATTTTTCACTGATCCTTTTAGATGTTTTGGAAAGTCATATAGAAAAATTAATGTTGTTGTTTTCACATCTCTATTTTGGTATGGGTAATGGATGTAACATTCCCTTGTACTTTTTTCTACCAACCTTAACCTTTTGGCATACCATGAATCAAGATACAAACACTATGATATCCATCTTCATGTCTTACTATAATAAATAATCTTTCAAATCACTATACATTTTTAGACTTCTTAGATTAATATATATTGAAGAACTATGACCACCATATAAAAACTCCATATAATATAGTATGTTTGGAAAAAAACATAATGATGAAACCTAATCATTCCATAAAAAAATAAAAGTTAATCTCAGGAATATTTCTCAACTTCTTCTATAGATCTATATCATCCTTATACAACTATTTAATCTATACTTGGATAGATGTTCAATCACTTATTTGAGGAAGAAAACATTTCCCACCCTCATTAAGTATTTTTTTATCTATCCTTTATAGATCTGTAAATATTGGATATTTTTTTATCCCCATTATTGATAAGCTATCATGATCCTTTTGAGTCAATGAATTGGCTAACTTGTTCTCTTACCAAGGGTGTTAATGAATTGAGTAGTAATAATTATTCTTCATCTCTAACCATATTCTATGATGCATGTTCAACTACTTATATGGTAAAATATAATTGAAACATTTTTTCTCAGTATATATATCACACTTATTCCTATAAAGACAATGTCTCCATATCATTAATGAAAACAATTACCAAAGATGACTCCAAATCATGAGTTTGGTAATTTTTCCCATAATCCATAAATTTTCATAATGAATGAGACATAACCATTTACTTTTACTTAAGAGAACATCCAAATAAATTTTTGGATGAATCAATAAAAATTAAAAACCATTCTCTACTATAGGGTAATGCATGAGTATGTATGCTGACTAATATTCTCTTTAGTTCCTTGAAATGTTCCTTGGAATAATCTTCCCAATAGAATTTGGCTCTCTTTCATGTTAAATTGGTTAAATTATTAGATATTCATGATAAACTATCCAAAAACTGTTGACAATATCCTTCCAAAATAAGAAAACATTAGATCTCGGTAACTATATATGGTATGGTCCAGCATTCAATAGACCCCATCTAGGATTTATCCACCGATATACACTCTCTTGATATTATATTACCAAAAAATGAAACCTTCAATATAAAAAATTCACACTTTTAAATGTTTACATAAAATTTATCTTTCTCTAGGGTCATTTTTAATCTTATCATGCCATATTCATTCTTTTTCAATCTCTTTTAATAGATAATAATATCTTCAATAAATACAACCATAAATTGATTAAGTTAATCTCTAAAGGACCTATTCATTATATCTATAAATATAGTTTGTGTATTAGTAAGAAAAAATGGAATCTCCATATACTCATAGTGTCCATAAATTGTAAATAATGGTGTATTGGGTATATCATCCTTCTTTCACATTAATTTATTATATAAAGAACAATGAAAAATCTTGGAAAATAATTTTTCTTCATGCAGTTAATAAAACAAGTCAATAATATGGGGTAAATGATAATTTCTCATTATTGTGATCTTGTTCGACAATCAATAATCAATGAAAATTCTCATTCATCTATATTTATTTTTGAAAAAGAGAAACCCATGGTGATACACTTGGATGAATTAATACCTTATAAACATTCTCCTGTAGTTTCGTATCTAATTCCTAAAACACATTCAATGACATTCTATAGGGAGTATTTTAAGTATTTTTCAAACCAAGTATGGTTTCTATTGGAAACTCAATATCATGAATCTAGGCGATATTATACATTCTTTTTAAAATACATCCAAAAATTCCATATTAAAAGGAATATCATCAGTTTTTAGTTTCCACGCATTAATCTGAGATAAATTCCCCTTTTAAATATGAATAAAGACCCATACAATGAATTTGATTTCCCAAGGAAGTTTATATTTATCTTCTCACTGGTAGATGATTGTAGGTTGGCTGGGAATTTCAAATGTGACTTCCTTTACTCAAAAATTGAGGTTGTCTTTATGTCAAGAGATCAAATCAATGTCTAGGATAACATAATTTTCAACCAGGGGAAGGATGTTAAGATTCTTAGGAATCTCATTCCCAAAAAGATAAATCAGACAAGAATACTTTACTTGAGATGATATAATTATACCATTAAGGTTTTTCACTACTAAACCTACATATAACCATATTGTTGGAACCTTAATACCATTATAAAATTCTCTATATATAAAAAATTGGTAAATTCATTTTCAAAAAGGACATTATCAGTTCGTTATTGGATGATATGTGTACCTTTAACCACATCATTATCCCACCCATAATTGAAAAAAGTTATCACATGATATTTACCATCACCCCTCATGTTATGAGGTTTTAAATATTAATCATCATTATTAGACTTTAGATTTTGGAACCAGTTAGAATAGTTCCAATACTCATTGCATTGGAAACACTGGGCTGTGAGGGGTTCATTATGTGGAGATTTATCTCTATTCACATCATTAGTAAACTTATTCCCAACAATATGACTTTACATTTTTGGATTACCTTACATTATACATATAAATAATTTATCAATAACCTTAATACATATTCATTTATATTTCCTTCTATACATCAATTGTAAAGGGAATGTTATATTCTTCTCTCCGTGGGTCTTAGCATTTCCCTTGAACTCCACTTTTTTTCTTATCAAAAAACATGCTACTAATGAGTAACTACAATCTCTATTCCACATTGAGAATACATCAAATGATTTCATTATAGGTAATTAAGTCTATTTTGGAAACCTATATTTGGATAATAGCATTTAATCCACTGAATAATTGATCATCATTAATTTTATGTTGGATGATAATTACATAGTCGTACCATGAAAGTATTATAAATTCTTACTCATAGGTGATGATAGATTCATTATCCAACTACTTTTCCTCATGTAATTACTTCTCCATTTTAAAAAAAATAATTCGAGGGAAGTAATTATTGAACAAATTACTTCTTAAACTTATCTCACTCCATGCTATCAGTTTCAAATTGTTTACTCATATTCATGATGATATATCACCATTGATCTCCTACACCTTACAAATGATATATTTAAAAAATAAAACGTTCATTTTTTTAATTCTAGATAATGTAAAATATCTTCTTATTGGTACAATTCCATTTATCAATAATGATATGACTAATATAATGACAGAAATGTTGTGGAAATTGCAACATGAGGGACTCAAGAGAATTTTTTTCCCACATTTTCTCATTTGGATGTTCAAGATGATTCATATCTTAAGAAAGACACGTGATAATAGAAAAAATATTTTTAATTCTATCTCTAATACCATTCAGTTTCTTGGGAGGAAAATAATTGAATTTTTTTGTGCATTCATAATTAACAGGACACCCTCATGTTTCATCCATTGACTAAAACCAAAGAACATATTATGTGAAATAATAATCATAGTGGGAAAACACATAGTTATGAAAAATCCATTATACGATGTATAAATGAAGCAATGTTATTTAAGATCCCTGATAAATAAGGTTTAAACTAGGTTATTAATGGTCATTATCTCTTATAATACTTTATGATGGTTTACAAAAAAAACTAAATTAACCATAGAATATCTCGAGGGGAGTTTTGGAAAAAGTGTCTATTAAGGCCATTTCCATGTACAAGGTAATGCTGGAGTCAAGAACAATGCACCTTTTATCAAATTTATTACCCATAAGAATATATTTTATAGAACCTCATCAATATATTGTAATTAGGTATGGATTTATTACTAGGTAAACCAAATAATCACTTAATTACCCAAACATTAGGAAGTTACTATATAATTTTCATTATCCTTTGGGTTATCACTAAAGTTTTATAATATTAGTTTCCAAAGGTTAACAAAACCTATAATTTGATACTAACATAAATGACCCATAATTTTCAAACATAGATTATACATATTTTTTTATGAACATAAATTATATTATACATAAACATAATTGAGAACCATAAAGGTGGAGTTCCTTTGGAAACATTGGAACACAATTAAAAGGTTCATAAGAGTTACACATCATCTCCCACTTAGTTCTTCATAAATAGATCCCCTATTATATATATGTCACACAATATCAATAATCATATCATAGGGAAAGGAAACATAATAAATTGTTATCTTAGATTACTAGTAAGGTAAAATGATGGAAATAAATAAATATAAAATGAGAATAGGGGTAAGTCAACATGAGAATAAAATAAGAAAACTATACCCACCACATAAAATAACAAAAATTGTGATCCATGGAATAATGATTAAAAGATAATGAGACATGAATCATATGTAAATCAAATAATATGTTTCATGAGATTATAACATTAAAATAAAAAGTGGAATTGTGTAATACATATAAGTAGAAGAAAATCATTTCAATAGCATTCAAGGATCATTTATAAGTCTAGCGTAGTGGAATGTGTCCACTCCCCAAACCATCATATAGTCACGGTTCACTCCAAAAAATATCATAGTGGATAAAGTCCCTCACTGAATTGGTTTAAATCCCCATTATTATCATGTTATCTCATGATATTTCAATATTTAACCAATTCATTGGAGGTAGATATGATTCCCACTTATATCTTAATGAAAATGACACCTATGTGTTCAAAATATCATAAAAATTTTATTACATCAAATCCCATGAAAAGAAATGTGTTTAATAAATATTTCATCATAGAAAAACATTTTGAAATGAAACAAGTTTCATAATCATTTAATCATTTAATAAATGAAAACCCCTTTGAAATATAAGTATGTGTTAATATAATTGTATCCTTGTATAACCCATGGAATAGAAATAGATTTCATAAATATATTGTAATTATAAACATAATCCATTCTGAGAAAGAATAAGAATGGTGATAATGAGTCATATAACCAGTAAATCATATTAAATATGAAAGGATTTAATCTTAAATGTAATTTTATTTTTAAAAACCACTTAAAACGTTTCTTGTGGAAAATAATCATTCTCTAAATCATTTTTTTGTTAATAAATATTGATTAAAAATTTTGTAAATAATTTTATTTGAAAATAAAAATTATAAATTATAAATAAATATTTTTAACATTGTGTGTTCATGATTGAGGGAAATTATATTCATGGAGTACACTACTGGAAATCATAGTTATAACAACACCATTTTCCCAACAGTTTGTTTAAACCATTGGGATAGAGAGTTTTTTCAACAGTTTTTGAAAACCATTGAAATATATTTATTTATTGTAGTCTTTCCAAAAAGTTTGGGAAAACTATTGGGTTATAAGGATTTTTACCAACAGTTTATCTAATGTGTTGGGATATATTATATTATAGTGATGTTTCCAGACAAATTATTAAAACCATTGGTATATTGTGATGTTTTCTAACAATTTTTAAGAACATTGGGAATGTTTTACCCCAAATAATCTCGAGTCACCACTTCCCTTTCTAGATTTGATCGATTGATATTTTCCCTTCCAGAGTGGTGCTCTCTTCCTAGCCAGTGACCCCACCTCTTATAAATATCCATCATAGTTGTTTCCACTTCAAATTGGTGAGTTCCAGTTACATATTATGCGTACATTTATTTTGGATTTTTATAAACCATGTTCAATTTATTTCCTCATATGATGTAATCTCTCGTCATTTAGGGTTTTCAGTTGTTATTGAATGTGAAATTGGTATGTTCTAAATACATCATCATATACATAGACATTTAATTTCCCTTCTCGAACAACTACCATCACTAATTTATCTAGTAGTGTTACACAATATTAGTGTTTAAGGGGTACTATATTTTCTAACTCTAATGGGGGGCTGTGGGGGTGGAGGTGAGGTGGGTAGGGGGTTGTACTGGTAGGGGTGGTTTGTGCAGTTGGGGGTGAGAAGGTTGGGGGGGGGGAGGGGGATGTACAGGGGGGGTTCTGTTGGGGTAAGGTGGGGGGCTTTATAGATGGGGGTGGGGGTGGGTTGTGCTTATGGGGTGGGGGAGGGGGCTGTGCAAGTGGAGGTGTAGGTGGTTTGGGGTATTGTGGGTGGGGGAGGGGGTGTTCAGGTGGGGTTTTGCGGGTGGGGGATGTGAAGTAAGTGAAGGGGTATGTGCAGGTGGGAGTGTGTAGTGGGGGGAGTCTGTTGGGTGGGATTTAGAGTTTTACAGGTTGGGGGTGGGGGTGGGGGTGGGCTGTATAGTTGGGGGAGGGGGGTGGTACAAGTGGGAGGTGTAGGTGGGGGGGGGGGGCTGTGAAACTGGGTGGGGGTGGGTTGTGCATGTGTGGGGGGGGGGGTCTTGTGCAAGTGGGGGTGGGGGGTTGTAGGTGGTGGTGCAGTGGGTGGGAGGAGGGGTGTGCAGGTGGGGGGTATTCAGTGAGTGTGGTAGGGGGTGCAGGTGGGGGTGTACAGGTGGGTTGGGGATGTGAAATGTGCTGGAGGGAGGGTGGGTGTGTAGTGGAGGGTGGATTGTGCAGGTGGGGGTGTGCAGGTCAGTGGGGAGGATGGGGGCTGTGCAGGGGAGTCTACTGGGTGTGAGGTGGGGGTTGTACAGGTGGGGGGGTCATGCAGGGTTTGGGTGAGGGGTTTGGAGGGTGGGGTGGGGGATGTGAAGTGGGTGGGGGGAGGGGGCTTATAGTTGTGGGCGTGTATGTGAGTGGGGGGATGTACAATGTGTAGGTGGGGAGGGGTGTTTAGTTGGGGGTGGGTCATACAGGTGTGCATCTGTAGGTTGGGGGGAGGGTCTGTGTAGGGGGATTCTATTGGGGGTGAGGTGGGGTGTATAGGTGGGGAGGCTATGTAGGTGTGGGTGGGGGGGATTGTGTAGGTGGGGTGCAGGTGGGGGCGGGTTGTGCTGTGGGTGGATGGGAGGGGGTGTGCAGGTGGGGGGGATGTGAAGTGTGTAGGTGGGGAGGGGGTTTTCAAGGGGAGTGATTCTATATAGTGGGAGTCTACTAGGGGTGATGTGGGGAGGGGGTCTATGCAGGTGGGAATTCATCACTTCCATAGTTCACTAATAAGCACTTGGAATTCGTCACTTCTAGAGATTTTGATATGTCTGAGGCCTCTTTGGTTTTGGTTCTTGTCTAGTTATCTTGATCAGTAAGGCATCACATGATCTAAAAATGGCATCAACCATATAGAATGAATTATTTCTACCACAACACTTTTTTCTTGAAAGATTATATCCTTGGAAGGTGGTCGGAGCCTTTTAGAAACCTTTCAAACAGAGACCAGGGGAGGAAAATCCATATATATATCCACCTAGACCAGTGACCTACTACTATATTCATGTCCCATATTCATAATCCTACCTCTCTATGTATTGAAAAATAGTGATTCTATCAAGAAATCACCTTCTAATGACATCCTAAATTTAATACATTTTATGATCAAAAAAATATTGAGGAATCCATACAACATCATATTGGAAAACACCCTTAATCATCATGCCACGATGATGAAAATCCTTACAAACTCATTACCATACATCATATCATTCCTAACAACTACCTATAGATATTCACTAACCTGTATTCCTTCCACCAGAATCCAATGCCCCAACATTTTCCCAATTACAAACTTGACACCATCTTGTTATCAAGTCACCCATCCTACCAAATTGTATTTTCACTAAAAATACTGCTCTAATCCTTAACAACCATCGTGTGTTCATCATAACATGAATGAAAACCCAATTAAATCTCATAGCTCTCAGTCACACCCCCATGGACAGCTCCCCACCCTGTGGATAGCCCGTACCCCCTGGACAGCCCTCAACCCCCATGGACAGCACGCCCACCCCCAGGACACCCCCACCATCCTGCTGGATACCCCCACCCCCTGCACACCCCTAACCCCCTTGGATAGCCCCCAACCCCCTGGACAGCCCCCCACCCTGATGGACACCCCCCACCCCCACCCCCTAGACCCCTACCCCTGTGTATAGCCTCCACCACCGGGGCCAGCCCTCCCACATCCCTAGACACCCCCTGGACAGCCCTGCCACCCCCACGGAAATCCCTCCCACCCCTTGGACACCTCATACCCCCTGGACAGCCTCTCCTCCCCCATGGATAGCCCACACGCCCCCTTGGACACCCCTTCCCCCCAAGACTGCACCCCAACCCCGTGGACCGCCCGCCACCCCCCTATACACCCCCCCCCCCCACCCCCCAGATACCCCCACCCCCTGGACACCTCATACCCCTAGACACCCCCCACCCCACCCCCATGGATAGCTCGTCCACCAACACCCCAGACACCCACTACCCCCTAGACAGCCTATCCACCCCTATGGATAGCCCCGCCACCCCCATGGATAGCCCGCCCACCCCTGATGATACTTAGTAAATAACCATCATACTAAAAAATAAATTTCTTTATTACATATTGTACGATTTATTTACTTCATTATATATCTATTCAAGCTATTTTTTTGGGTTACACATTTATTATCCTTTGCTAATTACTTCCATATTTGTTTTCAATTGCAGTAAATGCAACGTATTGAAGAGAGGCGATGGAAAGAGATGATGGACAACAATTTTCGGATGGCTGAGATGGGAATTCCCCCACTAGTGCATGTACGAAGTATTTTATTCCAAATATATATATTTAAATAATATATAATTTCATGTGATTGTTTTTCAAAAAATTTGTAGTATCCATCTATTAGGTGACAATTATTTGATGAGAAACCTAGTAGTGGTCTCAGTACTCAGGGTGGTCATATGAGGGGGTGGTATGAGAGCTATATTATCTAGTCGGCATAACCGATTAGACCATGCCCCTCCCATTGACATACCATCCATCCCACATTATGATCTCGGTGTGTCTTTAGGGACACACATAATATTTTGGCCTCCTATGTTTTCACCATCATTTACATATGAGCCTCCTCACCCATCTATACTATATCTGATGATGATTCCCACTCCCCATACATCATTTGGATAGTCATCGCTATCATCTTCTTTTAATTCAGTTTCCTTCTCTCTAGGATTTTATATTCTATCTTCATCGACTCCTGCTCTGCCAGAGTATGTCCCTCCAGAGCATACATTGGGACCCACTCCACCTATATAGGGTGTTCCTTTAGTTTCTATGGATACAGCATCGCCCATTGATCAGACTATCACAGGTATATTTATACAACCCTAAAAAAAATTTACTCCATAAAATATTTTCATTATAACATGTATTGACAAAATATTTTTTTTCATTCATAACAGATACATCTACTGATTGGAGGTAGGGGCGGGGGAAAACACACATACATGAGGTATGGAACTACCACACAGAGTTGATTGTGGACTACAATGAATATAGTCAAATTATTGAAAAATCACGGTAGCAATGTTGGAGTTTTTTGGAGATGCTTTCCAAATACTCAGACATCATTTCTATCAGCCCGTTCTAATTGAGACGCATGCCTAATTAAGTCGAGGATAAATCTTGGGAAAATATGTGGGTAAAAAAATCTATTGTATTTAATGCAATATATTATTTTTTTATTTATATGAATTAATATTTTGGTGTCATCTTTGATATAATTTCCCCGATTGTGAGGGTGCATGAACAACACGCCTAAAGGATTTAGGTGAGCATTTGAGAGCTTATAAGCACGCGTTGTCTATTGGATGTCATTCTATAGTGGGTATAGAGTTATAGGTGGACTTTTTGTGGATTATTATATGTTAGAATAATAGTGACAGATGTTTACTCGTTGTACGACTAGACAATTTATATTAGTAATCAAATTAGAGGTATTTAAATGAAAATCGTCATGTTTTTTGTTAATAATAATTATTGAATTTTATTTAGGAATAATCTGGGATAAATAAATCAACATTTATGATAAAAAAATACCTTCACACATTAAGACTAACTATGATTCCATATCATGAGAGGCAACATGTATGATACTTTATAATTTTTCTTTATGACTTTCACTTTCTATTGCTTCCTCCATAATTTATTCGATTTCTAAAGTTTTTATATAATTTTAATTATGAAATTATTTATTGGAATCATATTTTTAATTATGTTTTCCTATATTCACTATCATTGTAGTGTCATAAATTGAATAGAGAAGGATGTGTGCCTCGAGAAAAACCGTTTTGGTCGAGTAGAAGGAAGAAATATTGAAGTGCAGTTAACAAACTGACGGAGTAGTAGATTGTATGTTTTACATTGTAGATTTAAAATTTTGATCTCTATTTTTTAATGTGATAATCTATAACGACCCATACTTTACATACATTGTTAATACTTCAAAATTGAATCACACTTATTACAACATATGACAAAACCACAAAGGACCGTATAGGTATAGTGTCTTTAGAAACTGGGGAAACATAAACAACTGGTTCATAAATCTTCTACAGTGTCTCCCATTTATTTCATCATATCTAGGGTCCCTTTTAGCATATTCTACTTAATATCCATCTTCCTGACCTGGGGAAAAGAAAACATAAAAGGGTGAGCTCAAATGCTCAGCAAGGGCAAATAAAGGAAATAAAAATCATATCATATCTTTATGAAAATCAAAACCTGCAAAAGAGATCATAATATCTTAACATGGAATAAATCATAGAAGTGAAAATGAGATCCCCAAAATCATAACATAAAACTTGAAACTTTGTGGCATGCACACATAATCATGGAGATCATTTCTTGTTAGTCATGACTCATTGCCAAGACTATCTTAGTGGACAAAGTCCCTTTCTGAACCGAGTTCACTCCTCGTTTCAGTCCTGTATCACTGAACCGAAATAACCTTCCGTTCCAGCCATGCCTATCTCATGAGATATAAAATCTTTACCCAATGCATTGGAGGGAGATATAGGTCCCACCCATCTTATAATGAATCCTTTCTTATGTGTGCCACATAATTATAAAACATACATCATCGCATAACACATATAACAAAAATGGGATTCTTGAAACATCATGACATCATAAATCAATTCATATATGATAAAGGAATTCATAAACATAATTCCATCACAACATAGTCAAACCAATGTAAAAATATGGATAGAAACAGAACCCTTTATTATCTTAGATGGAAAATAATTTTGATAAAACACTTGTATTGAATTCTTGAGGAAAATATCCTTTCTTCTTCAAAAACAATTTTCCTTTCATAACATGTCATACAACTTTAAAATAAAAGAAGTTGATTAAAAATAAACTTGAAAACTTGTAAAGGAAGCTTCTTGGAAATAATGTTTTAAAAATCCATTCATGCCGTATAAGTTAAAAAAAAACATTCTTCGTACTTTTGTCGGAAAAGTCAAAAAGTACCTCGTACGGAAAAACGACAAAAGATTCCTTTCATATTCTTTACTAAAAACTCACCTAAGGGTAAAATTGGATTTAAACTATTGCAAGTGGATGGAAACAATATTTCATATTGAGGGAACATGGATGTGGATGATAAAATACACCCCAGTAAATACTTACGAATAAACAATCTCGGATAAAAATGAGATTGTGATATTTCCCTTACCTTAGGTCCAATTTGCTTTGTACGTGTCCGAAGCTCCTGTATAATGGTTTAAATAATGTTATTGACTTATTCCAGAATCATACATATTTATATGATATCATATATGGTCATATTATTAGCTTCTTGTTAGTAATATTTCATTGTTACTTGTTACTCGGGTCTTTATAACTTTTTGTTCTTATGCGTGTTTTGTCGAATAAATTCTTATTCTTATCTTTAGGTTATAGATAATTCATTTCCAGAATGGTATTAGTGTATTATATACCATATTCATTCATTCAATTCATTTATACAATCATTATGAAATGAAGATCATGTAGAACGAGTCGCATCACATCGTGGAGACGGTATTCCGTACGTACGCACGAGTGATGATATCGTTCCTATGATCGTGGAATTGTATTGGAGTATATATATATATTATTTCAGTATCAATATTACTTAATAATAATCATATATAGTTACTCATTACACCATTATACCCATCCTTGTAAGGTGATGGTGGAAAATAGATTACACCACGGCGTGGAGACGGTATTCCGTACGTACGCACGCGCGGTGATTTCATTTTTCCGTAGGATGGATAGAAGGTGAATTAGGGATGTTTCATATTTATAATAACATATCAGTATGTAATTAATACTGATGTTATTACTTTATCATGAAACAACTAAATAAGAAGAAGTTGAAGACGAAAGAAATTGAAAAGATCGGTAATGGATATTACCTCTTCTTTGGAACGCCTCTTTGAATCCTCCACTTAGGGAACTAAGAGTGGTCTTTGGAGAAGACCAGGACCTCTAGGACTATTCTAGGGAAGTGGAGAGGGGAAAATGGCAGGGGTTGGCCGAGCTTGAGTCCTCAATTTGGTGTGAGGAGGAGGGGGAGGAGGTGCCCTTTTATAAGGGAGGAGAGGGGCACCTTAGGAATATCTCAAAATATTATTTTATATTAAAGTCAAAATCGGTTTATAATGGTTCCAAAGGGTCTTATTTCGAAGCTAAAGTGGGGATGGGTCGAAATACTATCAACCAATAGGATTTAGACAAGTTTAGGGTATTATTTTAACCTTATCAATTAGATTTAACTCTAAGTTAATTAATTTAACTTTTACCGTGTCTTTTTGTTTTCTTTCACTATATGGTTAATAAACTTTCTATAACATGCCAAACGAACCCCAAATTGTTTATTATTAATATATATATCCTTATCTAAGTCATTTGGCCGAACCTTAGATTTTTAGGAATAAAATAACAATTAATAATATAATATTTGATTTAAAAACTATTTTGTGTCAATTTTGACACTATTTGATATATGATTTTTGTGAAAGTCATAACAGAATTATATGTTCGAACCAAGTTGATTAAATCAACACTAATATATCATAGTAACCTAGAAAATTAGTGGAATTCATAAAAAGTCTCAAATTACATTTATTTTGGTATTTATATTATCAATTTTTTCAATATTTCATTAATAAGATAATTACTGCATCATCTTTGTGTCATAAATAAATTACATTATTTGATGTCTAAAAATTACAAATAAAATACCCTCATGTAGGAAATCTTTTTAGCTTTCTAATGAATATTTACAATCGAATTTATCTTATGTATAACTCTATATTAAAAATGATTTACTTGTTAAACTTTGATTTTAACTATTTTAACCCTTCTTTAATAATAAATGTCCTAATCTAATCCAAGTGGGCCTAAATGGTCATATTTTATTCCTAAGTTTGTTTTTGGTCGAATTACACTTGTCCAATAGTATTAGGACATGTGTTAGGGTAATATTAATATCATATTTACCCTTAGTTACCCTATTTACTATTAACCGCGGTAAAAATAGTAAAAAGTTACTATTCACCAAAAAATTATTTTCATCTCATTGAACCACATTTTAGTCCTTGATATTAACCGTGTCTCTCGGATTTTTGAAATTCCATTCACAGAAGCGGTAAAATTAAGTTTTATGCAAAATTCAGTTTTTAACCTACCACTTAGTGGTTTCACTATTCATCAAAAATTGAAAGTTTTCAGAAAAATACCAAAATTTCACCCTAGGCTAATTTCGATATTCTGAGTCCAAAAATGAAGTCCATTTTGAAAAATAAAATTTATAAAATTTTAAAAAGTGGTTATTACTATTCATAACGGCTAGTTTTAATAGCATATTGTTGTTTAGTGAAACTCGGTATTGCGTACGACGCAAGCTATCGAGGAAGGTCGCGATTGCGTGTAAAGCAAGCCAAGAAAGTGTTGTGTAGAAAAAGATTCCTTTGATGATTTATATAACATAAAAGTCTCGGGTGTTACATTCTACCCCCCTTAAAAAGAATTTCGCCCTCGAAATTCGTCACTTTGCAACAAACAAATGAGGATACTTCTCCCTCATCATATCCTCAAGCTCCCATGTAGCTTCTTCAAGTTGGTGGTTTCTCCATAAAACTTTCACCAAGCGAGTGGTCTTGTTTCGTAGGACTTTTTCGCTACGATCCAGAATCTCTATCGGCTGTTCTTCATAAGAAAGATCTTGCTCCAGTGGTACAACTTCTGAGCTGAGTACATGTGAAGGATCTGGTATGTACTTTCTCAGGAGAGATACATGGAACACATCGTGAACTTGAGAGAGATTCGGTGGAAGCGCCAATCGGTAAGCTACCTTCCCAACACGATCCAGTATTTCAAAAGGACCGATATATCTAGGGCTCAACTTCCCCTTCTTTCCAAATCTCATAACCCTCTTCCAGGGAGATATTCGTAAGAACACTTTATCGCCCACTTCAAACTCTAGGTCTTTTCTTCGGTTGTCGGCATAACTTTTCTGTCGACTCTGAGCTGCTCTTATGTGTTGTTGAATAGATCTGACTTTTTCTTCCATTTCATCAACGAGATCAGGTCCTAATAGCTTTCTTTCCCCAACTTCATCCCAGCAAGTTGGAGTCCTGCATTTCTTTCCATAGAGAGCTTCATAAGGAGCCATCTGAATACTGGAGTGAAAGCTATTATTATAAGAAAATTCCACCAAAGGTAGGTGTTGATCCCAACCTCCTTTGAAATCCATAGAGCAAGCTCTCAACATATCTTCTAGGGTTTGAATTGTTCTCTCAGACTGACCGTCTGTCTGGGGATGATAAGCAGTGCTGAAACTCAACTCTGTATCCAGAGTATGCTGAAGACTTCGCCAGAACTTCGAGGTAAATCTCGGATCTCGATCAGATATAATAGAAAGTGGTACTCCATGCAATCTTACCACTTCCTTTACATATATCCTGGCAAGCTGATCTAGAGAGAAATCCTCTCTAATAGCAATGAAGTGTGCAGACTTTGTAAGACGATCAACTATGACCCAGATAGCATTATTGCCTTTGGATGTTTTAGGAAGTCCTGTGACAAAGTCCATAGTGATGTTTTCCCATTTCCATTCGGGTATGGGTAATGGTTGTAACATCCCCTTAGACTTCTGTCTCTCAGCTTTAACTTGTTGACAAACCAAGCATCGAGAGACATATTCAGCAACATCTCTTTTCATGCCATCCCACCAGAAGTACTCTTTCAGGTCCCTATACATCTTCGTGCTTCCAGGATGAATAGAGAATGAAGAACTATGAGCCTCATCCAGCAGCTCCTTCTTTAATTCGGGGATGGGAGGAACACAAACCCGATTCCTGAACTTTATTATCCCATCACAATCAAGGTTGAATTCAGGAACATTTCTCACCTTCTTTTGTAACTCGACATCTTCTTTCTGTGCCTCTTTAATCTTCACATGTATAGATGGTTGAACATTCATTTGAGAAAGATAAGATTTTTCCCCTTCCATTATAATTCTAAGATCCATCCTTTGTAAATCCATAAATATTGGATCTTTTGTGATCCTCATCATGGATAAACTAGCATGGTCTTGTCGACTTAATGCATCTGCCACCTTGTTTGCTTTCCCAGGGTGGTAATGGATTGAGCAGTCATAATCCTTAATCATCTCCAACCATCTTCTTTGGCGCATATTCAACTCCTTTTGTGTGAAAATATACTTTAAACTTTTATGATCAGTATAAATATCACACCTTTCACCATAAAGGTAATGCCTCCAAATCTTTAATGCAAAGATTACCGCAGCCAACTCCAAATCATGTGTTGGGTAATTTTGCTCATGGATTTTCAACTGTCGTGAGGCATAAGCTATCACCATATCATTTTGCATAAGAACACACCCCAATCCCTTCTTGGATGCATCACTGTAGATCACAAACCTTTCTCCACTACAAGGCAGTGTGAGCACAGGTGCACTGGATAACCTTCTTTTCAACTCCTTGAAATTCTCTTCACATTCCTCTGTCTAGACAAACTTAACTCCTTTCCGAGTCAACTTGGTGAGTGGATTAGATAATCGTGAAAAATATTTTACAAAACGTCGATAATATCCAGCCAAACCAAGAAAACTTCGGATCTCAGTTACTGTTGTTGGTCTTGACCATCTTTCGATAACCTCTGTTTTTGCTGGATCCACAGATATCCCCTCTTTTGAGATTATATGACCCAAAAATGCAACTTTTTGAAGCCAAAATTCACACTTGGTAAATTTGGCATAAAGCTTCTCCTTTCTCAGGGTCTTCAATATAATTCTCAAGTGATCTTCATGTTCTTCCTTGCTCTTTGAATAGACAAGAATATCGTCTATAAAGACTACCACAAATTGATCAAGATAGTCTCTAAAGACTCTATTCATTAGATCCATGAAGATAGCAGGGGCATTAGTAAGACCAAATGGCATCACTATAAATTCATAGTGTCCATACCTTGTACGGAAAGCCGTATTTGGTATATCCTCCCTTTTGACCCTTAATTGATGATACCCTGAACGAAGATCAATCTTGGAAAAGTATTGAGCTCCGCGTAGTTGGTCAAATAAGTCATCAATGCGTGGGAGAGGATATTTGTTCTTGATAGTGATCTTGTTAAGTTCTCGATAATCAATGCAGAGTCTCATTGATCCATCTTTCTTCTTAACAAATAGAACAGGTGCTCCCCAAGGTGACGCACTAGGGCGTATGAATCCCTTATCAAGATTCTCTTGGAGTTGCTTCTTCAATTCCTGCAACTCAATTGGGGCCATTCTATAAGGTGTCTTTGAAATAGGCAAAGCACCCGGTACGAGTTCTATTGAAAACTCAACTTCACGATTTGGTGGAAGACCCGGCAATTCCTCCGGGAAGACATCATCAAACTCCCGTACAATGGGCATATTCTTAATCGTGAGTTTCTCACCAACCATTTGAGATAAATAACCTTCATTTAGTGGAATCAATACCCATAAGATGGAAGAAATTTCCACTGGAAGGTTATGTTCATCCTTGCATTGATAGACGATCGTAAGTTGATCTGGAATATGAAATGTGACTTCCCTTCTTTGGCAATTGATATGAGCTCCATGTAGAGAAAGCCAATCCATGCCAAGAATCACATCAAATTCCACTAAAGGAAGGATCACAAGATTTGCAGGAAGCACTTTCCCACAAACTTCGATCGGAGAAGAATTATAAACTTCTGATGCGATTGATGTGCCATTAGGTGTTGTCACAGCTAACTCAACATCTAATTGTTGAGGTAATACGGTGATACCCTTAGAAAATTTTTCAGAAATAAAAGAGTGGGTGGATCCAGAATCAAATAAAACATTTGCTACTTTAGAGTGGATGGTAAGTGTACCTTTCACCACATCGTTATCGTACTCCACATCGCTGATAGAAATTGCATGTGACTTTCCTTTGTCTTTAGCCTTAAGAGTTTGTTGACGTCGACCATCATCATCAACCCTTGGATTTGGGCATTGATTGGCATAATGCCCCATCTCCTTGCACTTGAAACATTGAAGTGTAGCAGGTTCATTCTGTGTATCCCTTCCTTTGTTTGCATCATTAGACATCTTCTTCACATTATCACGGCATTCAAATGCCCGATGGCCTTCCTTTCCACATTTAAAACATTTACTTGTCCCTTTAAGACAACTCCCTCCATGTTTCTTTCCACACTTTGAGCATAAGGGAAAGTTCATCTTCTTTTCCGTGTGCTCTTTAGATTTTTCTTTGAATTCCATCTTCCTCTTCTTATCAAACCCATGTGACTGATGGGTTACTCCAATCTCCATCTCGACTTTGAGAGCACATCGAACGATTTCCTCGTAGCTATTGAAGTCCCTTATGGCTAACGCCCTTCGAAGACTTGGTTTTAAGCCACTAAAGAATCGATCGATCTTACTCTCAGGTTGGATAATAATACCAGAAGCGTACCTTGCAAGTCTTGTAAAATTTGCTTCATAGGTACTAACAGATTCATCATCCCTTTGCTTCAGTTCAAGGAACTCTTTCTCCATCTTTGTTCGGAGAATACGAGGGAAGTACTTATTGAAAAATAAGTTCTTGAACTCGTCCCATTCCATAGACTCAATTTCATCCCTTTGCCTCGTATTCTTAACAAGATTCCACCATTGATCCGCATCTCCTTCCAAACGATACACTGCTAGGATGACTTTATCATGCTCAGAACATTGAAGAACTGAAAATATCTTTTCAGTAGTACTAATCCATTGTTCAGCAACTAATGGATCAGTAGACCCGCTGAAAGATGGTGGACGCTGCCTCATGAAGGATTCAACAGAATGTTGCTCCCTCCTTTGTTCGTTTGGAAATCCTGCATGATTCATAGCTTGAGAAAGTTGTGTGAGCATGGCTACAAGATTTTGCATTCCAGCTCCCATATCGTTTGGTTTCTCAGGGGGACAATCATTGCATTGCCCATCGCATTCCGCATTAACACGGTTCCTTCGGGTTCCAGCCATTGACTAAAACCAAGAAGAATAGTGTGAGCAACACTAATTATAATAGGAAACCACATAATTCAAGAATAAAATTTTCATGCTTAAGGTCTTATCCTAGGTTATTCAAGGCCATTTCTAAAACACTAAGATTGTGTTCTATGCTTAGACTTATCCTTAGGGTTCTTACTAAGGCTTTCACATCCTAGTTTCCAAAGGTTGACTATACCTTTCCTCTGATACCAACTATAACGGTCTGGAATTACTTCCAGTGGACTATAGTTGATACCTATCAGGGCACTCCATGGGCGGCTACACCCCCTGGGCGGGACACACCACCATCCCCAGTGGCAGCCATTTCCTCATGAAGCCCTTGGGCGGAGAGCCATGCTTCGTCCAACGCTCACATGTGAGAGTTCCCAAGGATCGGATACATTCCTACCTCCTTTGCCTCTGATACCAACTATAACGACCCATACTTTACATACATTGTTAAAACTTCAAAATTGAAGCACACTTATTACAACATATGACAAAACCACAAAGGACCGTATAGGTATAGTGTCTTTAGAAACTGGGGAAACATAAACAACTGGTTCATAAATCTTCTACAGTGTCTCCCATTTATTTCATCATATCTAGGGTCCCTTTTAGCATATTCTACTTAATATCCATCTTCCTGACCTGGGGAAAAGAAAACATAAAAGGGTGAGCTCAAATGCTCAGCAAGGGCAAATAAAGGAAATAAAAATCATATCATATCTTTATGAAAATCAAAACCTGCAAAAGAGATCATAATATCTTAACATGGAATAAATCATAGAAGTGAAAATGAGATCCCCAAAATCATAACATAAAACTTGAAACTTTGTGGCATGCACACATAATCATGGAGATCATTTCTTGTTAGTCATGACTCATTGCCAAGACTATCTTAGTGGACAAAGTCCCTTTCTGAACCGAGTTCACTCCTCGTTTCAGTCCTGTATCACTGAACCGAAATAACCTTCCGTTCCAGCCATGCCTATATCATGAGATATAAAATCTTTACCCAATGCATTGGAGGGAGATATAGGTCCCACCCATCTTATAATGAATCCTTTCTTATGTGTGCCACATAATTATAAAACATACATCATCGCATAACACATATAACAAAAAATGGGATTCTTGAAACATCATGACATCATAAATCAATTCATATATGATAAAGGAATTCATAAACATAATTCCATCACAACATAGTCAAACCAATGTAAAAATATGGATAGAAACAGAACCCTTTATTATCTTAGATGGAAAATAATTTTGATAAAACACTTGTATTGAATTCTTGAGGAAAATATCCTTTCTTCTTCAAAAACAATTTTCCTTTCATAACATGTCATACAACTTTAAAATAAAAGAAGTTGATTAAAAATAAACTTGAAAACTTGTAAAGGAAGCTTCTTGGAAATAATGTTTTAAAAATCCATTCATGCCGTATAAGTTAAAAAAAAACATTCTTCGTACTTTTGTCGGAAAAGTCAAAAAGTACCTCGTACGGAAAAACGACAAAAGATTCCTTTCATATTCTTTACTAAAAACTCACCTAAGGGTAAAATTGGATTTAAACTATTGCAAGTGGATGGAAACAATATTTCATATTGAGGGAACATGGATGTGGATGATAAAATACACCCCAGTAAATACTTACGAATAAACAATCTCGGATAAAAATGAGATTGTGATATTTCCCTTACCTTAGGTCCAATTTGCTTTGTACGTGTCCGAAGCTCCTGTATAATGGTTTAAATAATGTTATTGACTTATTCCAGAATCATACATATTTATATGATATCATATATGGTCATATTATTAGCTTCTTGTTAGTAATATTTCATTGTTACTTGTTACTCGGGTCTTTATAACTTTTTGTTCTTATGCGTGTTTTGTCGAATAAATTCTTATTCTTATCTTTAGGTTATAGATAATTCATTTCCAGAATGGTATTAGTGTATTATATACCATATTCATTCATTCAATTCATTTATACAATCATTATGAAATGAAGATCATGTAGAACGAGTCGCATCACATCGTGGAGACGGTATTCCGTACGTACGCACGAGTGATGATATCGTTCCTATGATCGTGGAATTGTATTGGAGTATATATATATATTATTTCAGTATCAATATTACTTAATAATAATCATATATAGTTACTCATTACACCATTATACCAATCCTTGTAAGGTGATGGTGGAAAATAGATTACACCACGGCGTGGAGACGGTATTCCGTACGTACGCACGCGCGGTGATTTCATTTTTCCGTAGGATGGATAGAAGGTGAATTAGGGATGTTTCATATTTATAATAACATATCAGTATTTAAGTAATACTGATGTTATTACTTTATCATGAAACAACTAAATAAGAAGAAGTTGAAGACGAAAGAAATTGAAAAGATCGGTAATGGATATTACCTCTTCTTTGGAACGCCTCTTTGAATCCTCCACTTAGGGAACTAAGAGTGGTCTTTGGAGAAGACCAGGACCTCTAGGACTATTCTAGGGAAGTGGAGAGGGGAAAATGGCAGGGGTTGGCCGAGCTTGAGTGCTCAATTTGGTGTGAGGAGGAGGGGGAGGAGGTGCCCTTTTATAAGGGAGGAGAGGGGCACCTTAGGAATATCTCAAAATATTATTTTATATTAAAGTCAAAATCGGTTTATAATGGTTCCAAAGGGTCTTATTTCGAAGCTAAAGTGGGGATGGGTCGAAATCCTATCAACCAATAGGATTTAGACAAGTTTAGGGTATTATTTTAACCTTATCAATTAGATTTAACTCTAAGTTAATTAATTTAACTTTTACCGTGTCTTTTTGTTTTCTTTCACTATATGGTTAATAAACTTTCTATAACATGCCAAACGAACCCCAAATTGTTTATTATTAATATATATATCCTTATCTAAGTCATTTGGCCGAACCTTAGATTTTTAGGAATAAAATAACAATTAATAATATAATATTTGATTTAAAAACTATTTTGTGTCAATTTTGACACTATTTGATATATGATTTTTGTGAAAGTCATAACAGAATTATATGTTCGAACCAAGTTGATTAAATCAACACTAATATATCATAGTAACCTAGAAAATTAGTGGAATTCATAAAAAGTCTCAAATTACATTTATTTTGGTATTTATATTATCAATTTTTTCAATATTTCATTAATAAGATAATTACTGCATCATCTTTGTGTCATAAATAAATTAAATTAGTTGATGTCTAAAAATTACAAATAAAATACCCTCATGTAGGAAATCTTTTTAGCTTTCTAATGAATATTTACAATCGAATTTATCTTATGTATAACCCTATATTAAAAATGATTTACTTGTTAAACTTTGATTTTAACTATTTTAACCCTTCTTTAATAATAAATGTCCTAATCTAATCCAAGTGGGCCTAAATGGTCATATTTTATTCCTAAGTTTGTTTTTGGTCGAATTACACTTGTCCAATAGTATTAGGACATGTGTTAGGGTAATATTAATATCATATTTACCCTTAGTTACCCTATTTACTATTAACCGCGGTAAAAATAGTAAAAAGTTACTATTCACCAAAAAATTATTTTCATCTCATTGAACCACATTTTAGTCCTTGATATTAACCGTGTCTCTCGGATTTTTGAAATTCCATTCACAGAAGCGGTAAAATTATGTTTTATGCAAAATTCAGTTTTTAACCTACCACTTAGTGGTTTCACTATTCATCAAAAATTGAAAGTTTTCAGAAAAATACCAAAATTTCACCCTAGGCTAATTTCGATATTCTGAGTCCAAAAATGAAGTCCATTTTGAAAAATAAAATTTATAAAATTTTAAAAAGTGGTTATTACTATTCATAACGGCTAGTTTTAATAGCATATTGTTGTTTAGTGAAACTCGGTATTGCGTACGACGCAAGCTATCGAGGAAGGTCGCGATTGCGTGTAAAGCAAGCCAAGAAAGTGTTGTGTAGAAAAAGATTCCTTTGATGATTTATATAACATAAATGTCTCGGGTGTTACATAATCTATTTATATTTGTAACAGGATGCTTTAGAGTCCCTTGATCCCCAAGAACCTGAAATTTGGTCCAAATGATCACTTACATCCGGTAATGGGAGATGAGCACCCTGGTAGAGTACACTGTCGACCTGGGAAGAGTATAGTTATGATGATGTATTTTCTCTCCTCGGGTACGAGTTTTAGTGCCACCAACTTCCATCAGGTTAAGGACAGGCAGAACAGGCTGAAAAAGGGCCACAAATATGGAAGAACAGTCTGTTAGGGAAAACACTACATTTATGAAACTAATGAAAGTTTTACATCCAACACTTCTATCAAAGGCCAACACAGCTTGTGAGGAATATATGTCATCAATGAGTTCTATATATGGTGCACCGGGTAGAATTTAGAGTGGTGTTTGATATGATGGAGAGGAGGAGGCTGGGGTGGATGAGGGGGAGGGAGAGGAGGAGGCCAAGGCAGAGGAGGAGGCCATGGAGGGGGAGGAGGGTTAGAGGAGGCCGAGGATGAGGACGAGGTTGAGGAACAGGGAGTTTAGGAGGGTAGGGACAATGATGGGGACAACGATGAGGATGAGGGTGAGGCTGGTGATGATGGTGATGATAGTCATGGTTACAAGGGACATATTGATACGTTACATTTTGACTGATATTACTGACCTTTGATGTTTATTGATTTGTTGTGCCTGAATATATGTGTTATTAGGTAGGTCACATTATCTTTATTCTTTATATATAAATAATAAAACTTTACTTGATGACTTTATGTAACTGATTCACCCCTCCCCTGGATATCCCCCCCACCCCCACCCCCGTGAGAACCTGCCCACCGCGTGGACACCCTATACCCCCTGGATAGCCCCGCCACCCCCACGGATAGCCAACCCACCCCCTCAAAAAACCCCTCCCCCTATGCACACCCCCCCCTACCACACCCCCATGGACAGCCTTCCCACCCCCGTGGATAGCCCACCCATCCCTGTGGATACCCCACCCCCTGGACACCTCACCCACCCCCTAGACAGCCCCTACCACCCCATGGATATCCCACCCACCCCTTTGACATCCTCTCCCCCCGTGTATAGCCCCCAACCCCCGTGGAAAGCCCACCCACCCCCCTTGGACACCCCTTCGGCAGCCTCGCCACCCCCACGGAAAGCTCGCCCACCCCCTGGACACCCCGTACCCCCTGGAAAGCCCTACCCGCCCCCTAAACAGCTCGCCCGCCACTCTAGAAAGCCCCCCCCCCCCCCCCGCGTACATCCCCCACCCCCATGGACAGCCCTCCCACCTTCATTGGATACCCCTACCCACTGGACATCCCCGCCACCCCTGTGGAAATCCCTCCCACACCCATGGACACCTCGTACCCCCTGGACAACCCCACCCACCCATTGGACAGTCCCCCCCCCCCTGTACACCTCGTACCCCCTTGGACATCCCCCCAACCCCGAAGAAATCCCCCCACCCCCTGGACACTCCTGACCCTCCTGGAAACCCTCGACACCCTCGACAGCCCCGCCACCCCCGTGGACTGCTGTCCCACCCCCTGGACAGCCCCTCCCCCTGTGGACAGCCCCCCACCCCCGTGGAAAGCCTACCCACCCACCTGGACACCCCCTACCAACCTGGACATCCCCACCACCCCCGTGGACAGTTGACCCACCACCTGGACAAGTCGTACCCCCTGGATAGCCTCGGCCTCCCTTTGGACACCCTGTGCCCACTGGACAGCCCCCCCCCCCCCCTAAGGATAGCCCGCCCACCCTGTGGATAGCCCGCCCACCCCCATGGACACCCTATACCCTCTGGACAGCCCACCCACCCCCTGGACACCCCGTACCCCCAGGACAGCACCCCCCCCCCCCCAGTAGACAGCCTGCCCACCCCACTGGACACCCCCACCCCCCCTAGACAACCCCTCCACACCTCTAGACAGCCCACCCCCTGGACACCCCCTCCCCTCATGGAAAGCCCCTCCCCTCATAGACAGCCCCCCACCCCACCCACCCCCCCCAGACACCCCTAACCCCTGGACAGCCCTGCCACCCCCGTGAACACCCCTGTGGATATCCCGCCCACCCCTTGGACACCCCTTACCCACTGGATAGCCCTTCCACCTCTTTGGACAGCCCCAACACCCCCCTGGACAGACCACCCACCCCCTGGACATCTCGTACACCCCTAGAAAGCCTCGCCACCCCTATGTATAGTCCTCCCACCCCACTGGACACCACCTACTACCCTGGACAGCCCCCACCCCCACCCTCGTGGACAGCCCGCCCACCCCCTGGACACCCCGTACCCCCCGGACAGTCCCCACCCCCGTGGATAGCCCGCCAACCACCTGGACACATCATTCTCCTAGATAGCCCCCCCCCCCCACTCGACCACCTTGGAACCCCCCCCCCCCAGACACCCCCACCCCCTGGACGCCACCGCACCACCTGGACACCCCCACCCCCATAGTCAGATGCTCAAAATGTAACTCTGACTATTTTAGGCTCTCTTAAATGTGAGTGTCCTCTCAGCATTATGAGATGTCGTCACTAAAGAAATTTAAATGGGTTAGTTGGAAGTGTGTTTGTCATGTGAATATTTTAATGGGGAAAATTATGTTGTGGTACATGTCATGGTTGGAAGATTTTGATATTTTTATATTCTATTTCATGTGTTTTTTTCTATTTTGTGTGTTGTTTGAAGGTGTTTTTGTAGTTGTATGCAATGGAGGGGATGGTTGGATGTTGTGTTGTTTTCTATAAATACACTATACCAATGGTTTAAAAGCGTTGGTAAAGTGTATTTTGAGAATAGTTTTACCCATGGTTTGAATAAAATGTGGGTAATACACTATACCAACAGTTCAAAACAGTTGGTAAAGTGTATTTCTAGAATATTTTTACCAACAGTTTTATAGAACTGTAGGTAATACTATATACCAACGGTTTCTAAGACATTGGTAAACTATATATAAAAAATATATCCCAATGGTTTATTAACCATTGGTATAAATATATACCCACAGTTTCTATAAAACTGTTGGCATACTGAAGGATATAATGCCATATACCAACGGTTTGAGAATTATCATTGGTATAGACCATTTCCAATAGCTTACTAACCAAAGGTTTGAAAAACTGTTGCTATATAGTATACCAACAGTTTGAAACCATTGGTATATATTGTATTTCCAGTATTTGTACCTATTAAAACCAAGATTCCTTTCTAATTTCTTGTAAAATAAAAATGTGCATTATTTTAAAACAAATGAAATTTACTTTTAATTTTATTAATATTCATAAAAGTGTGTAAATTTCATTACAAAATCATTAGGGAGTAGTAAAATTACTATTTCAAACGTTTTTTTTAAAACATGTATATATAAGAGAATGTATATTGATCTAAAGAGGTAAATGAAGTCATTTTTTATCAAAAAAATTATTTTGAACTCTTTAGTTGATAAAGCGATTAAAATGAATTGAAAATATTTATTCTCATTACATGTCTATAGGATAATAAAATCAAGTAGTTTCTTGAGTGATGTTTCATAGGATTTCATTATCACAAACATAAATATAACAATCCCGATAAACAATGAAATTGTATCATAAAACCCTTACCATTTTGGTAAAATTTTATCATAATCCCCAAGAAAGAATAACATTGAATGAAACATAAAATATCATGAGAATAAATAAATTCATGATATTAAATGTCAATGGGACATTATAAACATTTAATTAAATAATATAGCTCCATCACACAACATATGTCTCAAGGAAGTAAAATTACGAGAAAAATCCCATACATTATATCTTAGATTCCTTCATACACATTGGATACTGTATAAATTTTTTTATTAAAAGTAAATTATATAATTTTATTAATATATATCATAATATATATTATTTATTTATGAATTTTTATTACCAATTAATCAATACTTATTTTTTAAAATCATGTTTCATGTAATAATGAATTTATTTTTTCATATATGTTTTGGTTTAGTATTTTCGATACTTTTACATTGATCATGTATACATTATCTACATAAATTTTACAATATTAAAATATTATATATATTCACTATATATTTATTTATATTAATCTACTAAATTTATAAATAGAAAATTAGTTACATCATTCTTGGAGACGGTAGGATATATGTACAACATATATATTATTTCTATTTTCTCAATGGATAGAAATAGAGGAAGATAAATAATATATAAAACATAATGAGTAATTTTAATTTTATATATATCACATATATTTATTTAATTTTTATTTATTTATTTCCAAGTAATGTATTTGTGAAAAATTAATCACTTTACTTCGAGAGGTAGTACTTTCCGTACACATAATTGATGTTATCATATCCCCAAAAAATGGAAATTAAGAGTGAATACAAGATATCATGATTAAATAAGAATAATAATATCATAAATATAAAATTTTAAAAATAAATCCATCCTTATATCCATCCACGAAAGTTGGTGATTGAAAATGAATAATATCGATTCAAAAGGTTTTAGTTCTCCATACACACGATTAATGGTATTGTTTCCCACTTGAGGTAAGAAGAGAACTATATAATCAGTTCCAATGACATAATACAATAATATTATACGGAACATAATAGTGTTAATATATAATCATTTTTAAATAATATTTTAATGATTTTGAGGAATAAATAATACAAAAACCCAAGGTTAACAATTTTACCACTTCATTAGAGAGCCCCTTTCAGTTTACAACAAAATACTTATTAGGAGGATTTCACAATAAAAATAAGTCCTATTTGATGATAATAGGTAATTAAGGAATGTTATTGTAGAGGTTTTGTACGAATCAAATGGTTTGGAGGTATGAATAGGAGAGGAGACGAGTGGCCTTTTATAAGTGGGGGAGAGGACACAGATTTAATTTTTGAAAATAATAAAGTTTACCCACATTTTACAAATTCCATAAGGATACAAAATGGGTAATTATAGAAATATATAGATCATAATATTTATATATTTCCATAAAATGGGTTTTTACAAGATTTTTTTCATTTTACCCCAAACTATTTTATTTTTACCCCCAATAAACCCATTTTTACCATAATCACAGTAATAAAGTTTTACTATTTTTACTATTCATTATAGTCCAAAATTAAGTTGACTATATTAGAAAATATTAATTAGCATTATTAAAAATATGGCACCAATTTTTATAAATGAAATTAATTTATCTGTAAAAATTTAATTTAAAATTAAACGTACATGCATGATGAAAATGTAGATTTAAAAAGAGAAAATTTTAAACATTTTAAAAAAAAATTATAACAAAATTTCATATGAAAATTAATATATTGACCTATATTGTTAAATTTATAATTAATTTAAACTAATTTTCACATTATAACCCTATCAAAAAAATAAACTTATAAATTCATTGAAAAAAAGGATATTTCCAATAAAAGGAGTATTTTTCACTATTTATTGAAAAATCATTGGTTTAAGAAAATTTCCAAAAATGCACCCCCAAGAAAATTTTAGACATTTTGATTCAAAAAATTGTTTTTATTTTACAAATAAATTTTTTGAAATGTTTCTAAAATTAATTTTATCATCATTTCAATGAATTAAATTAATGATTTTTCTGAGAAAATATATTTCTCGAAACATATAAATACTTTACCAGAAATTTATAAATTTTTATCAATAAAATTTATTTATATAGTACAATTATAATCAATATTTAAAATATTTTTTCCTTATTCATACTGTTCTTTCTAACAATTATTTCAAAATGAAATTCTAAAATAATAATATAAATCCTTTATTTGTAACAACCTGAGTTTTTTTGAATTTCTTTCAAACAAATATAATCAGTTATATATATTTCATTCCATCAAAACAATAAGTACATATTTCAGTACACAAAAAAATGAGTGTAAATTTTGATACACACAATACAATGTTTAAATGAAATGTGACATACTATTTGAATATAATTATTTAATATGATAGTTATCACCTAGCCTTTGAAATGGAGGTCTGAATAAGATTAAATTAATTATGAAAATATATGGTCTAAACATGTATATACAATTATTTCTTTTAGAAACAATTTATTGGAATGAAAATATAAAAAAAATTAAAAATAAATGAAATTATTTTCTAGAAAAAAAACTCTTAGGCATAATAACTCATTTTAACTTAATAAATTAAACAAACTTCTATTTGGTAATAATTTTAGTTAAATTTATATATTATTTATTTAGTGAAAAGTTTAAAATTCATCGTAGTAGTTTTCTAGAAAAGAAATATGAGTTAATCAAATTTTTCAGATAGTAATTCATTTCACTAAAAATTATATTTTTCATATTTTTCACACTTATTCTATAATAAAATTTCAGAAATTTTAGAAATTTAATTTGATAAAATAAACTTCATTTATTAAATAATCATTTAAAAATTATCTTGTAGGTATTTTTTGGAATTTTTTGATGAATAGTTAAAACACTAGTATTTATTAAGAATTTTCATTTCATTTAATGAATTTAAAAACCTTAAAATTATATTTGTATGGATTAAAAAGTTAAATTATTCAAATTATATATCTATGAATCCAATTTAGGTCATTTGACTCAATTTCATATTGGATTTTTATATAAAAAAATTATAACATTTAAATATTTTCACTTTTGAAAACCATTTTTTCATCATCTGTTCGGGTTTAAATTTAATTGTGCACTTATAAAACTAGAATTAAGACAAATGGATTATAATTTTCAATAATAATAATTTAAATTATTTAATAAGATAAATTTATATTTTGATCATAATGAATAGTCAAAACATTCAAAAATAATTACGGCAATTAAGGTAAACATCAGTTTACCAGGGCATAAAAGTTTGAAGGGTTAAAAATGAACCATAACTTATCCAGCACCAGTTTATGGGCCTTTTTCATCCATATAACATGCAATTCTTGATAATTTTACTTTTGGGGGTTTTTTTAGGTGAAAGACGTTTGTATAAATTTTTCTTTTTAAAAATTATAAGTGTGATACTCACCTCGCATACAAAAGGCCACCCCCTTCTCATATCCACTTCATACATTCAAAACCCATTATCATGGAAAATACCTTCCCAAATAACTTTCTTAGTTCAATCTTATAATCCTAAAAACCATGTTTTTATCAGAAATCCATCATCATAAGCCTTTTCATGCAATCCAAAATAACTTGTTTGAAACGGATGTAAAGTCCCTAATAGATCATTTTATTTTAATTCTACCTCCACCTCCATCAATTATTATTTAACCATGATTATATAATAAAATCATTATCTTCAATATAATGATATGTTACTATTTTAATATAATAACATAAATCAGTATCCCCTACCATCAAATGGTTTATGAAATCATCATTCATGTGTATGGAGGACTACCACCTCATGAAATGATGTTATTAATTTTCCTTCACCACATCTCCTGGATGGATAGTAATGGATTTATTGATTATATATGATATATATTATATTATTTTTCTTATTTTATCATTATATAAAATTTTACTTCTTACATTCCATTTTTTTGGGAATACAATTGTAGTGTTTTTGTGTATCGTAGACTACTACCTCACAAAGTGATGTGATCCATTAACACTTTACATGAATTGAATACATATGGTTTAAATAATAATATGTTATATATTTTAAATCATTATGATTTTATAATGGGAATTTGATTTTTTACCCTTTTTTATTTCATTCTATCGGAAAAATGGAGACATAGATCAGGCATACGTATGGCCCGTCATCTCCGTGAATGGTGTATTTCTTCTTCTATATAAAAATTTTATGGACCTATATAAACACTTGTATAAAGAATATGTATAATATTTATATCACTATTTAAACTAATAATATTAATGAAATGTGATTAATTTAATAGTACCAAAAACAAAAAAAAATTAAATATTCATGAAAATTAAAACACTTATTTCCAGAAATATGACTTTAATATGGAATTGTTAATAAAAAAGGGTTAAATGATCATAAGTAAATCATATATTGTATTATATATATATATATGTGTGTGTGTGTGGTTATTAATTATATTTCTAATAAGTAATTATTTATTATAAAATTATACTTTAATATGTACAATGGAAATTGTGACTTATGGTAAAGGATTGTTTTCCCTATATTTATATCTATGAGACACCTGACATACTATCCACATGTTTCATTTTGGTGGTGTATATACTTACCATTACTTTATATTATTATTACTATCCTTAAATTTATTGAGATTTATATATCAATTTTATGATATCTATTTCTTGGGTTATATAGTTCCAAAGTTACCAATGCTGTAAGGCATTTTTTCTCAAGTTTCCATCTTTAGGACATAAGTTATGTTTTGCACCTCTATTCTCTAATGAGGTGTATAAAATTCCCCTTTTACATGTTATATCATTAATACAATTGTTTTCATGTTATTATACATTTAATTTAATGTTACCCTTTAATGGGAATTATGATTCAATGTTACCAAAGTGGTAAGAGTTTAATGTAGCAATCTCATTTTTCATCAAGATTGTTTATGATTATTCTTCAAATGATGAACGTTTCTGACATATCAGCTAAAAAACTCATTAATATTCATATAATATGGATATTTCATGAGAATAAATGGAATCGCTTCATTTTCCTCCCATTATTTACTAAATATATCATTGTAGTTACTTTAATAATATATTCTTCATTTCTCTCTTTCGATCGAAAACCATTTTTATTCCAAAACCAAGTTTTCCAAAACTATTTCCAAAATGTTCTTAAAAGTCATAAAATTATTCAGTAAAGATGTTTTTAACCATTTTTACTTAAATATATTATTCATTTTTTTCTAAATAATTCGTTTTTTTGATTTTATTGAAAATGTGGAATGACTCTATGTTTTTACACGTACAACATGAAAAAAATTCCCCACCATGATGCCCATTATTTTCTTTGAATCTTCCTTTATAGGTTTTCAAGGATATATTCAAAGAACATATTTTCAAAATCTTCCATGTTCTCAAAATGTTTATTTCAATAAATAATGGATATTTTCATTAAGATATAATTATATGGTTTTAAAATACTCCTTTAAAAATTTATGGTTATTCTCGAGGAAACATTTTTTACATATTATTTTAATAATTTTTTGTTATTTGAAAAAAAAATTAATCAAAAAATGTTCCCAGTTAAATTTAAAAGTAATTTTCCATCTAAGATGGAATCCTTTGATGATACTTATTCTATATTAGGGAAATTATCTTGTAATACCATTCTTATTATTTCATTGGATGGTTTATTTATATGATTATAATATGTTAATGAAATTAATTTCTCATTCACGAGTTATACTATGATATAATTCAAATGAAACCTAATTTATTTTCCTTGGGTTATTATATAATGAAATGATGATATGATTTTGAAACCAATTTATCTTCTATAAGTTATGTTGGGATGAAATGTTTATGAAACCCTTTTCTTTTCCTGGGTTCTAATATAACGAATGTGTTATGATGTTGTGGTATAAATATGTATGTTTTAATTATTTCATGATATATACATTATAACCAAGAATGAGAGATATGTTATAAACATGGATGGTGGTTTAGTTATAACCAAATATGGGAGGGACCTATATGTCCCTCAAATGTATTGGATAGAGACTAATATATCATGAAATAAATAGGAATAAGATATGGAGAGAAACAATTTTTGTTAGGGAAATTATCCTCTAAGATTTTATTGGGTGTGAAACATGACTACTCTGATAGTTTCCAGAATGAATCCATTCCACTATGATAGTTTTGGAAATTAACCTTGATTACCAAGGAAAGGATTATATATGCTTATGTTTATGTGGAAATTCCATGTCTTATGTCAATGTTATTCTCTCATTTCCTATGTTCTTTGATTTCCTTATGGTTTTTATCTTATGAAATGATAATAGTTATGCCATGACCCAAGATTTTTATCTTTGATATCTAGAGTATGGTATTCATACGTTGTGTGAAAATAATAATTCAATTATTCTTAAATTATAATAATTTATTTATATTGTTTACCCTTACTGAGAATTTGTGTTCACCCTTTTTATATTTCTTTTCCCCGGGTTATGATTAATGGTATTATGTTTCTATTTATAAGAAGGATTATAGTTATGAGAAACTAAGTGGAAGATGATATTTAACTCTTATGAAAAAGTTTTTTATTTTTTCATGTTCCCAAAATCACTTCACCATTACGATCCTTAGGTGTGTGTTTATATATTGAATGGAATATTCACCTATAATGTGTAATATCTATGTATGAGAAGTTTGGGACTTTATAGTTGGTATCCAAGAAAAGTTTTAGATCACCATTGGAAACTAGGATATGTAAACTCTATATAGGTCTATAAGGATGTTTTTAAGGATATTTATAGGTATAAATCTAAGGATGAGTCAAAGTATTGGAAACTTTTCTAGAATTTTGGTAAATTATAAAGCTTGTTTTTCAAAGAATTGAATACCCTAATGAATACTATAAGTGTATGTGCCTTTGGAATAAAGGTACATATGTGTAATAACTCCAAAATTGGAATATTTCTGTGGACTTGATCCTCACTTAGTGCATGACAATAGGTCTTACTACACACCTAGTTTGACACTATTGTGGGGAAATGCATTGTAAATTCACAAATAGATTTTGATCCTTCATAAAGAATTTAAATATATTATAACCGTGAATGAGCTATGTTAGGGATATGTTTTTATATATTAAAAAGAATATGTCTTGATTTAGACATCTTGTAGGTTATTTTCATGATTATATGGTTTTTGACTATGAATATTGTTACTCACATTTTTTTCTATTTTAGATAATGGTATGAATAATAAAGAAATGGATTAATATTTATTTTGATTGAAAATTTGTTGAGGAGGAAAAAAATTTCATGTGACATGAGTGAAGTATATTCTGAATACACATAATCAGTTTTAATGATATATAATTAACAATATACATCCTAATAAATTACCGAAATCACTACAGAATAGAAGGATAAATTTCATTGGGATTTTAGGTGGTGGAGATGATAGAATAATGAAGATTCAGTTCTTATATGTTAAAAATATAGGAAAAAGAACTCCCAGGAATGCTTCAGTGGAATGAGAATATGTTTTGAGTGTGTTAAAAATTAAACAAAAAAAAGAAATTGAAGTGGGAAAATGAAATGTTAGACCAACACAACAGATGAGATAAATGGTCTCCCCAAGATGATATCAATGGTTTAACATTTTAAATGTGTAAATTACATGAATTATACCAATCTATGGCCTAAAGGAAAATCTCATGAATAGAGAAAGTAAGGGTGTATCATTAATGGTTATATTTTTTATGATAAAGAGACTATAAATGGAATATGAAGGGAATGAAGTGTTAAGGAATAATAAAATGGTTAGTGGTTAATGGTGTATAATTAAAGTGGAATGATTCATGTGTTTTTTAATAGTTTTTCAATTAAATAATTTTTATCAATGTTATTTTGGATATTTGTGTCATGAAACATCAATAAATATTTCTACAATATTTTTTCATTAAGGAGTTGGAAGAATATGTTTAAAGTCATTGATGGAATATAAAAGTTATTTAATAGAAAGGTGGTATTCTTTTTAAGAAAATATAACCATTAATATATTTATAATATTAATAAAATAGTGTTTCATTTAGATAAATAGATTATTGATATGGATAATGAAAATTGTATAATACTTTATACATTTGATGTTATTAAAAATTTCATGAAAAACAGTTTTATGTTATAATTATTAGAGTTTACAATATTTTGGTTTTATTAAATATATTTAATAATTTATGATTTCAATTAAATAATTAGCATAGAGTTAATTTCTTAAAACGGTATGTTTAAATTAAAGTTTATCATAATTAAATATGTATACATGTTTTAGTAGAATATGAGAACAATGTGTGAATATAATTTTTATCTGAAATTAATAGTCACTTAATGCTATTTGGGGAATTATAGATAAGTGGATATTGGTTATTTATTAACCTTATTTATGAATTTTGTGATTTCAATTTTGTCTAGACAAATGGAAGCCTTAAGGATAATTATTCCCAAAATGGATTAATTTAAACTTTTGATCTTATTAGAAACATAGTTCTAAATTTTTATAATTACTGGAGATAGAAGGAATGAATTATCATTATTTTTAGGATCTAAATGTATATTAGTGCTTTAGACATGAAAAAAATCATCTCTTATAGTAAGGGATAATGTGAAAAAAATTCAATGAAAACCCAAAGGATGAAATTGTGTTTATGAAATTGAATGAAATCAAGTATGTAAGTCTTCTCTATAAAATTTTTAATGTTTTGGAAAATAATATTTAAAAAAAATTGTATACATTTAATATAACTTATATAGAATGAATTATAAGTATCCAACAATAAACATACAAAATGTAGATATTTAAACTATATTTAACATCATTACATTCCCTAAGATCTTTTCAGTTTATATTTTTGGAAAGTTAGGATATAAATCATTTATATTAACCCACAACATACAATGTTGGTACAACTAAAACATGTCGTTTTCCCCAAATAGAAAACTTTTAAAATAAAGCAACAACATGATTTCTTCTACAATACTTGATAACATTTAAAATGACTTCCTTATTTCTCTTAAACATCCTTATAACCTATGAAAAAATTTAATAACATGTTATGAGCATAAAATGATTAATAAGGGATATAAAAAAGAAGGAAAGATATCATTAGTCCATGAATACTTATAAACATATGAAATCATTTCACAAAGAAATGCTTTTCACCCAAATATACTTACTCTGTGAAAGATAATATATCCATATAACAATAAGTAACATATATATATATATATATCCAAAATGGTATCTTATTGAATTTCTTAATTTTATTTTAATCCTCGTGCATCCTTTTGATCTGTAACCCTCAAGGCTACCTTACATTGTAACCCTCACAGCAACCTTATGGTGTAACCATCATAGTTACACATCGAGTAACCAAATGAAAAAGCTACAACTTACACATAACCAATGAATTTTAGGGATATATAGGTCCCACCCTTCATCATAAACAATTCCCAAGATCTAGAACATAATCATTCACCATGAATAATTACTTAAAAACATTGCATTCATATTTTGTAAAATGAAATTTTAAGAGGATATTAAAAGAAAATCCCCTTACAAATTTCATATAATTGAATTGATAATTAATATAGTGGATGGAATAGGTTTATACACTATAAATACACCTAATTAAACATAATATAAACAAAAAATATCTCTTAAAAAAATTTAATACCACATAATTAATTAGGTAGAAGGAAAACCCAATGAATAGATATAGGGTTATGAATTCCCTTACCACACGTTTTTATTACATAAAATAATCTTAAACCTCATTTATAATTGTTAAAATAGAGTTATTAATGTCTTACAGAAAAATATTCATGTTTATAACACCTTATATGATCATTATATAATTTCATTCCACTTATTTATTGATAATATTTTGATATTTCCCATTTTTTGGGTACGTACTTTACCTGGTTTCCATGGTCAGTTCATATTACATTTTATTTTCATATAGAAATGAAATTCCAGAATTGGAATGAAATCATATTCATATGCTTCCATAATATTGAATTATTCCATAAATCATTTTTGTTAAATGATATGAGGATTAATCATTAGATTAATCTTTAGTGATATCCATTTAGATCATTTTGGCGATTCTTCGATAATCATAAACTTGTTTTTTTATATAATTAAATGCCATGAATAGAAGTTAATTAAAAAACATAGAAGAGGTTATTTCAGAAACATTAATATCTATTTCAACCAATAAAATTATTTTACAAAAAGATTGTAAGTAAGTAATATAAATTGCAAACAAATCGTCCATGATTTTGCTAAAACACACATCACGAATGGTGTTTTTATACTAGGGGAGGAGATGAAGTATGTTGAGAATGTTTTCCATAGAAATAATATCATTCAGAATATATAAGATTCTATATCTTTCATTTATCTTTGATAAGGGTAGTGGAATATAGGATAAGAAAATAAAAGGAATCGAAGAAAAAATACAAGGAATTGAAATAGAATTTTTACATCTTGATCTCTTCTCCTTGAGATCTTCCTTAAAGAATTTTTTTGTAGACTTTAGGTAAGACCAAAAAGTCTGGGATGTGGGGAATAGCCTTGGGAAGGTGTTTTGGTTGAGGTTAGACAATTCTCAAAGCTTGAGAGGTGTGAGAGGAAGAGGGATAATGGAGAAGAGGAGGGGTTTACCATTATTTTAATCATAAGTTTACTATTTTTCCTGAAAACGATCAATAATATTGATTATGTATAAATTCATTTATTTATCATTTTCTCGTATCATCAAATTTCAATTCACCAAAAAATCATGTATTTCAGAAAAATCCCAAAAAGTCACCCAGAATTTTTTTTATGTGTATAATTAAAAATAAACTCCATTTTTTGAAAATAATTTTATAAATATGTGAAATTTTTTTTTCATTTAAAATAAAAATTTATTCCATAAATAATAATTTTAAAACTATGATTGATTTTATAACACCTTAAAAAATTAATCAAGGTCTCATAAATTATTAAAAATACATTCCTTAGGGATATTACTATTCATTTGGTCATATTACTTTTCATAATGGTTACATTACTATTCATAAGGGTAGGTTACAATTCACCAAAAATTATATTTTTCCTATAAGTCTCCAAAATATTACTGATTGCATCCCTGTACATCCATTTTTTCAAAATTCAAATCATAGAAGCAGCAAAATTATGTATAATGGATACATTATAACTATATCCTTAAAATAATATGTCATTATATAGAGACTCATTGTTTCATTCATTTACATTTATTTTTAAAACCTTAGGGTTTTACATTCTCCCCACGTTATTGAAATTACATCCAAAAAATTTTATTTACTTATTCAACAAGTGAGGGTACCTTTCCCTCATAACATTTTATGATTACAATGTTTCTTCTTCAACCATGTGCTTTCTCCAAAAAACCTTTAGATAGTGGATTAACTCATACCTTAATACTTGTTCTCTTTAATCAATAATCTAAACAGGTTTCTCTTTATAAGAAAGGTTCTCTTCCAGCTGAACTGTTTTTGGGCTCAAGACATGAGATGAATCCAGAATATACATTCTCAATAATAAAACATGAAAACAATTGTGTACCCGAGATAAAATCAAAGAAAAATCTACTATGTGGGAAATTAGTTTATCTTTCTCTAGTATTTCATAAGTTATAATGAACCATGGACTTATATTTCATTTCTTACCAAAACACATAAGAATTTTCCATGGTGAGATTCTAAGGAAAAATACGATCACCTACCTCGAATGAAAAGGTTGTCCTCCTATTATCTTTATAATGTTTCTACCTACTCTAAGCCATCCTCATGTGATGATAGATCATCTTCACTTTCTCATAAAATTCTTCTTCAATTTCTAGTCCCATAAACTTATTTTCCCGAACTTCATCCAAAAAATATGGATTTTGACACCACTTTCCATATAATGTCTCAAAAATTGACATCTGTATACTAGAATGAAAACTATTATCATAAGAAAGTTTAACTAAAGAAACATCATGATCCAAACTTCCCTAGTAATCCATTGAACAAGATCGAAGCATATCCTCCAAATTCTAAATATCCCATTCTGAATGCACATCTGATTGAGGATGAAAAGTTATACCAAAATTTAATTCTATTACCAATGACTTATGAAGGCCTTTTCAAAAATTAGAAGTGAACTTGGGACCATGGTCAGGTACAATGGAAGGTGGAACTCCATGTAACCTAATAATCTCTTGGAGGTATAGTCGAAAAAGGAGATCCAAATACATATTTTCTTAAATATGACTAAAATGAGCATATTTAGTTAGTTGATCAACAATAACCTCGATTTAATTGTTACCTCGAGATGTATGTGGTAGTCTCATAATTATTTCAATGGATATATTTTCCTATTTCCACTCTAGAATTGGTAATGTCTAAAGCATCCCTTTCATTAACTATCACTTTTAATTAACATGTTGACATGTCAAACAATTTACGGTGAAATCTAGAATATATCTTTTCAATCCATCCCACCATTAATACTCCCGAAGGCCTCTTTAAATATGTTTACTTCCAGGATGAACTGAAAATGGATAACTATGAGCTTCGCACAACAAATATTTCTTGAACTGAGAATCACAAGGCATACACAATATTCTTCCAAATCCCAAAACATAATCTTTAACGAGGAAAAATTATATAAACATACCCATTTTAACAAATTCTACCTTTTTATGTACCTCTATGTCTTCCTTCTGTGCTTTCTTAATTTATTCTAAAAATGATTAATGCACTGAAACCTGGAACAAAATAGAAGAAATTCTTTCACCATAACTTCAAAGATAAAATTCATCAAATAATTAATCAATAGGTCATCTTCCAATCGTAAAATGGTTAATGATATATGATGTTTTCAACTTAATGCATCTACCAATTTGTTTTATTCTCTAGGATGGTAATTGATCATGCAATAATAATCCTTTATTAGTTTAATCCATATTATCTTACTCATGTTAAATTTCTTCTAAGTGAATATTTAATTCATACTTTTATAGTTAGTATAAATCTTACATTTGGCTACGTATAAATTATGCCTCCAAATTTTGAATGAGAAAAATGAAGCTGCAATTTTAAAATGATGTTTAAGATAATTTACCTCATGGGTTTTTAGTTTCATTGAAGCATAAACAATTACCTAATCATTATCCATCATAAAAAAACCATGTCTCTTTAATAAAGCATTAATATAGTAGAAAAAAACACCATTTCTTGAAGGCAGATCCAAAACTGGATCATTCACCAATCTATTCTTCAGTTCCTGAAAACAAAAAACAAATTCCTCTTCCTAGATAAATTTAACCGCTTTTCAGGTTAACTTAGTTAGAGGGAAATATAATCGTGCAATGTTTTTAATAGACCATCGGTAATAACCTTCTAATATAAGAAAAATATAAATTTCTATAACATTTTTTTGGTATTTTTCATTCACAAACCACTTTTGTTTGGAAATTAAAAACTATTATTCTATCCTTATTTACAATGTTCCCAAGTAAAGAAATCTCTTTCAACCAAAAACCATACTTTCTGAATTTTCCATATAGTTTATTTTCCTTTATGTTTTTCAAAACGACTCTTTTATTTTTTATGCTTCTATTTACTTTTAGAATATAAAATAATTCCGTAAATAAATAACACTAAAAACTTATCCAAGAAGTCATGAGATTTTATATTCATAAGATCCATGAATATATCAGGTTCATTAGTTAACCCAAAATGAATAAAAATGAACTCATAATGCCCATATCTAGTACAAAAAGTTTTTTTCAGGATGTATGCTTCCTTTACTTTAAACGGATGGTAAGCTAACCTCAGGTCAACCTTTGAGAAAATATTCTTCTCCCAGGATCTCATCAAACAATTCATTGATATGTGGCAAAGGACACTTGTTTTTAAGAGTGATGTTATTCAGGGAACTAAAATCAATGCAAAGTCTCATGGAACCATATTTCTCTTTAACTAAAAAAATAGGATCACCCAAGGGTGTCGTTCTAGGATGAATGAGTCCTTTATCAAGTGACTCCTACAACTGGTTTTTCAATTCAATAAGTTCCATTTGATCCATTCGAAAGGGGGTTTTAAAATTGGATTAGAATTAGAAACTATTTCAATTGTGAATTCAACTTCCCAATCAGGTATAACACTAGGTAACTCATCAGGAAAAACATCAAGGTATTCATTTACCACTTGTACATTATTTATAGGAACATTTCCCTTATTCTCAACAATATGTGCAATAATAACATTCATTTCCATATTTCAACAGTTTTTAAGCTTCCAAATATGTTATCAATTTTGTGGGTACGTTCCTATATAAAAACTAAAAACTCTTACTAAAAAACTTCATTAGATCAATAATCAATCACAACATGATAAAAAGAAATCTAATTCATTCCCAGAATGATATCAAACTCTACTAAGGGAAGAACAACAAGGTTTTTAGGAAATTTATTTCTACAGATAACAATAAGAATTTTCTTAAAATTCCTTTTTTCTGTAACAATTATCCATGTTGTTTTAACAATATATTCTCATCTCATTTTTTGAGGTGATATTTCCAATTCGCTAGAAAATTTCTCAGAAATAAAGGAATGTGTAGACTCTTTACCAAATAAAACATTATAAAAATATGAGTAAACCAACAAGGTAACTCAAACAACTTCATTGTATGGTTCGATGTCTACTGACATAGTTTCAAAATATCTCACTATACCTTTCTACTTATATCCTTTCTTATTTTCATCATTTGGATCTCTTTTTGGACAAAACAATTCATTAATGACCCATCTCCCCACATTTAAAACACCTTAAAGAGTATTTATCAGTATTAGTATTAGGATCTTTTTCATTACAATATCATGCTATATTTCCAAACATACCACATGGAAAAAGATTACACGTTTTAGTAAGGAATTCCTCAGGGTTTGTTTTACCACACTTTTCACTAACTAGAAACTGTACTTTATTATCATCATATTTCATTTATTGATTCTTATTCATCACTTTCCTTCTGAACCTCTTATTCTCCTTGTTTTGAAAGTGAATGAGATCATAAAAAAATCTCCATTTCAACCCTATCAGCACATTGGACAAGTTTCTCATAACTTTTTAACTCTCAACATCCTATTTCACTTTGATATCTTGGCTTCAATCATGAGTAAAAATTGTCGATTTTGAATCAAGATCCAGAATAAGATTTAGAGGATACCTCTCTAGTCGAGTGAAGCTCACATTATACATAGCCACTAAATCTCCCTGCTTTTGATTTAATTCAAGGAATTTATTCTCTATCCTAAGTCCAACCACCTTTGGAAAATATTTTTCAAGGAAAAGACTATTAAATTCATCCCACTCTAAGGCATCAATCTCCTAAATATCCCCGATATTGTTGACCATTAATCACAACTGGTCAGAATCACCTTAAAAATAACAAATGGAAGGACTTACATTTTTACTATATGAACATCTTATAACATCTAATATCTTTTCAATGGATTTCATCCATCCTTCATCCTCTATTGGATCTGAATATCCACTGAAATCAAGAGGATGTTTCCGTATAAAATGATCTACTATCATCATGTTCCTTTTTGGTAACTCTGGTTGTTCTCTTTCATGGATGTCACCACCATTTATTTTCATCATCATTTGATATATTTCTATCAAAAACTTTTCAGTTCCAATTCCCACCATTCCCATTTGTCGATTTAGAAAGATATTAGCCTCTCGGTCTTGTCCAAGCTCAACTTCTCTATTACTTTTACAGAATCCCATTATAAAAAAACATATATTAGATGAAGTAACATGGTAATATTTAAATATTATACCATTTCAACATAAAAATATGTTTAAAATCATTTGTGGTATTTTTTTAACATCATCTTAACATTTAATTTTACCTAAACTGTGCTATGATACCAACTATAAGGACCCAACATTAAGCATATAAAATCTAGGTATTTCAACCATATTTCAATTATTTACATTACCAAATATCTTATTGGTTTAGAGTTTTATAATATTATGATATAACTCATACATATTAACCAACATAGTATAAAGTAGTTACAACTAAAACAATGTTCTTTTACCCAAAATATAAAACTTTTAAAACAAAAAAACAACATGATTTCTTCAGAAAAACTTCATAACATTCAACTTGACTTCCTCCTTTCTCTTAAACAATAATATAACTGATGAAAATAAATAAAAAACATGGGATGATCATAAAAATACTAAAATGGGATATAAGAATAAAGAAACAAACCATTAGTCCATGAATACTTATAAACATATGAAATCATTTCACAAAGACATACTTATCACCCAAATATACTATCTTTGTGAAAGATGATATTTACATAAAACATTAAGGAACATATATGTAAATCCATAAATAAATCTTGGGTCATTAAATACTTATATTGTAACCCTTATGGCTACCTTATGATTTGTAACCCTCATTGACACCTTATAATGTGACCCTCATGACTAACTTATGGTGTAACCATCATAGTTACAGTTGGAGTAACCATATGGATGACCACCAATAAACACATACCCAATTCATTGGAGGGAGATATAGGTCCCACACTTCAAAATAAATAATTCATAATAATTATAACATAGTCATACAACATGAATAATTTCATAAGAAGGGACCTCAGTGAGTTTCGGCCAGCTAGTGGGAAGAATAGAGGCAAACTTCTGGAGGACAGATTCTCAAGGATCAAATTTCTGTTCTTTCTTTTCTTTGTTTTACACTTCTTAGTCTTGTAATGTGTTCTTATTTCCCCTTAGTCACAATTACCCTTACCATGGTGGGGTAATATTCTGTGTGATTGGGGAAGGAGATGTTTTCCATGTTGTATTTCATGAGTTCCTTATCTTAATGTTTTAAAATCCTCTTCTCTTCTGTGAATTAGTTTCAATTTCCTATAACAGTTTTTATTATCATATACGATTGTATCTGATTTTAGATTCTGTTGTTCATTTATTTTTGGTCAATGATCAATATCTCTCTCTATTATGTTCTGGTTTATAAACGATGGAATAGACTAGGACTTAATGGTGAAGTACTCGGTGATCACCGGTACGTGTGTGAGGAGTAGTGAATGTTCTTGATTACTTGGGATAAACAAGACCCGATTGGGAATTGCCTAAGATAATTGGGGGTATTTTCTAAAACTCTATTACACATTGGAAGGAGAGTAGACCAACCTAAGTTTTTAGCAAGGTTTATTCTCATATTTTTAATTGACCAAGGGAGTGATAATAAACGATTGTGGATTCTCACTCTTAACGATTTAGCAGAGGAGAATTGGGTAAAATGAACAATGATAGAATTACAATTGGAAAACCGACCCTAATCTGATCACCATTTCATATCACTGATTTAAATCACATCATTTGTCAATTTGTTTCAAAACTATCACTTAATTACTTTACTTTATTTAGTTTATTTCTTGTATTTTCTAAATAAAACAATTTCTAAAAACAACCTCACTTCATTCTATTTTAAGATGATAGCTTAATTGTTGTGCACTCCTCTCTGGAGTCAACCTAGTTAATCCACTATAATACATTTTAACATAGGTTATATTTGTTTTTTCCACACCCCACGACAGGAACGTTTCAAAACGTGGCATCGTTGCTGGGGAGGTAGTGCCAACATTTCTTTTCTTTTCTTTTCTCTCTTTTCATCTTTTCTCTTCAAAATTTCATGACTCAAACCTCAAAAACTGAACCTTTACCCATAGATTCTGAGATTAAAAGAACCTTGTTGAATAGACTTAGAAACATTAATTTGGAATCTGATTTTGTGGAAGTTCCCCTAGCAGACTCAAGTGAAACATCAAGTGTTCACTCTGAGCATGTCATCATGGCTGAAAATCAAAACCAAACACTTAGAGACCTCTGAGCACCACAATTCCTTAATCAAAACAATCAAATTTCCATGCCAGTGTTAAAAATGATTTTGAAATTAAAACCTAACATGATTCCTTTGCTTCCAAAGTTTCATGGTTTGGTATGGGAAGATCCAAACAAACACATTAAAGAGTTCACACATGTTTGCTCAACTTTCAGACCCTGTGGAATTACTGAGGAGCAGGTAAAGTGGAAGGCATTTCCATTTTCATTAGATGGGGCTTAAAAAGAATGGTTGTATGGCCTACAACCAGGATATGTACATGACTGGAATGAACTTGTAAGATGTTTTATGCAAAGATTATTCCCCACCTCTAGAAGCACAGCCATTCGGAAGGAAATTTACGCCATACGACAATCATCTGGAGAAACCATTTACGAGTACTGGGAGAAATTTAAGAATCTATGTGCCAGCTATCCACATCAAGCCATTGAGGAACACCACTTTCTTGTCTTCTTCTATCAAGGACTACTGGACAATGATAGAAACCTTCTTGATGCATCATCTGGAGGTGCACTGATTGACAAGTCACCAGAAGAAGCCAAGGGCTTGATTGAGAAGATTTCCCAAAACTCGCAGCAATTTGGAACATGAGGTATTGGAACAAGAGGTATGCATGAGGTATGCACTTCTCATCCATCACCCTTATTAGAAACTAAGATTGAGGAGATTACTAGTTTGGTGAGACAGATGGCCTTGAAGCATGTTAGTGACCAACAAGCGCCAGCTAAGGTATGTGGTTTATGCTCATCTCCTGATCATTTCACTAACCAATGTGCTGAAATACAGGGAATGGAAAGTCTTGAACCAGCCTTTCAACCAAGGCAGTTCCAGCAAAATCAAGGATGGAGAGAGCCTAACCAAGTCCAATATGGATTTGGAAATCAGCATAATCAAGCTAGGCCTCCGTACCAAAATCAGTTTCAAAACCAACCCCCATTCTTGAATCAATTCCAGAACCCTCCACCATTTCAGCAAAAACAATCTTATAACCAGCCTTCATACCAAAAACCAACCAATATCCAAAGACCCTATTATCAACCAACCACTATTTCCCAACCTCCAATTCAAAACCAACAAAAATCTGAGTTTGAAGGACTGAAAGACACTATTAAAGATTTTTCCAACATGTTTGAATGTCTCATGGACTTTCTAACCAAAAATCCAAGTAAACTCCCTTCCCAAATAGTCCCAAACCCAAAAGAGAATGTTAGTATTATAACTACAAGAAGTGGAAAAGAACTCCAACCACCATCCACCATTGAACCTGAAACAAGAAAAACTGATCTGGGTGAGAATGAAGTTAGAAATGATGAGAGTTCTATGAAAATTCATTTGGAAGGTGATAAGAAAGAGGAGGATGATAATGATAGTCCAAGAAGGAAGAAGCAATAAACACCATTTCAAAGGCAACAAAGGGAGAAGAACGATATACCACCACCATTTCAATCAACGATGATTGAATAAAAGAGGTTACAAGAAGATGCACTGCAAAAAGAAATTCTGGACACCTTCCAGAAAGTTGAAATCAACATGCCTCTACTTGAAGCACTCAAAAAAATCCAAAGTATGCTAAATTTTTGAAGGATCATTGCACTAATAATAGGAGTCTTCAAGGGAATGATAGGATCAATTTGGGAAGAAGCGTCTCAGCCCTTATCACACCACAATTTCCAACCAAATGTCAAGATCTAGGGACGTTTTCTATTCCATGCACCATTGGTTCATTGAATTTCTCTAAATCTTTGTGCAATTTAGGTGCATCAATTAATGTATTGACTCACTCAGTATATACTTCTTTGTATATGGGAGACTTGAAGCCCACAAGAGTGGTGGTCCAGCTTGCAAACAGATCAACAGTTTTCCCAGCAGGAGTTCTGGAGGATGTCCTAGTAAAAGTCAAAGATCTTTTATTCCCTAGTGACTTTTATGTGTTAAATATGGAAGATGATAGGATCCCATAAGACTCACCCATCATTTTGGGGAGACCTTTATTGAAGACATCCAAAACCATTATCAATGTCCATGAAGGGACACTTACCATCGAGTTTGGAGATAGCACTGTCCACTTCAATATTTTTGAATCCATGAGGCACCCATCAGATGATCATTCACTCTTCACACTCTCCCATGAAGATGACATAGAACCAATTGAAGAATCAGGTATGTTTCATGAAATTGTATCATTAGGAGAGAATTTTTCCATTAAAGATATCAGTGAACATATGGATTCCCAAACTCTTGGAGGTTCTGATTTCCTGTTGGAAGAAAAGGTAAAATCTGATTTCTTTGATAATTTGTCAAATGATGATAAAGATCATATGATTTATTGTGTGCTATATTTCAAACCATTTGAAGTGGAGAACATCAATTTAGTTTCATCTCTTGATCATCCTCCTGATCTAGAATTAAAACCACTCCCCACTAATTTAAAATATGTTTACCTTATTGAGGGATAGAAATTACCAGTAATAATTGCTAATAATCTATCTGAAACTCAAGAAAAATCATTGATTCAAATTTTGAGAGATAATGTCCAAGCAATAGGGTGGATCTTAGGTGATATACCTGGAATAAACCCAAAAATTTTATCACATCGAATTTTTCTTGAGGGAGATTCCAAACCTGTCAGACAACCCCAAAGGAGGATGAACCCTAACCTGATGAAGGTTGTGAAAAAAGAGATTGAGAAGTTATTAGAAGCTGTGATCATCTATCCTATATCAGATTCACAATGGGTTAGCCCCATCCATGTAGTCCGAAAGAAAACTGGCCTAACCATTATGAGGAATGAAAAGAATGAATTTATCCTTGTGAGAATTCAGAATAGCTGGAGAGTATGCATAAATTTTAGGAAGTTGAATCAGGTCACACGAAAAGATCATTTCCTTATCCCTTTCATTGACCAGATGCTAGAGAGGTTGGCAGGTAGAACTCATTATTGTCTTTTAGATGGATTTCCAGGTTATTTTCAGGTACCCATTGCTACCGAAGATCAAGAGAAGACTACCTTTACTTTTCCTTTTGGAACTTTTTCATACAAAAGGATTCCATTTAGATTGTGTAATTCTCCAGGTACATTTCAGAGGTGTATGGTAAGTATATTTTCTGATCACATTTAAGATTTCTTGGAAGTTTTCTTGGATGATTTCACAGTTTTTGGAAATTCTTTTGACCATTGTTTGAAAAATGTGGAAAATTTTTTGAAAACATGAATTGAAAAAAACCTTGTTTTGAATTTTGAAAAGTGTCATTTTATTGTTGAGAGAGGAATTGTCCTTGGGAAAGTCATTTCTAGAAAGGCATTGAAGTTGATAAATCAAAAATTGAAGTGATAAATTCTTTGCCTTACCCATCTTGTGTGAAACATGTTAGATCATTTTTAGGACACATAGGATTCTACAGGATGTTTATAAAATATTTCAGTAATATTTCTCTCCCTCTCTCTATATTACTTTTGAAAGATTCTGATTTTGATTTCAACGTTTCATGTAGGGAAGCATTTGATGAGTTGAAGAAGATATTGATTACACCACCAGTGATGCAGCCACCAAATTGGGAAGAACCATTTGAGATACTTTGTGATGCTTCAAACCATGCAGTTGGAGCTGTCCTTTCTCAGTGAATTGAGGGCAGGCCAAAAGTTATTTCATATGTCTCAAAAACCTTAGATGTGACCCAATTCAACTACACAACAACAGAAAAAGAGTTTTTAGCAGTTGTTTTTGCTTTAGAAAGATTTAGATCGTATCTGCTTGGAACTAAAGTCATTGTGTTTTCTGATCATGCTGCTCTTAGGTACTTGATGAAGAAGGCTGAAGCAAAACCAAGGCTAGTGAGATGGATGCTACTACTATAGAAGTTCAACATAGAAATCAATGATAAGAAGGGATCTGAGAACCAAGTGGCTGATCACTTAAGTAGACTACCCAACACCGCTGAAGATGAAATTCCAGACACTGAACCACTAAATTATCTCCTTCCAGGAGAGCAGTTGTACTTGATTTAAGGAGACGTACCTTGGTATGCTGACATGGTCAATTATCTGGTAACATCGGAGGTCCCATCTCATTTAAATTATCACCAAATTCACAAATTGAAAGCTGAATCTAGATATTACATCTCGGATGATCCATTTCTTTGGAAGATTTGCAATGACCAAATGATAAGAATATGTTTTACTAAAAATGAAATTGAATCAGTATTTAGGTTTTGTCCCATATAAGCTTGTAGAGGCCACTTTGGACCTCAAAGTACAGCAAGGAAGGTTTTAGAATCTGGACTTTATTGGCCAACACTTCAAATATTCTCATGAATTTTGTAAACGGTGTAAAAAATGTCAGTTTATAGGAAATATTTCAAAGAGACAAGAAATTCCCTAAAAGTCACATAATTTTTGTGAAATATTTGAAGTTTGGTGGATAGATTTTATGGGCCCTTTCCCAATTTCATTTGTAAATTCTTATATTATTCTTGTTGTTGATTATGTTTCCAAATGGGTGGAAGCAAAAGCCACCAGGACTGACGATGCTAAAGTTGTTTGTGATTTTGTCAGGGCTGACATATTTTGTAGGTTTGGTGTTCCTAGAGCCATCATTAGTGATCAAGGGACTCACTTTTTCAATAGAATAATGGAGGCTTTATTGAAAAGGTATGGGGTGCATCATAAAACATCAACTCCCTATCATCCACTGACTAATGGGAAAGCTGAAGTGTCCAATAGGGAAATCAAAGGAATTTTGGAAAAGACTGTTAATCCAAATAGGAATGATTAGAGACAAAGGATAGAAGACAAATTATGGGATTACAGGACAGCCTACAAAACCCCAATTGGAATGAGTCCATATAGGATGATTTATGAGAAAAGTTGTCACCTACCTGTGGAATTAGAACACAAGTTATACTAGGTTGTGAGGAAGATGAATTTGGATCTTGAAAGTGCTGGAAAAGAGATAATATTGCAGTTACCAGAGCTGGAAGAAATTATAAGGGAAGCATTTGAAAATTCTAGGATTTATAAAGAGAGAACAAGAGTGGCTCATGACAAACTGATCCAACCAAAAGACTTTCATCCTGGAGACAAGGTGTTGTTATTCAATTAAAGACTCAAGCTGATGCCAGGTAGACTTCATTCCAGGTGGGAAGGTCCATTTATAGTTACTAATGTATATAATTTTGGTGTTGTGCAGATTGTGAAGGATAGAGTGAAGGATCCATTCACTTTTAATGGGCACAGATTGAAGAAATTCCTTGGGACCATGCCATTAGAGCCAATGGATAAGATCACACTCCTCCAACCTGTTTATCAATAAACTCCATCAGGTTGTACCTCTCCTTTATATTTTCATGATTTTTGTGATTCAATTTCCAATATTTTTACATGTTAAATACATTTTAATACATTGTGGACCCTGCATAATTTAAGTGTGGTTGAGGGAACTTTTATAGTGTAGGATTTTTATGTGTTGTTTGTTTTCCTAATTGTTTTAAAAAAAACATGTGTGTGTTTAAAATTATGTGAGTTTATTTTTTAATTTTTGTGTTCTTTTGAAACTTTTGATCTGAAATGATTATCATTGATATTTTTTAAACCCATCTCCATGAGTGAAATAATTTATTCCTTGAAACTGAGCTTAAATGAATGCTGAAAATGACATTGTTTCAACTTCAATTCTATAGGAATTTCATGAAAAAATACTTTGTTTTTTGAATCCCATGCCACATATCACTGTCTTTATATTTTAAATCACATTCCCATGAGGATTCTAAACATATTATTTTTATATTTTTTACATTCACCTCACTTTTTGAGAGAACCAAATCATGCTTGATTTAACCAGAATTTGATGTATTCCTGTCAAAACCTTTGGGTTTGAGGTACTTGTTTTTTAAATGATTGAGGCATTTCCTTGGTTTGAAAGCCACCTTTTCAAGATAATACCTTTCATAATGGCCTACCTTGAACATTTAATCCTTGTAGACCATATTAAACCATGAACATCCTGTTAGGTTAGCCACATTACAAGCCCATATTCCCTATCCAACCTGCTCTTGAAGTGAAATTGCATGATATATTTGAACATAAGTGTGGGGGGAAGATGTCTTATATTGTACTAACTTTTTTTGGGATACTTTGGGTGAAAAAAATGTTGAAGAGATGTTATTGTTTCAAATAAAAAAAATCATTTTGCTGAAATCTGTGCCTTTTCTAGAGCTTTCATGCTGAGAGAAGTTGTGCCTTTCTGGAACTTCTAATGTAAAAAGGAAGTTGCGCCTTTTCTAGATCTTTAAATAAATATTATATTTGAGAAGATTGAAATGTTTTCTGCTGAAATGATGAACTATGAGAACATTCCTTGATATTCCATGGAGAAGGATTTTATTTTCTACTAAGGGGAGTGAAGATAAGACCATACTTTTGTGAAAATTTGAGTAATGCAATTGTGCTTCAAAAAGAGCCAAGCCCTCTTCATTCAGCCTCAGAATTTTCACATATAAATCCTACCAACCTAAAGCCATATAACAACCTTAACAAGTCCTCATGATAAAAATATGTCTTTGACTCGCACCGGGTGGAGATGTAGGAATTTATCAAGCCTATGGTGACCCCTGTATGAGTTTGGATGAGAAAGACATTACTATAAAATTGAGATTTGTGTAATGAGAGATAATGAAAGTTAGGTAAGTGTTTTTTGTTCATGGGAGGAGAAATGAAGAGTAAATTTATTTAATTATCCTAAATTAAGAACATGAAATAATAGAGTTTGAGGAGGTATGATATATTTTGTTCCTTGTTTTCAAATTGGTGGATCTCATGGATATGTGTTTTGAATTTACTTTGATTTTATTTTGATTCTGACTTGTCCAGGAGTCCAAGTGATAAGTGTGGGGGAATTGATAGAGTTAATATTTTCATTATTATTTATATGTTTTCAATTATTTAATCCCTCCCAATTATTCAATGTTAGTGTATTTGTATCATTTATGTGTTTTTTGTGTATTTTGGGCTTAAATGTGAAAATGGGGTAATTCTGTAAAATTGACAGTTTTATATAGATTATGTTTTTTGGGAATAACTTTTATAATATGGGTCCAATTGAATTGAATCATTTTTTGTAGGATTCCTATGCTTGTGGGCTTTAAATGTTCCTGCTGGACCAAGACCCAATTCGAAACCCAATGGTACAGAAAATTCAATCAAGTGGAGAAATCAGTTTGGCAAGCAGAACGGACCCCACTGCATTAAATATGGAATATCTCCTTCATAAGACCTTAGAATGAGGTTCTTATAGCTGGTGTCAACATAGGACTTTCAAGAGACGGTTCCTATTAAATTTCATAAAATATGAATTTCATTAAGGCATCTTTTTGGCGCGTCCAAGTGGAGTGGGTGAAACAGTGTTTGGCGGCCAGAAAAGTAATAGTCATTGATTCGAACATATCTTTCTTTAAAACTATCCAATGACTCTAAAATTTTTAGGGTCGATAGAAAACTTCGTTTCCAACATTATATAATAAGGGAGATTAGTAATTTTCAGCCAGCTGGTGGGCAGAACAAAGGATAACTTCTGGAGGATAGATTCTAGAGGATCAAATTTCTGTTCTTTATTTTCTTTGTTTTACACTTATTAGTCTTGTAATGTGTTCTTATTTCCCCTTAGTCACAATTACCCTTACCATGGTGGGGTAAAATTATGTGTGATTGGGGAAGGAGAGGTTTTCCATGTTGTATTTCATGAGTTCCTTATCTTAATGTTTTAAAATCCTCTTCTTTTCTGTGAATCTGTTTCAATTTCCTATAATAGTTTTTATTATCATATACGATTGTATCTGATTTTAGATTATGTTGTTCATTTATATTTGGTCAATGATCAATATCTCCCTCCACTAGGTTCTGGTTTATAAATGATGGAAGAGACCAGGACTTAGTGGTGAAGTACTCGGTGATCACCAGTACGTGTGTGAGGAGTAGTGAATGTTCTTGATTACTTGGGATAAACAAGACCCGATTGGGAATTGCCTAAGATAATTGGGGGTATTTTCTACAACTCTATTACACATTGGAAGGAGAGTAGACCAACCTAAGATTTTAGTAAGTTTTATTCTCATATTTTTAATTGACCAAGGGAGTGATAAGAAACTATTGTGGATTCTCACTCTTAACGATTTAGCAGAGGAGAATTGGGTAAAATGAACAATGATAGAATTACAATTGGAAAACCGGCCCTAACCTGATCACCATTTCATATCACCGATTTAAATCACATCATTTGTAAATTTTTTTAAAAATATTCACTTAATTACTTTACTTTATTTAGTTTCTTTCTTGTATTTTCTAAATCAAATAATTTCTAAAAACAACCTCACTTCTTTCTATTTTATGGTGACAGCTTAATTGTTGTGCACTCCTCTCTGGAGACAACCTAGGTAATCTACTATAATACATTTTAACATAGGTTAAATCTGTTTTTTCCACACCCCATAATAGGCATGTGAAAAAACATGGTAACGTTGCCAGTGAGGTAGCGCCAACATTTCTTTTCTTTTCTTTTCTCTCTTTTTATCTTTTCTCTTCAAAATTGCATGACTCGAACCTCAAAAACCGAACCATTACCCATAGATCCTGAGATTGAAAGAACCTTGTTGAATAGACTTAGAAACATTAATTTAGAATCTGATTTTTTGGAAGTTCCCCTAGCAGACTCAAGTGAAACTTCAAGTGTTCACTCTGAGCCTGTCATCATGGCTGAAAATCAAAACCAAACACCTAGAGACCTCTGTGTACTACAATTCCTTAATTAAAACAATCAAATTTCCATGCCAGTGTTACAAAATGATTTTGAAATTAAATCCTAACATGATTCCTTTGCTTCCAAAGTTTCATGGTTTGGGAGGGGAAGACCCAAACAAACACATTAAAGAGTTCACACATGTGTGCTCAACTTTCAGACCTCGTTGAATTACTGAGGAGCAGGTAAAGTGGAAGGCATTTCCGTTTTCATTATATGGGGCTACAAAATAATGGTTGTGTGGCCTACAACCAAGAGATGTACATGACTCGAATGAACTGGTAAGATGTTTTATGCAAAGATTCTTCCCCACATCTTGAAGCACAGCCATTCGGAAGGAAATCTACGCCATACGACAATCATCTGGAGAAACCCTTTACGAGTACTCGGAGAGATTTAAGATGCTATGTGCCGGCTGTCCGCATCAAGGCATTGAGGAACAGAAATTTATTGTCTTCTTCTATCAAGGACTACTGGACAATGATAGAAACCTTCTTGATGAATCATCTGAAGGTGCACTGATTATAAATTCACCAGAAAAAGCCAAGGGCTTGATTGAGAAGATTTCCCAAAACTCACATCAATTTGGAACAAGAGGTATTGGAACAACAGGTATTCATGAGTTACGCACTTCTCATCCATCACCCTTATTAGAAACTAAGATTAAAGAGGTTACTAGTTTGTTGAGATAGATGGCCTTGAAGCAAGTTAGTGACCAACAAGCATTAGCTAAGGTATGTGGTTTATGCTCAACTTCTGATCATTTCACTAACCAGTGTGCTGAAATACAGGGAATGTAAAGTTGTGTAGAAGCCTTTCAACGAAGGAAGTTCCAGAAAAATAAAGGATGGAGAGAGCCTAACCAAGTCCAATATGGATTTGGAAATCAGCAAAATCAAGCTAGGCCCCCGTACCAAAATCAGTTTCAAAACCAACCCCCATTCCAGAATCAATTCCAGAACCCTCCACTATTTCAGAAAAAGCAATCTTATAACAAGCCTTCATACCAAAAACCAGCCAATATCCAAAGACCCTATGAGCAACCATCCACTAGTGCCCAACCTCTAATTCGAAACCAACAAAAATCTGAGTTTGAAGGAATGAAATACACTGTTAAAGATTTTTCCAACAAGTTTGAATGTCTCATGGACTTTCTAACCAAAAATCCATGTAAACTCCCTTCCCACAAAGTCCCAAACCCAAAAGGGAATGTTAGTATTATAATTAAAAGAAGTGAAAAAGAACTCCAACCACCATCCACCATTGAACTTGAAACAAGAAAAACTGATCTGGGTGAGAATGAAGTTAGAAATGATGAGAGTTCTATGAAAATGAATTGGGAAGATGATAAGAAAGAGGAGGATGATAATGATAGGCCAAGAAGGAAGAAACAAGAAACACCATTTAAAAGGAAAAAAGGGAGAAGAAATATATACCACCACCATTTCCATCAAGGATGATTGAATCAAAGAGGTTACAAGAGGAAGCACTGCAAAAAGAAATTCGGGACACCTTCCAGAAAGTGGAAATCAACATACCTCTACTTGAAGAACTCAAAAAAATTTCAAAGTATGCTAAATTTTTGAAGGATCTTTTCACTAAGAAGAGGAGGATTCAAGGGAATGAGAGGATCAATTTGGGAAGAAGCATCTTAGACCTTATCAAACCACAATTTCCAACCAAATGTCAAGATCCAGGTAGTTTTTCTATTCCACGCACCATTGGTTCATTAAATTTATCTAATTCTTTGTGCAATTTAGGTGCATCAATTAAGGAATTTCCTCACTCAGTATATACTTCTCAGTAGATAGGATACTTGAAGCCCACAAGAGTGGTGGTCCATCTTACAAACAGATCAACAGTTTTCCCAGCAGGAGTTCTGGAGGATGTCCTAGTAAAATTCAAAGATCTTTTATTCCCTGTTGACTTTTATGTGTTAAATATGGAAGATAATAGGATCCCATCACACTCACCCATCATTTTGGGGAGACCTTTCTTGAAGACAGCCAAAACCATTATCAATGTCTATGAAGGGACACTTACCATCGAGTTTGGAGACAACACCGTCCACTTCAATATTTTTAAATCCATGAGGCACCCATCAGATTATCATTCACTCTTCGCACTCTCCCATGAAAATAACATAGAACCAATTGAGGAATCAGGTATGTTTCATGAATTTTTATCATTATGGGGGAATGTTTCCATTAAAGATATCACTGAACATATGGATTCCCAAACTCTTGGAGGTTCTGATTTCCTGTTGGAAGAAAAGGTAAAATATGATTTATTTGATAATTTATTAAATTGTGATGAAGATGATATGATTTCTTGTGTGCTGGATTTCAAACAATTTGAAGTGGATAACCTCAATTTAGTTTCATCTGTTGATAATCCTCCTGATTTGGAATTAAAACCACTCCCTACTGATTTAAAATATGTTTACCTTATGGAGGGAGAGAAATTACTAGTAATAATTTCTAATAATCTATCTGAAACTCAAGAAAAATCATTGATTTAGATTTTGAGAGAGAATGTCCAAGAAATAGGGTGGAGCTTAGGTGATATACATGGAATAAACCCAAAAATTTGCTCAAATTGAATTTTTCTTGAGGGAGATTCCAAACCTGTCAGACAACCCCAAAGGAGGATGAACCCTACCCTAATGGAGGTTGTGCAAAAAGAGATTGAGAAGTTATTAGAAGTTGGGATCATCTATCCTATATCATATTCACAATGGGTTAGCCCCATCCATGTAGTACCAAAGAAAACCGGCCTAACCATTGTGAGGAATGAAAAGAATGAATTAATCCCTATGAGAATTCAGAATAGATGGAGAGTATGCATAGATTTTAGGAAGTTGAATCAGGTCACTCGAAAAGATCATTTCCCTATCCCTTTTATTGACCATATTCTAGAGAGGTTTGCAGGTAGAACTCATTATTTCTTTTTGGATTGATTTTCAGGTTATTTTCAGGTACCCATTTCTCCCGAAGATCAAGAGAAGACTACCTTTACTTTTCCTTTTGGCACTTTTGCATACAAAAGTATTCCATTTAGATTGTGTAATTCTCCAGGTATATTTCAGAGGTGTATGGTAAGTATATTTTCTGATCACATTGAAGATTGCTTGGAAGTTTTCTTGGATTATTTCACAGTTTTTGGAAATTCTTTTGACCATTGTTTGAAAAATCTAGAAAAAGTTTTGAAAACTTGAATTGAAAAGAAACCTTATTTTGAATTTTGAAAAGTGTCATTTTTTGGTTGAGAGAGGAATTTTCCTTGGGCATGTCATTTCTCAGAAAGGCATTGAGGTTGATAAATCAAAAATTGAAGTGATAAATTATTTGCCTTACCCAACTTGTGTGAAACATGTTAGATAATTTCTAGGACATGCAGGATTATACAAGTGGTTTATAAAAGATTTTAGTAAGATTTCTCTCCCTCTCCCTAGATTTCCTTTGAAAGATGCTGATTTTGATTTCAACGGTTCATATAGGAAAGCATTTGATGAGTTGAAGAAGAGATTGATTACACCACCAGTGATGCAGCCACCAAATTGGGAAGAACCATTTGGGCTACTTTGTGATACTTCAAACCATGCAGTTGGAGTTTTCCTTTCTCAGTGAATTGAGGGCAGGCCACAAGTCATTTCATATGCCTTGAAAACCATAGATGCGGCCCAATTCAACTACACAACAACAGAAAAAGAGTTTTTGCAGTTGTTTTTGCTTTAGAAAGATTTAGATCGTATCTACTTGGAACTAAAGTCATTGTGTTTTCTGATCATGTAGCTCTTAGGTACTTGATGAATAATGCTAAAGCAAAACCAAGGCTAGTGAGATGGTTGCTACTACTATAGGAGTTAAACATATAAATCAAAGATAAGAAGGGATCTGAGAACCAAGTGGCTGATCACTTAAGTAGACTGCCCAACACTGCTGAAGTTGAAATTCCAGACACTGAACCACTAAATGATTGCCTTCCAGGAGAGAAGTTGTACTTGATTGAAGGATAAGTACCTTGGTATGATGACATGGTCAATTATGTGGTAACATCTCAGGTCCCATCTCATTTAAATTATCACCAAATTCACAAATTCAAAGCTGAATCTAGATATTAAATCTGGGATGATCTATTTCTTTGGAAAATTTGCAATGACCAAATGATGGGAAGATGTTTTCCTAAAAATGAAATAGAACCAGTATTTATGTTTTGTCACACATTAGCTTATGGATGCCACTTTGGACCTCAAAGGACAGGAAGGAAGGTTTTAGAATCTAGACTTTATTGGCCAACACTTTTCAAAGATTCTCATGAATTTTGTAAATGGTGTGAAAAATGTCAGTTTACAGGAGATATTTCAAAGAGACAAAAAATTCCCCAAAATCCACTTAATTTTTGTGAAATATTTGAAGTTTGGGGGATATATTTTATGGTCCCTTTCCCAATTTCATTTGGAAATTCTTATATTTTGCTTTTTGTTGATTATGTTTCCAAATGGGTGGAAGCAAAAGCCACTAGGACTGACGATGCTAAAGTTGTTTGTGATTTTGTCATGGATAACATATTTTTTAGGTTTGGAGTTCCTAGAGCCATCATTAGTGATCAAGGGACTCACTTTTGCAATAGAAGAATGAAGGCTTTGTTCAAAAGGTATGTGGTGCATCATAAAAAATCAACTCCATATCATCCATAGACTAATGGGCAAGCTGAAGTGTCCAATAGGGAAATCAAAGGAATTTTGGAAAAGACTATTAATCCAAATAGGAAGGATTGGAGCCAAAGGTTAGAAGACACATTATGGGATTACAGGACAGCCTACAAAACTCCAATTGGAATGAGTCCATATAGGCTGATTTATGGGAAAAGTTGTCACCTACCTATGGAATTGGAACACAAGTCATACTGGGCTGTGAGGAAGATGAATTTGGATCTTGAATGTGCTGGGAAAGAGATAAGATTCTAGTTACAAGAGATAGGAGAAATTATAAGGGAAGAATTTGAAAATTATAGGATTTACAAAGAGAGAACATGAGTGTCTCATGACAAACTGATCCAACCAAAAGACATTCATCTTGGAGACAAGGTGTTGTTATTCAATTCAAGACTCAATATGATTCCAGGTAAACTTTGTTCTAGGTGGGAAGGCCCATTTATAGTTACTAATGTATATCCTTTTGGTGCTTTTCAGATTTTTAAGGATGGAGCAAAGGATCCATTCACTGTTAATGGGCACATATTGAAGAAATTCCTTGGGACCATGCCATCAGAGCCAATGGAGGAGATCACACTCCTCTAACCTGTTTATCAATAAACTCCATCAGGTCGTACCTCTCCTTTATATTTTCATGATTTTTGTGATTCAATTTCCAATATTCATACATGTTAAAAACATTTGAATGCATTTTGGACATTTCATCATTTGAGTGTGGGGGATAGAACCTTTATAGTGTAGGATTTTTATGAGTTGTCTGTTTTTCATAATTGTTTTAAAAAAACATGAGTGTGTTTAAAATTTTGTGTGTTTTTTTTAATTTTTGTGTGTTTTTGAAACTTTTGATCTGAAATGATAATCATTGATATTTTTGAAACCCATCTCCATGAGTGAAATAATTTATTCCTTGAAACTGAGCTTAAATGAATGCTGAAAATGACATTGTTTCAAGTTCAATTATTTGGGAATATCATGAAAAAATACTCTATTTTTTAAATCCCATGCCACATATCACTATCCTTATATTTTAAATCACATTCCCATGAGGCTTCTAAACCTATTATTTTTATATTATTTACATTCACCTCACTTCTTGAGAGAACCAAATCATGCTTGATTTAACCAGAATTTGATTTATTCCTGTCAAAACTTTAGGGTTTGAGGTACTTGTGTTGTAAATGATTGAGGCATTTATTTGGATTGAAATACCCCTTTTCAAGATAATACCTTTCATAATGGCCTAACGTGAACATTTAATCCTTATAGCCCATAATAAGCCACGAACATCCTATTAGGTGAGCCACATTACAAGCCAATATTCCCTATCCAACCTGCTCTTGAAATGAAATTGTATGATCTATTTGAACATAAGTGTGGGGGGAAGATGTCTTGTATTGTAATACCTTTTTTGGGGATACTTTGGGTGAAAACAAATGTTGAAGAGATTTTATTTACACAAAAAAATCATTCTAATGAAAGCTATGCATTTTCTGGAGCTTTCATGATGAGAGAAGATGTGCCTTTGTGGAGCTTCTAATGTAAAAAGGAAGTTGTGCCTTTTCTGGAGCTTTCAAGAAATATTATATTTGAGAAGATTGAAATTTTTTCTTCTAAAATGATGAACTATGAGAACATTCCTTGATATTCCATGGAGAAGTAGTTTATTTTCTACTATGGGGAGTGAAGAGAAGACCATACTTTTGTGAAAATTGGAGTAATGCAATTGTGCTTCAAAAAGATCCAATCCCTCTTCATTCAGTCTCAGAATTTTCGTATATAAATCCTACCAACCTAAATCCACAGAACAGACTTAAAAATTCCTCATGATAAACATATGTCTTTGACTCACATCGGGTGTAGATGTAGGAATTTATCAAGCCTATGGTGACCCTTGTATGAGTTTGGATGAGAAAGACATTGCTAAAAAATTGAGATTTTTGTAATGATAGATAATGAAAGTTAGGTAAGTGTTTTGTGTGAATGGGAGGATAAATGAACAGTAAATTTATTGAATGATCCTAAATTAAGAACATGAAATAATAGAGTTTTAGGATGCATGATATATTTTGTTTCTTGTTTTCAAATTGGTGGATCTCAAGGATATGTGTTTTGAATTTACTTTGATTTTATTTTGATTCTGACATGTCCAGGAGTCCAAGTGATAAGTGTGGGGGATTTGATAGAGTTAATATTTTCATTATTATTTATATGTTTTTCAATTATTTAATACCTCCCAATTATTCAATGTTAGTGTATTTGCAACATTTATGTGTTTTTGGTGTATTTTGGGCTTAAATGTGAAAATCGGGTAATTCTGTAAAATTTTCAGTTTTATATAGAATCTATATTTTTGGAATAACTTTTATAACATGCTTCCAATTGATGTGAATCATATTTTTATGATTTCTATTCTTGTGGGTTACAAATGTTCCTTCTAGACCAAGACCCAATTCGAAACCCAATGGTACAGAAAATTCAATCAAGTGGAGAAATCAGTTTGGCAGGAAGAATGGACCCCACTGCATTAAATATAGAATATCGCCTTCATCCGACCTTATAATGAGTTTCTTATATCTGGTGTCGATAGAGGACTTTCAAGGGACGGTTCATATTAAATTTCATAATATATGAATCTCATTAAGACATCTTTTGGGCACGTCCAAGTGGATTGGGTGAAACCGTGTTTGGTGGCCAGAAAAGTAATGCTCATTGATTCGGCCATATCTTTCTTTAAAGCTGTCCAATAACTCTAAAATGTTGAGGGTAGATATAAAACTTCATTTACAACATTATATAAGAAGGGACCTCAATGAGTTTTGGATGGATGGTGGGCCAAACAGAGGAAAACTTCTGGAGGACAGATTCTGGAGGATCAAATTTATGTTCTTTCTTTTCTTTGTTTTACACTTCTTAGTCTTGTAATGTGTTATTTTTTCCCCTTAGTCACAATTAACCTTACCATGGTGGGGTAAACTTCTATGTGATTGGTGAAGGATAGGTTTTCTATGTTTTATTTCATGAGTTCCTTATCTTAATGTTTTAAAATCCTCTTCTCTTCTGTGAATCAGTTTCAATTTCCTATAACGGTTTTTATTATCATATACGATTGTATCTGATTTTAGATTCTGTTGTTCATTTAAATTTGGTGAATGATAAATATCTCCCTCCACTAGGTTCTGGTTTATAAATGATGTAATAGACCAGGACTTAGTGGTGAAGTACTCGGTGATCACTGGTATGTGTGTGAGGAGTAGTGAATGTTCTTGATTACTTGGGATAAACAAGACCCGCTTGGGAATTGCCTAAGATAATTGAGGTTATTTTCTACAACTCTATTACACATTGGAAGGAGAGTAGACCAACCTAAGATTTTAGTAAGGTTTATTCTCACATTTTTAATTGACCAAGGGAGTGATAATAAACGATTGTGGATTCTCACTCTTAACGATTTAGCAGAGGAGAATTGGGTAAAATGATCAATGATAGAATTACAATTGGAAAACCGACCCTAACATGATCACCATTTCATATCACTGATTTAAATCACATCATTTGTCAATTTGTTTCAAAACTTTCACTTAATTACTTTACTTTATTTAGTCTCTTTCTTTTATTTTCTAAATCAAACAATTTCTAAAAACAACCACACTTTTTTCTATTTTAAGGTGACAACTTAATTGTTGTGCACTCCTCTCTAGAGAAAACCTAGGTAATCCACTATAATACATTTTAACATAGTTTATATCTGTTTTTTCCACACCCCACGATAGGCACGTGTCAATATCCTCCAAACCATGAATCATCCATTCTAACTTCTGATCTTATTTAGGATGAAAAGCTGTGTTCAAATTTAATTCAGTTCCCAACGACTTCTAAAATCCATTCCAAAAGATAAAAGTGAATCTGGGATCATGGCCAAATACAATGGAAATAGGAACGCCATGTAAACTAACAATTTCATTTAGTTATAGTTGATAATGTTGATCCAAATACATTGTATCTTGAATAGTAAGGAAATGAGCAAATTTGTTCAGTCGATCAACAATAACCAAGATTGAATTGTTACCTCTAAAGTTTTTGGTTTTCCTACAATAATGTCAATGGATATATTTTTAAATTTCCACTATGGAACTGGTAAAGTTTGAAGCATTCCCTTTTTTAACTTCCACTCTTATTTAACCTTTTGACTTGTTAAACATTTCAAGGTAAAATCTACAATATCTCTTTTCATTCCACCCCACCTGTAATACTTCTAAAGGTCTCTATCCATATTTGTGCTACCATGAATAAATGAAAATGGAAAACTATGATATTTTTACAATGACTCCTTCTTCACCTAATAATCATAAGGCACACACAATCATTTTCCAAATCTCGAAACATAATCCCTATCGAGGTAAAATTCTAGAAACTTACATATTTTAACCAATTCTACTTTTTTTGTAGATCCTCGTTTTCATTTTGTGCTTTCTTAATTCTGTCTGACAAATATTACTATGCTAAAACCTATATAAAAACAGATGAACTTCATACACCATCAACTTCTAAGCCAAAATTCATTAAATCATAAATTACGGGGTCATGTTCCAATCATAACATAGTTAATGATGTATGTTGTTTTTGACTCAAGGAATCTTCCACTTTGTTTGCTTTATGAGTATGGTAGTTGGTTTTGAAATCATAATCCATTATATTTCATGAAATATTATCTTCTTGATGTTTAATTACTTAAGAGTGAATATCTACTTTAGAATTTTATGGTAAGTATATATTTGAAATTTGTCTCCGTATAAATGATGCCTCCAAATTTTTAAAGACAAAACCACACCTTCTAATTCTAAATCATATGTGGGATAATTTACCTCATGAGTTTTTAGTTGTATTGAATCATAAAAAATTACATAATAATTCTACATCATAACACATCCAAGTCCATTCAGTGAAGCATCACTGTATATGACAAAATCACCATTTCTAGAAGGTAATGCCAAAACAGGAGTATTCATCAATCACTTCTTTAGTTCCTAAAAAACCACATTCCTCTATCCAAATAAATTTAAAACCTTTTCATGTTAACTTAGTTAGTGGTAAAGAGAACCGTGTGAAATTTTTAACAAATTTTTGGTAATAACCTACTAATCCAAGAAAACTAAGAATTTATGTAACATTTGTATGTCTTGACCATTCATCAATCACTTTTTATTTGTAATGATCAACTGTTATTCCATCCTTATTTATATTGTTCCCTTGAAAATAAATCGGTTACAACCAAAAATCACCCTTGTTGAATTTTCCATATAGTTTTTTTCTTTTATGATTTTCTAAACAACCCTTAGATTTATTTCATGCTCCTCTTCACTTTCAAAATATAAAATAATTTCAACAATAAAAACAACCACAAACTTATCCAAGAACACATGAAATATATTATTACTAAGATCCATGAATAAAACAGTTTTATTAATTAACCCAAACAGCATAATTAAAAACTCATAATGCCCATATCAAGTACGATAACCTTTTTTGGGGATGTCTTCTTCTATTACTTTCAACTGATTGTACACAAACCTCAGGTCAACCTTTGAGAAATGTTATGCTCCTGGTCGAACAAGTCAATGATATGAGGAAAATGATTCTTTTTTTTAATAGTGATGTTATTCAATTGTTTATAATCAATGTAAAGACTCTTGGAACCATCTTTCTTTTTAATGAACAAAACAGATGCACCCCATGGTGAAGTAGTAGGAAGAACAAGTCTTTTTCAGGAAACATCTGCAATTGATTTTTCAATTCAATTAGTTCAATTGGAGCCACTCAATAAGGGGGCTTTAAATTGGCTTAGAATTTGGAACTAAGTCAGTTTTCATTTCAACTTCCTGATCTGGTATGACACTAGGTAAATCCTCAGGAAAAACATCATGGTATTCATTTATGACTAGAATATAATTAATCAGAACAGTTCCCTTATTTTCAACAATATGAGAAAGATAATATTCATTTCCATCTTCCAATAATTTCTGTACATCTTTATATTCTATCAGTTTTATGGGTTCTTTCTTGTATACAAAAAGATACACTTTTTGAAAAACAACATCTTTATCTCTACAATCAATATTATCATGATAAACAGAATGCCAATCCATTCCAAGAATTATATAATACTTTACTAATGGAGAAAATAAGGTTTTTAGGTAATTTATTTCCAAATATAACAATATGAATATTCATAAAAAAATTGTTATAATGTTTCCCACGTGTTTTTTAACAATAATTTTTGGTCTCATATTTTGAGGTGATATTTCTAATTTAACAAAAACATTCTCTGAAATAAATGAATGTGTAAACCTCATATCAAAAAAAATTATAAAAATATTGCTAAAATTACATGGTACTTCATACATCTTTATTGGATGACCTGAAGTCTGCTAAGGTAGTTTCTAAGGATCTCACTATACCTTTCTACTTATAATATGACATCATTTCATCATTTAGATCACTCTTTGGGAAATCATTTGCATAATGACCCATCTCACCATATTTAAAACACTTTATAGTTTGGTTACCAGGATTAGACTTTGGATTATTTTTATTAAAACCTAGGGTCTAATGTCCAAACTTACCCCATGAAAAATACTTCCTAGTTTTATTGAGGCATTACCCTATGTAATTTTTACCACACTTTTTCCCAGACTAGATTTTGGACTTTCTTAACATCATATTTCTTTGATTGATTTTTACCCATCACTTGCCTTCTGGGAAATCTCTTCGCATTATATTCTAAGTTCATGTGGTCATCAAAAAAACCTATATCTACTCTCTCATAACATCAGACAAGTTTCCTATAAGTTTTTAATTAACAAGGACCCAATTCCCTTCAATATCTTGGCTTCAATCCTAACTAAAAGGGTTAATTTTTCTATAAACATCTAGAATAATATTTAGATCATACATCAGCAATCAATTAAGGTTCACTTCATACACAACCACGGAATATTTCTCCTTTTTCTTCAATTAAATTAATTTATTCTCCATTCTAATTCAAAAAAATCAGAAAATAATTTTGCAGGAAAAGACTTTAAAATTAATCCCACTCTAAGGAATCAATATCCTCTGCATCCCTGATATTCTTGACCATTGAGCACCATAGATCAACTTCACCTTGAAAATGATAAATAGAAAGGACTTATATTTTTATTATCTAGAAATCCCGAAACATCAAATATCTTTTCCAGGTCTTTAATCCATCCTTCACCCGCTTCTAGGTCAAAATAACCATTGAAAGTAGGAAGGTGTCTCCTCATAAAATGATCCACTATCATCTCATCCCTTTATAGTATCTCTAGTTGCTCTCTTGAATGGATTGAACCCCCATTTATTTCTTATATAAATGGATCCATTACTATCACAGTTTTCTTGATTTCAATTCCCACCATTCCAGGTTGTAGATTCGGAAAGATATCAGCCTCTTGTTTCATTCCAACATCAACTTCCCTATTCCTTATATGAAAATCTATTCAAAAAATATATATCATAGATTAATAAACAAGGTAACATTTAAATAATATAACATTTCGACATAAACATAAGGTAAATATTATTTAGGGTATTCTATTTACATCATCCTAACCCTTAAAGTTATCTTAATCACGCTCTAATATCAACTTTAAGGACACGTCCTTAAACAAACATAATATAGATATTCCAAATAGATTTCACTTAATTATAATACAAAAGATATTATGAGTTTATAGTTTTAGAATATTATGAAATAACTCATACATATTAACCCACAACGTATAAAGAGGTTATAACTAAAACAATGTCCTTTTTCCTGAAACATAAAACTGTTAAAATAGAACAACAACACGATTTCTTCAGCAAAGCTCCATAACGTTTAAATTGACATCATTATTTCTTTTACACGTCCTTATAACCTATAAAAAACATTTAAAAACTTTGTATTAGTATAAAAAACATAGTAAGGGATATAAAAAATTAGGAAATAAACTATTATTCCATGAATACTTATAAACATATGAAATCATTTCACAAAGACATACTTATCACCAAAATATACATCATTTTTAAAATATGAGATTTCAATAAAACAATAAGAAACTTATATATATAAATAATTATGTTTTATACTAGGGCATTACATCCTTATATTGAAACCCTTTCTATTACCTTATGATTTTTAATCCTCACGAAAACCTTACAATGTATCCCTCACGTCTACCATATGGTGTAACTATCATAGTTACACTTAGAGTAACCATATGGGAGACCTCTAGAATACACATAAACATTGAATAGTAGGGTGATATTGGTCTCAAACATAATTATAAAAAATTCCCAATAACTATGACATAATCATACAACATGAATAATTGCATAAAACATTATTTGGAATTTAGTAAAATAGAATTTTAGAATGAAATACCATTAAAAATATCATATAATTGCAATGATACTGAATAGAGTGGATAGAATATATATATACAATGTAAATACACATAACTGAACATAATATAATCAAAATTTATCACAAAAATAATTTTAATACCACATATTTAATGAAGTAGAAGGTAAACCAAAATAATAGAAATTAGGTTACGAATTCCCTTATCTCAGGTTTGTTTTACTTCAAATGTGATTAAAACACCTGAATAATGGATAAAATAGTGTTATTAATATCTTATAATAACATATTCATGTTTATAACACCTTATATGATCATTGTATAACATCATTCCACTTATTTATTGATAATATTTTGTTATTTCCATTTTTCAGGTACGTACTATACATGGTTTCCATGGTTGATTCGTATTTGATTATATTGTTGTATGAAAATAAAATATCAAAATTTTAATGAAATGGTATTAATATGGTTTTATATTACTAAATTATTCCATAAATTATTTTTGTTAACTGATATGATGATGAATCATTAGATAAATATTTACTGATATCTTTTTAGATAATTTTGGCAGTTCATTGATAATCATGAACTTGTTTCATTATAAAATACAATGTCATGAATAGATGTTAAATATGAAACATAAAAGAGGTTATATAATACACATTAAAATATTTTTCAACCATTAAAATGATTTTAAAAATAGGTTTTAAGTAAGTAAATGAAATTTCAAACACATCTTCTATTATTTTGGTTAAACAGCACATCACGAATGGTGTTTTTTTAAGAGGGGGGAGATGAAGTAAGTTGAGAAATTTTTTCATAAACATGATATCATCCATATTATATAATATTATGGAGCTACCATGCCTCTTGGATAAGGTTAGGGGAATAAAGTATAAGAAAATAAAATTAATTGAAATGGAAAGACGGGAAAATGAAAGAGGATTTTTACTTCTTGATCTCTTCTCCTTGAGATCCTTGTTAAGGCCTTTGGTTTTTTTCTTTTGGTAAGACCAACAAGTCATGGATTTGGGGAATAGCCTTGTGAAGGGTTTTTGACATAATTTAGAAAAATGTAAAATCTTTAGAGGTGTGAGAGGAATGGGAGGGTGAGGGTGGTATTTATAGTGGGGAGAGGAGGGGTTTACCATTATTTTAATCATTGGTTTAATATTTTTCCTCAAGACTATTAATAGTCTTTATTATAGTGACCAAACATAGTAATAAGTCCATTTGAGTTAAAAAAATGTCCATTTACATCATTAATGACTCATGCATGATGCAAAAACTCATTTATTTAGCATTTTCCATAAAGTATTGAATTTCATTATTCACCATAAATTCATGTATTTTAGAAAAATCACAAAAATTCATCAAAACCTTTTCTGAACGTGTAAAATTCTATAATGTACTTCTTTTTATGAAAATAATTGTCTAAATAAGTGAAATTTAATTTTTAAATAAAATAATAATTTATTCCAAAAATAATAATGTTAAAGCTATGACTGATTTTATTAGACCTTGAAAAATTAAACAATGTGTCATAAATTATTAGAAATACATTCATTGGAGAATTTACTAATCATTTGGTAATATTACAATTCATAAGTGTAATGTTACTATTAATAAGGGTAGGTTACTATTCACAAAAAAAATTATATTTCTCTTATCAGTCACCAAAAGAATTACTGATTGCAGGTGTGTGTGTCTGTTTTTTAAAATTTAAATTATAGAAACAACAAAATTGTCTTTAATGACTAGTTTATAACTATCTCATTAAAAAACTGTCATTATATTGAGACTCAATGTTTCATGCATTTCAATTTATTTTAAAATCCTTGGGTGTTACATAAATGGCCTTTTAACATATAAAATATGTATGGATTTATGGTCGTTAACATTCTCCTGACAATGTTATCTATCACTCAACATCAACCTTTTGATGTTAGTTTTCTCTTATATTTCAATGTTTTCACTTTAAAAATGTATTATACTATATAGAAACCATGTTATTTGTTATTATAGGTGGATTTCACACATAACGTTCAATCTTTTCAACAGAAAAATTCATTAACCCTTTTTACGATGTAGGTTTCCCATAAATGGATTTTCAAATATTATACCCTTATTTATCTAGCACAATTTCAAATTATGAGGGTATAATTTATTTAAGTGGGAAGAATTTAACAACCCAATATTTTGTGATTTCTTGTTAAATAAATTTAATCTTTCGAGTATAATTATTTCGACATCACATGGAGTTTATCTTGCGTTACCCGGAACATTGAGTGTTACTTTCGATAAACACAACACTCTTTTTAAACAAAACAAGAAATATAATTAAAATATCATTATTTAATATGATAATTTTTACCAAGATATTTAAAATATTCTCATAAATATGATTCACTAAATTATTAAAATATATTGTAAAAACAAGTATATGAAATTATTTCTTTGGTGACTAATTAATTATAAATAAAACATACCACAATTTGAAAATAAAGAAATGTTTTTTTAGAAAGCTATTTTTATGAAAAAAAACACGTTTTACAGTAATAAATTTGAAAAAAAACTTTTATTTACTGATTAAAATAAAATTTATATATTATATATTAAATAAAATTTTCAAAATTAATCTTATTTGTTTCCTAGAAAATAGATAGGAAGTAATCCAATTTTTCACATCAAAATTTTATTTTTATAAAAAAACTATTTTGTCAACCTTTTCAAACTAATTTTAAAATTAATTTTGAAACTTTTATAAAATATATTTCAAAAAATTAAAAAAATAGACAAAAATTTCAAAATTTATCTTCGGTTAAAGTTTTGATAATTTTTTGAAAAACTAAAATTTTAGACTAATATTTTAAAAAGTGAATTTTATTAATAATTTTCATATATTCTAAATCATTTAGAAACATGTATATTATTTTAATATAGTTTCAAAAGTATAATTAGATCAATTATATATATATTAATATAATTTAGTTTATTTTAAATAATTTTAAATTTATTTTTGATATAAATACTTTTTAATATTTTGTAGATTTTCTCTTTGAAAACCTATTTTTTTATCACGTTGGCAAGTTTAATATTAAAATACAGTTTTCCACTTATATTAATGGAATTTTGAAAATATTAATCCATATTTAGAATCATAATAACTTATATGGTATAATATGTTTAACTTAATTTTTTACCATAAGGAATAGTAAAAACTGTAAAAATCAATTACTGCTCTTAAGGTAAAAATGGGTTTACGAGTGGTTAATGTAAAACAATAAGGTTTAAAAATGAACAAAAAACATATGAAACCCAATTTTAAGTCCATATTTGGACATTATAACCTAAAATATGCTTCAATGGACCATTTTCAAACCTTGGGGCTTGTAAAAAACTCGAGTTGACCATTTTCTTTTCAAATATTACATGTGTGCCACCCACCCGACTTACAAAAGGCCACCACTTATCCTCTCCTCCTAAAACATATAAACACATTTTTTTTCAAAATAACTACCACATTAATTCTTTAATTACATTATATCTCCCTATAAGCCTTATTTTGGTCAAAAATCCAGCCTAATATTTCTTTTGGTTCCAATTGTGAGTATTTTTCTAAATAAGAGATAATATCTGAAATAAAGAGTTTTATTTTGATTTTTCCTCCACATTATTAACTTATTGTTAAACCATGATGATATAATATCCTCAATATCTTTTACATACATATATATTATAATATTAATTTAAAAATCAAATTCATTCTCTTCTTCCATAAAAACGGTTACTAAATCCTCATTCGTGTGTACAGTGGACTACCGCCCCACGAACGGATGATATTCATTATCCATAACCACCTATAAGAGCTTGATATAATGGGGTATATTTTATTTATATATAAAATTTATGATATTATTATTCTTATGGGATTATTATATCACATTTTCTTTCTTAATTTACATTCTATGGGAACACGACAACGTTGTTCATGTGTCCGCTGGACAACTCATTGTGAAGCGATTTAGTTCATTTATGATTTACTTCGAAGGAACTAAGGATAGTAAAAAATGAAAATATGTGATATTTAACAAATAAAAATGTTTCAATAACTGTAATATATTTTTTACATTTATTTCTTTAGTTCTGTTAGGAAAATGGATACAACGTTCACGTGTACGTATGACTTGTCATCTCCATTAATGGTGTATTTCATTTTACATCTATAAATTTTAGGATCTCTATAAATACATTTATAGTAAATATATATTAAATATATATATCAAGTTTAAAATTCTGGATATTATGGAATCCGGATAAAAATAATAGGATCAAAAATAAAAAATAAAATCAAACACTGAAAACAAAGCAGTTACTGCCCAAAATGTGACATTAACATAGAATTATTAACAAAAGAATAATAAAATATCATAATAAAATAATATATGGTATAATTAAATATATATATATATATAGTTCCTTAATATATTTATATTAAACTTATATTTATTATGTTGGATGATTGAATGTGTACAATAGAATTCAAGACATATGGTAATGGATTTACATCTCAATATTTACATCTTTGTGAGACATGCTATATTCACCATTTTTTTTATTTTATGTGGTTTACATACATAAAACAAATGAATTTTATGATTTATATCCTTAAATATATGTTAATTTCAATATCTATTGTAATATCCCACTTTCATTGGGTTTACAGTTCAATAGTCACCTAAGTGGTAAGGTATTATGAGGTATAAAATTTCCTTATTTGGGATATAAGTTATGTAATGAAAATATCATCAAATATGATTTTTATATACTTCCCCTTTTTCATGTAATATCACTAAACTCCTTCATTTAATTATATTCTATTTTTAAATTTAATTTTATTATTTAATGTAGATTACAATTCAATGTTACCAAAATGATTAGAGTTTTATGTATCATCTCATCATTGATTTTTATTTTTATGAGTAAGCTTCCAATGATGAAATATTATGATATATATCTCTTTAAAATCATGAAATTTATTCTCCTCTCGTTATGTCAAGACAATACATGTTTTCTTGTCATTTTCATATCATTATACACTCAGGATTTTAAAAGAATATTTTCATGAAATATAATAATTATTTATATCTTTAGTTGAAAACTCTTTTCCCTGCCAAAAACCTGTTTTCTAAAAAAATTATATTTTTTAAAGTTATTCAAATGATTGATTAAAGAATTATTGACCCATCATTTAATTTTTATAAAAATATTTGATAATAATCTTCTTGTTTTTTCTTATGAATTCTATTTTAGCTTTTTTCTAAAATGTGAAAAGAATATTTATTTAAATATGTAAGTAATTAATAGAATATACCAAAGTCATTACCATTATTTTATTTGAATATTACTTTATAAATTTTCATGTTTATCTAAAAAAATTATTTTCAAAAAAAATTGTGGTAAACACTGTTTTACAAATAAGAAGGTATATTTTCCTCATGAAATTTTTTGAATTATTTTTATAGATTAATTTTTATATTTTCAAGGTTATTTTATAATAAAAGTATTTCCAAAATATTATATAACTTTTTAGTGATTGTCACTGAAAATTTATTTTCCCCAAGAAATGTTAAAATTTATCTTTCCAAAACATTTTCCATATTAACTGACATCCTTTGGTGTTGTCTACAAAATTAAAGGGAAATGATATATGGATAACATTATTATTATTTATTTGGATGGTCTATGTTTTTGATGAAAATATTTTTATGATAACCACTTTTATCCCATGATTTATACCCTGAAAAATTAATATGAAACTGAATCCTTTTTCTTTAGGTAATGCTTTGTTGAATTGATGTAATGATTATAAAACCTATATCTTAAAAATGATAGTCATTATTTTATAACAACTATCATTATGGGTTATGATATGATTAATTTGTTATAATGTTTCAGAACATATATCTATTATTTTCATTATGTTATAGTGGTTATATTATAACTCAGGATAGTGGTAACATTATAATAGAGGACAATGGTTATGTTATAGCCAAATATGGGTGGGACATATATCTCCTCCTAATGAAAATGGTAAATATTGATATATCATAAAATAAAAAATGACTATAATGGATAGTTAACTTAGTTCAATAAGTTACTATTCAACAATGATATTCATGGGAGTGAACATTGTCTACTACGATGGTTTAAGGAGTGAACCCATTCTGCTATGATAGTTTTGGAAATAATCATTGACTATTAAAAATGATTTTCCATTTTTATGTGTATCCAAAATTAAATTTTTAATGTTAATTTCATGCTTTTATGGATTGTGTGCTTTGATTTCATTATGATCCTTATCTTATGAATTTCAAATATTTAGCCAATGACTCAAAATTTTGATCTTTGATATGTAGGGTCTAGTTTTAATATATTATTCTCACATTCTAAAACACTTATTCTCATGTTATGTTTTCATATTTCCCTTTTTTAACCTTACTATGCATCTTATCTCACTCTTTCTTATGTTTATTTTCCCATGGTTTTGATGGTAGGTATTACATGTTATATGTATAAGAAGGGTTATAGTTATAAAGAACTAAGTTGGAGATGATGTATAACTCATAAAAACCAGTTTTTTTATGTTTCTAAAGGAAATTTACCTTTATTATACTCAAGATTTTTTTGAGAATATTCATGTAAAATATGTAATATATATATATGTGAATTTTGGGACTTTAAAATATTAATGTTTTATAACTATATGTTTCATGTAGCACAATCTATTAAAGAATTTAAATTTATTTGAAAAGAAAAACGCATTTCATGAAATTTAAGGGTGTTACATTATGTATTAGTACTGAATCTGCTAGTGTGGTTCTGGGGAAATTATAAATAAATATTATGAAATGAGAATACTAGAACAACTAATCAGTAATATTCACAATACGATGTCTCCTATGAATAGAAATACAATTAAGATAATACATTTTTTAGTACCTTACAAGTTGTAAGAAATCTGTTAAAATATAAATATATCATATGTGCATCCTTGTTTTATTTTATACCATATAATGGTGGATATAAAAAAACAAATTTAGTAACCATTCATAATTAGCTACTTTAACTGTTTAAGGGTGAAAATTATTGCTATGAGTATCAATAGTATCATTCCCTCAACTAGGAAAATATCGGAAGGTCAAATTGAATGTGTTCTTGTATTCCATCTAGTGAAACTACCTAAGAGTTACGTCCCATTATGAGAATAAATATTTAAGGGAATTTTGTTTATTATATACCAAAACTCATCTGAGGAACATAAAATTCCATTAATATTTTCAAGTGTTTATAGTGGTGGATAAATATAAATTATGGGTTAGATAATTCAATTCATGAAAATACAGTTTCATAGAAACATATTCCAATACATGATAGTCCACTATGAGGATGTTTCTATGGTAATCATATGAGGCATCAAAAAAACCACCATAAAAACCACAACGGGTTGTAAAAATATTAAAATTGTGGTTTTAGTCAACTTCTTCATTAGCTTAGGGAATTCCCTTTCACACTAATCAGGCCTTGTGAACATAGAATCATTCAATGTTAGGGAATTCATGGGTGTATTTATAATTGAATGTTTCTTGATGAACTGATGGTAATACCCCATGAGTTTGAGAAAACATCTAATATCAAATAAATTTAATATATCATTTTAGAAAATTACTGATTCTACAATCATACTATCATAACATTTGTCTACATTAGGCATCCTCAAGGAATTTCACTTCTTCGAAAAAAATGTTGAATTTGAAACGATGGAAAAAAATAATATTTTCCCAATGTCTCCAAGAAAATTAACTATCAATACAATAATAGAAAAAATGTCAAAGTATGGATAAAGAAAGACAATTCACAAGTATAAAAAAAGTGGATATAGTGTTGGATATGAAAATATTTCTTCTAATAGTTTAAGGGTGTACATAATTATAAATAGAGAGATACATTGTGATATATATCCTACTTAAACCCTCCTATAAGAATTGATGTGTAGTCCTCTTCATAAAATTTGACACGCCAGACCCGTGCTACGGGAATCTTATTTAAATAAACATCGCATTTAAATACCTCCTTTAAAATTAACTTAAGTGCCCCAATTTTTGAATTTAATAAATATAATATCTATAAAAAATATTTTCTCACTTATATTCAAATAACATATTTGTTTTAGAGTTTTATTTTGTTATTAAATACGTTTATATAAAAAATCCCATGTGTTTCTCATAAAATGGAATTTTTTCCTCCTATAAAAGAACCTATTTAATCCATAATTAGTATATAAGAACTCTCAAAAAATTCTCCACACATACTCTTTTTCTAGAAATATCAAGTGTAATAATTTTCTTTATAACCTGAGAATTTAAAAAAATGAATGATTATATCAAACATTGAATAATAAAACTCATATATCATAAGCTATCAAGGTATAAACATCATATTATTATTATGGAATGAAATAAATGATAATAAAATTTTTTTATACACCTGACTGCATTATCTTCAAATAAATACATGCATAAAAATATAAACAACAACATTGACAATAATAACTAAATTAATGGTGATGACATTTATAATGTCACACATCTTGATATTTACTGCTAATTCCACATCCCACAAATTATTCATTCTTTCAATCAAGTAGTTAAGACCGCATTTTTCTCATCAATATTACAGAAGAAATAGTATACTTTCATTTTATAGACACACAAAAAAATACCCAAACCATTTTCCACATGAAACAAACTGATGCATTTTGGCGCTATATAATATTATTCCCTACCCACCACTCTTTTGATTCCAATGCATTCACTATATGACTGATATGTATAATAACACAATGTATGATCAAGTTGGCTTCTAGATCCACATAAATTCTTATTGAGAATAAAAAATATATAATTTAAATACTTTTCCAAATAATATATGAACTTATTAAATCATTAGAGAGTATGTGGATTCTTAAAAAACACAAAATCAACTTTTCTATGATGTCAATAAACATTTGTATTAGAATTAAAATTATACCAATTTTCAATATTTCCCCAATAAATATTTGGATTACATATTCATGTATGATTCCTAAAAATAAAAAATTATATATTAATGGTATATAGTTGTGTAAATAATTTTCATAATCAATTGATTTATGGATATTTAGGTGATTTCTATAGAAACAATGTATTGAAAAATTAATTACTCATAGAGGAAAGGAATTAGAAGAAAAATCATGCATATAAGAGAGGATGATTTGGAACAAAAATGTAGTGATCGATATTTGTGAGTTTATTCCCCAAAAAATTATTATATGAATTACATATTAATCCCTTTCTAATAAATATACCATAAAAAGTAAACAAGGTGCGAATACAAATCATATATCAATGAAAACAATTGTGTTGAAAAAACCCTTATAGTAATTGTAATTTAAGAATCAAAATAACTTTTATAGGAATAACATGAAATAAAAATATAATGAAATCAACGATATTAATAATAAATGAAGGCAATTTCGTATAGAGTACAACATATAAATGAAATTGTGGTGCACAATATTAAACATGTATTTTATAATTGAGAAATTGAGACAAATAACTATTATGGATTTAAAAAAATAAAAATAATAACCCCTTTAATTATTTAATTAAAAATTAAAAATTTAACACCACTAAAAATGAGAGGATCATTAAAAAAATATTAATGTGGAAGTTGATACACCAAAATAAATATGTCTCAAGACATGGAAATTTAGAAAAAAATTCATACCTAAATCCTTAAACACCACAAAAAACTAAAATATAATGTTTTGAAACAAAATCAATGAATAATATCTTGGATTAAATAATTATTATATGTTTACTTTTATATGCTTCCTTCAATATAATTAATTATAAATATACTAGTTATGGATATCTTATTTTCCCCACTAGGTTTCAGTAACTATAATTATTCAGCCTTCTTTTATAATATCGATATTCGTAACCAAGGTCATAATTCCTATTTTTATCAAGGTAATATATAATAAAATTTATATTTCTTTATAATTTCATTTTATCATTTCCTTCCTATTTTAGTTCTACTTTGGGGAAATGAAATCATTTTAAACTTAATTTTTTAATTTTTGTGATCATTGATGAAATTTTTTTAATAAGTAAAATACTTCATATTTTATTTATAAAACAATAAAACATTCATGAATTACTTATTAACATATAATTATATCATTATTTATGTTCCCATATCCATTAATATAAGGTTATAAGATTGTTATATAGGCCATGCTAGGTGGGGTAGGGGTGAATCAGTGTTTTTATTTCATAAACCAACTTAAACTATTTAAATTTTCTCACATTTAATTTTAAATATATCACTTCATAAGGTTAAAATATTAATATTATATTCTTTATATTTCATTCTTAAATGGAGTTAAAAAATATAGAAAATAAAAAATTTAACATAGAAATTTACAATTTCCACCACTCAATGTCAGATGGCTAGTCTGTGGTGTGAAATGGATTCCTCTATGATCACAAAACCCATTAGACTAATCCTATCAGATAAAATGAGATTATTATAACCGTGATAAATATATTTTAATGTCTCTCAAAAATTATTCACTTCATCCCACACATAGGTTCATCTCACTCATTACAAAGATAAACACTTGGATAAGAATGATATATTTTCATACCAATTTAAAAAACTATTTTCTTGTGGATATCATTCCATGATCTATTTATACTTATTATTTCACTTACATTGTAGAATGTGTGGAATTAATATTCCTTTGTTTGAAAATAAGGATACACAATAAATGTTAATCATTTATTCATTATAGTATAACTAAATTACTTCTTCTCTTCTTCTTATTATTCCGTGTACTATAGAAACACTAGATCTCTTAAAATTAAATACCCAAGGATTTTTTTTGATCTTGAACATGGTATTGGATTTTTTTCATCGATACACAAATATTTTTTCCTGGGTCTTTAAGTATTTTTTCATGTCAACTCTATATTACCCACTCTTTTCTTCTTATCCACTCCATTATTTATATATTATTTTTTTGAAAATCATCCCTCTTATTTCACTTATTTGAATTTTTATTTTCTAATTAAATCTCAAACAACCATATTATTCTTCAAACGCAACCATTGAAATTTTTTTCTAGTAGACCATGATCATTACATTTGAATTAGAAGTTACTATAGACAAAAATAACTATTAAATACTTTATATGAATCCATGTCTTCATGGTTTTTTGGAATTTTCCAAGAACTCACTTTTACGACAAATCTCCATACATTGAGTCAAGTTGTATTAATTAAAAAATATTTTTTAAACTTATAAAACATTTAATATAATAATGAATAATCTATGTAATGGAGGTCTCAAAAATTATAGTGGCACAAAAAATCAAACCACTCACTTCTAGGTCATGGTTATCCTTCAACAGTCTAGGCACAAAGCTAGTCCACTGATTACAACATGGTGCTTCATTATGATATAGAGGCTTTTACACAAAAAAGGTTACCAAAATTAAACATCTATTATTTTTTGAGTTTTATCTTTCAAAAAATGGAGTAACTATTCTTTTAAGATTATTTATATTATTTTCATCATAGTGACGGTGCAACTACATTTCATCCTTCTCTACATTAATATCTACTTGTAATATTATAGTATAGAGGACCATAATCTTACCTACACTACAAAATTTTCACATACAATATAGCATGAGGTTATGTACAACATTTTTTATCCGAATAGAATATTCAAAATCATCATGATATAAACACATGTATTATGGAATAATCCAACATGATTTCAGATGGTTTTTTCATCTATAAAGACCATTAATTTCAAGGGAAATTTTTTCTTAATTTTCTTTGGGATTTTACGAGTATGCAGTTTTTGACGGCACCTGATTCTGAGGCCCGGTGTGCCCGGTATCAATTTCTGATGTTTAGCTCAGGTACATTCAGTTAACCTACAAGCGGGTTTTTCTAAATTTTGTACCGGGGATCGGAATCAAAATCCGAGGGCACTGATGAAACCGCAGCGCCGATAATTTCTCAGGAACACCTTTTCTGGAGTTGTGTTTGCTCAGGTTTAGTTGTTTAAAAAATGATTAAGATTAAAGTGAAATAAAAATCGTGTTACAATTTTTATTCCACATTCTTAAGTTGTTTAACCCATGTGAGTGAGTTGGGGTGGGATCCAATGATGTTCTAACTCCCCTTGAGAGGATTTAAGATGAGGTGGGGCACACACGATCCCCCACCTTTTCATTTTTCCTTAAATCATTTTTAAAACCTCTTTGTCATTAACGTTTCCAACTTATCACTTCAATTAATTTTTACAAGTTTAGTTTAATTAAATGAAGTGAATTAAATTTTGAATGTTTGAATTTTAAAAGTTTTTGAAAAAGTAATAAAATAACTCTAAATTCTTATTTTATTTTGGTTGCTCCGTTGTGTCAAGAGAGGGAGAGTTCTACCATCGAATAACGTCATCATCGTCCTTGAAGAACGCAAAGAACACTGACGTGCCTTCCTTCTTTCTTTATCCCGCGTCAAAGTAAGGGATATATCGTTCACCTTGGACAATCTCTTTCAACGTGTATGGAGCCACACCCTACGACGCCTCTTTCTGCGATGCTCATCGATCTCCAACACGTTATCGAGGCAGGGGTTAATTTTGTTCCTGGAATAATCTTGTTGTTCTTCGTCTTTTATTTTGGGCCACTTGTTATCAACTTAACGGGAGGAGGTCGGACCGCACGAACACGGCCGACCCTCCTCCCCCATTGTTGTTGTGTTTGTTGGGATCTAAAGAAGGCCACGCGGTGCAACGACACCGCACGGAAACATGGAGGAATGCGGCGAACAAGTTCGGTGCCGTCGTGTCATGCCGTTGAGGCCAAAATAAGTTGCGGCCGGATTCGGGTCGCGGTAAAGGGGTGTGGCGCCGTCGCGCCGCGCCGGAGAACCACGAAGAGATCATGGCCGGAGCGGGGCCACGGCGGAGGGGCGTGGCGCCGTCACACCGCGGTGGAGTAGGGAGCGGCGGCTGGAATTGCTGGCCGCCGGTGCCTCGGAGGAACGGGGTCGCGAGGTCCCGTGGCGGCGGCACCGGTCGGCCAGCCGGGCCGGCCATTCGGGAAAGCCGGAGGTCGTAACCCCCGGCTCGCAAAAGGAGCGGCCCCCACGTGGGGGCCTCTGTTTCAAAACAAGGGGAAGCACCCCCCCCCCCCCCCCTTTCGTGACAGCTCGGCATGGCTGAGCTGTCTGGCCAGGCGGGCCACGCCCGCGCTAGGCCAACCGGCCGCCCAGGCCGGACCGGCTGCATAGGGCCGGGCAGCCCAGGCCAGGCCGGGCCGCGCCGGCGGGGTGGGGCTGGGCCGCACCCATCGGTCCGGGTCGCGCCCACGGGCCGGACCTGGGTGGGTCGACCCGGTTCGGGCCGACCCAAGGGGGTCTTGGGCCGGATCAGTCTGGGCCCAAAACCCCCTATTTTCAGACAGTTCCGTTTAAACGCCCGTATATTGGGCTACGCACCTCCGATCGACGCACCTTTAGATGATATGCGATACTTGGATCGAGGCAGTCATTTTGGTATATTACACTCAAGGTTTCAGAGAACTTTGGGTATGGCCGTGTTGGTTCGAACATGAAACCAACCAGTCCTTCGGAGCGGAAATGCTTATAACTTGAGCTTTGGAAGTCTAATTGACGTGTCGTCGACTCTGTTGGATTCCTCTTAGTGAGACGGACCTTTTGTCTTACTCCGATCGAGGTTTGGATTCAGATATAGTGTGTTCGTGTTGGTTTTGACTTAAAAACCAACCGGGCCCCTAGAACGAAAAAGCCAATAACTCTCAGACCGGGCGTCTGATTGACGCGCCGTCTGTCGCGTTGAGTTCCTTTTGTAGAGACGGAACTTTGGTATACATCAACTCCGGACTATGTGTCAGTTGATGTATCGACCCCCCTTAGTTCGTGGAGTGGACCCTCCTGAAATCGAGCATGTTGTGTGCCGGAACCCTAGAGCTGGCTGCGACTGCGACGACGATGATGACTGCACTGATATACTCTGTGGGTTCGTCAGCGAAGGCGACCGTACTGAAATCCTCTGTGGGTTTGATGGCAATGACTATTGTTCTTGTATCCTACATGGGTCTAGCAGTGTTTGACTCTGTTCTTGTATCCTACGTGGGTTTTCCAGAGTAGATGGTCTGTATCCTATGTGGCTCCGACAGCTTAGCTAGTCTAGTATCCTACGTGGGTCCCAGCTTAGATGAATCAGTGGCTACATCTGATCATCTCTATTACCTTACGAAGAAGTATACCTCTGTGATCTGAGTCTTGACTTTCAATCATTGTCTTCGACATGATTGACTTTCTTTCCTATGTGGATTGAGTTGTGTTATCTTGTGTGGACTGGGTTGTACTATCCTGTGTGGACATGATCGAACTTGGGCTCGGACGATGGAGCCGAACTGGAATTGATGACTTAGGTATATGTATGGGAATATACCTAAGTAGTGTTGGATGTTACTTTGTGATTGTATCTTTCCTTTGTGGATTATCCTTTGTGTATTCTGGGAGACCTTTGGGGGTCTCGGGATCCCTACTGAGTAGCGTATACTCACCCCTGCACGGGCTATTCCCATACTACATTGTGTTGGATGCAGACGATGGACAGCGCTGATCATGGTTGAGGCTTGTGGAGAGTGTCGGTACCTGGATGTGGACCACTGGGTGGGACGTACACGGAGCGGACGGCTAGCTTGAGGAGCTGAGGAGGCTAACTGTACCCACCCTTCGGGTGGGACTTCCAGTGGACGGCTCGACGTTGTTTCTTTACTTTCATTTGTTGTACTTTCCTTCCAGTTGTACTTTAATTTTAGTTTGGGTTTGTATTATGGCCCATTTACTTTCCGCACTTACTATTGTACCCAATTTTACTTAGTGTTTACTTCTGCTTGCTTACTCTGTGGTGTTTGTTTACTTTATAAAGGCAATGTCTTCCCCTTTTTGTCAGGATTTACACCGTGGTGCTAGTCGACAGCCCCTGGCCTATGGGAGGTGGGCTTGGGGTAGTCACAGCACGGGTCCTGAGGATGGGTTGTGCTAAATTGGTATCAGAGGAGTTCGGTTCTACCGCAAAACTCAGGAATCTGATCTTCCTTCTATGTGTAGCAATAGTGTTAAGGGTATTGAGTGTGGTTATCAGTCCAGGGAGTCCAGTGTTGGTGCGGCGGCCGACTTATCCATACACCAGGACCCTAACTTCTGATTTCCAACTCAATGCATAGAAACATTGATTGTATATGTGTTTCAAAAGTTTTCTTTGTGATTACTTCATGTCAGCTCACCCGGTATATTGTTTTGACCATGGCACACCTGTTTCTTTTCAGGATGGCCCCATGACGGCAGCCAGCTAGGGTTTAGAGCTTTGTGCGAGACGACAGCCCACCGAGCGACGAGGCCTCGGTGCAGGGCCCTTTTATAGCGGAGGCACCAGTGGTACCTCTACCCGTCGAGCCACCGATGCCACCATCCCCATCCAATGAGAGTGCACGTCGCATTAGTGAACTGCACAAGTTTGAGCATCAAATACCGCCTAGGTTCTACGGGGAGACAGACCCTTCAGGCAGCTGAGGATTGGCTGGAGGCTGTAGTTCAAGTTTTTAGGTTAGTGGGTACACCAGCTGACCTCATGGTGATCCTTGCAGTGAGCCTCATACAGGCGGCAGCAGGAAGATGGTGGAGCTTGATGCTCCAGGTTCACAACGAGGCATCTCTCCTCTGGACGGACTTTGAGATCCTCTTCCGCTCGGAGTTCATCCCAGCCACCCTCTGTGTGGTGCGCATTCATGAGCTACTACAGCTGCGGCATGGCAGCATGAAGGTCGCCCAGTACTCAGCGAAATTTACCGATCTCTCGCGCTATTCTACGGACATGGTACAGAACCCATTCTTCCAGGCCCAGAACTTCGAGCAGGGACTGAGGTATGAGATCAGGGCATTGATGATCTCCCTCAGCATTCCGACTCAGTAAGGAGTACTGGAGTGATCCCTTCTCATATATATCTTTCTTGCTGAGCCTACTCCAGCAGCAAGAACTACCGTAGGATGGCACGTAGCAGAGTCTTCTACAGCTGGCAGTCGACGGATGACATAGGGGTCTAGGAAGACCAGACCATCAGGCGGACAACCTCAAGACCCTGGATCAGAGGTGCGGGGCACACGGCACAGAGCCATCCTTCCGAGGAGCATACTGTTCTACGCATGCGGCGGGCAGGGCCACTTGGCTCGTGACTGCCCGACTCGTCGTGTAGAGGAGTAGCAGACAGTTGAGGGGCCACCCAGGTAGAGGCAAAGGGTCGACTGTGGCGGTCCGCAGAGAGAAGGTGGACGAGTCAAGGGAGTTGTCCAAGCATCAGGTAGTGGGAAACACTTTGAGGCTTTACCACCACCACCACCATGAGGTACACCTCGACCACAGGGAGATGGCGGGCAGAGGCAGGCTCAGCTTCAGGCAGCGGAGGCCTACGACCACGGCAGGCCAGAGATGATTTGAGGTACTATCTGTGTCTACTCCACCCTTGATGCAGTTCTTATAGACATAGGAGTGAGTCATTATTTTCTTTCCGCTGCCCTTTTTCGGAGCTCAGAGATTCCAATGGAGTAGTTGGCTCGATCCTTACGGCTAGAGACTCCTACGGGAGCAGACTCGACGATTACGCACTGGTGTCGGCAGTGTGAGCTTACTCTAGGAGGTGAGATCTTTGGATGGGATCTTCTTGTAGCAGTGTTGAGGCCTTACGATTTCATCTTGGGCATGTATTGGTTAACTACAGTCCATGCTCATATCGATTATATTAGGCGCAAGGTACGGTGTGTTCGCACCGATGGGAGCAGGTTCACCTTCACCGGTGAGAAGGGAGCCTTTGAATTGTAGGATAGACTCACTCAGAGGAGAGGAAAGTCGATCACTCATCAGTTGGATAGCCTCATCCTAGGAGAAGTTGACGTGCGGAGTCCGAGTTTTCCTGTAGTGATGGATCAATATGCGGATGTTTTTCTTGATAATGTTCCAGGACTACCTCCTCTCATAGAGGAAGACTTTTATATTGAACTATACCCCGGGACATCCCCAATATCTACTCCAACATATCGGATGGATCCCTCTAAGCTTCGAGAGAAGAGGGTATAGCTGGAGGACTTGCAGATCAAGGGATTCATCCGACCAAGTGTTTCACCCTGGGCTTCCCCGATTTTTTTCGCCAAGAAGTTGGACGGGAGCTTGCGACTGTGTGTCGATTACCGTCTCCTGAACCAGGTGACTGTGAAGAACAAGTATCCACTTCCGAGAATTGACGACCTCTTAGATCAGCTAAAGGGAGCACAGTGGTTCTCGAAGATAGACCTTAGGTCAGGCTATCATCAGCTCAGAGTTCGGGACGAGGATGTGCATAGGATGGCCTTTAGATGTCGGTATGGCCAATATGAGTTCTTGGTTATGCCTTTCGATGTAACCAATTCTCCAGCAGTGTTCATGGGTCTCATGAACATTATATTTCATCCATACCTCGATCGATTTGTCGTGGTCTTCATCGATGACATTTTGATTTACTCGACCACTGAGGAGGAGCATGCCTACCACTTGTGGGTTATACTAGACACACTCCGAGAGCACCAGATTTACGGTAAGACCTCGAAGTGTTAGTTCTGGATATGCGAGGTCCACTTCTTGGGACACGTCATCTCCGAGGTGGGAGTTCTTGTGGATCCTGCGAAGATCGAGGCAATGCTAGCTTGGGATCCACCTAGGAGCATGACGGAGGTGCGGAGTTTCTTGGGGCTAGCTGGGTACTACAGGAGGTTTGTGCTAGACTTCTCCAGAGTTTCGGCACCACTCTCATCTTTGAAGAAGAAGGGGAAACACTTCGTGTGGTCAGATAGATGTCAGTAGAGCTTCTAGGAGATGAGACAGAGATTGACCAGCGCGCCTATCTTGAGGCTACCGGAGGAGGGAGGGGGTACGTAGTCTACTGCGATGCATCAGGGACCAGACTCAGATTTGTCCTGATGCAATATCGAGTAGTGATCACCTATGGATCATGTCAGTTGAGGCAGCATGAGCAGAACTACACTAACCATGACCTGGAGTTAGTAGTAGTGGTCTTCGCTCTGAAGATGTGGTGACACTATCTGATGGGCAAGCGCTTTACAGTCTATTCTAACCACCAGAGTCTCAAGTACATCTTCTCGTAGAAGGACCTAAACCTGAGACAGTGGCGATGGCTTGAGTTCTTCTAGGACTATGACTTTGAGATAGTCTATACTCCTATAAAGGGAAACGTAGTAGTCGATGCTCTCAGAAGGAGGACGGGCATTCAGCTACATGGGGAGGCGACAGAGAAGCTAGCCACTTTGCAGATATCCTTCATAGATAGAGATGGAGCAGCCTTTCTTCAGTCACTCACAGTCAGTCCTCCACTACTACAATGGGTCATAGAGTCACAGCGTGGGGACGTTGACTGTGAGACGCGGCGTGCACAGATATCCTCAGGACATGAACCTGATAGATTCTCTATAGGAGGAGAGCACAACATCCTTTTCAGATGATGTACCATGGTACCAGCTACTTTGCAGGAGAAGGTGCTGAGGGAGTTTCAAACTTCCCCTTTAGCAGCACATCCAGGAGTGGCGAAGATGTACCAGGATCTCAGAAGACAGCACTGGTGGCCGGGTATGAAGAAGGTTGTAGCTGAGTTTGTTTCTCGATGTCTCACCTGTCAGTAGGTGAAGGTAGAGCACTAGGTACCAGCAGGCTTGGTTCATCCCTTGGAGGTCCCGGAGTGGAAGTGGGATGGGATATATATGGACTTCGTGACTGGAATTCCACGTACTTCCAGAGGTCACAACTCTATTTGGGTGATTATCGACCGACTCACCAAGTCAGCTCACTTCTTACCCATAAAAGATCAGAGCTCAGTGGAGAGCTTGGGATGCCTCTACGTTCAGGAGATTGTACGGCTTCATGGTGTGCCATCATCTATCGTCTCCGATCAAGAATCTTTCTTTACTTCCCGGATTTGGAAGGGGTTGCAGAAATCATTTGGGACCCAGCTACGTCTGAGCATCACCTTTCACCCTCAGACGGATAGACAGATGGAGAGGACCATTCAATACCTTGAGGACATGTTCCGTGAATGTGTCCTCAACTTTTGTTGTAGCTGGGAGGACCACCTACCCTTGGTGGAGTTCGCGAACAACAACAGCTACCACTCCACCATCGGGATGGCACCATATGAGGCATTGTACGGCCGACCATGTTGATCACCTCTATGCAGGACAGACCCAGGGTAGTCACCACTTGTGGGACCTAAGATAGACCAGGGCATGACAGAGAAGGTCAAGGTCATCCAAGAGTGGATGAGGACAGCTCAGAGCCGTCAGAAGTCTTATACTGACAGGAGGAGGGGACCAGTAGAGTTCAAGGATGGAGACCACGTCTTCTTGCGGGTCTCACCTTGACGTGGATTACAGATATTTGGCCAAGGCAGCAAGTTATCTCCACGCTTCATCGGACCATTCCAGGTGCTCAGAAGGATAGGCGAGGTAGCTTACCGCCTGGCTCTACCACCTCAGTTGCACCGGGTGCACGACGTCTTCCACGTATCTCATCTGAGGAGATACATGCACGACCCGACGCATATCATCGACAATGGGGAGTTTGACATTGATGAAGGGGAGAATTTTGCAGACATCCCAGTGGAGATCGAGGATCTATAAGATTGGGTCCTACGTGGGCGGTCGATTCCTCTAGTGTGCATCAGGTGGAAGTACGGGAACCTCCAGGAGAGCACTTGGGAGCAGGAGGCTCAGATGCATGCTCAATACCCTCATTGGTTTCCCTAGATTGTGATGTATCTTTACGGGGACGTAAATCCCTGAGTTGGGAGTAATGTAAAGACCTGTAAATTTCAAGGGAAACTTTTTCTTAATTTTATTTGAGATTTTACGAGTACGCAGTTCTTGACGGCACCTGATTCTGAGGCCCAGTGTGCCCGGAATCACTTTCCGAAGTTTAACTCGGGTACGCTCAGTGAACGAAGGAGCGGGTTTTTCTATCTTTTGAACCGGTGCTCGGAATCGAAATCCGAGGGCACCGATGAAACCGTAGCACCGGTAATTTTTTAGGAACACCTTTTCTGGAGTTTTGTTTTCTTGGGTTTAGTTGTTTAAAAAAAGGATTAAGGTTAAAGTGAAATAAAAATCGTGTTACAATTTTTATTCCACATTATTAATTGGTTTAGCCCATGTGAGGGAGTTTGGGTGGGACCCACTGATGTTCTAACTTTCCTTGAGAGGATTTAAGATGAGGTGGGTCCCACACGAGCCCCCACCTTTTCATTTTTCCTTAACTCCTTTTTAAAACCTCTTTGTCATTAATGTTGCAACTTATCACTTCAATTAATTTTGACAAGTTAAGTTTAATTAAATGATGTGAATTAAATTTTGTATGTTTGAATTTTAAAAGTATTGGAAAAAGTAATAAAATAAGGCTAAAGCCTTATTTTATTTTTGTTGCTTCGTTGTGTCGAGAGAGGGAGAGTTCTACCATCAAAGAACTTCATCATCCTCTTTGAAGAACATAAAGAACACCGACGTGCCTTCTTTATTTCTTTTTCCCACATCAAAGGAAGGGAGACGTCGTTCACCTCAGACAATCTCCGTAAACGTGTACGAAGCCACACCCCACGACGCCGCTTTCGGCGACGCTCATCGATCGTCAACTCGTTATCGAGGTAGGGGTTAATTTTGTTCGTGGAAAAATCTTGTCGTTCTTCATCTTTTATTTTGGGTTGCTTGTTATCAACTTAACGGGAGGAGGTCAGACCGCACGAACACGGCCGACCCTCCCCCCCCCCCCCTTTGTTGTTGTGTTTTTCACGGCTCGAAAGAAGGCTCTGTGGTGCAATGACACCGCATGGAAACATGGAGGAATGTGGCGAAGAAGCGTGGCACCGTCGCGTCGCGCCATTGAGGCCGAAAGAGGCTGTAGCCGGAGTTGGGCAGTGGCAAAGGGGAGCGGCGCCGTTGCGCCACGCCGGTCGGACCAAGGCCGTGGCCTTTGGTCGCGGCAGAGCAGGGAGCGGGGGTCAGAACCGCCGGCCGCCGGCGCCTTGGAAAAGCGGGACCGTGGGGTCCTGCGGCGGCACAGGTCGGCCAGTCTGGTCGGCCGTTCGGAGGAGCCGGGGGTCGTAACCCCCGGCTGGAAAAAGGAGTGGCCCCCATGTGGGGTCTATCATTTAAAAACAGGGTGGCATCACCCCCCCCCCCCCTCCCCCCTTTCCACGAGAGCTCGGCCTGGCCGAGCTGTCGGGCCACGCGGGCCGCTCCCGCGCCAGGCCAACCGGCCGCCCAGGCCGGACAGGCTGCACCGGGCTGGGCCATGCTGGCTGGGCCGCACCCACTGGGCCAGGCCGCGCCCTAAGGGGCCGGACCTGAACCCGGGTAGGTTCGACCCGGTTCGGGCCGCCCCAGGGGGGTCTTGGGGCGGGTCTGTCTGGGCCCAAAACCTCCTATTTTCGGACAGTTTCGTTCAAATGCTTGTATCTTGGGCTACAGACCTTCGATCGATGCACTGTAAGATGTGATACGATATTTGGATTGAGACGGTCGTTTCAGTATATTACACTCAAGGTTTCATAGAACTTTTGGTATGGTCGGGTTGGTTCGAACACGAAACCAACCGGGCCTTCGGAGCAGAAACGCTTATAACTTGACCTTCGGACGTCCGATTGACGTGCCGTCGACTTTGTTGGATTCATCTTAGTCAGACGGACCTTTTGGATTACTACTCTCGAGGTTTCGATGCTGATGGAGTGCGGATGGGTTGGTTTTGACTTAAAAACCAACCGGGCCCCTAGAACGAAAAAGCCAATAACTCTCAGACCATGCGTCTGATTGATGCGTCGTCTGTCGCGTTGAGTTCCTCTTATTGAGTTAGAAATTTGGGATACATCAACTTTGAACTGCGTGTCAGTTGATGTATCAAACCCCCTTGGCTCGTGGAGTGGACCCTCCCAGAATCGAGCATGCTGTGTGCGGTAACCCTAGAGCTGGCTGCGACTGCCACGACGATGACGACTGCACTGAAATCCTCCATGGGTTCTAAAGCAAAGACGACCATACTGAAATCCTTTGTGGGTTTGATGGAGATGACTACTAGTCTTGTATCCTACATGGGTATGGAAGTGTATGACTCTATTCTTGTATCCTACGTGGGTCTGGCAGAGTAGCTGGTCTGTATCCTATGTGGTTCCGACAACTTAGCTGGTCTAGTATCCTACGTGGATCCCAGCTTAGATGAATAAGTGGTACATCTGATCATCTATATCACCTTACGAAGAAGTATAATTGTGTGATCTGAGTCTTGAATTTCAATCATTATCTTTGACATGATTGACTTTCTTTCCTATGTGGATTGAGTTGTGTTGTCCTATGTGGATTGGGTTGTACTATCCTGTGTGGACGTGATCGAACTTGGGCTCTGACGATGGAGCCGAACTGGAATTGATGACTTAGGTATATGTATGGGAATATAACTAAGTTGTGTTGGATGTTACTTCGTGATTGTATCTTTCCTTTGTGGATTATCCTTTGTGGATTCTGGGAGACCTTTGGTGGTCTCGGGGTCCCTACTGAGTAGCGTATACTCACCCCTGCACGGGTTATGCCTGCACTACGTTGTGTTGGATCCAGACGACGGACAACACTGATCATGGTTGAGGCTTGTGAAGAAAGACGGTACCTAGAGGTGGGCCACTGGGCGGGACGTACACGGAGCGGACGGCTAGCCAGAGGAGCTGAGGAGGCTAACTGTACCCACCCATCATGTGGGACTTCCAGTGGACAGATCGACGTTGATGCTTTACTTTCAGTTGTTGTACTTTCCTTCCAGTTGTACTTTACTTTCAGTTCAGGTTTGTATTCTGGCCCATTTACTTTCCACACTTACTATTGTATCCAGATTTACTTAGAGTTTACTTCTTCTTGTTTACTCTATGGTGTTTGTTTACTTTATAAAGGCAATGTCTTCCCCTTTTTGTTGGGATTTACGCCTTGGTGCTAGTCGCCAGCCCCTGGCCTATGGGAGGCGGGCATGGGGTAGTCACGGCATGAGTCCAGAGGACGGGTCGTGACAGCATCTATATCAATTAAGGAATATAACATATTCATTAAGCATATTATATTGTGAAATACCATGAATTTCGTTTCAAAACTACTTTTTTATCTCCCTCGAGTCTACTACCATAATGAACTCTTCTCATGTTATATAATCACCTTGTAACAGCTTAATCATTGTCTGAATTATTCTCCAAAAACCATTAAAACGTTATCCAACTCTCATAGATGAACATTCATCAATGAAATCATTCATCACAGAGATAGATAAAATCATCAACGATAATTAAACTCCTTTCATATTATAATGTTAAAGTTACTTTTTCCATCAAAATATCATGTTCTTTAATGGAAATAACATCAACAAACTTCCAAACCAATCATCCAAGATATGTAAACCAATCATGAAATATATAGAAACGTGTAAAATCATTCATAGTAAATATTTTTCTTCATTAAAAGTATTGGATACATCATGATTCATGCTCAGTATTTCATTTTCATATATATTCAATATCTGGAATACATCATCTTCATCCAATTTATCAAGATATTATAAGGAAGGAATATAAAAATACTTCTAAATGAATCAACTATGATATTTTTACCAATTATGAAACATTTATAATCGTAACAAAAAAATCATAGGAAAATATTCACTTCTTAAAAATGAATGGATACTTCATCAATCATTATCATTATTTCATTATTATATCCATTAAAAATCCAATCTACATCATCTTCATTATAATTATTCAACATATTAATGTCATTTAAATTATTCTTTATTGAAATCCATCTAAAATAAATAATAATTATATAAGGTGGGATCAATAATATCCCCCATTTTTTTCAATTCCATCATAAAATATTATATTAATATGTACTCTATAATCTTACACATCTCTACAAACAATTTTTCTTTTTACTCTCTCCATTTTACATCAATTTATTAATTATTATTTAACTCCCCATTATTTTCAAAAAATATATATATATTTTAAATAAATGGTATCAATTCATACTTTTAAAAGTTTCAGAAACCATTCCACTCTATGTATAATGATCCATGTTTTGGGTTGAAAAAATAGGATTTAATTTAGATAACTATGTAATACCTTAAAATTTAAATGATACATAATGAAATGATATAACTAAAGAAAAATTCTTCAAGGGATTTCCAAATATAACCGTGTTGTAAAAAATGATAAAAATATGATTTTGTGATCTTACTGTAACTTAATAGGGTAATTTTTACCTATTAATCCTCATTATAATTTTCTATGATAGCATCTCTTTAACTTATTTATTAGGGAGAAAAAATATTTTTTATTTATTAATTGGATCATTTCATTAGTTATAGAAACATTAAATTGAAGAAATTATAATAATATTCAAAAAATTCCCATTATTTATTCATAGTACTTATTTATCATCCCAACATCCTACTCATGTATATGAACCATGTTTTTTAACAATGATTAAATTTACTCGATCCTGTTGGAATTTAATTCCATCTGAAAATCCTAATAATCAATGATGTCTTTAAATATTTCTTTTAATGCATGCATCTTATTCTCAAATTCATTAGAATAATTAGTCTTTTATCCTAATATATTAGGGCACTCTTATTCGAATTTGGATAATATCATCATAAGATCCTCATACTCATCTTCTTTGACAGTAACTCATTTTGAGAGTATAATGAACGTAATATCCCTTTCTCTTAAATCATTCTCTATGTTATTTTATTCATCTTAACGATGGATGATTTCATCCTTATAACTTCAAAAGCTTAACAAATTTAGGAAACTAATTCATTCATAAATCCATGAATCATATTGTTTAATTAATATATATATATATACATATCTATATTGACATATTATCACACATTGATTATTCTTGTTCTTGTAGAAAAGTTCAACATGAATCCTCACATGCCTTAGAATCAATTTAATCCCTTGATATCATTGAGTTTTATTATTTTACATTTCATTTATGGATAATGGAATGACATGATCTTATTATTTCAAGATATATCTTCCTTAAATACATAAAATAAAGTGGAACTACATACTCTTTATACAAGATAGATATCTTCCTTAGTGTATTATTCTCATTTATTTTGATGTTCATTATGAAAATTTTGGAAAATCAGTTCTAATTTGACATAAAATAATATTATACAAAACCAAACATTATTATAATTTTTGGAAATAATATTTAAATAATAAAATTGATCAATTTAAACAATATAAATAAATAAAGGTAAGCCTTATAGTCTTATAACAATTGATGTGATTTGGATTGGGATATGAATAACAAAAACAGGGGTAAATCAGTAATAGTAAGTCATTATCATTCAATCTATATCTATAGCTTGTAAATGTGGATAGATAAATCATGTTCACTATATAATTCTTTTATTCTTGAAGTAAAAAACCAAAAACATTAACATAATGAACACAATAATTTTCATGGTTCACTGCTCAATTTGAGAGGACTTTTACTTAGTGTGAATTGGATTCCTCCATGATCACACAACCCACTAGAATCCTCCTCTAACCTATAATGGTAATGGTATAAACTTGAGACTAATTTTTTGACATCTCCCATCTATTCAGCGATGCATTCCGTACACAGGTGCATCCAACATCTTATATAGATAAACATTTGTATAAATTTTTAATAACAAGGAATAAAATTTTTTGTCTTATATGTGATTTTGTAATCTCTTACTACTTAAAATTTTTTTAGATTCACGCTAACATGGAATAACTTGACATATTTATACTTATTAGTTCAAAAATAATTTGTATTTTATATTAAAAATAAAATTTTAATTCCTATATTTCACTCATTTTAAGAATTATTTTATTTTCTTTCATTTACAAAAGGAATCATCTTTGGTATTTGAATATATTGAATGTAAAAAATATCATTTATCTCCTATAATTATAATGAATTTTATATATTAGATTAAACTAGTCTTCCCCTCTCTTCATATTCTTCTTTAAATCACTACTCCAATACTATAACTTCAAATATTTAATAAAAAAATATTTCTCTAGTTATAGAATAGTTATTAGTTCTATATTTCTTTTCAAATATTTTATATTTTATGGGTTCTTATTTTTTAGATAGTTATTATTTCTCTATATATATTATTTTAATTTATCCTACAGTAATATATATATATATAAGTATTTTAATCATTGGATGCTTCATTTTTCATTCCATCCTTTATATATTTCTATTGTTTAACTTCCATAAATATTGCATGTTCAAGTCACTAAAACTAGAAGTTGTAGTTCTATGTTATCTATATTCAATATATCAATGCTTCTAATCAATTGAATTATTTTTATTCATTCATAAAATATAATTCAATTGAATTAATATATGTATATGAACTTAATAATCTAATACAGCACTCGTGACATCATTCTACTTTTTATATCTGTATATATCATCAAGTATAATGAAAACCATTATCTATATAATTAGTTATCACTAAATTACCTTTCACATGGAATTATATAATCTTTATTAGAACTTTTATCGTATATAATCCTTAAGAATATTAAAATTCAAGAATATCTGAAATATGTTTAGTTGTATTTAAGATCATGGTGTAAACTTAATCATTGAATCAGGGATGATTTTTACACAAAACTAATTTTCACCTTTGTGGAGGAATATATGTCTTGTGACATGAGTACCTCAACATTTCATGTGATGTAGAAATGTTCTTTAGTCTTCAATATAGTTTGGATGTTTCTCTTGAATCATTAATATTTTCATTTATTTTATATATTTTACGATGGTGAGACACATTCTATTATGACATGGAGGTATTGATAATTACATAGATGTCAAAATGTTACTCATTTTTTTCTGAATGGTCTATATATCCATAACACAATCATAAAAAATTCCCGATTATAGTACAGAAATATTTTTTGTGATATGGTGGAGTTCGATACAAACACATGATCAATGTTATTTCTGTTTTTATAAGTGTATGGAAAGGAATAAATAAGGGTTATTCCATTAATATAATAAAAATTCAGTATACTAATCAAAAAAAAGGTAATTATATTACTTAGTTTAGGATAATATTTAAATATAAATATTAATAAGAATAGTATAGGTATCAAGTAATACTCAATTTTGGAACCTGAGCTTTCTCTTGAAAGCCTCCTTGGAAATTAAGGGATTCAGATAACATATACTAACTGCGGTATTTGGTTAATTCAAGGGACATCTATTAGATTAATATTATGGAGGGTTTCATAAATATTTCATAGGGGATGTATAACATTGAGATGGAGGGATTTATCCCCTTTTATAAGTGAATAAAAGGGAAATTGTGTGAAGAATCATTATTTTTCATTAAAGGAAAGACACTATTTAAGGATAAATGGTACCAAGAATAGAAAATAATGGTGTTTGGGTTGAGATAAATTTATGAAATCATATTCCTATCATTTGAACACATTTTTTAAACTAGTTACAATTTATTTATTCCAATGTTTTAACTTTTACATCTTTTTTCTTAATGATATGATTTTTACCAAGTAAATTAAACTTTACTAAAAATATGAGATAACCAATCATTCAAAATTTTATTTTTTGAATATAAGTTTAATATCGATATGATTTAATTAAATTTATAAATAAGTGAAATTTTACATTCAAATTCAAACATTTGAGGTAGTGAAAAACTATTTTTTTTTAAATAAACAAATGTTTAAAAGCATTAATTTTTCTAAGTATTTTATAACACTAACTAAAAATTAATATTATAATTAAATATTTTTAGTTATATTTAAAAAATACTTCCAGCTAACTATATAAAATAAGGAAATTTATTTTATTAGATAAAAATATTATAAAAAAACATTAGTAAAACGATTCTTTGGAAATAACTCATTCACCATTATAATGATCCTTAATTTTATCTTATTAATCATTATTTTATTCATAAAAAAGAAATTAAACATATTATATAATAGGAATATATTTATATAATATTTAAAATGCATATTTTTTATTTACCTTTCACCTATAATCTTATTGATCCTTTAAAATAAGTGAATAAAATAAACTTTAGAGTAAAATGTTAGCTAGCTTTCGAAAAAATTAATCATGGGTTATATAAATTTAAAAACAAGTTATTAAATGATTGGTTTTAAATTGGTAATATTATTTTTTATTGAAAAATATTTTCCGAAACATTAAATTCATTCTTTTATAATTATAATTTCATAAAATGTATGGAAAACGCATATTTAGTATTTTTCACTATTAGCCTAAAAATTAATTATTAAAGAAAAAATTAAAAAATATCATTATAAACTAATACTAATTTTATAAATACAAAAATTACTCTAATTTAGTCAAATTAGAATTATTAAAATTTCATAATTTATATTTTAAATAGTAAAATAAATTTTTATTGAAAACTATTTTCATTGGAAAATTATTTTTTTAATTATTTATTTTTATTTTTATTTTTATTTCCTATAAAAAAATAAAACCTACTGAAAACATTTTATTTATAAAAATAATATCTTTCACCCACAATAAACATAGTATCTTAAATTGATGTTCATGAAATGAAATTTTAGAATGTTTATATTTCAATTCATATATTTTTTATACTAGTTAGATAAATATAGTAACAGAATTTTGTTTATTCCTTAGTATTAATAATAAACATTATTCTTATTTCAATATATATATATCATAATCCTTTAACCTATTTTCTTTCCCACCGATTCTATGACTATATTATAATGGTTATATATCGTTTCAATGTTCATTGTGGTCTGGTGAAGAGTATGAAGAAAACATGCGAACACATTAAGTTTCAATGGAAAATGTAATACAAAATATCAGGGTGGTCATTCTTCCCCTATAAATAAATCTCATCCTTGAAATATTAATTATCACTTATTTAAAAAGTTAGTTAACGGTATCTAAAAGATATGCACAAATAAATATAAAATATAAAATGAGTTTTATACCATTATATCATAGGTACACCTTCAAAAAAATATTTTATCATCTTCATGTTCCCTAATTTCCTCATGTTTATTTCAAAAAAAAATCTCTATTAAATAATTTTACATAAATAAATCATCCTCTTGTTCATTTGAGACATTTTTGTTGGTGATTATTACTATGTTTTTTAATATTATAAAATTTAATATTAATTAAATCATCACATAAGCCTCTAATATACACTATAATTTTCATACGTAGAGTATTTTTAAAATCAACAATGTTCAAATTTTTTATAATATTTTTTCATATCTAATCAAGCATAAACAAATTATCTCTCACTAGAATTTTTAACCCAGTTTTTTCTCATTAGAAGAATCTCAAAATCTATCATGGAAGTTATTTTTTACTTTTTTATTTTGTGATTTATCCATTTCTATAACCAAAATTGTTATCTTGATTGATGGAAAAAATTCATCACCAGAGAATTATGATAAAATTTTCCTCCAAAAGACATTATCTTTGAATCCATCAGGTTGTCATGAATTTTTTTCATTTTGAGATATGTCTATTTATTCCACATATATTACTTTAGTTTTTGTTCTTTATTCCTTATACTCTTCAAAAATAATAGTCACAAAATTCTATGGAATTTCAAACAATACTCTAAACCTAAAACAATTGAAATAATTTCCCACAAAATCTAACTCAATAATTATCCCAAAAAAATATAAATTCATATTTACCTTGATGTATGAATCTAAAACTTTTAATATAAGTTATCCAGGGTAATTTTACTATTAGTTTATATAACCAGTAAATTTAAAGACAGTGTAATGGTTTCTATTATTTCTGTGAATCATCCAAAGAATATCCCTCAAGAGTATCTATCTTGGTGTGAATTATTTTTCTCACTCATCATGCACCATGTGATGATTGATTCAATGACCAACCAACATTTTTCAAGGTGATTGCCTCTATATGTATTTGGTACACAACCGTATCTACTTTACAATATATATAAAAAATATGAAGTCTTATAGAGGACATAAACTCTATACTTTCAAAAAAAAATGATTTTTTCTTGTACATAGACTCATCCTTTGGGATTTCTATAAATTTATATCATTATATTCCACAAACAAAATAATGTATTTAATATTAGGAAAATCAATCAAACTATAATCTGTATGTTTGAAATTAAAATCATCCTTAAACATATTAAATGTTGATAGAAACTACCAAACACATATTATCCTCAATTGAGGATATATTATTCCATGTTTTTATCGAAACCCTTCCTTTGATATAGCAAATAACTCCATCAAACCACAATCATGAAATTTGGTCTAAATAAACACCATTATTACAAAATAGATTTTAAATAAAATGATGTGACACAATTTTAACCATCAATAAAATTAAAATTACTAACAAAAATCAATCCACTTATATTTGATGAAACATCTATGTTTAGATTTTTAGTGTGTTAGGGAAAAAATAAAAAAATAATCTAGTGTATACCTCATCAAGAAAAAAATTACTACTAAATAATAAAATAATTAAACTATATTTTTCCTTAAAAATATCCCATAGAAATATCCACACATGCTAAACTTATTGGAATATAATGGGTAATACCTTTTGTCATAACCTAGGGAAACAATAAAAATAAAAAGGGAGGGTTTAAATATAGAGAAGAGTAAAATGTATAATGAAATATATCAAGGGATAAACATTGAATGATTAATATGGTATAAAACAAATTATAATCAAACAATTAAATACTAATGATCACATGATCTTTAAGAAAATAAATGATTAACAATATAAATTATATCATGGAAAACAATAACTGAATTCATGTTAATGGAATGAACAATGTTGGATATCTTGATCTTTAGTTTTAAGGCCTCAACCAATATATTATACTATCCATCAAGTCTAGAAGTAAGACATAATTCTTGAATTCATGGTTTCGAAAAGAACATCAAGATTAAATTGGGTAGGCATACACCAATTACTAAAATATTTGAGTCTCATGACACCAAGTAATGTAGTAAGGGTCTATATAATACTAGTCCTCAATAGTCAATTATTTAATCCTAATTCAATCACTTAATGAATGATATATATAAAAACACAATGCATTGTCAATAAAAATTAGTAATCCAAAAACATCTCATTTAATATAGAAACATATGTAATTTAAAAAAATTCATATTAAATAAATAATCATATATCATCTGAAGATATAAGGTGTATTGTTACAGAATATATAATTTTGTTCCTGGTTAGTCAATAAACATCTGCATTGGAACAACGAGTACACTCATTATCAATATTTATCAAATCAATAATTCAAATTTATTTCTATGTTAGAATCCAAAAACTAACACCATATAGTCGTACAGTATAGTGTTAAGACAATATTTCCCCCTAATAAATAAATTTATGGGAAATAAGGTAAATTTAAATAAAATAATGTTACTAAAAAATTGGTTTTCATAGAGGAAAGTCATTGGAAGAAAAATCAAGCCTATAAAGATGATGAACAAATAAGAAAATGGATGTGATGGGTTTACATGATTATAATTAACCGATGTCAATTGTTATGATTGGATTTATATATTAATCCATAACAAATATATTTACCATAAAAATAAACCAAGTGGTGAATACGAATCATATCTCAGTGAAGCAACAGTGATATTCAAACACCATTCTGGTAATATTAATTAAAGAGTCAATATAACATAAGAGGGATACCATGAAATTAAAATATAATTAATTGAATTATATTTATTATAAATGAATGTAATAGGCTGTAGAAAACATAATATACAGTAAATTATTGGTCACAATATCAAACATACCTCATAGAATTCAAAAATTAGGACAAAGAACCCTTAAAATTTTAGAAACATTTAAATAAAAACACCTTAAAGGATATGATTACAACTTAAAAATTAAATACAAGAAACAATGAGAGGACCATAAAAAAATTATTAAATGGGAAGCTGATGAACCATAAGAAATATGTCTCAAGCAGTATAAATTTATAATAGAAATCATTTCCATAATTCCAAACATCAACTAATGCACTTGAATATCCTATAAAAACACAATTATCACATTTTTATATTTCAAAACATTATTCAAATATTTTAAAATTTATATATTCCATTTAATATTTCATATCATTATATGTTTTTTTAGTAATAACATCTTTTCAAAATCATTTTATTGTTAAATTTAATTGTTTCATATGTATTTATAATGTGAAAAGAAGTACCTGATTTCATCATTTATAGATAATTATATTTACTATAATAGATAACTTATATTTTTCTATCAACATCATATATAATTCCATTAGTTTTTTAGTTAAGATGTGTGAAAATGGAGTTGGACCATCTTATTTTTTTAATTTGAACTATTAATGATGATATTTTAGTAATAAGTAAAATACATAGTATAAAATTTCAAAAACCAAAAAAATAAATTTTTTCATAAAAAATTATAAAATTATTTTTATTTGAGTTCCCATAATCATCCAAGATATAGTTTTATAGCATTATTCTGGTTTGTGGTTAGACAGACCAGTAAATGATTGAACTATAATTAATTGATAAATATTGTAATGAAAGTGGTTTTTTAGAGTAATATCATTATTATAATAGATAAATATTAAAATTTATGTGTTTTTAAGATGTTGAAAATAATTATGGGAGAACTTAGTAATAAATAATGAAAATAGATAAAAATGAGATATGTTACTTAATGGAGGTGGTAACATACAAAACACACTGTTAACCAATTCATTTCCCAATAAATTTGAGGGGAATGGGTGAGTTATAAATTTCCCATTAAAAATCACAATAAAATTATATATGTAACTTTTATTCATTTGTTTAATCCATATAACCCATATTGATATGTGAAGGTGAAAAGCCTAAATTTCCGTTTCATGGAGGTGCAAGTGATCACAAATTCACGATCATCATATTTTTTCCATTTTATATTAAAGAATAAATAATAGTTGGTACATTAAGATAAAAAAATTATTATATTATTTTTTATGAGAAAATTATATTACAATTTTATGATAGGTTTTGATTATAATTATTAAGACAAAAAGGGTATGGATTGCGTAATACCAACTTTCAGACCATGAACATTATTTAGAACGACTCATTGGAAATGAAGGTCTTAATAAAATATATGTAGACCATGAGAAATATTCCATGTAAGATATATCAAGGAGAAGGGAATTTTTTTTTTTTTCTTGGAAATTTCTATGGGAATGTGTGAATTTTTGTGTGTAGGAGTGACATCTTTTTATAAGTGAAAAAAATAGAACTATTGTGAATACCCATTATTTTTAAATAATTAAAGACAGGATTCAAGAGTCAATGGTTCAAATAGTGATAAATAACGGGGTTTTAGGTGAGATAATGATGATAAATCCTCCAAAAATCATTTTAAGTCATGGTTTAAAAGTGCTTGAAGTCGTTTATTGTTTGGTTTTTTACCATTATCTTTTTTTACCTTGGTAAGTATTTTTTAGCTAATAATTTTTCTTGAACAAAAAATATAAAATAATGAAAATAAAAAATTATAGGTGTGATAAAATCAAATTTAATCTCTTTTTATAATAATTAAATATATAAATAAGTGATAATTAACTTTTAAATTAAATAAATTAATATAATGAATAAAACTGTGGGAAAATAATGTTTCAATAATTTTGTGTTCTTGATGTTATATAAATTTAAATACCAATTAAATGATTTAAAATATGTTTCTATATCTATCAAAAATTAATATAATATTGATTATATAATATGGAACAATTTAATTTATTAGATAAAAAATTACACAATATTAGTAAAACAATTCTTTGAAAATTACCTTTTTACCATTATCATGATCAATAACATTAATAATATTAATCATGCTTTTATGACTAAAAATTAAATTAAAATTATTAAATAATATTAATTTGTTGATAAAAAATATGAAATAATATTTTAAAATATAATTTCTAAAATTTATGAAATATAATTTTTAATATATTTTAATTAGAATAGATTTGATGTAAAATATCACTTATATTTAGAAAAAATTAAACATGGGTTTCATAAATTCAACATATTGTTATTAAAGGATTTATTTTACTTTATAAATATATATTTTAATATAAAAATGGTTTTAAATTCCATTAATACAATGTATAATTCTCATATTTTCATAAATATGGTTGTATTAGTTAAATTAATATTTTTTCAGTATTCAAATTAAAAAATTGTTTCAGGAAAAATATAAAATTTTTCTTGAGAACATATTGCTACTATAATTTTAAAAATGATTTTAATTTGGTGGAATTGATATTAATTAAATTTTATAACTTATCTTGAAAATACCAACCTTAAAATATAATCGAAACAATTTTCATAAGAAAATAAATTTTCAATATATTAACTATTATTATTCTTATATACTATCATGTACTAATCAAATTTAGTTTAACATAAATTTCATATCAATAATATATTTTATCCATAATATAATTAGTATATTATAATACATCACATATAATCTAATTTTAGATTGGTTATATTTCATATTACATATAAGTCTTTTTATTTAATTAAATATATTATTTTAATTTTATTACTATCTTATTTTAATAAGGAAGATTATTTTAATTTATTTATATATATCAAAATATAGTTACCATAATTTTTAGCCACCAATTCTAGGACAAACGTTTAATATTTATATAATTTTGTTTGGTTTATTGTAGTTTGGTTTTATGTGTGACAAAATTCATTAAACACATTAGGATTCAAAGGAAAATTTAATTCAAATACTATGATTTTCACAATTTCCCTGCATAAATAAATTACTTCCCTAAAATTTGAATTCCATCATACTAATAAAAATATTATTAGGTACCTAAAATATGGAAATAATTGAATATTTAATATTGAATTAGGTTTCTACCTTAATATCCTATGTTTGACTATAAGACAAAACATTTCTACTTGTTGTGTTGACTGATTTCTTCATATTTTATTTGAATTTTGTTACTGAATCCCCTCATCTTCCACACATGAAGCATCATCAGGTTCAAGTGATACATTATCCTTTGTGATTTTTATTACATTTTAGACTTACATTAAATTGAATCTTATTTAATTCATCTCCTTCATCACATTATATTCCAAGAAACCACATTTTTGTTTTCCTTTATGTGTTTCATCTAGGTTCATATTATTAATCATAATTAATGATTGTTGAATAGGAATAAACACATGGGTTCTATATCTAATTCTTATTCGGTTTGGTTTATCATTTGTACAGTCATTGAATTATTCCTGGAATCCGTTATTTACATGTTTTATTTAGGATTTAAACCTTATTAAATCTGAAAATTCTACTATTAGTGATGAAAAAAATAATTGTATGAGAATTTTGAAATATTAATCCTTAAGATGGCCAACTCTATAACACCATTTGTTTATCATACATAAATTTATATTCAAGGTATATATCCCTTGGTTTAACATATTTTTCATTATGTTTTGTTCTTTAACCATCCTACTTGTCAAACATATCAGTCCCAACTTACCATCTACATTAATAAAATATTCTAAACCATAAAATAACTTAAATAGATGTTCTTAAAATTATTCTCACCTAATATCCAAAAAATCATATATCAATTAGTATATTCCATAACTTATTAATCTCAATGATTTAATCTATACTTTATATGTCCATTACCCTATAAATTATTTAACTAGTTTAAATAAATCTACCCTAATTCTTTATAAGATTTATTTGAATCAAACAAATTATATCCCAAGAAAGTTTATATACTAGTATTATGTTCTATTCCCACTCATTATGCAATGAGTGAAGATCGATTAAATTCTAATCCTTTATTTTTTTAGTGATGAACCCTAGGTGTATCTATGTCATTACTTCAACCACTATCATGTATCCAGAAAATGATTCAATTTCCTTCTTACGACAAACTACATACTTTAAAAATATATATATGATGTTTTCCTTTGCAAAAATAATCTGTAGGATTTTTTCAAAATTTAACTGATCATATTCCATAGATAACATAAGGTATTCAATATTTTTTAAATCATATAAAAGGGTCATATATACCTTTGAAATTATAAAAAAACATAAACATACAAACCCATGTTGGTAACTAACACCGACTGAATGGCCCGAAGGCCTTAATTTTTATTTTATTTTGTATAAACATATTTTTATGGAGAAAGGGGTAAACCTCATGTGACATCAAATACATACATAAAAAAATATAACCTGATCCAAAAAACAAGACTACTAAAAATACCCCTCCACAGTATGAACATCGTTATGGTAAGCCTCCACCAAAACATGGCTACTCAGTGAGCTATCCCGTGCAAAAAATGCATGGGCCTGTAACCGATGGCTAGGCCATACCAACTCAATCTACTGAATCTGATTAGCCATGCATAGTGAAAGATACCTGCTCTAAATCCACATCTGAAGCATTCCCTAGTAAAAAGTCTGGATCTAGGTGACATCCAAAATACAAACCATCAAATGCCAAAGTGAAAAATCACAAAACCAGCCATTTCCAATGGTTTCAGTAGAATTACACTCCAGTATGAGAACTTACATCATTACACCACTATCCAAGAGACTCAACCCCTAAACCATAGGAGCTTCTACTTCATCAAAAAATATCACCACCGCTTCATCAAAAAAACACTGCTGCAACATCATAAATTCTGCTTCCATCACCAGTTCCTCCCACTACAAACCATCACAAGTTCTTTCAAAGAGAAAATCCTAGGAAAACAGATTCAGAATGAGTGGGACCAAAGCCAAAATGTATGGCCAAGAATCCAGCAAGAAAATAATCAATCTTAGAAGGTCTGAGGAGAATTAAAAACCGCCAGGCAACACAAAACAACGAGATCCCTAGAGAAGATTCATCCAAATAAAACCAACACAAAACGCAGAAATCAAATAAAAAGCAACAAGTGAATCCAAAATTGAGAAGGAAAAAAAATTTAAGAGATAGAACCCATCACCATGCCCGAACACTATAGATCAAACAAATATATCCCATCACTGCCAATAGTCCTACCGAAGAAGACAACCATGAACCTTCGAAGCATTCAATCTGTCATATCATGATCACAACCCTCAAGCTACGACAAACCAGGAAAATGTTGCACCACCAGAAACTGTGATCCCACGAACGCTCTAAAGAGTGATCCAGAGAACAAAGAGACCTCACCAAAAACTGGTCTTACGCCCAAGTATCTTGAACTGAAGCTCCACAGAGTCTAATCTTGAAACCACATAAAGAGGGTGAGCTGCAAACACGACACATAGAACTTATAAAGAGTTCATATAAAATCCACCATGGGGGGATAAAGGCGGCGGTAGGGGAAACCTTATCATCGAAATCCCCTTATAGTCTCATCAATATCATGATGGTAACTAACACACTATGATTATTATAAACATATAAAATCATAAATACTAACTCAATCTAAAGCCTTTGATTTATAACAACTATAATTCTTCATACCAATGATCCTAAAATAATGTGTGAATAAACTAAATCTTATAGTACTAATATTTAATGACTTGAGGAAACCCAATTTTATGTTTTAATAAATAAAATATCAGAAAAAAATAATAAATCCCTTTTAATTAGTGGTACAATTTGGTTTTGACTTTTAGAGTGTTATGAAAAACATTGATCTAAAAAAATCTCATGTCTTTATAATCAAATTTTTAATTTGAACAATATAAGAAACTATATAGTTCATAATAAGACTTAAATGTCTTTGAAAATAATATCCTCACAATCTACTCTTCTAGTAACGCCATGTAAAATATTTTCAACATAACATGGGGAAATTGAAACATAGTAAGGGGGTATCAAATGAATAGTAATGGAAGATGTATATCAAAATATATCAAGTCATAAACATGGAATTAATTATATAATAGGAAAAAATTAAAATCAAATAAATCTATATAAATGGCCACATGATCATGAAACAAATCAATTTTTGACACTACAAATAAACTCATGAACAATAGTAACCTAATTCATGGTGATCAAATACATAATGTTAGAAAACATTGTCTTTACTATAAAGGCCACATACAATACATTATTTATTATATCAAGGCCACAACCAATATATTATTCCTTTTATCAAGGTCAAGACTAATATATCATGATTTTATTGGGTATTCATATACTAGTTACCCAAATCTTTTGTCTCATGTGAAAAATTGAGGCATCAAGGGGATATATAATATCAGGCCCCACTCAACTATTTTTTAATTCCAATGAATTTGGTATGTAAAAGTTATGAAAAGTAACATAATACAATATAATATTATCTTAGTAACCCACAAACATCTGTATTGTGATAATATTATCTTAGTAACCCACCAAAATCTATAATATTATATGTTTTATTAAATAAATTTCACAATTACTCAATGCATTTCTATTTAGTTAAATTCCTTTCAAACAATCTAATGAAAAATTTGGTATTCATAGAGAAATGAAATTGGGAAAAAAATATTTCTTATAATAGAGGTTTATTAGGAAAGAAAATGAAAATTATGGATTTCAATGAGATTAATCCCCCAATGTAAAATAATATGACACAATTTCTAAAGTAATACATGTCTAATATATACACTACAAAAAAGAAAGAAATTAGTGAATTAATATAATATATTAAGAAGGAAAAATATATATATAACACCCTTATGGTAATGGTAATTTAAGAAGAATAAGAATATGAGAGGGATACATTGAAATTCACAGATATTTAAATGAATTATATTAATTATACATGACTCAAATATTTTAGTGAATACACCTTAAAAATATGTGATGGTTCACTATATCAAACATGGACTTGGTGTTGAAAAATATGGACAATGAATTTTAATGGATTGAAAAACATTTGTTTCAAAACAAAATTTAGGAAATAAATTCTAATGAAAAATTAAATATCCTGATTAATCAGGAGATCATGACTGAAAATTTTATAGGGGTAGTTGATACATGATAAGAAATATGTCTCATGGGGTAATGATTGATATAGAAAGCCCATCCCTTAATTCATAGATTCTAATAATGTACATAAATATCTTATAAAAAATAATTTCTGTCTAAATATTCTATTTTTGAACCTTATTAATATTTATTAACTTGTATATAGATCATTTATGATCAGTTATTATGATTTTATGGGTCATATAAAACTTATTTTCATTATCAGTTGTTTCCTACTTTTATTATATCATGTGTGTATTATAATACCGATATTGGTAAATAGTTTCATATTTTTTCAATCATTTGAGGAAATTTAATAGATAACATATATTTATTTATAAATTCAATATTTCATTCCATATGTTTTTTGGTAATTATTCAAAAAAATTGAATCAGGGTCGACTTATTTTAGCAATTGTATCGATTGAAGTGTGTATTTTAATAATAAGTAAAATATTTAATATAACCATTTCTGAACCACAAAAAATATTTTTTTTTTGTTTTTTATTATAATAATATAATTATTTATGTTTTTATATTCATCCAATATAATATTTTATAACATAGTTTAAGTAGAAGGTCAGACCGACCTAAACGTGAACCTACCAACATTAAAGGATGATTATGGTAAGGAATGTTGTTTCTTTTGGAATAATATAATTATTATAGAAATGGAATGATATTATTTTGATATTTCTAAGGTTTTGAATCATTTATAAGTGATTTTTATAAATTATAAGGAAAATAGAAGAAATAAGACATATGTTACATCCTGAGGGTAGATATTTGTACAACATATTGTTATCGACTTCTTTTCCCAAAAAAATGATAGGAAAAAAAGTGAATTATATTTCAGTTAATAATAATAAATATTTTATAATTTATAAAAAAACTTTTTAAAATTTTTTTCTTATAACTAGTGAATATAGGAGGTGGTGAAAAACAGATGGTGTCGCTTCATGGAGAAATTAGTCCTCATAAATTCACGATTGATATTATTTTCGTTTTCAAAGTTGTTGGGACTGAATAAATAATGGTTGTCGCATTTATAAAATAATACTTAATTATAATAATTATTCATATGCAATTAAATTATTGTGGTTAGTATATTTTTTTAGGATAAAATTTAAAACAAATTGATATTGATTTATTAATACTAACTTTTAGATCTTGAACTTTCTTTTGAAATTCTACTTTGAAATAAAGGGATTAAGAAATATTATTGTAACATGGGGTTTAGGTACTGTAAATGAATTGTAGGAGAGGACAATTGGGAAGGTTTTCATTGAAATATATATGGGTATGTGTATCTTTGAGAGGGTGGGAGTGATCCCCTTTTATATGCAATAAAAAGGGAACTTTTCTAAACACCGACTATTATTCAATTATAGAATGATTATATTCAAGGATGAATGGATAAAAAATTGATAAATAATATATTTTTTATTATTTAAAGTTGAAAAAAATATAAAAAATATTTTAATAAATGTTTTAAGTCATTTATTATTAGTGTTTTTTCTTTTAACTTATTCTTGTTTTTTACCTTGGTAATAAGTTTTTAACTAAGTAATTTTTTCTTTACATAAAATATAATATAACTCATATTGTAAAATTTGGGTGTGTTCAACGAAAATATAAGATAAATTTAATATAATTTAATTTTTAAATAATTGAATATTTTCTTTAAAAAATATTAAATATAATTAAAATATATTTTTCCCAAAAAATGATATATTAACCATTAGGTGTTATTAATATTATATAACAATTATTAAAAATTAAATGGGTGATAATATATTCATTATATGTGTAAACATCATATCAGAGTCATTATATAAAATTTATAAATTTAATATATTAGATGACAACTAAATAACAATAGTTAACAAATTATTTAAACATAATTGATTCATCATTATCATGGTCATTAACTTTAATCTTAGTAATAATGATTTTATTTGTAAAAAATAAATTTAACATATTATTCAATATGATTATGTTGATATAATATAAGAAATTCATTTTATAATATTTAATTTGTTCCAAGTTCTGAAAAAACATATTTAATATAACCGAATAAACATTGTTTTTAGAGTAAAATATATCTTATGATTCCAAAATGTTAAACAAGAATTTTTAAAATTAAAATTATGTTTTCAAATAAAATATTTTTTTAAAAAAAATTATATATATATAGTTTTAAAAATGTTACAATAACTTTTATGTCATTTTGTATTATAAAATGTTTATAAAAGTAGCGGTATTTTTAAAATCATTATTTTTTCACTATGTACCGAAAAATAAATTATTTCAAAAAAATTAAAATAATATTATGTAAATATAATTTTTATAAATTAAATAATGAAGTCGATTTGTTCAAATTAAAATTCTTAAAATTTTAAAATTTTAATTTTAATTGTTGATATAAATATATAATAAAAAAATCATTTCAAAAAACTTTTAAAAATCTTAAGTACTATTATTTTTATATCCGGTGAATTACTAATAATATTTGATGTTGAAATATTAGTCATATAAATAATATATTTTAGAATTAATTTGTATAGTATCTTAATATAAATTCCATAAAATCCAAATTTAGTAGGGTTAAATTTTAATGCATATATTAATCTCATTTGTTGCATAGATATCCTAATTGAACTTTACCCATAAATTAGAATTAATAATGACCATTATTTTTATTGAAAAATATATATCGTAATTATGTTACCTAAATTTTTACTCAAGAATTATATGCATACTTTTTAATTGTAATATGTTATTCCATAGTTTTTTGTGATTCAATGTTGTGTGTGAAAAAATATCACAAACACATTACGTTTAAAAAGAAAATATAATATAATATCTTAATGTGTTATATAGAACACTTAATGATATCTAGCTAAGCTAGAATTCCAAAATTGATTCCTCAGTCTGACATACCATATGGTAGCTAACTACTACTAGTATAATGAGTAGCTGACTGGACCATTGATTCTTGGGATAGATGGGGAAATAGTTTTACCGTTTCTAATATACTATGGGTTAAGATTTCAAAATCTAACATTAAACTGAGGTTATTTTTCTTCAAATTTATAGTTCAGATTTGTATTCCACGTGAATCCAAACTTCTAGAACTACATAATATATCTCACAAAACTAGGGGATAAAGGTATTATACCTCCTTTATAACCCTTACAAGAAGCACCCATGCTTTCTTTGATGACCATATTGTCATGGGTTGTGAAAATATAGGGAATTTTTTACATTTTTTTCTATGATTTTTAGGAGAAACTTTTAATTATATATATGATATGATCTAAGATAATTTTTTGGACCACTCTATTAGTCTTGGAATAGGGTGTTTATCATAAGACAAGAGTTTGGTTGAAATTTGATCTGTTCGGATTTTTGACGAATAGTTAATATATAGTTAATTAAATATTAATGTATTCATCCATATTAATTCAATAAAATATTTTAAATAGAGAATCATATTGGGTTCTTTTCTACATGGTTGAGTCTATAATGGAGTTATTTCATAGGTGAGGTGTAAAATTTTATCAGGCACTAGAGTTGGGTATGGGCCGCTTTTTCTTTTTGTATTCTTTTTTCATTTTCCTTTTTTGTTTTTCATTCTTATTTTTTCTATTGGATTTATGGGAATTCCCATGGGGGATCCAATTTTGGGTCATCACACAAGATATTTAAGGGGATATAGGAGATTAAATGGGAGAATAGTAGGCACTACCATGATGCTTGCGTGGTGCCGAGTCAACTTGCAGTAGTTACGGATCACAGAGTGGTGTGATGATTCACTGAATTCCAATGAAAGGTTAGTCTGTTTTATGTTTTTCTCTAAAAATAACTATATAATGACTTTTTATTAATGTTTTAAATCCTATTTTGTGATGTTGGTGATCCCAAGTGGTTCGATATATGGTTTTTAGGGAAATTGAGTGTCTTAGTCCTGTCAGATGGTTTCCAATTTAGGGATTCCAGTATATATGGTCTATAGTTCAGGGATAACATATTGTTTGTTCTTAATTTTTGAGGAAGATGAGGTTTTTGGGCCCCTAAACAATATACCAATGGTACACACCACGATGTGGAATTCTGGGGTTGGTTGACTACTCAGCCAAACACCTCGTGTGTGGATACGTGGTCATATATGTTGCATATCTAGTGCCCATGTAGGGTTCACATCATGTAGGTGTACACCACCAAGTGGGGTACATGTCCAGGGACATATGTGGGTACCCATGTGGGGTCACACACCATGTATTGGTAGTACATGTCGTGTATTAGTAGTACATGCCATGTACTTTGGTGTGTTACATGCCAAGTGGGTCATAGGTGCATGGGCAGGTACCCATGATGGCGTACACACCATGTATAGGCTCTACACACATTATTTGATGTGAAACTACATGATGATTGGTCAGAGGAATGTGGCCACCAAGGACATTTGGGTTTATATGTCGTGTTCACCAACTGCATTTCATGTACATTTTCTACCTTGGTATTTTCCCCCTCTTTATCCCCGGAGAAAGAATTTGACTTGTGAGTAGTCCATTATGAGTGTTTTTTCATGTAAATAATTATGGTACATTATTATTTGCTGTTTAGGGGATATAAAAAAAGTTTTTTTGGACTATGACAGTTTATTAAGAGTATTTTTTATATTTTTTCTTCAAAATCCTCTAATATCTTTGGTTGTGATCCATGAGGCTTGGTGAGGGTTGTGATCTCATTAATTAGATTTTATTTTGGATGTTTCCCTATGATTATTGAGGTTTTTTCAAATGGATCACGGAATGATATATCGAGTACTATCAATGATGATATCTTGGTGTATCCATATGTATTTGGACTTCTTGTTTGAGTTTAGAGCAGTTGAGGTTTAGATTCTATGTTTGGAGATAAGACATGATGGGGCCTTTTGGTTTGTTTTATGGATTTGGTTAGAAGTTATGTATGGTTTCCAATTTTCTACTAAGATGAGTCTGAGGGACTCATGACGATACCCTTGTGGGTTAGATCCTGATTAGGGGATCAGTGGTTGTCTTAGTATTCTATCGAAAATTCATTTATGGCATGTTTTGTTTGGGATCATACTATAACACCCTGAGTTTTTATGATTTTTTTAATATATTGATATTTATTGATGTCATGCACTGTATGCTACACCAAGTTAATCATTCCCTACAAGTAACACTGATTTTAGATTTTATTATTTGAAACAATGAACTTAGATTATATTACACATGATACCAAGTTTATATTGTGTTACACAATACAACAAGCTTATAGTTTGTCACACACATTACCTATTTCCTTCTATACATTTCATTACACGTATGATCAAGTTTTATCAAACTATAATATAATGTTAATATTAAATTATTATTATATTTATCACCAAGATGTGGGAATGGAGGGTATGAAACATATTAATTAAAATATGAAAATATGTCTAATGATTGTTTATAAATTCAATTCCTTTGTAACCAATTGGTTCTAAATGTATGTTATAACTATTTGAAAATAATAATATTATTTATATGAAAAACTATTATTCTATGCAAAAAACATTATTTATATCAATAAATTAAACAAACAAATTTTGATGAATTATTTTAATGAAAAATATATATTATATAAAATCAAATATTTAACATTTATGTTATATGTTTTCTAGACCATAGATAATAATAAGTTAAATTTTATATATAAAATGTTGTATTATTCTAAAAGGTCCTTTTAAAAAAATTTAATGGAACCCTTATTTTAAAAATAAATTTTGAAATTTTCATTAATAAAATTTAAAAAAATTAAGTTCATATTTTAATTTTAATTTCAAAATTATTTTAGGACGAATTTTCGGTATTTTTCTAGGAAGTTTTATTTTTTGATGAATAGTGAAAAATACTAATTTTTAATTAAAAACTGAATTTTCATCTAATTTTTTCATATAGGTAATGTAGAGACCCGAAGCTTATCGTACATGGACATTACATTACATTTGCGGAATACTTAGTACATAACAAAAACACACACACAAGGATCGTAATAGTTTAGTGTCTTTGGAAACTCGGAACGTAATCTTCTAAACGTGGTGAAAGATCTTCAATATCTCCCATAAAGATCTTCCCCTTTTTTTTACCTAAAACCTTTCTTTATATCCTGGGGAAATAAAAACAAAAAAGGGTGAGCTCAAATGCTCAGTAAGGGTAAACAAAAGAAATATCAATCACATCATATACATAAGAACGTAGCTTTTGGAAATCTTAACCTGCAAAAGAGCTCATAATATCATAACATGGGATAAATCATAGAAGTGAAAATGAGATCCCCATAATCATAACATAAAACTTGAAACTTTGTGGCATGCACACATAATCATGGAAAATCATTTCTTGTTAGTCATGACTCATTGCCAAGACTATCTTAGTGGACAAAGTCCCTTTCTGAACCGAGTTCACTCCTCGTTTCAGTCCTGTATCACTGAACCGAAATAACCTTCCGTTCCAGCCATGTCTATCTCATGAGATATAAAATCTTTACCCAATGCATTGGAGGGAGATATAGGTCCCACCCATCTTATAATGAATCCTTTCTTATGTGTGCCACATAATCATAAATCATACATCATCGCATAACCCATGTAATAAAAATGGGATTCTTAAAAAACATGACATCATAAAACAATTCATATAAGATAAAGGAATTCATAAAAATGTTTCCATCACAACATAATCAAATCCATGTAATAATAGGGATAAAAACAGAACCCTTTTATTATCTTAGATGGAAAATAATTTTTATAAAATACTTGAACTTCATTCTTGAGGAAAATATCCTTTCTACTTCAAAAACACTTTTCCTTTCTTCACATGTCATACGACTTTAAAATAAAATAAGTTGATTAAAAATAAACTTGAAAACTTGTAAAGGAAGTTTCTTGGAAATAATGTTTTAAAAATCCATTCATGTCGTATAAGTTAAAAAAACATTCTTTGTATTTTTGTCGGAAAAGTCAAAAAGTACCTCGTACGAAAAAACGACAAAAGATTCTTTTCATATTCTTTACTAAAAACTCACCGAAGGGTAAAAATTGGATTTAAACTATTGTAAGTGGATGGAAATAATATTACATATTGATGAAACATGGATGTGGATGATAAAATACACCCCAGTAAATACTTACGAATAAACAATCTCGGATAAAAATGAGATTGTGATATTTCCCTTACCTTAGGTCTGACTTGCTTTGTAAGTGTCCGAACCTCCTGTATAATGATTTAAATCATGTTATTGACTTATTACAGAATCATATTCATTGTTATGATATCATATATGGTTCACTTATGACATTATATTACCCGTTCTTTTGTAAATTCCATGTTAAAGAAGCGTTTTGGGTAAAATCGTTTCATTTATCGTAGGTGTTTTGACTTGATGTTCTTGACATAATTATTACTTATATCATGATTTACTCACTTCCAGAATATAAAATATGATTTATATATCATATATATTCAGTATATATATATATATAATAGGTAGATAAATAAAATGAAAAACACCGTTCATGGAGACGGTAGTCCGTACGTACGCATGAACGCTGTTTTCCTTTCCTTATTGTCTTGAAATGGAAGTAAGTAGATGACATACATATGTATATATATACATAAATCCAGTAGCTTTATAATGTCATATATTTCATTATTATTTCTTATATATACATTATAATCATTCTTAAATGGTTAACATGGAGAATGAATCTCATCGCGTCGTGGAGACGGTAGTCCGTACGTATGCACGAGCGATGATATCATTTCTATAAATATTGAATTGAATTGGAGTGGATTATACAATATATCAGAATAAATATGATGTTGTAATAACTATGTATAGTTATTCTTTATACCATTATACCCATCCATGTAAGGTGGTGGTGGAAAATAGATTACACCACGGCGTGGAGACGGTATTCCGTACTTACGCACGCGCGGTGATTTCATTTTTCCGTAGGATGGATAGAAGGTGAATTAGGGTTGTTTCATAATTATAATAACATATCAGTATGTAAGTAATACTGATGTTATTACTTTATCATGAAACAACTAAAGAAGAAGAAGTTGAAGAAGAAAGAAATTGAAAAGATCGGTAATGGATATTACCTCTTCTTTGGAACGCCTCTTTGAATCCTCCACTTAAGGAACTAATATTGGTCTTTGGAGAAGACCAGGACCTCTAGGATTATTCTAGGGAAGTGGAGGGGAGAAAATGGCAGGGTTTGGCCGAGCTTTAGTGCTCAATTTGGTGTGAGGAGGAGGGGGAGGAGGTGCCCTTTTATAAGGGAGGAGAGGGGCACCTTAGGAATATCTCAAAATATTATTTTATATTAAAGTCAAAATCGGTTTATAATGGTTCCAAAGGGTCTTATTTCGAAGCTAAAGTGGGGATGGGTCGAAATCCTATCAACCAATAGGATTTAGACAAGTTTAGGGCATTATTTTAACCTTATCAATTAGATTTAACTCTAAGTTAATTAATTTAACTTTTACCGTGTCTTTTTGTTTTCTTTCACTATATGGTTAATACACTTACTATAACATGCCAAACGAACCCCAAATTGTTTATTATTAATATATATATCCTTATATAAGTCATTTGGCCGAACCTTAGATTTTTAGGAATAAAATAACAATTAATAATATAATATTTGATTTAAAAACTATTTTGTGTCAATTTTGACACTATTTGATATATGATTTTTGTGAAAGTCATAACAGAATTATATGTTCGAACCAAGTTAATTAAATCAACACTAATATATCATAGTAACCTATAAAATTAGTGGAATTCATAAAAAGTCTCAAATTACATCTATTTTGGGGATTATAACATCAATTATGTCAATATTTCATTAATAAGATAATTACTGCATCATCATTGTGTCATAAATAAATTAACTTATTTAAAGTCTAAAAATTACAAATAAAATACCATTATGTAGGAAATCGTTTTAGCTTTCTAATGAATATTTATAGTCGAATTTATCTTATGTATAACCCCATATTAAAAATCATTTACTTATTAAACTTTGATTTTAACTATTTTAACCCTTCTTTAAATAAATTAATAATAAATGTCCTAATCTAATCCAAGTGGGCCTAAATGGTCATATTTTATTCCTAAGTTTGTTTTTGGTCGAATTACACTTGTCCAATAGAATTAGGACATGTGTTAGGGTAATAATAATATCATATTTATCCTTAGTTACCCTATTTACTATTAACCGTGGTAAAAAAAAAGTAAAAAGTTACTATTCACCAAAAATTATTTTCATCTCATTGAACCACATTTTAGTCCTTGATATTAACCGTGTCTGTCGGATTTTCAAAATTCCATTCACAGAAGCGGTAAAATTAAGTTTTATGAAAAATTCAGTTTTTAACCTACCACTTAGTGGTTTCACTATTCATCAAAAATTGATGTTTTTCAGAACAATGCCAAAATTTCATCCCAAGCTATATTTCATATTCCGAATTCAAAAATGAAGTCTATTTTACCAAATTCATAACATAAAAGTTGCATTAATTAATTTTATAATTAAATCCCGCTGTTAAAACAAATAGCGTGTTTTTAAGAAACAATATCTATCAAAAGATTGACACTTGTTTATGTCTAGTTTAAATGTGAAATTACATCCAATGACCAACATTGTATTAAATTGTAAAAATATATTCTAAATATACTTTAAAACCACTCAAATTAATGATTTATCACTATTAATTATTTCGATTAAAAAAGTTGTTTTTAATTATAATTTAGTAATTTTTACTATTCATCAGAATATGAAAGTTATCCGAAAAGTACAAAAATTTTACCTTAGGCTAAATTCGATACTCCAAATCCAAAAATGAAGTCCATTTTGAGAGTTAAAATTTCTAAAATTTAAAAAGTGGTTATTACTATTCATAACGACTAGTTTTAATAATATTTTAATAGCATATCATTGTTTCGTGAAACTCAGTATTACGTACCACACACGCTATCGAGGAAGGTTGCGATTGCGTGTAATGCAAGGCAAGTCAAGGATGCATGTTGTGCAAGCTCCTTTTGGTGTAGCGTATAACACAAGACATTAGTGAAATAAAAAAGAATATTTTTCATAAAATCTCGGGCTGTTACAGGTAATTTATAATTTAAATTGGTCATAATGTGTAACTAGTTAAATTATAAATAAATAAATTAAAATTAGGTCATTGGAGTAAATTTCACTTTGAAATTGGATGTAAAAACATTTCAAAATTTTGAACATTTTCACTTCAAAACCCCACTGTTTCATTACGTTGGTAGAACTAATCTAAAAGTAATTTCTTCCACTTATATTATTTTAATTTTTAATAAATTGATTAAATATTTTTAATCATCATAATTTATAATTTCTAATAATTTTAACATAATTTTGGACCAAAGTTATTAGTGAAAACAGTTAAAATAAATACAGTGATTAAGAGAAAAAACAGGTTTACTAAGGGATTAAACGTTAGCTTATGGGGATAAATGAACAAAAAAGTCAAAGAACCTTTTTATGGAAATATGTCTACCATATAACCTATTTTATTGAAAATATTTCACTATTATTATCATAATATGTAACGGATACATCCTTATATTGTTTACCTTTTGGTATTTGCAAGAATGTCACTTTACTTCAAATATAAATAGGCACCCACCATTATTTCTTCATAACTATAAATCCCATTGGATAAGAAACAAATTGTATAAAATTAATAATATATATCTTCATATCAACTTATAATCCACTTTTTTGGCCTAAATCCAACCAAGTATGTACTTTGGTGCATACCAAAAAGAAGTTACCCAAAGAAGCGGTAATGTCCTTTAACATCAATTTTTTATTTTGTTCCATTATCCACCCTTATAAAATATTCTTATAAAATGATTATATAATATAAATAGTGTACTATATATATTTATATTTTTTATGTTAATTATATTATGTAATCCTTCACAAAATTCCATAAAATGAGATGCACAATCAACGTTCGTGTGTATAGTAGACTACCGCCTCGCAAACTGATGTTCATTCTTCCATTACCACATTCCCATGTTGGGAGTAATGATGTGTTTATATTTTATATATGATATATATACTTTCATTATGTTATTATTATTATTTAATTTTTATATAATACATGTCTTTTTTATTTCCATTTTTGAAAATATGATAATGTCGTTCGTTTGTAGAGAAAATTGATGCCTCGCGAAGTGATGTGATTCTTTCATGATTTAAATAGATTGTAATAATGATAAGTTTTATAGAAGTATGATATATATATAATAATAATTCAAATTTAATTATAATATATATATATATATATATCATTTTCTATTCTATCTTTCAATATGATAAGAAAATAGAAACAACGTTCATGTGTACGTACGACATACCGTCTCCATAAACAGTATTTCTCATTTCCAAATTCCATATTTTATAGATTATTATAAATAAATATACAATGAATATATATGAAATTTATATCATTTTTTAAATTCTGTAAATGAGTAAATCATGATCAAAATATGTTGAACTGAAATAAAAAATCAAAACATGTACGAAAAACAAAGCTGTTGTTACCCAAAACAGAACTATAACATGGGACAATTAACAAACATGTAATATAATGTAATAAAAAATAATATTGGGGAGGATATATATGAATTTTTTTATAGATGTATAATAAACTTATATTTACTATATTGTAGGATTGAATGTATATGAAGCAAGTCAATACTTAAGGAATGTGGATTTTTAGTCTCACGTTTATTTCTATCTGATATATGCCATATTCACCACTCATTTAATTCATGTTGTGTATATACTTCCATAAGAAATTTTATATCATTAATTTCATTTATTTAATGATATTAATAGTTTCTATTGATTTTACTATTTCATAGGGCACATGATTTAAATGTTACTCAATTGGTAATGGATTTTCGTCTCACTTTTTTAACTTTTGTGAGACTTATTCTATATCCACCCCCACATTATTATATATAGTGAATATAATTCCCATGAATGTATTTTATTATTATTTTAACAAAAAAATCTATTTACATATCAATTTTTAGATCTCTATTGTGCAGGGTTTATGGTTCAAAAGATACTGAATCGGTATGAGATTTTGATCACGGTTTTCCTTCTTTGAGATTTTAGTTATGTTACGAACCTATATACACTCATCAGGTGTATAAAAATACCCATTTACATGTATTGTAATGAAATAATTCATCCTCATGATATTTTAAATTTCCTTTTATGTTCTTTCTTCAGGGTTACTAAGTTTTTATGTTACCCAAGTGGTAAGAGTTTTATATTACAATATCATCATTTATTGGTATGGTTTATGATCAAGTCTTTGATGTTGAAATATCATGATATAACTGACAGTAATTCTCATTATATTTTTTCTCATATAGTTATTCAGGATATCTTTCAGTATTGGCACCTTTTTCACTCTTTTTTTCTTAAGATAACTAAGATAGTTCATTTAATAAAATATGACCTAATTTTTCCATTTTTTCATAAATCTATTTTATTCAAAAAGTTTGTTTTCTAAAAAATAATAAAAAATGTTTTTAAATGATATTTCAATCTAATTTGAAATGAAAAAAATTTCAGTGAATTTATGTTTTAGAATGTTTTTAAAATTGTTTTCAAATATTCCTTACTGAGTTTTCAATGTTATTTTCAATGTAAAATCTTTTCAAAATGATTTATGATTTAAAAAACGTTTCTCAGAGAGGAAATTATAATTTCTTCAAGAAATGTTTTTAATTATTTTTAAATCTTAATTAATAATTTTTCAAATTTTTTTCTATAAAAAAGGGTTTAAAAACATTTTATTTCTTAAAAATGATTTTTTGAAAATGTTATTTTCCTTAAAAAATGCTCTATTTGATATTTAAAAATCCTTCTCCATCTAAGATGATATCCATTGATATAGTTTATTCTTTATTATGGATAGGATAAAAGGAAACCATTATTTTTTTTTCTTTGAAAATTTTATGATTAATAGGAAATGTTGTTTGTGAAACCTATTTCACTTCCATGGGTTGTACCTTGAAAGCACATGAGCCTCAGCCCGGTTGGTGAGGACTCATAAGTGCATTCAGGAAAAACAGGATCAAATCCAAGTGGAGGCACAATTTTTGGGTATTGTAGCAATAATGTAGCAGTACTGTAGCAGGTACTATAGCGGTACTATAGTAGAACTATAGTGGAACTGTGCAGTACTGTAGCCAGTAATGTAGGTGGAACTGTAGCAGGCACTGTTTAGCACTGTAGCAGTTGGGAATTTTCCCCCGTTTGGGCCTTCAGGCCAACAATTTAGTCCCTGAGTCCTTTAAGGCCTTCGGGCCACCCAAGCCTTTGGCCCAGTAAGGCCTTTGGGCCACCTCAAGGCCTTCAACCCACCTTAATTGCAGATGAAAACCAGACATCCTATAAGGAACAAGCTCTATCAGAAAGATGAGTAAGGAGCTTTCACCACAACAGAAGCTAAACGAATTGCAAGAGTGAGAGGGTAGGACACCTACCATCGGGACAAGCATGTGCATGCACGGTATAACCTAGCCTAACAACCATGCGAAGGTGGAGAGATGATTTCACGGTGAAGATTTTAGGGAGGAGCAGTTCCAAGTAGTTAGTCTAGGTTGTATGTAATTTTTGAATCCTACGGTCAATGAATTTCTCTATGGCCTACGGGCCATGTAATAATTACATCTACGGGCCTTGTAAGGGTTCCACCTCACCCTTATAAAGGTGGATTATCATAAATCAATAAAAAATAAAGGCCTTCAGGCCATTTGATGGATGGCTTATACCATGAAAAAACACTTATGAAACACCCTTACTTTCACATGTTATTCTATGATTATGAAACCTGTCACTTTTACATAGGTAATGATATGATGAAATTTTTATAATAACTTCTTCATTTTATGGGTTATTATGTGATTTTAATGAAACCCATCTCTTTTTATGGGTCATGATATTATAAATGATTTATTATATCATGGAACATATATGTATGATTTTATTATGTGAGGGGTGTGACCTATATCTCACTCAAATTCATTGGGTAAAAAATTATATCTCATGAGATTGAAATATTTTGAATCTATATAGAAACAAGTTCATAAAGTGTGATTGTATACTAAGATGGTCATGTCAGTGAACCTTGACTACTATGTTGATTTGGGTACTAAACTCATTACACTATGATAGTATTGGTAGTAAGCCTTGACTGCTAAGATAGCGTTAGGAGTGAAACATAACTACTAATAATATTATGAATAGACTTGAATTCATTTCCATAATGTGATTATCCGACCTTCTTATATGTAAAAAATGATATGCATGAACCTTATTTCAAATTCACAATTTTTTTGTAGACCTAGTTGCATTTCCATAGGTTTATGTAAGGTCTTGATTTTAAATCCTTACCTCAATGAATTAACATGTTTCTATTTATACATGTTCACAAGTTTATAAGTTTATTTTTATTCCCCAAATAAATGTCTTATTCATATGTTATGCTCTCATTTATTATTCTGTTGATTCCATTTTTATTCATGTCTTATTATTTTATAGTTTTTATACCTGGACTCATGTGTAGGATCTTTTATATGAATGGTATAATCTTAAAATGTTATGATCTTGTTCTCATACCCTCATTATTATGTCATGTTTACATATCTTCCTTATTTACCCATATTTATCATTTCAGATCACTTTTTCTTATGTTTCCTTTCCCCATGTTATGAAGAATGTTTTTAATTAGGTTATGTTGTTTGACATTTACTAAAGGGCATAATATTAATAGGAAATTCTGAATATCTTTCACCAAGTTAGAAGATTATGCTTCCAAGTTTCCAAACACACTAAACTATTCTAATCTTTGAGAATTTGTTTTTTAATGTGTTGAATATTCATCGAAAAAAATGTAATATCAATTTATGTTAAGCCCAGGTCACTATTATTGGTATAAAAGGTTGGTTTTATTCTACCTTTGGAAGATAGGATAAGAAAAAATTAGTGAAAACCATGGATATATTTCTAATGATATATATAAGGATGGGTATAAGGATATCTCAAAGGATGAGTCAATGTGTATGAATTTTTTTTGGAATATTGGTAAATTATATATTGAGTGGATTCCTAGAAGTACATACATATCAGTTTAATTCTAGCAGATGGGTCTCTAGAATATATATACCTAGGTATAACAACCCAAAAACACCATATTAAGCTAGTCTTGATCAAGAAATGATGCATGATAATTAGCCATACTGCATAAGAATCCAAAAAAATAAATTATATGATGAGAGATTACATAAGAAATAAATAGGAAATCTCATGAAGAAAATAAGAATGGTTGAAAATGTAAATATTATATTATAGATGATGAAAAGACTACAAATATATTGTGAAAGGAAATAAGTATTAAAGAATAAGATTAGGAATCCTAAGTTATGGACTAATGATGAGGTGGAATAATATAAGTGTTTATGTTTTGGAATTGTAAAATTATATTATATGACTGTATATATATCGATTATTTGTAGAAGTTTTGAAAGAAATATTCTCCAGAATATGTTAAATGGTACTATAAAACATGAAAAGTTATTTAATAGATATTTGATATATTGATTATGTAATGGTAACCCTTAATATATTCCAAAATCTCATGAATGGGGTTTTTTGGGATAAATAGATGCTTTTGTGTAAATTATATTGAACAATTTTGATTACCTTAGAACTGATAAAGGATTTTTTATACAATCTATTTTATGATATCATTGATGTACTTTACAAAATTATTGTATCTATGGAATATATTCAATAATTTTTGTTTTTATTCAATTAATGAAGAAGAGTGGTCATTTTCATTAATGTTCTATGGTAATTTAGGTTATTTCCATGTTTGAAGACATTATATGGTGAAGGTATTCACATGTGGCGTATACAACAATCATGACCTAATTTATGATATTTGGGGGATTAATGTTAAGTTGATTTTGAGAAAAGATTTCACCTTCTTTCTCATTTTTTGGATTTTTTTATCTATTGAATGGATCATAAGGTGAACCGTTTATAAAATAGATCATATTGAACTATTAATTTTGTTTGAGATACTAATGTATTATCTCGCCACATGATGATTTATGCATATTCAGTAAACATGTGTTTTCCATTTATTGTGATATTAACTAAAGACATATGGAATGACCTATCACTCTTTATGGATCTCATTATCTGTTAATAATTTTGGAATTCCAAATTAACTTTCACTTCTCAGAGTGAGAGATGATATAGAAATTCATCCAATCAAAACCAAAGGGTGGTATTATTCCTAAAAAATAGAATAAAATCAATTAAATATATCTTCTTGTGAAAAAATATTCAAATTTAGTAAAAGGGTCTTGAAAAAAAATCACATTATCTTTAATTTTTATGATATATATGGCCTTTTTCAAGCCTATTTTTCTTATGGATTTTTAATCATTAACATTATCCTAACCATATTATTTCTCACTATTCATATATATTTTGGTGTTAATATTCTCTCATACATCCATGTTTTCAATTCCCACATATGTTTTCTATGTGGAAACCTAGTAATGAGTTACTTTAGGTAACCGTTATATTCCTGAATTTATTTTATTAAAGGATGTTTTAGAATTAATTTTTACAATATGGATTTCTATGAAAATAAATTTCAGGTATTTGACCATTAATTACCAAGAGAAGTTTCAAGGGTGAAATAAATTTTTAACAGGGGTATAATGTCACACCAAATGATTTTATGATTTTTTTTTGAAAAAATAAAAATTCTTTGATATCTTGAATTTTATGCCACACCATGGTAATCTTACTGTACACAGAACACTGAGTTTAGATTATTGTATATGCAATGCTGATTTTAACTCGTGTTACATGCGATAATACGTTTATATTATGTTTCATGCAACAAAAATCCAAAAAAAAATACGCACAATAATGAGTCCCTTAGATTTCTTTCAATACAGGCATTACTAAGTTTTACTAAAATAAAATATACTATTTGTATTAAAATATTATTATATTTATCCCCTAGATAATGGAATAAAATGTATAAAAATGATTGAATAAATTGTCATCACATGTTTAATTAATTTTTATTAAATTAATTCTTTGGTAACTAATTATTTTTTCAAATTAAAGTAAGAACTATTTGAAAATAAATGAATTATTTTTCTAAAAAACAAATTTTCTATGAAAAAACATATTTTATCTCAATAAATTTAAAAAACCATCATTGATGAATTATTTTAATTAAATATATATATTTTATATTCAACTAACTATTTCACATTCATTTAATGTGTCTTCTAGACTAGATATTGGAATAAATAAAATTTTTGCACATAAAAAGTTATATTTTTATAAAATATAATTTTACAGTGTCTTAATGACGCACATATTTTAAAAATATTTTTTCATATTTTCTAAATTTTATTTGCTAAAATTGAATTATTATTTTTATTTTTAATGTTAAAATTATCTTAGGTTCAATGTTTTTCTTTTTTCATTGAGGATTCATTTTTTAATGAATAGTAAAAAATTCAAAATTTTAATTGAAGATTAACTTTTCATCTAATTTATTTATATATATAAATTAATGTTTAAATATATTTATTTAAATTAGATGGAAAAAATTCAATCATTTGTACATTTTCACATTAAAAACTCATCATTTCGTATCTTCTATGGGACTAATTTTAAATTAATTTATGCCAATTAAGTGGCTTGAATTAAGAAAAATTGATTCAATATTTTTAATAATCAAAACATATAATTTCTAATAATTTAAACTTAATTTCTGAAAGAAATTGTTATTTAAAATAATTAAAATTAATTACTGTAATTAAGAGAAGAACAACTTTACCGAGGGACTAATGTTTAACTAAATGGTAAAATGACATAGAAACATGTAAAAACACATTTTATATCCATATTTATACCATATTACCTTCTTTATATATTATTTATAATTTTTTAGGAATAGTATTTGAGGGACACCCACTAATAGAGTTTAAATTTTGGTATTTACATGAATGTCCCTCATCCTCCACTATAAAAGAGAAATCACCCCCGCCAATTATTGAAACCTATAAAGAAATATTTTTGGGTCAATAAATATCAAAATATCCTCCAAAAATATCTTATATCAACATATAATTCTCACTTTTGGCATAAATCCAACCTTGGATGTCCTTTGGTGCAAAGTAAAAGGAGTTACCTAAAGAAGTGAAAACATTCATCAACTTTCATTTTTTTTTCTTTCCTTATACACCCCATTAAATTATCCCTATATCCTAATTATAAAATAACAAAATTATCTCCAATATAATGATATATTTTTATGTTAATTTTATTCCCAACACCTTCACACAATTCCATCAAATGGGATATACAATCATCGTTCGTGCGCACGACAGACTTTTTCCTTAAGAACTGATATTGTTCATTTTTCCATTACCACCATTCATAGTTGGAAATAATGAGGCATTTATAGTTGATATACTATATACATATATACATAAATATTATTATTTTCTTAAGATTATGGAATTTTTATATGACACATAACTTCATGCATTCCATTTTTTGAGAATACCATAATGTCGTTCGGGTGTAAGGTGAACTACCGCCTTGAGAACCAATGTGATTTTTTCACACTTTACATGGAATATATTAAATATAGGTTTTAAAAAAATATTTTATATTTATGAAAAAATTATTAAAATCGAATTACAATATTTATATATATATATATCATTTACTTTTCTTTCTTTCAATATAACAAGATAATGGATTTAACGTTCTTGCGTACGTATAGCCTATAATCTCCATGAACATTGTATTTCATTTAAGATTTATAAATTTTATATATTATTATAAATAATTATATAATGAAAATATATTATATTTATATCATTATTTACATTCTGTAAATTTTTAAATCATGATCAGACTAAGATTTCCAAAAATAACAAGTCAAAACATGTATGAAAAAAATGGTCGTTACCTGAAATATAACATTAACCAGGGATTTTAAATAAATAGTTAATATAATGTCATTATAAAATAGTATACTGTAGGATAGATTTTAATATTTTTCTATAATATATTTATAATAAACTTATATTTTTTATAAAGTATGTTTGAATGTGTATGAAGGAAGTCAAGACTTGAGGTAATGGGATTTCTAGTCTCAGTTTTATTTTGATAAAACCTATTCCATATTCACCACTCATTTATTTAGTGTGTTTTATATTGTAACATGTGAAATGTTTTAAAATTAATTTTATATATTTAATGATATTAATATTTTCAATTAATTTTATTCTTTCAAAGGGATCATGATTGAAAATTTTCTCAGGTGTTGAGGGATTGTCATCCCACTTTTTATGTTTTCTAAGACACATGCTATATTCACCACCTCTATATTATATGTGGTTCATATAATTCCCATGAAATTATTTTATGATTATTTTCATAAAATTTATCAGTATTTAATTATAAATTTTTGGATCTATCTATCATGGGGTTTGTGGTTCAAAAGTTACTAAATCAATAAGAGATTTGTTTCTCAATTTATCTTCTTTCAGATGTAATATGTTATGCACCTATATTATTTCATTAATTGTATGTAAATCCTATTTTAAATTTAAAGACATTAATTTATTCATCCTCATGATATGATAAATTTAATTTTATGTAATTACTTTATGTGGATAAGGATTTAATGTTACCAAAGTGGTTAGAGTTTTATGTTAAAGTCTCACCTTTTATCGAGATTGGTTATTATCAAGTCTCCTACATATAAATCTCATTATATAACTCATCTTAATTATCATGAAATTTATTATACTATTGTTTTTATTGTTATCTTTTAGTAATGTAAGCATTTACCATTATTTTCTAACTAAGAAAATGTTTTTAAGGAAATCCGACCTCATTTCTCTCTTCAGTCAAAAATCTATTTTACATTAAAATTATGTTTTCTAAGAAATGATTTTAAAAAAAAATTTAAATTTAACTTTTAAGATCATTTTTATATAAATTATTTTAAATATGATTTATTTATTAAAAATTGTATAAAATTATTTTCAAGTCTTAATTTTTTATTTTTCAATGTAATTTTTAAAGAATAACGTTTTTATAATATTTTAAGAATTTAAACAACAAAAAGGAAATGATATTATTCTAAACAAATGTTTTTAATTATTTTAAAATAGTAATTCATAATGTTTCAAAGTCTTTTTCTAAGAAAATTATTTTAGAAATATTTTATATCTTAAAAATTATTTACAATGAAAGGTTATTTTCTTTAATAAATGTCCCAAGTGTTCATTCAAAATCTTTCTCCAACTTAGATGATATTTTTTGTTATTTTTTAGGATTGACTAGGGATATAATCCAAGGAAACCATTCAAATTCATTTTTCAAATTTTTTATGGTAAATATTACAATTTGTTTATGAGTCTCATTTTTCATCATGGGTTATACCATGATAAAACTCTTATGAAACTAGTTGAATCTCACTAATTTTTCTATGATTATGAAACATATATATTTTCCACAGGTTATGATATGATGAAATTTTTATAATACCTAATTCATTAATGGTTTATGATATGATTCTTATGAAACCCATCCCTTTTTACGTGTCGTGATATGATGAATCTTTTGTTATCTAGTGTCATATATATGTAATATTTCATTATGTGAGGGTGGGACCTATATCTACCTCCAATATGTTGGATAAAGATTTATATATCATGATATATACATGAACAGAATGCAATGTTAAACTGGTTCAGGAATGGCAATTTTCCTCTAATATGGTATTGGGAGTGAACCTTGACTACAAATATGGTTTGGGTAGTGAACCCATTCAACTAAGATAGCCTTTTTAGTGAGCCTTGACTACTAATATAGTCTTGGGAGGCATCCTTGACTACTAATTTGTTATCAATGAACTTTAATTAATTATTATAATTTGATGTGTAGACCTTCTAGCATGTCTATAAAGTTATGTGTTTAAATGATTTCATTTTCACAATATTATGCATGCACCTGGTTGCATGTCCATGAGTTTATATGAGGGATTGATTTGATGTTTTTAACAAAATAGGATAAATTTTTTCTATTTATATATTTTTATAAAGTTATAAGTTTTTGTTTACTCTATAGATCAATGTCTTACTCCTATATTATGCTCTCATTAGTTATGCTCTTGATTCCCTTTTGATTCATGTATTATGTTCTACTTATCTTTATGACATAACTCATGTGTATAATCTTTGATATACATGGTATTATCTTATAATGTTGTGATAATTTTCTCATACACTCAATCTTATTCCATGCCTATATACCTTCCTTTTTTACCAATACAAAGAATTTTATTTCACCTCTTCTTATGTTTCATCTCCCCTAGCTATGAAGAAAGGTTTTAAATGGGATATTCTTGTGAAGAGTACTAAAGGGGATGATCTTAATGGGATATGTTGAAGATATTTCACCAAGTTATAAGACTATGTTTTCAAGTCACCAAATGCACTAAAATATTATGGTCATTGGGCATGAGTATGTTTAACTTATTGAATATTCATTTCAAAAATATAACATCCATGTGTATCAATATTGTGTGTATATATATATAAAAAAATAAACCCTTTTAGAGGGTCTCCTACTTTTGAGGTGGTCATGATGACCATTGTAAATCCCCCTATTGGCAGTCTTGTTCTTTTGGATGCCATTTAGGTGTTGTTGATAAAGAATCAGTTGGAAGATGGTGAGGCATATTTGGGATGTTTCATTACTGGGTGTGCCCCTCTCTTTTAGATGACCAGGAGGAACCCTTAACAGGGTGTTCTTCTCTTGTTGTGTCCTTTGGGATGGTTGAGGTTATTTTTTCGGCGTGTCAAATGATATTGGGTGTAGGGTGGGATTCCCATTATGGATGTCATTAATGCTTTGTCCATTGGGACTATCAGAGCCCCGAGTTTTGGTTTGGCCCTGAGGTGGGACAATGAGATCTCTTGGTGGTTGTTTTGTTTATATGTTGGGATCTATGGGACCATTAGAGCCTCAATATTGTTGGATGAGAGTAAATCGACACTAATAGTTTAGATGTTTGGATTGTTGGTTCTAGGATGTATCATCCAATGCTCAGTGGGCCGTTACCCATGATATTTGAGGAAATTTCTACTCTAAACTATGGTTAAAGTAGGAGAAAATAGGGATATAGTGGATTTGATGATTCCCCTAAGTTGTGATATGATTCTCACCTTTATTAGTTGGCTATTTTTAGATAGAATTATATAGCTAATTGATGATCTGGATGACTGGAACCCCTATCTAGTTGATTGTTAGATCTGACTAGTGTGGCTTCATACTTATAAGGTTCTTAGGCACTCATAGAGTAGGGTTTTTTTAAATTTATTCCTTTGTACTCCAAGGGATATGGATTTTGTGTTCTCTCATTTTTTTATGTATCTCATGGGAAATTTTGTTTTGGTCCATAGCTAGTTTTTGATTCGTTCTAGAATAATTTCAAGACTAACTGTTTATCTTGTTCTGTTAAACTAGAGGTTCATGATTCTAGTTCATATCATGCTATTCCATTCCTATATAATGATAGATTTTTTTATTGTGTGGACACATATAGTTATTCCCTATGGTCTAAATTCTTTTCGTGTTTCATTTATATGTCTTGGAGAGAAAATGTACATTTGGTAGATGCACTATTTGTCATGTGGTTGGGTGATCCATGGGCTAAAAATCCCCTAGAATAGACCAAAGAGGATTTATATTTACAATACATGTTAGGATACAAACCCATGGTTGTATTAATTCTTAGTTTTCTCCCCCTTTCTTCAGTTTTTCCTTTTATTCCAGCTACTTCTTGTTTTTGGATACACTGGTTTTATCATTTTTTCATGTGATTCTTGTGACCGTGGATTTATAGATTCACTATTAAGGATGTTATGATGAAATTAATTTCTCACCACTTTTACATGAACATTAGTGTGAGTTTATATATTATGTTTGTTTTTAGGCGGGATAATAGGTTGCATTGTGGATGGGGTCAAGATGCAGTGTTTCTTGATTGAGAGGATCCTCCTGTGTGGTGTCTCAAAATCAGGCTGGTACAGCTTGATCATTACGGAGACTGGGTATGTGGTTTGGATCAATGTTTATTGTAACATTGGTTGTATTTTTTTGTCTATTTATATTGTATATGTATTTATCCTAGAGGGTGACCATCTATTCTATGTGTTTCATTACTGATTTTGTATGACGATATTCCATATTAAATTATATGTATAATGCTTTAATTTATGTTATTTATTTTTTGTTCTATAATATTGATCACCAGTGTATGAATTTTTCGTTATTTCCATTATTATTTCAATCTAACTCGAGGGTATAGTATCCTATTGTAATCTTTTTCACCCTCACTACTTTTTGGAATCCTCTTCCATGTAATGAGGTGAACCTAAGGCCTTGTGTTAGTCCATATCATGTCATGTGGATGGTCGACCAAGGATGGTTTCTTACAAAATTTTATCAGAGATTTTTTATTTTATGATTTGAGGAGTTGGTAGATAGGTGGTCAAGGAGTTTGTTATAAATTATGATGCATACCATAATAGTGTTTCACAATCAAACATTTTGATTTTTTTCAAGTTTCAAGTGAATGGGATTGTTGTTCATGGTATTCATTTTTATAGATGTTTGATTTCACCTAGAATGTTTCACTTGAGTTATGGATTTATTGTTTATTCAGGTTTTTTGATCATATATATGGAAAAGAGTCCATTTATCAAGAATAATTATAGTAATATAGTATTCACATTATTTCTCCCTGTGTGTGGTGTTTTCTATATATTTTTTTTCTGATTAATGGTCATCTGGATCGTGTGGTGAGAGGTTCTTTACTGTTGGAAATGTTGTCCTTTAATGAGGAATGCATGTAAAACAGTGTGGGTCCAAATTGGGATCGAGTTTCCATGAGCCATTGTTTCCCCTGAATCTTTAGATTTGTGATCCTTGGGAGGGAACTACTTATTCCACATGTTGTTAGTGAGAAATCGGATGTGGATAGTTATGTAAAGGGGATTTCTAGTCTCAATTTTATTTTTGGGATAATTATTTCATATTCACCACTTATTTATTTTGTGTGTTGTATATACCACCCTATGACATGATATATCATTTATTTCATTTATTTCATGATATTAGAAGTTAAAATTTACTTTATTCTTTCAAGGGTCTCACGATTCAAAATTTACTCATATAGTAGTGGCTTTTAATCTGAATTTTTACATTTGTGAGACGCATGATATATTCACCACCACATTTTTCTATGGGGTGTATATAATTTCAATGAATTTATATTAATACAATTATTATAAAAGTTATTACTATATAAATAAAAATTTTAGGAACAATATTTCATGGGGTTTAAGGTTTCAATATTACCAAATCGGTAAGGGAATTTTGTCTCAATATGCATTGTTTGAGATACATGTTATGTTCTACACCTATATTCCTTTATGAGGATTATATAATCCCCCTTTGAAATTAAATATCATGAATCTCCTTATCTACGTGATATTTTTAGCTTCATGTAATGTTATTATTGCTTAGGGATTCTGATTCAAAGTTACCAAAGTGGTAAGAGTTTATTGCTATAAATCCCATTTTTTATCAAGATTATTTATGATTATGTTTTCATTGATGAAATATTATGATACATATCTCATGAATAATAATGGATTTTCTTATTCTGTGGTTATTAATGATATATTAACATAATGGTAAATATTTTCTACTCTTTGTTAATTAATATATCTGTAAGAACCCGGACCTTCTTTTCAGGTATGCTTTTCCTTTTTCTGGGTTTTTTGAGAAATGAAGAGTTTTTGGAAATTTTTGAAGTACATGCCATGTACTTTATAAGTACACACTGTGTACTTTGATGTCGTGTGAGGCTGTGTAATGGCCGTGTCTGGGCCACACACACAGCCGTGTGGGTGATGTGGAGGCCTCTTAAAGCAGAGTACATAAAATCCTAGTACACGTCATGTACTCCAAAAGTACATGTTATGTACTTTCTTTTTTTTAATTAAAACCACTGAGGTTGCATCTTAACCCCAGTACTTTTTTTTCTCCAACTTCATCGACCGAGAGCGTCATGTATGGCCGCGAATCTCCCTCGATCCCCCGGGACTCCATCCACTCTCCAAATCGACCGTCGTCGATTGCGTTGGAACCGCAACGGTAAGCTCTCCCTTCTTCTAGAGATTATTTTTCCAATTCCTCCTCTTTTTCAAGTTATTGTGGGTTGAACATTTTGTGAGTTTTCATAGATCTACAACATTCTTAGGAGATTCAAGCCTCGTGGTTCAAGTATATTGATCTCCTAGCATCATGGTAGGTGGTTTGTGCCTTTCTGTTCAAAGCCTTTGAGTTTTATGTGCAATTTCCACCAATACCCTTGAATGGGGTATTGTGTCTTTACTGTTTTTCCCCTTTTGTTTTCCTACCTTTCATGTATGCTTGTGTATAAGATAATTTGGTAATGTATGAGGACAATTTATGGTCTTGGATGTTTTTTCCATGACTTGTTCTATTTACGACCATTTGACCTTTGGCCGTTATACCTTTTTTCCATGCCTTGTGACCATAGGATAGAGTGTTGTTTCCTGACATGCTTTTTATGCTACATACTGGTTATCCAAGTAGCTCTATATGTTTACATTGGCCTTATAGCATTATTATGCACTGACTGGCATGGTTCCCTGAGAACATGGTGCTATAGACTATAAGGGGATGGACTGAGTGAGCTTCCTCAGAGAGTCTTGGACATTATATACTATAGGGGATAAACCGAGTGAGATTCCCAGAGATTCTAGGATATTATAGACTACAAGAGGATAGACCGAGTGAGCTTCCTTAGAGAGTCTTGAGCTTTATAGACTATGTGGGGGTAGACCGAGTGAGCTTCCTCGGAGAGTCTCTGTTTTGTTTGAATTTCCTTAAATGATTCTAGGCTATATGAGGAATTAACTGAGTGAGCTTCCTCAGAGATTCTATGATAGACCTGAGGATATAAGAGGAATTAACTGAGTGAGCTACCTCAGAGAGTCTCTAAAACTTGGGCTATAAGGGGAATTGAATGTGTGATCATCCTCATAGAGTACCTGACTACCTTAGACTGTAAGGGGAATTGACTGAACATGATTCCTCAGAGAGTCTTATAATTCTTATGACCAAACCAGAGGGGTTAGGCTGAGTGTACTGCCCAGATGGTTGTTGGTACTTCTTGTATAAAACCAAAGGGGATGGATGTGAGTACTTCCCAGAGTGATTCATGTTTGTGCTTAGCTGTTTGCTTCACTACTACATTGTGATCTGTGGATTGTTTGTTGTTGTGTATCATCATGTTGTCTGTTTACTATTTAATGTTTACTGCTTACTGTACTATTACCTACCATATGCTCACTGACTTTTAGGAATAGATCTTCAGGTGGTTGCCTATTGAGATATACTCTCACAACCTGTTTGGGTCATGCTTTTGGACCCAAACAGATTATATTAATGTAGGTATAGACAAGGGAAAGCAACCTTCGACTTCAGGTACTTGGTTTCATTGGAGAAGGATAGAATGGGACCAAGCCGAGGCATGTGATACTGAGGAGTTTATTATCTGCTTTTCTTTTATACTTGGGTTTAGTATTGTATTCAGCATTGTGACTTGTTTGGCTTCTTTCCTAGACATATGTATCATGCACCATATATATACATGTGTTCCTACTGTTTATCATATTTATTCTTCCTTTGTTCACTTGTGTATGGATTGTTTATTGCTTCCTCTATTGTTTATTGTTTTCTCTTCCGTTGTGTACTCTGAAATTGAGGGCATAGTTTCCCCACTATCACACCCAAGGCCCTCACTGCTAGTTGGAAGCCTCTGGCATTTGGGGAAATGCGCTTGAGTCCATGTGACCAACTAGGTATGGGGAACCTCTAGGTGGCTTCCAGAACCAAGATGTTACAAAGTGGTATCAGTGGAATTCTTTTCTCTTGACTTACTGTTTGGAGCCTATAGCCGAGGATAGGACAGAATAGGTATATGGTAATAAGTTGTGTCTGGGAGTAGCTAACCCGTGTATAGGGAAAATCCATACTACCACGTTTATTGCAGTTTTACTAGTCTTCACTTTTACCGTTGATTTGATTTCATCATTGGGTGATTCACATGATTTGTGTTGTTACCGTTGTCGTTATTGTAGTTCTATTTCTGTCGCAACCTGATAAGATGAGGGTATTCTATCTCATGCATCATATAGGCAGTTGTTAGAAATCACATGCCATGCATTCTTCCCATGTCATCTAGGATGAATTAGCTATTTCATGGTGTTGTGATAGAAGTTGTGTAGAATATTCATGTTGTTGTGATAGATTCTTTGATAGAATCTCTACTATTTGATAGGGTATTTTTTTTGTATAGATTTACTGAATGAGCACCAAATTTAGATTCTTGAGGTGTTATGGGCCCACATGAATCGGAACATGGTAGATCATTCACTTTTTCCCCTTGAATATGATATGTAGGAGATTCCAAGCATTGATTCGTGGGGATTATGGGCCATCAAGGATCGGAATTTGGTACCTTCATGCTTGTTTTTCTATGTTTTCTGGGCTCCAAAGCAGTTTCTGAGCTACTGCCCAGAAAAATCCATAATACACGATATGAACTTTATGAATACACACCGTGTAGTTTTTAAACCCTGTTACTGACTGTGTGGGTAGAAACACAGGGTTGTGAAAAATCTTCAGGAACATTCCATGTACGGTGAGTACACACCATGTTGTAGTGACCATTTGTTTACCCATGTGACTAACGACACGGATGGATGAAACTTTTCTTTACACGTCATTTCCTGTTTTCACATGTCATGCAATAAGTACCCGACCGTGTCACGAACAACACAGGTCGGGGAAAACCTTCAAGTACACGCCATGTGCAAAGGGAGCACACCGTGTAGAGTGAACCTTTTACTTGGTCGTGTCACGAACAACACGGGTCGGGGAAAGCCTTCAATTACGCACTGCGTTCCCATGGAGCATGTAATGTTGAGTGAGCCATGTATCCGTCCATGTAACTAACAACACAGGTTGTTGAAACTTATCTCGTACACGTTGTTTCCTTCGTGAACACGCTGTGTAGTCTAGGATTAAGAGGACCATGTGGGTTATCCAAGTAAGGAGACTCGGGCAGGGGAATAGAGTTCAAGTACACACCGTGTGTGGGGACAACACGCCGTGTGGTTGGGGAATTACACGACCAGTTGTGTCAGAAGTACACGCCCTTGTGAATGGATTAAAAGAACACACTGTGTAGTTTTTATACACGTCATGTAGCCATGTTTTGTAAAACATGAATGTTTATTTCTCCGATTCTCATCTTGTACTCTTGAGTTCCTAGCCTTTGATAATCCTGATCTAAGGTGTTCTTTTGACCTTTTAGAGTTATGCCACTGAGACATCCTTCGGTTTTAATTCAACTGCCAGACGGTGATTAGACACCGGATATGGCCGATCAGGGACCTCCTACAGATCCTCCTGCTATGCCAGTCTTGCTACCAGTTGTTATACTAGTTGCAGGTGCTGATGCACAGTTTAGGGAAGACATTCTGAGAATAATGCAAACCTTCTAGTAAGCGTCGCCTCCTACCCCATTGATGGCAGAGTTGACGCGGGATTTCCAGCAGTAGCATCCTTCTAATTTCTCAGGGGATAGGGGACCTCAGCCTGTAGAGTCATGGATAGAGGTCATGTTGAAAATTTTAGAGCATCTGGATATACCTCCAGAGAAGATGGTGAATCTCTCTACCTATATGCTCCAAGACTCCGCTAAGAGGTGGTGGGAGGTGACCTCACAGTCAAGGCACCATCAGAGTATAACTTGGGATGTGTTTCAGTGAATCTTCTACGATTACTTCTACCCGGAGAACTTGAGGTCCGATAAAGCCTGGGAGTTTATGAGTCTGGAGCAGGGTACTCTTTCTGTTATGGAGTACTTGTCACGCTTTACCGAGCTGCAGCGTTTCACACCGATTTTAGAAGGTGATGATCTGTTCCTTGCGCGAAAGTTTGAGGATGGTCTGAGGAACGACATCTGCTCCCAGGTAAACATCTTCAAGTTGACTTCGATATCCTCTATCGTCAACCAAGATCTGATCACAGAGTGCATTCTGAGGGATTCTAGAGTAGTGATCTAGGGCGGTTCGACATCCAGAGTCAGTGTTCCTCCTACTGATAGAAGGAAGCATCATATAGAGTCTTCTCGAGGAGATCAAAGTAGGCAGAATGTATCTTCGAGCAGCCAGGTGGTATGCTACCAATGTGGGAGGAGCGGGCATACTAGGCCTTAGTGCCAGAGAGACCAAATGGAGTGCCGATCTTACGGCAATATGGGATATCTTCAGTATTTTTATCAGATCTTCTCACCTAAAGCTGGTGGTAGGGGTTCTTCTATGACCCCGCGTTCAAGAGATGCAATTCCAGTTTCTCACTAGTTTGGTAACTGGAGTTCTGTTGGTCGTTCGGGATGAGGTGGAGGTCGCGACTGTGGTGTTCAGTCACCAGGTTACTAGCCACAGTAGATTGGATCAGCTTAGAGTGGTCAGCTAGGGTCGTAGGGTCATGGTAAAGGCCAGACTTTCGCTGTGGAGCAGACTCATCAGGAGCAGGATCCCAGACCATCCACAGTTCGAGGTATGATCTTAGTAGCTTCAGTTTTATCTTCAACTCTTTTAGATACTGGTGCTACACATAGCTTTATCTCTATTTCTATTTTGGAGATCCTTCGACTCTGCATATTTTCCTCTGCCGATACATTGACTCTGGACACACCTTTGGGGACTATAACGGTTAGCGTACGTCAGTGTAGAGAGTGCCCTTTTGAGGTTGAAGGGTGTCACTTCTTATGGGACCTCTATGTCCTAGAGATGACGAGCTATGACTTCATTCTCATAATGTACTGGTTAGTCCCCTTCCAGGCATTCGTCGATTGTTATCGCCGCAGGGTGAGTTTCGTATCACCAGAGGGAAGATCCTTTCTTCATAGAGGTGAGTGGGATGTCCGGGAGGGTCAAGCAGGACCCGAGAATCAGGGTCTATCAGGAGTTACAGCCCCGATTGTGAGTCTATATATGGATGACCAGGGGACTTCACAGTTAGAATTTCCTCAAGTGGTGGATCATTTCAGGGATGTCTTTCCAGAGGACTTTTCATGTTTGACATCAGAGAGTTAGGTTGAATTCTCAATTGAGCTCATTCCAGGAGTGGCACCAGTGTCCATTCCTCTCTATAGGATGACTACATTCGAGTTGTAGGAGCTCAATAAGTAGTTAGAGGAGTTACAGGCAAAGGGTTTCCTCTGACCCAGTACTTCTCCTTGGGGTCTGCCTATCTAGTTTCCAAAGAAGGCAGACGTCACCCTCAGGCTTTGTGTGGATTATCAGAAGCTAAAACAGTTGATGGTCAAGAACAGATATCCCTTTCTGAGGATCGATGATCTCTTTGATCAGATTCGAGGAGCCCGAGTGTTCTCGGTGATTGACTTGAGATCCGGTTATCATTATTTGCAAGTTAGACCATCTGATATACCTCTTACAGCTTTCCATAGAAGGTATGGTCTATATGAGTATATGTTTATGTCGTTCGGTCTCACGAACGCACCTGCATTTTTCATGAAACTGATGAACTGAGTGTTCTATCCATACCTGGATTCCTTCATGGTGGTTTTCATGGACGAAATCTTGGTGTAATCTCACAATTGACATGACCATGCTACCCATCTTCAAATCATTCTGAGTACACTAAGATAGAATCAGTTATATGATAAGCTCTCAAAGTGCCACTTTTGGATGGATCAAATTCACTTCTTGGGACATGTTATCTCAAGGATAGGAGTATCAGTAGACCCAGATAAATTGAGAGCTGTAGTTTTCTGGGAGTATCAGAAAAATGTCTTTGAGGTGCGGAGTTTTCTAGGGCTGGATGGATACTACTGGCATTTTATACAGGACTTTTCATGCCTAGAAGCACCACTGATATGTCTGACCAAGAAAGGGGAAAAATCTTATGGTCAGATTCCTGTGAGTCATCCATTCAGAAGCTGAAAGGGAGGTTCATGTTAGCATCGATACTAGTCTTTCTAGAGCCGGGAAAGAGATATATGTTCTATTGTGATGCTTTAGGTATTAGGCCAGTAGCTGTGCTGATACGGTGAAATGGAGTAGTTACGTATGAGTCTCGATAGTTGAGGCCACACGAGAGGAATTACCCGATGCACAACCTGAAGTTGGCAGATGTTGTTCATGTATTATGATGTTGGAGACATTATCTTCTGGAAGAGAACTTTGTGGTGTTTACCGACCACAAGAGTCTCAAGTACATCTTCACTCAGTGTGATCTGAATTTGAGATAGTGCAGGTGGGTTGAGTATCTTCAGTCCTTCGACTTTGAGCTTGCCTATACGTTGGGAAGGGGCAATGCATTGGATGATGCGTTGAGCAAGAGAACTCAGATATAGACAGTTCAGGAGGACAATAGTGAGTGGCATCTTATGGATCTATTCTCTGAGATGCATTTATAGGTACACGACCGATAGGGGCAGACCTTTTTATCCTTTGTAGATGTTACCTCTACACATCTTGATCGGGTACGAATGAGGCAGATATCAGACTCAAAAGGCCCAGTCCTACGGGAGAGTGTGTCAGGAGAGGACTCTCTTCCTAGATGGACTGTGGGTGAGGATGCGATATTTCATTTTCAAGGACGCGTATGGGTGCTAGCAAAGATACGCGGGGAGCTGATGTGGGATTTTTATTCCTCAATTTGGGTAGTTCATCCTGGCATCACCAACATGTATCATGATCTACACTGCCAGTATTGGTGGCTAGGTATGAAGAGAGATGTTTCTAGTTTTTTCATGAGGTGTTCCACTTGTCAGTAGGTGAAAGCAGAGTATCGGTGACTAGTATGTATTTTGCAGTATTTAATCATTCCTAAGTGGAAGTGGAATGTTGTCGCGATGGTCTTCATGACCGGTTTTCTGGGGTCACCTCGAGGGAATGATGCTGTTAAGTTGTCATCAACAGGCTTATAAAGGTTTCTCACTTTATTCTGATCAAGGAGACCATCAGTGTTGACCAGCTAGGATAGATGTACATCCGAGAGATTATACGTTTACATGGGATTATGCACTCCATTGTTTCATATAGGGAGGCTCATTCTACTTCTCGGTTCTGGCATACACAGGTACTTTTGAGTACAGCATACCATCCTCAGAAAGATGGCCAGTCCGAGAGTAAGATTCAGATGCATGAGGATATGCTCTGAGCTTGCATTCTGGACATTGGAGGTTCTTCATAGAATCATATAACTCTTGTGGAGTTCGCCTACAACAACAGTTTTAAGGCGACTATTCAGATAGAAACTTATGAGGATTTGTACAGTAGGCCATGTCGATCACCTTTATGCTGGCCGGAGGTAGGAGAGGCAGCTTTGTTGAACCTCGTCTTGTTCAGGAAACCTTAGAGCAGATAGAGTTGATTTGAAATAGGATGGCTATGGAAAAGTCTTGACAGAATTCTTATGATAATTAGCGGAGACGACCTCTGGAGTTCGAGGTCAGGGATTAGGTTTTTCTGTGTGTTTCACTGAGGTTGGGACACAAGAGGATTCGGAGACAGGGTAAGCTTTCACCATGGTACGTTGGTCCATTTGAGGTGTTGGAGAGAGTTGGCCCAGTTACCTATCATTTGCAGTTTCCTCAGAGGTATCGAGCCATGCACAACATCTTCCACATTTCTCAGCTCCAGCGTTACTTTTCAGACTCGTCTCATGTCTTTCAACCTGAGGATGTTGAGCTCGAAGTGGATTCGTCCTTTGAGGAGAATCCTATATCGATTTTCGATCGTAGTATGAAGGTTCTCCATGGCTGGTCTGTTCTTCTGTTACGGGCGCTATAGAAGAACGGGTGAGTACAGGATGAGTCTTGGGAGACGGAGATCGATATACGATCGCAGTGGCCGGAGCTGTTCGGGGTTTCTTCTTCTAAACCTCACTAGGTAAATTCAGGGATGAATTTCTATAAGGGGGAACCTTGTAAGAACCTGGACATTCTTTTCAGGTATGTTTTTCCATTTTCTGGAGTTTTTGATAAAATAGGAGTTTCTATAAATTTTTGAAGTACACGTCGTGTACTTCGATGTCGTGCGAGGCCATGTGTTTTCTGTGTCTAGGCCACAAACACGGTCATGTGGGTTGATGTGGAGGCCTCTTAATGTGGAGTACAAAAAAGCCTAGTACACGCCGTTCACTCCAAAAGTACACGCTATGTACTTTCTTTTTTTTCATTAAACGCATCGGGGTCACGTCTTAACCACAGAACTATCTTCTTCCCCAACTTCTTTGACCGAGAGCATCCCGTACGGCCATGAATCTCCCTCAATCCCCCGAGCCTTCGTCCACTCTCCAAATTGACTGCCATAAATTGCATTGGAACCGTAGCGGTAATCTCTCCCTTCTTCTAGAGCATCGTTTTCCAATTCCTCCTCCTTTTCAAGTTATCATGGGTGAAACATTTTTTGCATTTTCATAGATCTACAACATTATAAAGAGATTCAATACTCTTTGTTCAAGTATATTGATCTCCTAGCATGAAGGTAGGTGGTTTGTGCCTTTTCGTTTGAATTCTTTGAGTTTTATGTTCAATTTCCACCAATACCCTTGAACAGGGTATTGCCTATTTACTGTTTTGCCCGTATTCTTTTCCTACTTTGTTTGTATGCTTGTGTAGAGGTAATTTTGTTATGTATGAGGATAATTGATGTGCTTGGATGTTTTTCGCATGACTTGTTATCTTTAGGACATTTTTTCCTTTGGCCGTTATACATGTTTTCTATGCCCTGTGACAGTAGGATGGAGTGTTGTTTCCTAACGTGCTTGTTATGCTATAGACTAGTTAGCCAAGTAGTTCTGTAGGTTTACTTTGTCCTTATAGAATTATTATGCACTGAATGGTATGGGGTCATGAGAACCTGGTGCTATAGACTATAAGGGGATGGACTGAGTGAGCTTCCTCAGAGAGTCTTGGACATTATAGACTATAGGGGATAAACCGAGTGAGCTTCCCCGAGAGTATTGGTTATTACAGACTATAGGCGGATAGACCGAGTGAGCTTCCTCAGAGAGTTTTTTTTTGTTTGAATTTCCTTAAAACATTCCAGGACATGGGAGGAATTGACCGAGTGATCTTCCTCAGAGAGTCTCTGATAGACCTGAGGCTATAGGAGGATTTGATCGAGTGAGCTTCCTCAGAGAGTCTATATACCTTGGGGATATAAGTGAAATTGACCATGTGATCATCCACAGAGAGTCCCTGACTACCTTAGACTATAAGTGGAATTGACTGAGCGTGCTTCCTCAGAGAGTTTAATAATTTTTATGACCAAACCAGAGGGTTTAGTCTAAGTGTAAGGCCCAGAGGGTTGTTGGTACTTCTTGGATAGGACCAGAGGGGATGGCTGTGAGTACTTCCCAGAGGGATTCGTGTTTGTGGTTAGCTTTTTGATTCACTGCTGCTTGTTGATCTGTGGATTGTTTGTTGTTGTGTATCATCCTATTGGTTGTTTACTATTTACTATTTACTGCTTACAGTACTATTACCTACCATATGCTCACTTACTATTAGGCACAAATATTCGAGAGGTTTCCTAATGGTATTTAGTCTGACACCCTGTTTGGGTCATGTTTTTTGGCCAAAACAAAATATATTGTTGCAGGTATAGACAATGGAAAGAGGCCTTCGACTTCAGGTTCTTGATTGCATTGGAGCAGGAGAGCATGGGACCAAGTTGAGGCTTGCGATTCTGAGGAGTTGCTAATCTGTTTTTCTTTTATACTGGGTTTAGTATTGTATTCAGCATTGTGACTTGTTTAGATACTTTCCTAGACATATGTATCATGCATCATTTATATAAATTTGATCTTGTTGTTTATCATATTTAGTCTTTCGATGTTCACTTGTGTATGGATTGTTTACTGCTTTCGCGATTGTTTATTTTTTTCTCTTCCGCTGTTTACTCTGCCAATTAGGGCATAGTTTCCGCATTATCACACCCAAGGCCCTCGCTGTTAGTTGGAATCCTCTCACATTTGGGGAAATGTGCTTGATGCCATGTGACCAACTAGGTATGGGGCGCCTCTGGGTGTATTCCAGAACTGGGATGTTACAATAACCATGAAATTTTTTTTAATGGATTCGAACTTTATCTCTCTCTTTGATCGAAAATCTATTTTCTTTCAAAAAATTACATTCTAGAAATGATTTCAAAATGTTTTCAAATGATATTTTAATCTCATTTTCAAGTAAAAGGATTTTATAAATATTTCAAATTTTAAATAGTGTTTGAAATAGATTTGAATAAATCATTTATACATTTTATGGTTATTTTAAATAAAAAGGTTTTCAAAATGATTTATATTTTAAAAAATATTTTTCAAATTGAAAAGTATATTTTCATAAAGAAATGTTATAAATAATATTAAAAAAATATTTTTCATCTAAGATGACATCCTTTGATATAATTTATGTTTTTATGGGGATATTATCTAAGGATACCATTCCTATTCTTCCTCTGAATAGTATATGTTTTGAAGGAATAATGTTTATGGAACTCATTTCTTTTCCACTGTTCAATAATGTTCCTAATATATCAAAGTTAAACCAATTTTATTTGCATGAATACAAAATATTTAATAATTATAAATCACTTATAAAAATTGTGTGTTGATGTTTGTAAGGAGAATATTTCAGCCAATGTACTTGAGAAGAATATGGAATTACTAGATAAGTCCTTAAAGTATAAATTCACTAAACAACCTAGTAGTACCAAGACATACAGTGACCTACGTGATCATTTCTTGTGGGAAAACCTGAAGTGGGAAATTGAAAACTATGTATCAAGATTATGGTTGTGTAAAAAATTAAAGGTTGAAAGATAACTTTAAAAAGGGTCTTTTGAATCCACTCCCTTCAAAAATGTGGATATTGGATAATATCATGATTTATTATTTAAATAGACTTCCTATGAAACCTAAGAAGAATGAGGTTGTATGGGTCATTATGGATTGAATCACTATGTCTATACACTTCCAAGAAATAAGGGAATATCAACCTCTTTTGCTTCTTGCATAACCCTATATCAATTAATTTATGAGACTACATGGTCCAAATGTATCTATTGAATATGATCATGACCCAAATTTCACACCAAACTTTCATTCGACCCTTCAAGAAGCATTAAACTTTTAGCTATTTTACAACATGTCATCCCCAAATAGATGAGAGGAATTAAAGGACTATATATATATTAGAGAACATGTTCACTGGAAAACAAAATAATATGAGACCAACATATATTTTTTAAAAATAAAGTAAAATAATATCTTTCATCCAACTATATAAATGGCTACTTATGTGGCCTTATATGAAAAAATATATTTTCCCTAATATATTGGGAAGAAGTTGGGGAAAGGAGGCTAGTTGTTCTATAAATAATTGAGGAATCAAATGAGAAGGTATGGAATATCTAGAATTATATCATTATATAATATATAATATAGAAAAAAATATTGATAATTAAAGGAATAAATTGGAATTTCAATTTAGGGATGATATATTTTTAATAGCATCATTGTAAAATGAAGATATAATGGTTGAGTTGAAAGGGAATTTAAGTTCAATTTATATTGAACATTTTAAAATTTTCTAGAGAAATGGGGTTTTGGATTAATTTTTTTCTTTGGAATCCAAATTTAATTATATTTTCCATGATTAAATATCAATTAAGTACATACCTGACTCAACACATGATTTCATTACATAGGTAATATCATTTTAACATGACTGTTCTTATAATAAAGAGCCTCTTAAGATTCTTGACACAAGATAGAAATTATTATAAAATCAGACATCTCAGTTTCTAAAAGTACTCTAGAGGTATCATAATATAGAAGAATAATTTTTATAACTAGAATAAGTAATTATGAATTACTATCCACATTCTTTTATGACAAAACATATTTCAAAAACTATGAGGATGAAATTTTTCAGGATGGAAGAATGTAAGACCCAAGATTATTCAATAGAAGAGAAACACAATATGCCTAAAAATATTACACAATTTTAATTCTACAATTAATTATTATACAACAGAATAAAGATATTTCATTCATAAATATATTTAAAATTTATATTTCTAATTATATTAAATAATCATCATTTATGAATTTTGACTTCCAAAATCAGATTAAGGTGAATGTTTTGTGTGGTGTATTTTTATCTAAATAAATTAAATTCTTATATTTTAAATAACAAATCTGATATTAGTTTTAAGTATATAAAAATATATTAACACTCATTTAATTATCATTTATAATGAATTAGGTGAATAACACTTATGTGATAAAAAATTATTCTACTAAAAATTATGTATTATATGTTTTAATTTAAAAGTTAATTTTATTAAGAGTATTAATTTAATGTTTTTTATTTTTTTATACATTTTTTATTTTTATTATTTTTATTAATTTAATCTTTTTTAATGGATTGAAAATATGGATTCATAACAGAAAAAGTAGGTTGGAGGGTTCATTTTATATTTTTAGTAGAAAAATAATTGTTTTAGTAAATAACTAATCAAGGATAATTATGGTAAAATGGGTAATGTATGGTGACCCAAACTTTGGTTAAATGTCACATAATATTTTTAGGAGGATTTTTTAGGTAAATTCATACTAACTTGTGTCATGGTCATCTATTCATGTGACTAACATATCTCCCATGTGATTCATTATTTACCCATAACCTAAAATTCAATTCAAATGGAATGTCCATTTTTCACTTATAAAAATAAATCACATACACACACATCAGGAAAAACTTATCATGAGATATTCCATTAAAACCCTTCTCAATTTACCACTCATGGAGATATTACTCATGTTCATAGTCGCGTAGTCACGCAATGTTTTCCTATGTCCACCATTTTGAAAAGGACTTCCAAAATAAGTTTCAAGTTATCAATATGATTTCTAACCACACAGTAATATTTTTCCTCACTGTATGTCTCTTTTAACATATCATATAGTTTCGATTACAATCGAATTTCTATTATTTATTTAAAAATGTCATTATGTTTATTTAATAACAATTCTATACATTTTCCCCCTTCTATATAAAAGTGAGAATGTATTTTGTGTTATGTGTATACTACCACCTCCATGGATAATGTGTTTTATTTTTTATCACCACGTTACATGTTTTTTCAAAAAAAAATTACTTATTGAATAAATATATAATTTATAACATGATTAATTTTATTAAAAATTAAAACATTATCTATGTTATTTTATGTAACAACCTGATGTTTTATAAATGAAATTTTAATTTCATATGAATAAAGTCCATATTAATTATTGAAGATATAGAAAACACATGAACTACTTTGGTTATTTTGGACCATTATATATTATACTATATTGTATTTAAAAAAATCATTATGAATCATATTAATTGATAATATATTCATTGTATTGTGACTATTATGATTATTATATATTAAGGGTTATGATAAAATCCAATTAACACGGTTGGAAGAAGAAATGTCCTTAGTCAGTAGAATCATATCCCCATGAATCCCAATTGTTAGAGATTCTGAGGGAGATACCCTCCCTAAGATTTTACTTAGTCTATTATAAAGAATAAATTCAAAAACTAAAGTATGAGTGAAACCATTTCTATGATAATTTCAAGGTTATCGAGTTCACATCCCCAACCTTGTTTGTTGAACTACCCCAAAAAAGTGTCACCATTTCACACCATACCCTTAGGGAATATGTTGGTGTAATAAGGGGTAATGTATCGAGAAAATAATAATGTGTGTTTTAATATATTCTTTTTTTTAAAGGTTGTTATATTTATCCTTTTTTATCATCATCATATGTAATTTTTTATTCTAAGAAAAGAGGATACAAGAGAGCAAGGAGACCCATACCTCATTTCCCTTAGCACCAAGTGTATGAACTATGGAGTCCTGAAATAATGAAGCCCAAGGGAATCCCCCTAATCAGATTAAACCCCTCAGGATTCAATTTATCCATAGTATGAAAGCAACTATCCTCAGAACAAGAGACTTCCAAAGATGCCATTTCATATTCTTCTTTGTTTCTCCCCGTCCATGTGTGTTCCATTTTAGTGGTGTTGTTGAGGGTTCTCCAACACATTCTGATGATGTAATTGATCGACCAAGTAGAGATGGCAGAGCCATGCTGGGATTTGGGCACTAAAAAGAATCAGTTTCAGCTTCAAAAATTTCCAAACCCCTCTAGATGCATAGACTGAGCCCTGTGAACATCGTCATGGCCTCCTCTTGGAGAGAGGTCCCCTGACCCAATCTGATAGGGAAAGCCAAGTAGACCAACCCACTGGCATCCCACACCACTCCCCCTCCTTGCATGACACACAGGGCACACGAGACATCTATATTGAGCTTCAAACCATTCCAATGAGGGTGCCACCAGACCCAATTACTCCTAATGTTTCTATTGGCCAAGTGAATGGCACATGCTCTGAAGTGAAGTCGGACCAGAGAAGGAGCTTCTCCTAGTTGCGAATGACTAGTACCAAGTCACTAATAAGATTTCCCATTCAAACAATGATATCTTGAATTGACGTGGATACCCCTTTGTGACCAACTTTATTCCTCACCTTCCAGAGACACCAGCAACAAGAATCCATCATCACTATGTGGGCCAATTTTCCTAAACCACCTTCACCCAATCCATCGTACCACCTCTCCTCAAAGGGGAAGTATGCATTGATAAAATTTGAGAAATTAGTAAACTCCATGAATAATTTCCACACCTTATATTACCACTAACTTTTGAAGAAAAATTTACACACACTTTCTTTGTTATGGAACTTACAGAACACACACCAAGAAAAAAGGTTGATCTCACCATGTATGAAGTTTTTCTCAGTTGGAACAACCCTTTTCCGGATCCTCTAGGTAAGAAAAATGAATTTTTTTTTTTGGAATACTTTTATCACATAGAACCTCAACCCATACATCATCATTAATTTTCATGTTATTAATGCATCAAAAATCCTTTAAGGATAAGTATCCTGAGGTAGAAGGGGTAAAAACACATATATCAGGGTCTGATTACGTCTCAATGAGATTAAACTAATCCATATACTTATTATGGATAACTAAATTTATGAAGGGTGGAAAAAACTAGGATCCCTGAAGGATATATGAACTAAGGAACACCAAGATTATCTCTACACCGATTTTGATGCCAGAAGGAGTGCTCTCCATTCCTGACCATCCAGCAGCAGTGTGGGTGGAGAATGGTGACCATGGGACCGATGATTGACCATAAAGGGGAGGTATACCCTGTACCTGAATCTTGGTTCCCCAAAAAGTTGTTCATGGAGATCCCCCAATGGGTACACCATTCCAGAATACTCCACGCAAGGTGATCATGCATACACCAAGGGGTATCTTCAAGATTGTGGACATTTTCACCTCCTTTACTAACCGGTCACGCCATCTTCATCCAAGATACCCAGTGTTTTTTCCATAAAAATTTGGATCCCATATGAATTTGGCCATGACCTGATCAATGTTTTTGATGAGTCAGTTTGGTACATTAAACACTACGGGGGCATGAACAAGAGTTTCTAAAAATACATTTATGATTAGTGTGATTTGGCCTCTGAAATATAGATTTTAATTATTCTAGTTAAGCACCCGATCATTAATCCTACTGAGGAGGGTTCAAAGTCATCGATATGTAGCCTTCTGGAAAAGATGTAGACACTTATGTTATCCATAGGAAGGGATCCAATCTGTATACCCAACATTGTGCTCATAGGCCAGACCCGCATAGAGTTGCACCTACTAGAGATATAGAAGGTACTCTTGATGTATTTGATAACCTACCCACTCTAGTGATTGTACTCCTAGAAAACTTTGTTCAATCCATGTAAGTAATGGATCGAGGCATTCAAGAACAAAATGGTATCATCCACGAACATGAGTTGGGACACATATGGAGATTTTCTCCTTATCAAAGGTAGGATATCACAATTTTTAATGCTTCACTGAATTAGACAACGCAAAACCTTCTGGACAAGGATAAATAGACTTGGAGAGATTGGGTCCCCCTCTCTTAGTCCATGGGTATATTTAAAGAAGATTTAATATTTCCCCATGAATGTCACCGAGATCAATCCAGATCTGAAACATCGAAAAATAATATCAACATTTCGAGAGTTAATACCCACACCAACAAGATCTTGGTTGATGAAGATCCATTCATCTTGATCAAATCCATTATTCATATCGAGCTTGATGTGCACATTAGAATTGTGGGTTTCGAAATTAATGTCCCTGAACATTTCTTAGGACAAAAAAATGTCATCTTTAATTGACCAGTCTTTAACAAAGCCATGTCATTCCAATGAGACCGACCAAGGGATATAAATAGCCAGCCTTGAATTAATAATGTCTACCAGAATTATATATGGGATATTGCACATAATCCTTAGATGATAATGAAGAATAGAAGTGGGGATCTTATTTTTAGTGAGGAGCACAAACTAGTGGTGCATGTAACTTGGGGTAAGTTTCCACCTCGGAAGAAGTCCTGGATGGAAGTAATCAACTCTAACTTTACGATGTTCTAGTAATTCATATAAAATGCGCTTTGGAAGCCATCCATACCTACCGTGCTATGAGGGTTCTAGAGAAACATAGCGAATATATTCTCCTTATCATCTGAAATAGACCCCAGGAGTTCATTTTCTTAGTCATATATGAGGGTGGTAATCACATCAAAGATCTCCATGTTCCCTGAGGGGAACCCATTAGTAAAATGGGTGTTGGGACCAACGAGAAGCTCTAGGATTTAGGATTTGGCCAAGCCTCCCACCACATCCCTACCCTTCATGAAAGAATCATCATTCAGCTTAATATTCAGATTAACTAGACTATTCTTCTCCTTTTTTCATGCATGGAAGAATGAGGTGTGTTATCACCCTATTTGAACCATATGATCCTCATCTCATCCCTAGAAAGGTGTTCCTACTTCAGTAATGCATCTCCTAGAAGGTCATTTTTCCCATTGAGTTCCTCAACACCCGAGTCATTCCATCCATCATCCAGAAGACACTCTATATTTCCAACATCCTCCAAGGTGGATTGAAAGGAACCATAAACTAGAGGCATATATCAAGACCATGATTATAGATTTATCTTTATCTGTCAAAACTTATGATGAAGATCGTACCTCTTATTGTTATGGGAGAGCTCTACTTAGGTGGTTCTAAGAAGATCCTGGTAACCTTGAAAAATATCCCAAAGATAGTAATATATGAACCATTATTGTACATATTTCATTGAAGAGAGAGAGAGAGAGAGACCAGAATATGGGAGTGATCTAAGATCCTACAAACCAGATGGTCAACCTTTGTCCTGGAATAGGAGGATAAGCCTTGTATTTTATCAATAAAAGGATCCAATAATCCCCATGAGAGATGATTCCCCATTTAATTATTACACCATATAAAATGGCCTCCATGAAGATGAGGTCTGAGAGTCCCTTGGCCGCCATAAAAGGGTTAAAATCGAGGTTGGATTTCCTAGGAAAGGGGATTCTACCCTTCCTTTCCACTAGATGTTCAAAAACATTGAAATATCCCCAAATGATCCATAGAATGGGTCTAGGATCACACACAATGAGCCCCTTCCATAGATTCTCTCTTTGGTATGTGTCACAGCTCCCATAGAAAAATGATATGAAGAAGGAATAAAGGCCTTGATTCACGTTAGATGTAATGAACAGATCACCTACTTACACCATAACCACATTGACAACCTATGATAAAAAAATCCAAATATGGGGGTTACAATGGTCAATGTGATCATATCCATGCATTTTGATCTTCCTAGAGAAATCCCCAATCCGGTCGGGGTGTTTTTTGTGATCAATAATGGCCACTAATAGAGCCTGGTGTTTAGATATTTTTGATGTGAGAAATTATATCTTGACCTGATCAAGAATGCCTCGGGAATTCCAAATGAGCAAAGGAATCATTGAGGGAATATATTCCTAGGATTGGATCTAGAAATTATATCCTTATCTTATTAGGAGGATGTATTCACCTCCTGGGACCTGGATAAGGATCTTCGGCACACCCAAGTCTCCTTAGACAAGAGCATTACTGGGGTAGAGGTTCTAATATGAGAAAAAAGGCTCTGATTTCCTTGGATATGAGGGGATAGAGAATGACCTATTCCCTTCCAATAAGAAGAACCAACTACGGACAAAAAGTTTTCTGAAGTAGAAGTCAGATAAATATCTCCTAATGAAAAATATGAAGACTGGGGGGAAACCATGATATCCCACTCTTAAGCATCTATAGAGTTACAGGGATGGACCAGGAAGGGTGGTTGCAAGGAACTAGATCTCGAGGAGGCAAGGTGATGACTCGTCACTTGAATCCCCTCTAAAAAGGCTGCAATAAATGGAGGAATGATGAAAGAGGAGGGATGACCTATATAGGAATGAGACATTGTGAAAATAAAATGGGAATAGGGCCTGGTATGATGAAATAAAATACTCATGAGTGACAGGAGGGATCTTTGAATATTTTATGAGTAGAAACATAGAATAATGCACTGGAAGGGAAATAGAAGGTATTACACTAGGGGCCTAATATTCTACCAGTATCTCTTCCATTAGAGCAGGAATGGGAGGAACCACCATTTCCATCTGACCCCATCCATTGCGAGTGGTCAACATTGTCCATTATACCTCAATCATCAGAAAACCTATAAAGAATGACCCCATAGAAGGTAGTGAGAGAATAATCTAGAGAAGACATGGTAGGAGATATCCAAAAACTATCTTAGCGAGCCCTCAATCCAAAGGTCAATTTGATCTGGTAAGGGTTGGGATAGGTCCAGTTTTACGTAGATATGGGTCATAAAGGTAGCTAAGCCACATCTTGTACCATCATCTGAACACAATTGAATTTTTTTCAAAAATTAAATACTGTATAAATATACAGTATGTATTATAACATCCCAAATACAATAACTGATATATGAAATATCATAAAAAGTACACACAAGAAAAATTATGTTTCCACTTTAAAATAATTTGTTTTTACATAATTTTATTAATTTTATAAACCCTTAATGAATCCTCTAAATTGTATCTTATTTTTTATGGGATTAAAATTAATTATTTAGTTATATGAATCATCTCCACATCATTAGAGGTATTGTTTTTATGAATTAAATTTCTAGACTTATAAAATATTGATAATCACACCAATTCTGTAGACACCATGGTCCAAAACCTTGGGAAGGATTCTGGTTTTGATAATTTTTCCATATAGAGTCCAAAACCTACGATTAGAAATTAATAAATAATTCCCCTCTATTTTGAAATCAAAACCCACCAAAGATCACATTAGCATTACCTAAAAACCATTGAATCATAGTGTTACTCTATAATTTTATCTCTATATCCCAACCATGGTGTCCTCAAGCTCTAAAGAATCTCCTCCCCTTCTTTTAAAAATTCTCCCCTCGAGGTTGGGGATCCTCTCCTTACCCTCTTTATTCAAGACCCTTGTTTATATTATGCCATTTTATTTTTAATTTTTCATTTTGAGGTATGTTTTACACATAAATATTATTTTACTAATGAATTCCAAGTAATTAGAGACCATTTTAACCATCGTTAGACCCTTCACTGAATCATTTTGTACACATGTTATACTGTCTAAATTATCATTAAATTTTTCTATGGCAAACATGTGTATAGTAAATACCCATACCCATTTCCACTAAAGGGTATTCAACTGGACAAGCCTATACTTCATTTTTAGGTGATATAACTTTGAGTAACCCAAAATCCTTAATATTTTAGATTAAAGTGAAGAAAAAATTTCTTCTATTTACAATCTACGTGGAACAAAATTGTTTGTAAATGATATGAATGTAACAGGTGGGCCCAAAGTTTTATATCCAGATAATGTACTGGGAGATGTTTTTATCTAATTAGATTCCATGTATGGATCATGGTAGATTATTATAAGTAAATAATTTTATGAGGTCTTTGTGGTTATACTTTAATTATACCTACAATTTCATAAATTTTTTTGTTTCTTCCAAATTACAATGTTTTCATTAATTTTATCATATTATATCCTACTTCATTTATCATGTTGATGATTCTAAACCCTTTTATATCACCTTGAAATTCATCATTCCTAAAATTTATTTCTTTCACAATATTATTATTTTATTATTACTATATTTGTATTTATATCTCAACCCTTTATTATGTACTTCCCCATGTTATCATGTGTAGTTTTAGAGGATGAAAGGAACCTAAGAAAAATTTATGGAATTTTTAAACCATGATGTTGTATCCATGTTAATGTTATTAGGTTATTTACCATATTTACCAAATATAGTTGTCCTTATGATTCTCTAAGATTTTTATATGTGTACCTTTAATTAATAAATCGTGAATTAAGGTGTATTAAAGATATGGTTTGTCATACTAAAGTTCAATGGAAAATGAAAACATTGTCCAAGTGTACGTTTGGATTAAAACCTACAAGAAATAATGTAGTTAATTTTTCAACATTGATGAACATGGATGGTAATATGAATGTAATAAAAGAATAAATATTATATTATCATATAAATATTGTTTTAATTTTGGTTTTAGAAAGGTAATATTAATATTTAACTCATTAAATATGATTCCATATTTCATTCGTTAAATATTACTTAAACATGGTAACCATTTATTTTTTCCACAAAAATAATAACAAATATATTATGGAAGAAAACATGATACTTATAAAGCATTAGGTAAAAAATATTATACTACCTTGAATAACTGGTGAAGGATTAACTTTTTTAAAATGAATGGGGGCAGACATTGACATTATGAACCTTTTATGAAATGGTCACGGATATTAACACTTGATGGTGAAAATAAACAATAACTAGAAATTATTTTAATTAAATTATATAAATTGTAAAATATAGAAATAATGGTTTCATATTAGTTATTCTGATTTCTATGTTTACTATACAAGATTCTAAATAAATCTAATGGTTGTTGAGAGTTATGTAAGGTTTTTTCATTTCAATTTTATTTCAATAATACATATGACTTATTCACCACTAGTTTAACTTATAGCAATGTATATACTTCCGATTTGACATATTTTACAATAATTATTATAAGGACCCAGAATTATTACATACATAATCTTGAATTTAGTCAAGAAAACACTTCCTTTTACATTGAGGATTTTTTAAATTTTATAGATTTAGATAATTAGGACAAAACATTCATAACATTACACATTGATACATAGTGGATACCATAAAAACAGTTTCCATTTTTAACAAAATATAAAACATTAAAACTTAAAACAAGACTCCTTGAAAATTCTTCAACATTTAACATGTCTTCCTTCCTTTTATTACACATCCATTAACCTGTGAAAAATCATTTAAAAACTTGGGATGTGCACAAAATCTCAGTAAGGGATGGAAAAGAAGGAAAAAATCACATTAGTCCATGAATACTCATAACGTATGAAAGCATTTCAAAAGACATGCTTTTCACCCATAAATACTTACTTCGAGTAACATGAGATTTAAACAAGATCCAAATAAACATTAGAACATAAATATCATCATATAGGTATCTTGGGGAATTACTTACATAGTCTTGTAACCATCTTCGCTACCTTAAAATTTGTAACCCTCACGGCTACCTTACTTTGTGTAACCATCGCAGTTACACTTAGAGTAACCATACGGCCAACCTCCAACTTAGTCATACCAAATGAATTGGAGGGAAATATAGGTCCCAACCTTCATCATAAACAATTACCAATAACCAAAACATAATCATACAACATAAATAATTTCATAAAAACATTGGTTTTGAATCTTGTAAAACATAATTTTAAAAGAGGGTTTTAGAAGAGAAGTCCCTTATAAAAATCATATAATTGAAGTGAGACTTAATATAGTGGATTTAATATGTATATACTATATAAATACACATAATAAAACATAATATAAATAGAACCCATCACACAAACAATTTAAAAATCACATAAATAATAAAGTAGAAGGTTAACCCAAAGAATGGAAATCGGGTTATGAACTCCCTTACCTTAAGTTTTTCTTACTTCAAACTTGTTTAAACCTCCTGTATAAATGGTTAAAGTAGTGTTATTAGTATTTTAAAGAAACATTTTTTTGTTTTTAACTATTTATATGGTCATTTCATAACCTTATTTTACCCCTTAATTGTTAGTATTTTGTTCCTTGCAGTATTTTGGGTGAATTCTTTTATGATTTTGACGATCGGTTCATGATGAATCGTTCATGTTGATTGGAAGTGAAACTAAAGAATTGTAATGGAGTAGTGTTTACATATTTCCAGTACCATAAGTTATACAATTTATTACTTTTATGATTTATATGAGAATGACTTATAAGTTAAAACATTAATGATGTTTGTTTAGATCATTTTAGTGGTTCTTTGATAATAACAATGTCATTTTGACTTTTAAATTAGAACCATGAGTAAAAAATAATTATAGAACCATATATGAGTCATAAAACATATATTATAACCTGGTTCAACCATATAAATGGTTTCATGACCAGAATTTAAAGAATTAATGGAAATTGAAAATACATCGTCCACGATGTTGGTAATTTGACACAAATGGTTAATGTTTTTTTATTCTTTAAATAAGTGGAAGAGGAGAATAATAATGATGAGAAATTTTCCATAAACATGAGAACATAATGAATATAAATTATTCTGAAGATTTCATGCCTCTAGTACAAGAGGGAGTGAGGAAAGAAGATAAATGAATCTTGAAATAAAAGAAAATCTTGAGAAATTTCTCATGAAAATTCGGCAGCCTAATGATGTCTCATAAAATTTCATAAAAACATGATTGATGATAGGAATGGAATGTCTCATCATTAATAAAAACTATTGACAGTAAGGGGGAATATTTAATTAAATATCCCAACAAAATACAAAGGTAATGGAAGAGAATAACATAAAATGAAAGAAAAGAGAGAAAATAAAAGAGGTTGTTTACCTCTTGATCTCTTCTCCTTAAGATCCTTCTTAAGGGATTTTATTTTGGTCTTTTGGTGAGACCATCAGCTCTAGGACGTGGGGAAGAAGATTGGGGAGGGAATTTAGTAGAAATTATACAATTTTCAAGGCTTGATAGGTGTGGGAGGAAGAGGGGAGTGAGGGTGGTATTTATAGTGGAAGAGGGGAGGTATTTTAGATTATTTTAATCATTATTATAATATTTTTATCAAGACTATGAATAATCTAAAACCAAGTGGCCCTAAATAGTTATAATATCATGTGAGTTCGAATAAAGTGGCCTTTAATCACTTATTATGTCATAAATAGTGCATTTTTACTGATAAATTGATTATACGGTATTTTATCGTATTTCACTATTCATCGAAAATTCAAGAGATTCAGAATAATAACAAAAATTTACCCCTACCATTTTTCAAAGTGTAGAATTCAAAAATGAACTCCAATTTTCAAAAATAATTTTCTAAATATTATTAATTTAATTTCTAATTAAGGTTACGGTTAATTTGAAAAATAACAATATTGAAGTGCAATTAGTTTTATGTGACATTGGAAAATTAATTAAGATCCCATTATCCTATTGCCTTGGGAAAATAAAATAATATTATTATTTACTATTCATGATGTCATATTACTATTCATATTAATATTCATAAGGGTATTTTACTATTCACCAAAAAAACAAGATTGTTTCATCAGGCTTTAAATAACATACTGTACACAATTATAGATGATAGTTTCTTGAAATTCAGAATATAGAAGTAGAAAAGTTTTGATTTAAAGGCTAATTAAAAATATACTTTTAAAACAAATTTCCATTCATTTCTATTTATCTTAGAAAAACTTGGGGTGTTACATTATCCCCACCTTCTTGAAATTGTGTCCTCACACTTTTATTTACTTTTTAAACAACTGAGGGTATTTTTCCCTCATAGCATTTTCGGACTCCCATGTTTCTTCTTCAACCATGTGGTTTCTCCAAAAAAACCTTTACCTGGTGGATTACCTTGTTCCGCAATACATATTCTCTTCGATCAAGAATCTGAACTGGTTTCTCTTCATAAGAAAGGTTCTCTTCTAGCTGAACTACTTCTAGGTTCAAGACATGTGATGAATCTACCACATACTTTCCCAACATCGAAACATGAAAAACAGTGTGTACCAGAAACAATCTCGGAGGCAAAGCTACGTGGTATGCAACTATTCCAACTTTCTCCAAGATTTCAAATGGACTGATAAACCGTGGACTTAGCTTTCCTTTTTTAATGAAACACATCACAATTTTCCAAGGAGAGACTTTAAGGAAAACATGGTCACCTACCTCGATAGATAAGTCTTTCCTTCTATTATCTGCATAACTTTTCTACCTGCTCTGAGCTGTTCTCATGTGTTGCTAGATCATCCTCACTTTCTCAGCCACTTCTTCAACTAATTCTGGCCACGTCAACTTTCTTTCACCGACTTCATCCCAAAATGCAGGAGTTCGACACTGCTTCCCATACAAGGCCTCAAAAGGTGCCATCTGAATACTAGAATGAAAACTATTATTATAAGAAAACTCAACTAAATAAATATGATGATCCCAACTTCCTTGATAGTCCATTGAACAAGATCGAAGCATATCCTCAAAATTATGAATCGTTCATTCTGACTGCCCATCTGATTGAGGATGAAAAGTTGTACTGAAATTCAACTTGGTTCCCAAAGACTTCTAAAGTCCCTTCCAAAAGTTAGAAGTGAGCCTGGGATCTCAGCCAAACACAATGGAAAGAGGAACTCCATGTAACCTGACAATCTCCTTGAGGTAAAATTGAGAAAGATGATCCAAAGTCATTGTATCTCGAATTGAAAGAAAACGTGCAGACTTTGTTAGCCGATCAACAATAACCCAAATCTCATTGTTACCTCGAGAAGTATTTGGTAGTCCCACCACAAAATCCATGGATATATTCTCTCATTTCCACTCTGGCACTGGAAAAGGCTGAAGAATCCCCTTCGGTAACTGCCGCTCTACATTAACTTGCTGACATGTAAAACATTTCATTGTAAAATCAGCAATATCTCTTTTCATCCCATTCCACCAATAATACTCTCAAAAGTCTCTGTACATCTTAGTACTTCCAGGATGAACATAAAATGGAGAACTATGAGATTCACAAAACAATTATTTCTTCAGCTGAGAATCACAAGGCACACAAAACCTTTTCCAAATCTTAAAACACAATCTTTATCAAGATTAAATTCTAGAAACTTACCCATTTTAACCAATTCTACCTTTTTTTGTAGCTCACGGTCATCCCTCTGCGCTTTCATAATTCTGTCTGACAACGAAGACTGCACTAAAACCTGAAACAAAACAGATATATTCCCTGCACCAACAACTTCTAAGCCAAAATTCATAAAATCATTAATCAAGGGATCATGTTCCAGATGTAGCATGGTTAATGATGCATGATTTTTCTGACTTAACGCATCCGCTACTTTTTTTTCTTTTCCAGGATGGTAATTGATCGTGCAGTCATAATTCTTTATCAGTTCTAGCCATCTTCTCTGGCTCATGTTTAATTCCTTCTGAGTGAACAAACAAATTACCTGATACAGCTTCATTGTATGGCCCAACGTCTGCTGATGTAGTCGCAAAGGATCTCACTACACTTTTTTTCTTGTAGTCTGGCTTCTTTGCATCATTTGGATCTCTCTTTGGATAGGCATTTTCATAGTGACCCATCTCACCACATTTAAAACACTTTACAGTTTGCTTATCAGGATTAGTCTTTGTATCATTTTCATTACAATCTCAGGCTATATGTCCAAACTTACTACATTTAAAACACTTCCCATTTTTGCTAAGACATTCCCCAGGGTGCTTCTTGCCGCACTTTTCACAAACTGGAAATTATATTTTCTTACCCTCGAATTTCTTTGGTTGATTCTTACCCATTTCTTTCCAATTAGACTTATTCTTCTCTCTATTTCCAAAATGCATGTGATCATCAACAAACTCTATCTCTACCCTCTCAGCACATCGGACAAGTTTCTCATAACTTTTGAATTCACAGGAGGCCAACACCCTTCGATACCTTGGCTTCAATCCTGAGTAAAAGCGGTTGATTTTTCTATCGAGATCCAGAATATGATTTGGAGCATACCTCGCCAGTCGGGTGAAGTTCTCTTTATACACAGCCACTGAATCTTCATCCTTCTATTTCAATTCTAGGAATTTCTTCTCCATTCTAAGTCGCACCACCTTAGGAAAATATTTTTCAAAAAAAAAAACTTTTAAATTCATCCCACTCTAAGGCATCAAATTCCACTCTACCCCTAATATTCCTTACCATTGACCACCACTGATCACCTTCCCCTTTAAAACGATAAATGGAAAGACTTACCTTTTGATTGTCTGAACATCCCATAACATCAAATATCTTTTCAAGGGCTTTGATCCATCCTTCAGCTGCCACTGCGTCAGAAGATCCATTAAATGGAGGAGGATGTTGTCTCATAAAATGTTCCACCACTGTCATGTTCTGTTGCGGTACCTCTATTGGTTCTCTTTCAAGGATTCCACCACCATTTATTACCTGCATTAGCTGAGCCATTACTGTCACAAACTGCACGGTTCCAATCCCTACCATTCCGGGCTGTAGATTAGGATGGATGTCATTCTGTCAGTGCCTCTCCTCTTCAGCATCCCTGTTCCTTCTGTGAACAACCATTCTGAACAAACATTTCTTAGATGAAGCAACATGGTAATATTTAAATGCTACAACAAATTAAATATAGAGTGAAAATCATTTATGGTATTTTATTATCATCACGCTAACGCCTAAAGTTATCTAAACCATCCTTTGATACCAACTATAAGGACCCGGCCTTATTACATACATAATCTTGAATTTAGTCAAGAAAACAATTCCTTTTACATTGAGGATATTTAAAAGTTTATATCTTTATAGAATTATGAAAAAACATTCATAACATTACACATTGATACAAAGTGTATTCCATAAAAACAGTTTCCATTTTTCTCAAAATATAAACATTAAAACTTAAGACAAGACTCCTTGAAAATTATTCAACATTTAACATGTCATCCTTCCTTTTATTACACATCCATTAACCTATGAAAATTCATTTAAAAACTTGGGATGATCACAAAATATCAATAAGGGATTGAAAAGAAGGAAAAAATCACATTAGTCCATGAATACTCATAACGTATGAAAGCATTTTCCGAAGACTTTCTTTTTACCCATAAATACTTACTTCGAGTAACATGAGATTTGAAAAAGATCCACACAAACATTAGAACATAAATATCATCATAGAGGTATCTTAGGGAATTGCTTACATAGTCTTGTAACTATCTTGGCTACCTTAAAATTTGTAACCCTCACGGCTACTTTAATTTGTGTAACCATCGCAGTTACACTTGGAGTAACCATACGGCCAACCTCTAACATACTCATACCCAATGCATTGGAGGGAAATATAGTTCCCACCCTTCATCATAAAGAATTCCCAATAACCAAAACATAATCATACAAGGTATATAACTTCATAAAAACATTTCTTTTGAATCTTGTAAAACATAATTTTAAAAGAGGGTTTTAGAAGAAATGTCCCTTATAAACATCATATACAAGAAGTGAGACTTAATAGAGTGTATGTAATATGTATATACTCTATAAATACACATAATGAAACATAATATAAACATAACCCATCACACAAACAATTTAAATATCACATAAATAATAAAGTAGAAGTTTATCCCAAAGAATCGAAATCGGGTTATGAATTCCCTTACCTTAAGCTTGTCTTACTTCAAACTTGTTTAAAACTCTTATATAAATGGTTAAAAGAGTGTTATTATTATTTTAAAGAAACATTTTCTTTTTTATAACTTCTTATATGCTCATTTAATAACCTCATTTTAGCCCTTAATTGTCAGTATTTTATTCCTTGCATTATTTTGGGTGAATTCATATATGATTTTCACGATCGGTTCATGATGAATCGTTCTTTTTGATTGGAAGTGAAACTCTAGAATTGGAATGGAGTAGTATTTACATATTTTTAGTACCATAATTTATACCATTTATCACTTTTATTCATTATATGATAATGACTTATAAGTTAAAACATTAATGATGTTCGTTTAGATCATTTTAGTGGTTCTTTGATAATAACAACTTCATTTTGTCTTTTAAATTAGAACCATGGGTAAAAAATAATTCCAGAACCATATACGAGTCATAAAACATTTATTATAACCTAGTTAAACCATATAAATGGTTTCATGACCAGAATTGAAATAATTAATGGAAATTGAAAATACATCGTCCATGATGTCGGTAATTTGACACAAATGGTTAATGTTTTTTTATTCTTTAAATAAGTGGAAGAGTAGAATATTGTAACGGCCGAGACTTTTATGAGAAATATTTTGTTTTTATGTTATATAAATCATCAAAGGAATCTTTCACTACACACAACACTATCTTGTCTTGCATTACACGCAACTGCGGCCTTCCTCAATAGCTTGCGTCGTACGCAATACCCAGTTTCACTAAACAACGATATGCTATTAAAATATTATTAAAACTAGCCGTTATGAATAGTAATAACCACATTTTGAAATTTTTTATATTTTATTTTTCAAAATGGATTTCATTTTTTGATTCGGAATATCAAAATTAGCTTAGGGTGAAATTTTGGTACTTTTCGGATAACTTTCATATTCTGATGAATAGTAAAAATTACTAAATTTTAATTAAAAACAACTTTTTTAATCGAAATAATTAATAGTGATAAATTATTAATTTGAGTGGTTTTAAAATATATTTAGAATATATTTTTACAATTTAATAAAATGTTGTTCATTGGATGTAATTTCACATTTAAACCTGACATAAACAAGTGTCAATCTTTTGATAGTTATTATCTCTTAAAAACTTGATATTTCTTTTGACAACGGGAATTAATTTTTAAATTAGTTAATGTAACTGATATGTTTCCAATTTGATAAAATAGACATCATTTTTGAATTCATAATATCAAATATAACTTAGGCCTCATTTTTGGTATTTTTCTAGAAACTTTCATTTTTTGATGAATAGTGAAACCACTAAGTGGTAGTTAAAAAACTGAATTTTTCATAAAACTTAATTTTACCACTTCTGTGAGTGGAATTTCAAAAATCCAAGATACACGGTTAATATCAAGGAATAAAATTTTGTTCAATGAGATGAAAATAATTTTTGGTGAATAATAACTTTTTACTTTTTTTACCACGGTTAAAAGTAAATAGGGTAATTAAGGGTAAAAGTGTTATTATTATTACCCTAACACATGTCCTAATTCAATTGGATAAGTGTAATTAGACCAAAAAAACATTAGGAATAAAATATGACCATTTAGGCCCACTTGGATTAGATTAGGACATTTATTATCTATTTATTTAAAGAAGGGATAAAATAGTTAAAATCAAAGTTTAATAACTAAATAATTTTTAATATAGGGTTATACATAAGATAAATTAGACTATAAATATTCATTAGAAAGATAAAAAGATTTCCAACATAATGGAATTTTATTTGTAATTTTTGGACTTAAAATATTTTAATTTATTTATGATACAATGATGATAAAGTAATTATCTTATTAATGAAATATTGACATAACTGATGTTATAAATACCCAAATAAATGTAATTTGAGACTTTTTATGAATTAAAATAATTTTCTATGTTAATATGACATTTTAGTATTTATTTAATGAATTTTTTTCGAACTAATCATTCTGTTATGATTTTCACAAAAAATAAATACCAAATACTGTCAAAATTGACATAGAATATTTTTTAAAAACAATATTATATTATTAATTGTAATTACATTCCAAAAAATCTAAGTTTCGACCAAGATACTTATATCAGGATATTTGTATCATTAATGGACCACTTTGGTGTCTCTTGTATGTATATGGTATGTTTATTAACTATATAATATAAAAATACAAAGTGACATGGTAAATGTCAATCTAATTCACTAAGAGTTAAAACTAAGAGATAAGGTTAATATAATAACCAAAACTTGTCTAAATTCTATTTTATGAGAGTATTTCGTCCCATACCCACATTATATTAGAAATATATCAATTTGGAGCTATTAAAAACCGAATTTTACATTATAATAAAATAATATGTTTAGTTATTCCAAAGGTGCCCCTCTCCTCCCTTATAAAAGGGCACCTCCTCCCTCTCTTCCTCACACCACATTGAGCCTTAAAGCTCGGCCAAACCCTACCAATTTCTCTTATCCACTTCCCTAGAAACATCCTAGAGGTCCGGTTATTCTTCAAAGACCAATTTTATTGCCCTAAGAGGAGGTCTCAACGAGGCGGTTCAAAGAAGAGGTAATGTCTGTTACCGATTCTTTCTACTTTATTTCTTCTTCCACTTCTTCTTATTTAGTTGTTTCATTATGAAGTAATAACATCAGTATCAATCACATATTTATATGTGATTATAATTATTAAAAAACCCTATTTCACTATCTATCCATCCTACGGAAAACGAAATCACCGCGCGTGCGTACGTACGGAATACCGTCTCCACGCCGTGGTGTAATCTATTTTCCCCCACCACCTTACATGGATGGTTATAATGGTGTAAATAATGAATATATATGATTATTGTAAAGTGATATTGATTCTGAAATAGTATACATACACTCCAATACAATTCCATGATCATGGGAATGATATCATCGCTCGTGCGTACGTACGGAATACCGTCTCCACAGTGTGATGCGACTCATTCTACATGATATTCATTGAATAATGATTATATAAATGAATTGAATGAATAAATATGATCTATATTACACTAATACCAATCTTTAAATGACATATCTATAACCTAAAAAGAAAAAATAATAATTTATCCGACAAAACACGCATAAGAACAAAAAGTAATAAACACCCGAATAACAAGTAGTAATGAAATATTACTAATAAGAAGCTAATATTATGACCATATATGATATAATAAAAATAATTATTATTCTGGAATAAGTCAATAACATTATTTAAATCATTAAAAAGGAGGTTCGGACACTTACGAAGCAAATCAGACCTAAGGTAAGGGAAAATATCACAATCTCATTTTATCTGAGATTGTTTATACTTTGGTATTTATTGGGGTGTATTTTATCATCCACATCCATGTTTCCTCAATATGTAATATTTTTTCCATCCACCTACAATTTTGTAAATTCAATTTTACCCTTCGTTGAGTTTTTTGTAAAATATATGAAAGGAATCTTTTGTCGTTTTTTGTATGAGGTACATTTTGACTTTTTCGACAAAAGTATGAGAAGAATGTTTTTTTAACTTATACGGCATGAATGGATTTTTAAAACATTATTTCCAAGAAGATTAATTTAAAAGTTTTCAAGTTTATTTTTAATCAACTTATTTTAGTTTAAAATTGTATGACATGTTAAGAAAGGAAAATGTTTTTGATGTAGAAACGATATTTTCCTCAAGAATGGAGTTCAAGTGTTTTATCAAAATTATTTTCCATCTAAGATAATATAGGGTTCTGTTTCTATCCCTATTATTACATTGATTTGATTATGTTGTGATGGAATTATTTTTATGAATTCCTTTATCTTATATGAATTGTTTTATGATGTCATGATGTTTAAGAATCCCATTTTGATTACATGGGTTATGCAATGATGTATGATTTATGATTTTGTGGCACACATAAGAATGATATCATTATGAGATGGGTGGGACCTATATCTCCCTCCAATGCATTGGGTAAACATTTTATATCTCATGAGATAGACATCGCTGGAACGGCAGGTTAAACTGGTTCAATGAAACAGGACTAAAACGAGGAGTGAACTCAGTTCAGAAATGGACTTTGTCCACTAAGATAGTCTTGGAAATGAGTCTTGACTAATAAGAAATGATTCTCTATGATTATGTGTGTATGCCACAAAGTTTCATGTTTTAAGTTATGATTATTGGGATTACATTTCACTAATATGATTTATCCCATGTTATGAAATTATGATCTCTTTTGCAGGTTAAGATTTCCAAAAGTTATGTTCTTATATATATGATGTGATTGATATTTATTTTTTTTACCCTTACTGAGCATTTGAGCTCACCCTTTTTTATGTTTTCTTTCCCCAGGTCAGGAATAAGTTTATTAAGTAGGATATTCCAAAAGGGACTCTAGATATGATGAAATAAATGGGAGGCAAAGTAGATGCTTTATGAACCAGTTTTTTGTGTTTCCCGGTTTCTAAAGACTCTATACCTATACGGTCCTTTCCTGGTTTTGTTATATGTTTTAATAAGTGTGCTTCAATTCTGAAGTAATAATAATTTATGTAATGTATGGGTCGTTATAATAATAATGATGAGGAATTTTCCGTAAACATGAGAACATAATGAATATACATGATTAAGGATATTTCATGCCTCTAGGATAAGAGGGAGTGAGGAAAGAAGAAAAACGAATCATGAAATAAAAGAAAATCTTGAGAAATTTCTCACAAAAATTCGGCAGCCTAACGGCATCTCTTAAATTTTCATAAAAACATGATTGATGAGAGAAATGGAATATATCATCATTAATAAATAATATGGACAGTAAGGGGGAATATTTAATGAAATATCCCAACAAAATACAAAGGGAATGGAAGAGAATAACATAAAATGAAAGAAAAGAGAGAAATAAAAGAGGTTGTTTACCTCTTGATCTCTTCTCCTTGAGATCCTTCTTAAGGGCTTTGATTTTGGTCTTTTGGTGAGACCAGCAGATCTAGGACGTGGGGAAGAGGATTGTGGAGGGAATTTTTCAGAAATTAGACAATTCTCAAGGCTTGAGAGGTGTGGGAGGAAGAGGGGAGTGAGGGTGGTATTTATAGTGGAGGAGGGGGGTATTTTAGATTATTTTAATCATTATTATAATATTTTTGTCAAGACTGAGAATAATATCAAATCAAGTGGCCCTAAATAGTGATAATATCATGTGAGTTTGAAGAAAGGGGCCTTGCATCACTAATGATGTCATAAATAGTGCATTTTTACTGATAAATTGATTATACGGTATTTTATCGTATTTCACTATTCACCAAAAATTCAAGAGTTTCATAAAAATAACAAAAAATTACCCCAACCATTTTTCGATTTTAGAATTGAAAAATGAACTCCATTTTTAAAAAACAATTTTCTAAATATTATTAATTTAATTTCTAAATAAGGTAATAGTTATTTCAAAAAATAACAATATTGAAGTGCAATTAGTTTTATGTGACATTGGAAAATTAATTAAGATACCATTATCCTATTTCCTTGGGAAAATAAAATAATATTATTATTTACTATTCATGAGGTCATATTACTATTCATATTACTATTGATAAGGGTATGTTACTATTCACCAAAAAAAACAAGTTTGTTTCATCAGACTCTAAATAACATACTGAGCACAATTGTAGATGACAGTTTCTTGAAATTCAGAATATAGAAGTAGAAAAGTTATGTTTTAAAGGCTAATTAAAAATATCTTTTTAAAAAAAAGTTCCATGAATTTCTATTTATCTTAGAAAAACATGGGGTGTTACAATTATACATGTATTCAGGATATTTAATGTTTTATTTGATTATTTTACTTTTGAAAATTATTTAATTCTCTAGTTTGCAAATATTTAAGGGAACTTAACATTTCATATTTCTTTATTTCTGAAATCCATTCACCTTCTATTTCATTAAAATGTGAAAAGTAATTATACTTAAATGTTATAAATTCCTTAAATATTTTAAGTTTGGGTTCATTATTACCTTTAAATATACTATATTTTCAATACATTATAATTCATAAAAAAATTTATAGCCATCATCATCCTAAAATTTTAGAAATGTATATGAGTTTGGTCTTCCTAATAATGAAATACCTCTCAAGATTCCAACATGTAAATATAGGCTATCGAATTGATTCACCTCAAAAAAATAACTTAAAAAATGATTGGTTGGGTAACAACAAGATCTAAACTTATATCATAAGTAGTGTGTTTAATTTTATATCTTTTTTGGAACTCTTAGGGGGATTCTAGGATATTTTACATACCAAATTATGAACCATATTAAAGGAATACTTTCTAATGATATACCTACACCTTAAAAATACACCTCATAACAACATCAATAGAATTCCATTAATAAGGGTACTTACCTATACATCTTGAAAATTACCATGGTGGGATATTCCCTTAGTTATCCATATCATTCCATTAAATGGTTAAATATTTTTAATTCATATATCTATTGTTTCTATATTGATAAATATTGATTGCATAGACATTATTCTATTTTATATTCATATAACAATATTAAATTATGGATTATTTATCCTTTCCTTTATTTAGTGAATGCATGGTGAAAAATTTCATTATGTGTGGGGTATAAAATAAAAAATCCCCTTGATGCGTCGATAGGTCTCAAGAATCGAACTAGTTTGGGTATTTTGATTATTTATGCCCATTTGTTAAGATGTCTTTGGAATGATATTTATGGTATATAAAGTTTATTTGATGAGGCCTTTATGGTAAGAATAAAATACCATTTTATGCATTTTAATACCAATAATTGGGTTATTATTATCCATGTGATTACATCTTTATTATACCATCTGTGGATTTATTTCAATATATTTTGAAAAATTATATGAAATTAGTAAATTTAATTATTTATTTAACTTTTATATAATCCATTCTTAAAATATGATAGCTTCTTATGTATGCTTCCCTGTAATAATAATTTTATAATACCCCATTATATTGTTGTCATTCTCCCTAGGAAACCCTGATGTTTAATATATATGAAATATAGATTTTCATAGAGAAATAATAAATATCGATACATTATATTGATGAATATTAAATTTTAAAAGTAATTTTTTGATTATATATATATAGTTAATGATACCACTAAACTATTGGATTCTACAAATTGAGATCATTTTATTTTATCCCAATGTAATGAAATAACCTCTATTTTGGGGGTATCAGAGTGCTAGAGTATAATCTAAAATTGTTTTCAACATTTGATATTTATTTTTTCAAATAGAATAGACTCACAATAAATTTCTTTAACTCTATCTGATCAAACTCCACTCCATAGTCATCCATTAAGAGAAATGGTCCTACTAAAATTTGAGAAAAAATATGTTTTCCAAAAATATGTTTCTTTGATATAGATATTTTTTCAACACTCTATTTTATAAATTACACTGATTTAAAAAATGATAAAATCATTAAATATTATTCTCTCATGTACATTTTTAATGAGTATAAAACAGTTATCATATATAAACACTAGTTTCATTAACTACAAAGAAAAATACATTCAATTTCACAATGAAAACTTCTCCTTTATGATCACTATTGTGAACAGTGTACTTCATATCCATTTTGAAATTATTATATCTTCATTGACTAAAAATAGAATGAATTGTGCTTATGGTTTAATATATAGAAACTAGTGAGAATTTCTCATTGAATTTTATTCATTTATTTTAATAATATCGTTTAAATAAAGGATGTGATTTTTAATCATCACATATTTTATCACTTTCAACTCATTTGGGAATTCATAATTTTCCCTCAAAATAATATTTCTATAATGATAAAAATAAACTCCCATTATATTTCATCTCAAATAATATTATTACACATTCATGGAAGGAATCCACAATATATAAATTGATGATTTATTCATAACCTAGGGTTCAATAGAGAAAAAATTTGGGTAAGTTGATATCCCTAGTAAAACCCTACTTTGAATTTCTATTCTGCAGTAACCCCAACTCTGAAAACCAAAATCTTGTGTTTATATTATTTCTTTTTTTAAAGATACATGGAATCACATTCAGAAATATCAAATAGTTTAGTAGTCTTTGTATACCAGATACATGAATGATACCTATTTTACATTGGGAATAGAAAATAAATCCTAACACAAAAAAAAATTATCTTCATCCCTGAAAACTCATTAATGATTTCTTTTTCTTATCTTAGAGAAACAGATAAAGTATGGGTGAGATGAAATTATTAGTAATTATTATGTAATTAGGAAGATATCATGAATCAATAATCATAATAAACATTTAAAGGTGTGTAAATGAATAGAAAATAAATTTAAATAACATGAATCTCATGATAATATGAGGTATAATCAATATGGACTCACAAATAATATAAAACATATTCCATTATATCATGAAACTAAAATGTAATGAAATTATAGATAATATAATTGTTCAAATATCATGGGTAATAATAACTAAATTCTTAATGAAGTGAATTATTAATTATTTCACATCATGTATTAGGATAATGATACCTTTATAACCAATACATTTCATAATATAGATTTAAACTATATGTAAAAACCTATTTAAATTAGCTAACTTATTTTTCCCATGAGACCTATTGATGCATCATGTGTATATATATTTTTATTCTACACCCATAAATATTGGTAAAAATAATTCCTCAAATATCAAATGATAAATTTAATTCCTAAATCAATATTTATTATATTAAATATCAATTTATAAATTTAATTCTTGAATCAATATGAATTATCATCATAAATCTATATTAAGAAAGGATACATGTTTATCAATATTTTTCTAGTTAATCAAATAAATTTCAAAATAATAACCATATGTAAAAAATGGTATATGTTTTAGGAAAAAATAATATACATCATACAATAATATGGATATTTAAGATAAATTATATTACTATTTAAAAATTATAACAAGAATGTCATCGTTTAAATATAATTTAAAAATCACAAAAAAAAAGTGAGATTATACAATAACATTTAAGACTTCATAAATTTGAATTAAAATTTTAACATAAAATAAAATTAATTATGATTTATTCATGATATTAAATGTAAAATGGTAATTATATTCACCATATAAATTAAATGATTTTCATAACTATACAATATTCCTCAATGAAGGGAAAATTGAGATGTGCCCCTTCCCTCATGCTTTCTTTTAGTTGAAATCTCCTTAACATCCTATTTATTGGTTTTAACTATGTTATTAACTTATAATAGAACCGAATTAATATTTATTATACCATAGATTAACCTTTTATAATATCCTTTCAGTCATTAATTATTAATCCTTCATAATTTTCATTGTTTTAGGTGTTAATTTCTTTGTTTTCTCATTCATTGTCTACTTGAATGTTTCAGATTTTTTGAATATTATATAGTATAATCATATAAATAATAATAATAATTGATTAATTTTCATATTTATACATCAATTATAATTTTATGGCCAATCATGAAATATGGTTTTGATAAATGACGCATGTTATGATCATGGAGACGGTAGGTTGTATGTACACATGAGTAACATTTCCATTTTCAACAATCATTATAGAAAAGAGGTAAGTAATATATTATCCTTTTTGAATGATAAAAATATAAATAATGAAATATTTTTTCCTAATATATGTCATCCTTTTGGTGTGGTGATGGAAAGGGAGAGTCACATAGCATTGTGAAGGAGGTAGTCCACAAATACACGGATAGTGTTATCATCACTCGGTGAGTGAAAAGGTCAGAATAAAAATAATATATTATCTTATAATAAAGATAAAATATGTAATTAATATCATAATTATTCCTTTTATATAATTTATATTCTCTATGTTTATTATTATTATCATTCATGTATAGTCTTAGTGAAAAATGAATCACATTTCTTTATGAGGCGGTAGTCGACCGTACACATGAGCGATGTTATCACATCTCATAAGGAATGAAAAAATTAATATATAATATAATTAATAATTATGTATAATTATATTAAAAATAACATATATAAACTCTACATCGATCATCATACCCAATAGTGAGGGGTGGTAATAGAAAAATGATTGAAATCGGTTCAAGAGATGGTAGTTCATCGTACACAAGAATGATGTTTTCATAACCAATTTTAAGAAAGTGGAAATGTTTGTAGATAATTATTTTAACATATTAACATATATTTATATGTAATATACTTAAGAAAATTTATTTTGATCTTTTAGTTAGAATTAGAGGTTGTGGAGGAAGAAAAAAATAACAATGCTAATTGAATAACGTTCCTCTTCTTCAGGAAACCTCCTTAGGTTTTCATTAAATTAATTCATATGATGGGTTCATGACCAAACCAAGGATTATAGGATAAATATATTGATGTTTTTATGATTTTGTTAATGTATTATCCAATCCAAAATGGGTTTAAGAAGTGACAAATATATAATATATGGTGTCCTTTTTTAGGTGAGGGAGTATCACACTTGTAATTTTTGAAATGAAAAAGATGTACCCAAATTTTTTACATTCCAAAAGTCTCTAAAATATTGTTTTATTAAGAATTATAAATAATAGGTTCTAAATATTTAAACTAAATATATTTTATACTTTTGTTTTGGTTATTTTAATCCTCATGTGTTTCTTTACCCCCTTCCCCCAGAAAATCCAATTTTAACTTAACTGGGATAATTAATTTTTAATGATTTCATTATTAATTTTCTTCAAAATTTTAATTTTAACTTATTTTATAATATAAATTAAGACTAATAAAAATATGGAATCCATTTTTACAAATTCAATTCAAATAACTAGAAAAAATAATTTAAAATTACTCCTGTAAATGCGACAAGATAGCGGGTTTTCAAAGAAAAACAGTTTAAAAGATTACAAAGTGTTAAAATAAAAATTAAACATGAATAAGCATAAAATGAAATAAATTTTATTAAAATATAAATAATTTTACTAATTTTACTTTATAAATAATTAAAAAAATGCAGTTTTTAATTAAAATTTAATATTTTTCCCCATTTATCAAAACATGAAAAATTTCATAAAAATGGAAAAAAAAAATATACTTATATAATTTTGGTATTATAATTTCAAAAACTAATTTCATTAAAAAAATATTTTTTCTAAAAGTGAAAAAATTTAATTTTATATTATCTGCGCGAAGCGTGACTAAACCGTCTTCTAGAAAAAAATACACTTTTTTAGAAGAAGAAATGTTTTTATTTTTAATGATTCTTATTTATATTTATAATAATGATATAACAAATTAATTTGTGTAGTCTATATTTTTAATTGAATTTTTATTTCAATTCATACCTTCTAATTTAATATCAATGTTATAATGGTTATGTTAAAATAATATTTTCATAGAGTATCACATTTCATTTAAACCCGGTGTTGCGTGCATCATAAGATATCGAAGAAATTAAATTTATTGAAATATATTTCATGGGTTGTTTAGTATCACTGTTTTATTTATCATACACTATCAAAAAAAATTCTTAATTTATTATTTCAGTTGGTTACATTTTCCATGATCATTATTGATGCTATAGACTTCCACTAACTTATGTAACTTGGTATTAACTGAATTTATTCATTTTTAATCACATGAAATTGACTAAACATCATCCCCTGAATTCAAATTACTCAAATATTTATTTTCTCTATAAATTCAAACATTTTTTACAATAAATTATTCATCATCTTTATCAAAGTGAAAAAGGGTAGTTTTTCATTTACACCTATCACTTGAGAGTTTCAAAACATTCACATTCTCATAAAAATTATTAATTCTTGACTATTTGGTGTATCATTTATAACCTCTTATTATTAGAAGATATCTAACGATTATTCTATATTTTCATTATTTCCCAAAATTTATCATATTAGTACCATTATATATAATGATACAAATTCTATATAATACCATAAAATACTTAAGACTTTGGTTTTTCTTGTAATTTATCTCATAAAGTGATGTATCAGAGTTTAAATGAAATAAGAAATGGTTTTTAATTTGAACCACTGACACAATATTAATACTTAAATGAAATTAAAATAACAATGTTCAATTAATACAGTTTGATCCATTCCTATTAGATATTGATTCTTACGATCAAAAAATCATTTTATTTTTCAATATAAAACTTATTGTACTAATGTCAAGTTTTTTTCTCATATAAATATGGTTTGGGTATTTCACTTCTATATTTAACTCAATTATATAAATGGATCCTCATCAAGGAATAGTCAAATTTATTTTCAGTACTTTTATTTATATTATTAAATTTTCTTAAAAAAAGTTATTTTTTCCTCATAAAAATGTGGAGAGTTATCAAAGTAAATTCATCAATAAGTTAGAACATTTATTATCAACAAAAAAAATTACATCATCCTAATTAGTCCATAAATATATAACTAAATAACTTCTAAGGGATAATATATTTACATCTCAACTCATCTTTTTAAATAATTCAAAATATTTACAAGTTATCATATTTTAAAATCTCATTTTATTTCTTTATTTATTAGTGCAACATAAATTATATTATTTCAAATAGTTAAATTGTTTATGAAATATTCAAGAATTTAATAAAGTCAATTTTTCTACAAATAATTATTCTTATTTATGATAAATTAAAAGAAAGCATTCTTGGAAATATTTATCTCAATTCTACAGTACAAGGTTCATAAGAATTCCACCATTCAAACACAACACTAAACATACATTCTTTTGAATAATCAATTTATTACGTTTATTACATAGTTGTGTAAAACATGGAAAGATATATTTTAAACTATCAGCTAGGTGATTACTCATAGATTTCATCTTCTCATCTCAATTTAATGTTAACAAAACTCCTTTTATTTTGATAAATCCATCATTTCAAAATGTCTCTGATCTATCTCTATACTCTTAAATGAATTTGAGAATCCTAAAAACACTATTATATATGATGACCATCAAATATTGACTATCAATGGATGGTTTTTTATTATTGTTTCAAATATTCCTACACAATAAAAACTATAGAGAACCAGGCTTAACATACTTGGATATTACATCACCTTATATGAATATTAAACACATTACAATAAATACAAGCATGATAACTATAATAGTTTACTATCTTTGGAAACAAGGAAATATAATATTCTCACATAATGAAAAGTCTTATAAACCTCCCTTGAATATATTCCCCTTTAGTTTTCATATTTAAATCCTTCACTACCACAAAACAGGGAAAGGGAAGCATTTCCCTTTATCAGCTCTAAGTAGAAATCACTGATAAATGGGTGGGCCTTTATCTGCGCAAGATAGAAGTGCAGATAATTGTACACTTTATCAACGCTAAAACAAGCGATGATAATGGTGTACCCTTTATCAGTGCTGTTATTAGCACTGATAAAAGTTTTTATTATTAATTTATATAAAATTATTATATTTATATTAAAAAATAATGTTTATTTGAAAACATTAAAGAAACAAATTTTTTTAATTAATATATATTTTTTAATAATTCAACAATATATATATAATGTTTTAATGGAAAAAATTATTTCTAAAATTATAATTAATTAATTAAATATATATATATATAATTATAAAATTATAAGATTATAAAAAATTACATTAAATAATAAATATTTTTATTAGATTCTTATATTTATTATAGATTTTTTAGATTTATTAGATTAATTCATTATATTTTTTATATTTTTTATATTTAATATAATTATTAAATTTATTTTATTTATAAATATATGATACTTTTTAATATATATATATATATAATTAAAAAGGACAGCTAAAATAAGTATTTATCAGTGCTAAATTTTTAGCGCTGATAAATCGGTATTTTACTAGCGGTTTTTGAGCACTGATAAAGATGTTCCTTTATAAGCACTTAAAAAGCCCTACTAAAATACCTATTTATCACCTCTAAAATGTTAGCACTAATAAATAGGTCCTTTATCAGTGCTTTTTTAGCCCTGATAAAGGCTTATAATTATCAGCGCACAAAAAGAGCGAATAAAGCTATGTTTTATCAGCACTTTTATTTTAGCTCTGATAAAACATACCTTTATCAGGGCTTTTAACTAGTACTGATAAAGGTTCCAGTGTTTTTTATAAAATAACCGTAATAGGCCCCTCCTTCATCACACCCATTCAAGCCTTCATAGAAACTGAACGCTACGCTGTGACTCCTCCCCCTCGTCTTCCTCCTCCTCCTCCATCGTGGCCATGTCCTACTCCTCCTCTATGACCGTCCTCCTCCTCCTCCTCTGCCGCTTCCTTCTCCTCCTCTGCCGCCATGATCCCTCCTCCACTACAACCTTTCTTCTCCTCATCCTCTTCCACCGCTGCCTCCTCCTCCTCCTCTGATAGCTGAGTCATCCTACTCCACTTTGACGATGGTGGTTTCAAACCATTACCAATTTTTTATGTATTTTTTCATGCATTGTGTTATGCAGTTTTATGGTAATAGGATTATACATGTGGTTGAGTTGATTGTGGTGATTTAGGATGCTTCAATTTACTAAATAAGGGTGATCCCTAAGTAGGATAAATCTAAGAGGAATTCATTTTGTGATTTTGAGCAGTAATTCTTATTTAATTATGAGGGAAATATCCATATTTAGAATATAAAGACATGGTTAGAGGTTTTTTAGATTTTTTTTATTTTGATTATTTATATAAAAGAACAACTGATTCCATTTATTATTAACTTATTTTGGATAGATATCCATTCGGGGTGGATCTTGTTTCTTGTTGATTAGGAGGATCCAGTGATATCATGGAAGATTTTTTGTAGTCAATCATTGGATAATTTCATTTATTTAGAATTGAAGGAGAAAATATTACATGTGTTTTTTTCTATGTAGTAGGGGAGATCAAATATATGATAGTTTGGAATTTATTTTCAAAATATTCTTTTCCATACATATAACATTATTCTATAAATGGATTCTAGGGTGTGGTATTTTTATTAGGCGATGCAACTAGAGATCAAACATTGAATTAACCCATTTACTTTGACAATGAATTTTTTGTTTTATAAAAGTATAAGGTAATAGATATTTTCTAGTGTGAAACGATTCATCTCAAGAGTGAAGCCATAACAAATTATCGAAGGGAAAGTATATGGATGTATTTGCTCAGTTATCAAAGTATTTCATGTGTTGGATTGTTGGTAGTTGGTCTCAACTCCCTTTTTCTAATTTCCCTATAGATAAAAGTTATCGAGCCTCAACCTATACCTATATAATTCTTTTTTCCCTTGTGAATATCATGGTCATTATCTATTCCAATGAAAACCTTCCAAAGTGTCCATCATAGATCTTCCCACCCAATTCATGTTAAATAATTGAAATATTTTAATCTAATGCATTATAATTTTTAAGAAGTTGATCAATTTTGTTGGGAGGTATAAAGAACATTGAGTTGGTGGAGGATATTTACCCTTATTTAAATCATTCTATGTGTATCCATGTAAGTAGTTTTTATTAGGATTAGTGAGGTAAAGGACCTGGGTGAGTTCAGATGCTTGCTATGGAGTAGACAACATTGGGTGGAACAAACGATCTTTTAGGTACCATATAGTAACCCATACGTTTCACGCATAAATAATAATAAAAAATGTCAGATGAATATTAAATAAATACCATTATTATTCACTCCAGAATAGAAATGGTTTAATCTCTATGAATAACTGATACCCATTACTTTCATTTCGTGAAATATCTTCATTATTTCCCAAAGGCATAACTTCTTAGGTATACCCTACATAAAACCATTCTTCTTAACTTGGAGAAGGAAAACATAATAAAGGGAGAGATAAAATTGTCAATAAGGGTAATCCTAAGAGATATGAATCAATGATCAATCATGATAATACAATATGAATAAGGGTAAGAGATAAAAAAACATAAATAATCAGGGTTATAAGAAATATTTCATTGAATGTAAACATGAGTCATGGAATAAAACATTGAAAATAATGTAAAATATTCACAACAGTGAGAAATCATCAATAATTAGTCATGATCTATGAGAGAATATCATAGCATTAGTAATGTAGAAAAAACAAAACATCATAATCCCTCCGCACTACGCCAACCTCCCCCTCTTCTCCTCTTGGGTGGTTCTTTATCACCTGGTGTATGTTTCATCTTTCATCACTTGTATTGGAGAGTGTAGTATAATTTTTATCTCTCTTATTCCTTATATATATTAGTGTCTGACCCCCCCCCCCCAATCCTATATTTAAATAGACGTGGGTAAATTACATTTGGAAATGTAATAATACAGCCCAGACCGGTATCATAACCAACAACGGACCTGAATTTCCAATAACCTAAGAGTCATTCAGGATCCCTGCGGGAAAGCAATGATCCCCTCAGAAAAAAATGAAATTATTGTGGAATATTTTACCCCTAAATTAGAGTAAATTAAAAATTATCTTTCTCATGAAAATCATACTTGTCTCATTCATAAGTTAAACATCTAGGAAAATAGTAGATAAGCAAAAAATAAATAAACATGAAGCAGATATCATATATGGAAAATAAAATTTCACTATTGACCAATAAAATTGTTTAATATGTGATTTCTAATTTTTTTTATTTTATTTTCAGTTTGGAATCTCTTCTACCATGTGCCTCTCCTCTGGTTCAAACGCACCTCTGCTGCACGCAGAACGACACCTTCTTGGTGAGGTTTCTCCTCTTACTCATTGGTTTCCTATTTTTTTCATGTTATTACTGTTTGATATTTATGGTTATGTTTTAAAATGTACACGTTAAAAACCCTGCTAAAAATCGTGGTCGTTGGTGGCCCTTATTTTCACACTAAATTAATTTCATGTTGGTTGGTTCTTATTGAACATTTGAATGCAAAAAAATGTAATTTAAGTATACTTACTAGTGAATGAATTCCTCAGGAAAATAAAACTTCTAGGATAACCCCTTAATTTACAAATGTAATTGAATAAGGTATTCTTTGTAAAATCTGAAATTATGATTGTTTGGTTTGTATAGTGTTCCTATTGTTAGTATGATTGTGTGTTTGTATGGTTTTGAAGTTGTTGGAATGATTGGTATTCCATTTTTTCATGTTTTAGTTCTTCCACCATTGAATATCAATCCAAACATTACCCATTTCAATGGCACCACCACTTTGTTTCTAGTGAAATTCCACTAAATTGTAGAAAACCACTTCACTAGAGGACTCTCTAAGACAATTTATGGACACCCTAGTCAAATAACCATAACAATACTTGTAATGAATCCTTCCACCCATAATCACTCTATTAAAAATCATACCATCTATTAGTTTAGTACCCTAGTTCTTTACTAGAGACATTATGTTTCTATAAAAACACTAAAAACATGTTCAAATAAATACATATAGATCACCTATGGGATACTAATGCATTATAGTGCAAGGGATTCTTATAGCTAGTTCCATTGATCAGGTGTTTGGGAAGATGGGTTTGATCTACTTTGGTCCTAAGTAATGCATGGAGAGGTAAGGGTATTGTTTACTATAGCTAGTTCCATTGATTATAGTTGGACGATGACCCTAGTTGAACATATTTTGTTTAATTTTTATGTTAAATATTAATATTACTGTATCAAATAGGATGAATATGAATAAATAATGGATGAATTCCAATTGATTGACAAAAGAGTATGAGGATAACATGAAAGAGTTTATCAATATTGCAAAAGATCATTTATATGAACCTTCTCAGATCCATTTTCCATGTTTATTCTATTGTTATTCAAGAAAAATAGTCTAGAGGGGTTGGAAGAACACCTGATCTATCATGGAATAGATCAAAGTTATACATTTTGGAACAAACATGGGGAAAAACTAATGCATGTAGTGGCTGGGATAGCACTGCGTTTTATGGATCATCTGATATGATAACAAGTGTGAACAATGAAGATGATCATATAGAGGATGTGATTGCAGATGTGAATGATGATGATGATCATATTGACAAAATGACAAGGACAATTGATGATGAACTTCTTGATTGATCATAATTGTTTTTTAAGTTAAAGAGTTTTTCAAAGATGTCACTGTATGTTAGTTGCACTAAATATATAGCATTGTCAGTCATACTTAAGCTGTATAATTTGAAAGTTGGAAATGAGTGGAGTTACACCAATTTTACAGAACAAATTGATCTCTTTAATGACATGCTTCAAAAAGATAATTAGCTACTGAGAGAAACATATGATGCCAAACGAATGTTACGCTCGATGGGTATAATCTCTAAAAGAATACATGCTTTCCTAAATGGTTGTATATTTTTTCTCAAGTACCACCAATAACTTAATTAATTCCCAAAATGTGTTGGTTCTCGATACTAGAAATATGAATCCAGTCTTATGAATTTTTTGTGGTACTTTCCAATCATTCCAAGGTTTAGGTGCCTGTATGGAATTGATGAGACTACAAGACAGTTAACATGACATAGAGGTACAAGAATTAATGATGGGAAACTACGTCACTCAATAGACTCTCCTCAGTGGAAGAGAATTGATCATGAGTATCCTAAATTTGGAAATGAGCCGAGAAACCTTCGTCTTGAATTATCTACAATGGAGTTAATCCTTTTTGATTTCATAGAAGAAGTCACAGTACATTGCTGGTTATGTTGCTAAATTATAACATATCATCGTGGTTATTCATGAAATGAAAATACATCATGTTATCTATGCTTATATTAGGACCAAAACAACCGGGTAATGATATTGATGTTTATTTGGGTCCATTGATAGAGGATTTGAAATTATTGTGGGATTCTGGTGTTATGTTGTATGATTCTTACAAAAATGAAGAATTCACTTTTAGATCCATGTTGTACAGGATAGTAAATGACATTCATGCTTATAGATATTAATCAAGATATAGTATTAAAGGAACTCTAGGGTGTCCCATTTGTGAACAAGGTACACAATCAATTAGGTTAAAACATTCATCAAAAACTATGTTTCTAGGTCATCGCAGATTTCTACCTCGATGAAATAAGTACTGATCTTGGACGACATCATTCCATGGAAGTTCAGAAGAATGTACTTCATTGCCTCCACTAACAGGTGATCAATTGTTTGCGAAAGTAAAATATGTGGACACTAATTTTGGTAAACCTTTTCCAAAAAAACTATATGAAAACCAGTTGGAAAAAAGAGATCAGTTTTTTTTTAATTACCATAATAGAATTTTCTGTACGTTAGAAATTTTATTGATGTTATATATGTTGAAAAAAATGTATGTGATAGTGTCATCGGCACGTTGCTAAATGCACCTGGCAAAACAAAGGATTGAATTAAGGATATATTGTACATGGTTGAGATGGGAATATGAGAGGAGTTGGCACTAGTAAAGGGTAAAAAATGAACATTTCTTCCTCATGCTTCTTACACTCTTTCTGAGAAGGAAATATATCAGTTTTTCAACTTCTTGAATGACGTAAAAATTCCATAGAGGTATTCCTCAAATATCAAGAACATCGTGTCAATGAGAAATTTATAGTTAAAGGGTATGAAATTAGATGAATGCAATTTTTTGATGCAAGATCTAATTCCTATAACTTTACGTTGCATTTTTTCCGATAATTTCTTCCATACATTAACAAATCTCTTTTTCTTATTCAAATATATATGCAGCAATGTTATAGAACTAGTGAAATTTCCAACTGTGGAAAGAGAAATTTCTGTCATATTATGTGAATTGAAAATGTTCTTCCTACTGACATTCATTGATATGATGGTTCATTTCATGGTTCATTTGGTGAGAGATATTTTTCTATGTGGTCCTATAAATTATAGATATATTTACCCCATTTAATGATATATGAGGATTTTGAAAGGGTATATCAAAAATTGAAGTCATCCAAAGGGTTGTATTGAAGAGAAATATATTGTTGAGGAATCTATTGAATTCTGTACTGAATACCTATCTGATGTGGGAATCATTGTCCTACCTAAATCTCATCACACTAGGTGGCTTGAGGGTGATGTAATTTCTATAAGATATGTTGTCACAATCAATATTATAGATCAAGATCAGGCCCACCTCTACGTTAGGCAAAGTAGTTTCGACATTGACCCATATGTTCAAACCCAAAATGAAATTATTATCCATTTGAATCCATCTATGGATGAAAATGGATATTAGATACACATAATCAACAGTTTATAGGATGGTTTCAAGACCTTATTTTTAAGAAGTTAGAAGAAAATTCTGACCCAATTTCAGAACGACTTTAATGGCTAGTCAGAGGATCAAGTGTGTATGTATTTTCTTACAATGCTTATGTAGTTAATGGTTATACATTCTATACTAATGAACATGATGAAGATAGTACCATGCAGAATAGTGAGGTTACTATAGAGACCCAAAGCTTGACATACATGGAAATTACATTACTTTTTTTAGAATACTTAATACATAACAAAAACAGACACACAAGGATTGTAATAGTTAAGTGACTTTAGAAACTCAGAATTTAATCTTCTAATCGTGGTGAAACATCTTCAACATCTTCCATAAAGATCTTCCCCTTTTGTTTTATTACCTAAAACCTTTCTTTAAATCCTGGGGAAAAGAAAACATATAAAGGGTGATCTCAAATGCTTAGTAAGGGTATGCATGGAGAAACTAAAACAAACCATATACATTTGAACTTAAAAAAATGAACATAATGTTTAAACATCAAAATCTTGAGTAATGACATAAAACATGGCAGTACGTAAGGTATAGATCATAATAGAACATAAATCATCATAAAATAGCATGGGAATAAAACTTGTAATTGTGAAAAAACATTAAGCACATGATATTATTTCCATAGTAGCCAAGGCATTGCTTCCAAGACTATCTTAGTGGACAAAGTCCCTTACTGAAACGGGTTTACTTGCCATTCCAACCCGGTATTACTAAACCAGATTTACATTCCGTTCCAGCTATGTCTATCTCATGAGATATAAATCTTTACCCAATGCATTGGAGGTATATATAGGTCCCACCCATCTCATATTGAAATCATTCTTACGTGTGCCATAAAATAAACATACATCATTTATAATAACCCACAAACAAAATGGGTTTCATAAACATCATCCCATCATAAAATAATCCATATAAAAGAAATGGATATCATTTAATCATAAGAAAAAATAAAACCATGTAAATAATGGAGACATTATACTTAAAACTTACACATATGAAATAATTTCATCTTATAAGGAAAATGGTTTTGATAAAACACTTGAAATGAATTCTTGAGGAAAATATCCCTTCTTTTTCAAAATCATTTTCCTTTCAAAAAATGCAACGAAATTCTAAATGAAAAGGATTTTGTTGAAAATAGTCATTAAGTTATGTAGAGGAAGCTTCATGAAAATTAGGCATTATGAAACCGTAAAAATATGTCCATGCCGTATAAGTTAAAAAAACATTCTCCTCGTATATTTAACGGAAAAGTCAAAAACTACCGCATATGGTAAACAAAAGAAAGATTCATTCTATAAAACAAATTAAAAGTCAAAGAGGGGTAAATATGACTTAAAAATACATGGAATAATATTAAAAACTTTATGAAAAACATTTTTATGGACATGGATGAAAAATATAACCCCAGTAAATACTTACATATAAACAATCTCGGATAAAAATGAGATTGAAAAATTATCTCTTACCTTAGGTACGATAAGATTAGTACGTATCTGAACCTCCTATATAATGATTTAAATAATGTCATTTACTTATTACAAAATCATATTCATTTTTATGATATCAAATATGGTTCACTTATGAATTTATATTACCCATTCTTTTGTAAATTCCATGTTAAAATAGCGTTTTGGGTAAAATTGTTTTATTTATCATACGTGTTTGGACATGTTGTTCATGATATTATTATTAATTATATAATGATTTACATACTTCCATAATGTAAATCATGATTTATATATCATATATATTTAGTATATATATATAATAGATAGATAAATGAAATGAAATACACTGTTCTTGGAGACAGTAGGTTGTATGTACGCATGAACGTTGTTTTCCTTTCCTTATTGACTTGAATGGAAGTAAGTATCTGACATATATATATATATATATATATATATAAATTAGCTTTATCGTGTCATATATTTCATTATTATTCATTATATATACTTTTTAATCATTCTTGAATTGTTAACATGGAGAATGAATCTCATCACGTCATGGAGATGGTAATCCGTACGTACGCACGAGCGATGATATCGTTACCATATTTATTGAATGGAATTGGAGTGGATGATATCTCAGAATCAGTATCATGTTATAATAATAATATATAGTTATTATTTACACCATTATACTCATCCAAGTAAGGTGGTAGTGGAAAAACATATTACACCACGGCGTGGAGATGGTATTCTGTACGTACGCATGCGCGGTGATTTCATTTTTCGTAGGATGGATAGAAGGTGAATTGGGGTTGTTTCATATTTATAATAACATATAAGTATATTATTGATACTTATGTTATTACTTTATAATGAAACAACTTCAAAAGAATAAGTTGAAGAAGAAAGAAACTTGAAAGAATCGGTAGAAGAGATTACCTCTTCTTCGACGCACCTCCTTTAAACTTCTTCTTAGGGAACTAGAGTTGGTCTTTTGAGAAGACCAGAAACTCTATGATATAACTAGAGAGGTTTAGAAGAGGAATTTTCAGGGGTTTTCCAAGCTTTAAGGCTCAAAAGGGTGTGAAGATAAGAGGGAATGGGTGCCCTTTTTATAAGGGAGAAGAGGGGTACCTTTGGTAACATAAGAAATATTAATTTATAATAAATTCAACCTCACTTAAAAACCTCCAAAAATGACTCAAATCCAAATATTAGATGATATAGGTTTGTAATATCATCAACCAATAAAATTTAGACATGTTGGAAATTTATTTTAAACATTATCAACTTGATTTATCCTTATTTAATCTATTTAATTTTATTTCTGGTAATAAGATTATAAATTTTAAATTATTATAAATAATTACTTATGTGTTATGAATTTCCCATAATTGGATTATTTATGACATTATAGACCATATAAATTTATATTTAAAATTTTTAATAATTTTTTTGATTTTTAAACAATTCTATAATATGTTATTTTTATAAAATAACAATAGTGTCACTTTTGACACTATTAAATTATTTTAATTTAAATAAAATTTACATAGAGGATATATTCTAACCAAAATATTTAATAGATTCCTAACAGGTCATATTTGTATAGAAAATTCATGGAGAACATTAAATAGTTCATATAATATTTATTTTGATTTTTTTAAAACCATTTATTTAGTATATCTTTTAATAAAATAATTAGTCCAAAATTTTTGAATAATTATTTAATATACTTATTTGTTGCATAAAAATTAAAAATCAAATACTATGATGAATATAAATCTCATATATTTTATAATAATACTTTTACTTGAATTTATCATCTCAAAATCACAACATGTAAACAGTTATATTTATTAAATTATGAAGGTGACAACTTTGGAATCATTTAAAATAAAATAATATTAGTGTCATAATCGCCTTTGTAAGGATCCAAATGGTCAAAAATTAAGTCAGTGAATGATTAGGGTTTATATATACACTACAAATAAGTTTTCTTCAGATTTTTGGGCCTTCTGATATGTATTACAATTTCAGTAAAAATTATTGATTTTTCACTAAATAAATAATTTCTGCATCATTAATGTGTAAGATAATAAGGTAAATAAATAAATCATAAAAATTACAAATAAATTACCATGATAAAGAAAAACATTTTATCTTTCAAATGAGTATTTATAACCGAATTTATAATCTGTATAACCTTATATTAAAAATACGTTAATTATTAAAGTTTGAGTGAGACATATTTCACATTCCTTTAAATAAAATAAAATAAAGGTCATAATCAAATACAAGTGGGTTATATTAGATTCAATTTCGACCCAATTATGATTTAGGGAAAAATATAATCATCCAATTATATTAATACAAGTGTTAAGATAATTTTATAATATTATATTTACCCTTAATTACCTGATTTACCTTTGACAATGGTAAATAAATTTTCCGTAGTTACTATTCATAATGCCTAAAAATAAAATGTAGCTTATTAACATAATTTGGACCTACTGATTCGAAATATGGAATCCATTTTTCCAAATTCAAATCACAGAAGTTGCAGAAATTAATTTTAAATTAGTCCCGCTGTTATGAAAACGAGTTTTAAAAGTTAAAACATTACAAAAGATTGAAATTATTTTACATATGAATTCAATGTAAAATAAATGTCAATGAAATACATTATATTAAATGGTAAAAATATATTTTATTAATACTTTAAAACCATTAAATATTATAATTTCACCATATAAATTATATCGATGAAAAAAGTTGTTTTTAATAAAAATTTAGCGTATTTTTACTATTCATCAAAATAAGAAACTTATCAGAAAAATATTAAAAATTTATCCAAAGTAAATTTTTATATCCTGATTCAAAAGAAGAATTTTATTTTGTCAAATTTAACTTATAAACATGTCAAAAACTAAATTTAATGTGGGTGCGCCATCAAAAGTCGGAAAAACTGCACTTTTTGAAAAATACATATTTTACCCGAAAAATTTATTTTGTTCTCATACCATGTTCTAGAAAATGTTTAAGATGAATAATAATGTTATAAAATTAAAAATGTATTAAATAATATTCTTAACAGTTAGTTTATAATAATATTATAACCATATATCGTTGTTTAGTGAACCCCGGTATTGCGTACAACACACGCTGTCGAGGAAGGTCGTGATTGCGTGTAATGCAAACCAAGTCAGGGTTGCGTGTAGTGCAAGACTAATTTGTAATTGAGTATAAAAAAATCCAACCATATTTTATTTATACATTTTGTATATATATATACACACTCAATGTTACGTAGAATAAATACTATTAAACAAACTTGAAATTGTGTGTAAGACGTTCCAAGATTAGTGTTGCCTATACTACAAGCTAATACGGTGTTGCGTATAGAGCAAGATAATATTGGTGTAGAATAAAATATAATATATAAAAGAAATTAAAAGGAATATATCTCATAAAATCTCGAGGTGTTACATTCTACCCCCCTTAAAATGAATTTCTCCCTTGAAATTCGGCGGGGGTATAAATGGTTTACTACTTGAAAGTTTCTTAAATAGAAACCCACATCGTAAAAAGGAATTCCAAAACTTATCTTTAAAAAATAAAGTATGAAACGTAATGGTTACCCAAATTAACTAATCACTGGGTTTCCACATAGAAGAACATAGTTGAAAATATGGATATGAAAGATAAATCTAACCATCATGTTCTGATGAAGAGTGGTAGAGAACATGTCTATGAAAAAGCCAACAATCACAAAGCCATTAATTTGTGATGATCTAAGGTACCATCAGATTCAATGGATATGAGGACACTAGGAAAACATTTTGGGTTTCCAAGATCATTTCCCTAAAGTTGATGAATTAAAAGAATTACTTACACGATTTTGGCACAATCTTACTGTTGTTCGTGCCTTGAACAATTTACACTTCATCTCTTAAAGAAATGAAGTTGAATTTGTTATTCGTGAAGTGTTAGAAGATAATGTGATAGAATGATATGTCATTTCATCTGTCTCAAACATAAGGTTAGAAAAAGTAATATACATAAGTCCATCTATGGTGACATTAATAATATATGATTCCAAAAATGGAATTATACTTTATCTATCATACCGCATAAAAAACAAAACTAGTTTCTACTAACCAGGGACTTCCTATAGGCCAGTGGTAGAAGATAAAGTCATGTCGCACTTCGATTGTGGGTTCGATTCCCGTAGCCTTGTCCGATGTGATGGGTTTTCGCCCGTCCTGCGGGTTTTCCTTTTTCTAAAACTACATAATTATAACATTCCATCAATAATATCGAAAGCAGTTCTAGCCTTAAACAATACTAACGTATGTCCAACATAATCCATTTCAAATATTTTGGCTTATCCAAAATACTTCTGTCCAAGCTCATAGTATAAAGAAAACAATTACTAGAAAGGTCACATAACAAGCACGTGAATACCATCATTTATCCCTGATATATCTTGTTGGTCACATTCAAATCATGTGAATACCTTAATCATGTATTCTCTTGAAAAATTAATACCCATTGAACCTTAGTAAAAACATTAATGCTATCAAAAGTTAACTCTTTCCACATACCAAAATATCAAAATTTCTATATACTCAAACCATGATATAACGTTTTCTTTATACCAGTCATGAGATCATTAATACTATCAAACATCTCATTATCTCCTTATCCTTTCATTATGAACATATCATCTACCTTCCGAAAATATTTGAATAACCTTTCATGGTTACCGGTACGATTCATTATATACTTTTAAAACTCAAGCAAAGGCAACAGTGTAATAATCCTTAGATTTTTCTTTATTCCATAGTACCATACATTATTCTTGATAAACATATAATCATTACACTACCTTCTTAAACCACTGACTGATCTTCATCATTTTGTTCATCTCATATATCATTTTTAGTCCCTTCATCATCATCAACATAAATACTACCCATACGACCATGTTGATTCTCTTTATGAGATTTTCCCTTAGGGAATTGGTTTGCATAAGGCTCTTACATTCCACATTTTAAACATTTAATCATTGTTGATGTCGTAGTAATACCATTATCCTTGTCCATGGTGTTAACTAAACCTTTTCATTTGCACTTACTGGTTATGTGTCCTTATTTTCCACGCCCAAATCATCATCCATTTCCTTTGAAACATTCTCCTTGATCCCTTTTCCCACATGATTTAGATGAGGTAAATTGAACTTTCTTTCCTCTATGATCATCATGAAACTCCATATTTCTCTTATTAGTCGAGTCAGGAAACTTACCAATGTTGATATTATTGATCATATTATGATATTTCTGATTAGTCATAATAATTATGGTTAGTCTTCCAAATCCCATTTCATTTGGTTGCTCATAAAGAATATCATTCCATTGTCCATTATATCCTCCATTATCATGAATCTTCATGTTTCCAGCCATTTTCTAAAACCCAAAAAGAATAGTGTGAGAGGAAAAAAATCATAATCAAGGGGGAGTACCTTCAATATCTAACTTCTTAGGTTTAATTCTAATATTGTTACCATAATTCTAGGACTATAACCTCTACTTATAATTATCCTTAGAGACATCCCTAGACATACCTTAGAAATATCTCTAGGGATTTCACTAAAGTTTTCGCATCCTAGTTTCCAAAGGTTGACTAAACCTTTCCTCTGATACCAACTGTAGATACCCAAATCTTGACGTACATGGAAATTACATTACTTTTTGTGGAATACTTAATACATAATAAAAACAGACACACAAGGAATGTAATAGTTTAGTGTCTTTGGAAACTTAGAATTTAATCTTCTAATCGTGGTGAAAGATCTTCAACATCTCCCATAAAGATCTTCCCCTTTTGTTTTCATACCTAAAATATTTCTTTAAATCCTGTGGAAAAGAAAACTTAGAAAGGTTGAGTTCAAATTCTCGGTAATGGTAAGCATGGAGAAAATAAAAAAAACAATATACATTTGAACTTAAAAACATGAACATAATGTTTAAACATAAAAATCTTGAGCAATGACATAAAACATGGCAGTACGTAAGGAATAGATCATAATAGAACATCATAAATCATAAAATAGCATGGTAATAAAACTTGTAATTATGAAAAAACATTAAGCACATGATATTATTTCCATAGTATCCAAGTCATTGCTGCTAAGACCATCTTAGTGGACAAAGTCCCTTACTGAACCGGGTTTACTTGTCGTTCCAGTCCTGTATTATTGTACCAGATTTACTTTATGTTCCAATAATATCTATCTCATGAGATATAAATATTTAACCAATGCATTGGAGGGAAATATAGGCCCCACCCATCTCATTTTGAAATTATTCTTACTTGTGGTACAAAATAAACATACATCATTCATAATAACCCAACAAATAAAATGGGTTTCATAAACCTCATCCCATCATAACATAATCCATATAAAAGAAATCGATACCATTTCATCATAAAAAAAATAAAAACATGTAAATAATAGAGACACTATACTTGAAACTTACACATATGAAATAATGTCATCTTAGATGGAAATGGTTTTGATAAAACACTTGAAATGAATTCTTGAGGAAAATATCCCTTCTTTTTAAAAATCATTTTCCTTTGACAAAATGCCACGAAATTTTAAAGGAAAAGGATTTTGTTGAAAATAGTAATTAAATCATGTATAGGAAGCTTCATGAAGATTAGGCATTATGAAACCATAAAAATCCATTCATGCCGTATAAGTTAAAAAAAACATTCTCCTCGTACTTTTAATGGAAAAGTCAAAAAGTACCACGTATGGAAAACAAAAAAAAAGATTCATTCCATAACACAAATTAAAAGTCAAAGAGGGGTAAATATGACTTAAAACATACATGGAATAATTTTAAACACTTTATGAAAAACCTTTTTATGGACATGGATGAAAAATATAACCCCAGTAAATACATACGTATAAGCAATCTCGGATAAAAATGAGATTGAAAAATTATCTATTACCTTAGGTCCGATATGATTCGTACATATCCGAACCTCCTTTATAATTATTTAAATAATTTCATTTACTTATTAAAGAATCATATTCATTGTTATGATATCATATATGGTTCACTTATGACTTTATATCACCCGTTCTTTTGTAAATTCTATGTTAAAGCAGCGTTTTGGGTAAAATTGTTTTATTTATCATATGTGTTTGGACATGTTTTTCATGATATTATTATTACTTATATCATGATTTAATGACTTACATAATGTAAATCATGATTTATATATCATATATATTTAGTATATATATATATATAATTGATAGATAAATGAAATGAAATACACCATTCATGGAGACGGTAGGCCGTACGTACGCATGAATATTGTTTTCCTATCCTTATTGACTTGAATGGAAGTAAGTAGATGAAATATATATATATATAAAGTAGATTTATCATGTCATATATTTCATTATTATTCATTATATATACTTTATAATCATTCTTGAATGGTTAACATGGAGAATGAATCTCATCGCGTTGTAGAGATGGTAATCTGTACGTACGCACGAGCGATGATATCTATCCCATAATTATTGAATGGAATTGGAGTGGATGATATCTCTGAATCAGTATCATGTGATAATAATCATATATAGTTATTATCTACACCATTATACCCATCCAGGTAATGTGGTGGTGGAAAAATAGATTACCCCATGGCGTGGATACGGTATTTCGTACGTACGCACGCGTGGTGATTTCATTTTCCGTAGGATGGATAGAATGTGAATTGGGGTTGTTTCATATTTATAATAACATATCAGTATATTATTAATACTTATGTTATTACTTTATAATGAAACAACTTAAAATGAAGAATATGAAGAAGAAATAAACTTGAAAGAATCGGTAGAAGAGATTACATCTTCTTCGACACACCTCCTTTAAACTTATTCTTAGGGCACTAGAGTTGGTCTTTTGAGAAAACAAGAACCTCTATGATATTACTAGAGAGGTTAATAAGAGGAATTGGTAGGGTTTGGCTGAGCTTCAAGGCTCAAAATAGTTTGAAGAGAAGAGGGAAGGGGTGACCTTTTTATAAGGGAGGAGAGGGGTACCTTTGGTAACATAAGAAATATTAATTTATAATAAATTCAAACTCACTTAAAACCCTCCAAAAATGACTCAAATCATAATATTAGATGATATAGGGTTTTAAGATCATCAAAAAATAAAATTTATACATGTTGGGAATTTATTTTAAACATTATCAACTTGATTTATCCATATTTAATCTATTTAATTTTATTTGTAGTAATAAGATTCTAAATTTTAAATTGTTATAAATAATTACCTATGTGTTGTGAATTGTCCATAATTTGATAATTAATGACATTTTAGACCATATAAATTTATATTTAAAATTTTTAATAATTTTTGTGATTTTTAAACAATTTTATAATATTTTATTTTTATAAAATAACAATAGTGTCAATTTTGACACTATTCATTTATTTTAATTTAAATAAAATCCACACAGAGGATATATTTTAACCTAAATATTTAATAGATTTATAACATGTCATATTTGTCTAGAAAATTCTTGGAGCACATTAAATAGTTCATATAATATTTATTTTAATATTTTTAAAGCCATTTATTTGGTATATCTCTTAATAAAATAATTTGTTCAACATTTATGAATAATTATTTAATATACTTATTTGTTGCATGAAAATTAAAAATAAAATCCTATAATGAAGATAAATCTCATATCTTTCATAATAATACTTTTACTCAAATTTATCATCTTAAAATCACAACATGTAAATTGTTATATTTATTAAATTATGAAGGTGACAACTTTGGAATCATTTGAAATAAAATAATATAAGTATCCTAATTGCCTTTATAAGGATCCAAATGGGCAAACATTCGGTCAGTGTATGATTAGGGTTTATATATACACTACCAATAAGTTTTTTTCAGATTTCTGGGCCTTTTGATATGTATTACTATTTCAATAAAAATTATTGATTTTTCAGTAAATATATAATTTCTACATCATTAATGTATAAGATAAAAAGTAATTAAATAACTCTTAAAAATTACAAATAAATTACTATTATAAATAAAAACATTTTAGATTTCAAATTAGTATTTATAACCGAATTTATAATCTGTATAACATTATATTAAAAATACTTTAATTATTAAAGTTTGAGTGAGACATATTTCACTTTCCTTTAAATAAAATAAACTAAAGGTCATAATCAAATACAAGTGGGCTCTATTAGATTCAGTTTCGACCCAAGTATGATTTAGGGAAAAATATAATCATCCAATTATATTAAGACTAGTGTTAGGGTAATTTTATAATATTATATTTACCCTTAATTACCCGATTTACCTTTAACTACGGTAAATAAAATTTATCGTAGTTACTATTAATAATGCCTAAAAATAAAAAGTAGCTTATTAAAATAATTTGGACATATAGATTCCAAATATGTAATCCATTTTTCCAAATTTAAATCACAGAAGTTTCATAAATTAATTTAAAATTAATCCTGCTGTTAAGAAAATGAGTTTTAAAAGTTAAAACATTACAAAAGATTGAAATTATTTTACTTATGAATTCAATGTAAAATCAATGTTAATGACATAAATTATATTAAATGGTAAAAATATATTCTATTAATACTTTAAAACCAGTCAATATTATAATTTAACCCTATAAATTATCTTGATGAAAAAATTTGTTTTTAATAAAAATTTAGCGTATTTTTACTATTCATAAAAATAATAAACTTATCAGAAAAATATCAAAAATTTATCCAAAGTAAATTTTTATATCCTGATTCAAAAGAAGAATTTTATTTTGAAAAATTGAACTTATAAACATGTCAAAAACTAAATTTAATGTGGGTGCTCCATCAAAAGGTGGAAAAACTGCAATTTTTGAAAAATACATATTTTACCCAAAAAATTTATTTTCATCTTATACTATGTTCTAGAAAATTTTTAAGATGAATAATAATATTATAAAATTCAAAATTTAGTCAATAATATTCTTAACATATAGTTTATAATAATATTATAACCATATATCATTGTTTATTGAACCCTAGTATTGCGTACAACACACGTTATTGAAGAAGGTCGCGATTGTGTGTAATGCAAACCAAGTCAGGGTTGAGTGTAGTGAAAGACATCTTTGTTGTTGTGTATAAAAAAATCCAACCATATTTCATTTATAAGTTGTGTATATATATATATGCACTCAATTTTTTGTAGAATAACTACTATTAAACAAACTTGAAATTGTGTGTAACACAATCCAAGATTAGTGTTGTGTATACTTAAAGCTAATACGGTGTTGCATATAGCGCAAGATAATCTTGGTGTCGCATACAACAGAACATATAAAAGAATTAAAATGAATATATCTCATAAAATCTCGGGGTGTTACAGTTACACTTGTGGCTAAAGCGATGCATGTTTCCGATGCGAAGGATAAAAATCCAATTTATGCGAACATGTCATACTTTAGCATCATCAAACAAATATGGGAGTAGTATTATACAAAACTCTAAGTGCCTATTTTTTAATGAAAGTGGGTTAATAACAGGATTGATGTTAAAATAGATGAATTGGGATTCATGAAATTTGATTTTAGTAAGAAAGGGGGTAAAGATAAACCATTTATAATGGCATCACAAGTAGTACAAGTATTTTATGTTCCAGATCCCGAAATCCAAAACTAGTCAACTGTTCTCTTATCGACCAAAAAAACCGAAGGGTCAGATGAAATCTCAACATAGGATGAACCATTAATTGGGACTTCGTGATCATTTTGTTGTAGTACCAATTTAGAAGGAGTTTTGTATGTTAGAGGAGACCACAAGGAATGGATTTACATAGTCGATAGAGGGGTCAAATCTATGCATCCTTTAAAAAAAGTGTTCAATAATCAATATATTCATTTATTGTAATATTCATTGTGTTACGATATGTTATTATCTATTTGATACTACTTTTATGTAATCTAAATTAAATGTTAAACCACTTCTGCAGATAATGAGTTTTTCACCTGCTGATGTGCTCAATCCTGAGGCACAACTGGTCTCTCAACCTGCTGCTGCTAGCCCCAGTGTAGAGAAACAACAGGTTTCTCAACTTGTTGATGCTGGTCCTAGTGCTGAGGTATAACAGGTTCCTAAAACTGTTTATGCTGGTCACAGTGTCGATTCTAGCGCTCCAAAGGAACATAATGATGATGCTTCTGCGGAAATGGTAGGAAATCAAACCCTAATAGCGCAAGAAAAAAAAGATCATAGTTGTTTGACAGTGTTAGCCAAAAATCCTTAAGGAAAAAAAGAAAAAGGAATCAAATATGAGGTGGGATGGAATAAGTGATGCCAACATGTTAACCCCAAAAAATCCATCATTAGTAGCTACATTGGAATCGTTACTCAGCAATGTGTGTTGATTGATGTACATTCATGGCACCATGTTGCCACCGGGATTAAGACAATAATGTGGGAAGAGATTATGGTAACATTATTATTTCATTTAATTAATTTATTAATATAAAATAAAATACAAAAACACTAACTTACTCTTCATCGTCCATTGAAAAGTGCATTTACAGTAGATCCCTCGCACAAGGAATATGTATTAAGAGTTGCAGGAAGGATTCATAGAGGCTTATACACAATTTTAACAAAATATCATCTTTAAGATACTGAAGGGAAAATCAAGCTGCACCCACCTCATATTTATGCACACTTGATATCCCAAGGAGAATAGGATGCGTTTAGCAACCGTTGTGGGGAGAAGACTTTTCATGTACATTTTGTCTGGTAATACGTTGATTGAAGTTGCTTGATTTCATCACATTTATTGATAGTTTTTAATTATGAGACATCAACTGAGTGCAGAAAATAAAGAATTGCAACAAAACCAGCTTACCCCTACCTTAAAGCAAGGATGGGGTATGCTTCACTTGAGAAAAATTTGGTATGTTTTTTAAATCTACCATAATACTTTTATGTGACATAAAACAACACCATAACCATGTTCCTATGTTTATATGTAGATTGTTGAATCCAAATAGAAAGCCACTTACATCTCATGCCATGTGCTATGGAAGGAGGATCATATAAATAAATAGGGGATACTAATAGATGAAAACACCCAAAAAGTGTGGGAAACATGTGTTTGTATGACATAATATAAATTTGATTTTCTTTAAATTTCTATTACCTAACAATGACTACTTATTTTCCAAAATTTTCTATCTAACATAGTTACAAGAATCAATAACACCTACAAAAAATGCATACATAATTTCAAAGGCCATGAAGCAACAAGAACAGTATGGTCGTGTCAGAGGTGCGGGTTTCGTGGTGACACCCCGAACACATTTTCAGAAATAAAAACAAGCAGAGGATCAAACTGAGAAAAATAAAATGATAAGGTAAACAATATCTATGATTCAACAATAATTAAAATGCTAAATATAGATGATAGAAAGTTTTATGTGGTGAGTCAAAGTGAAGAAACAACTCAACAACAACCCTTGCATGATGATCCCGACCCACCCCACCCCATCCCCAGATTTGAGGGGAGACATTCCCCTCAAAATCCAGACTAAGGTGAGGTAATAAATGTTATAATAATTGGTTCTATGAAATGCGAATCACATAGACATTGATACCTTTACTGTATTAATATTATACAGGGTGAAAAAGACTCTGATTTATATCTATCAACTCCCACCTATCTTCTTGTAGTGAGGTCTATGGTGTTCAATATGCAGAACGACTTGGTACACAACATACAACATCCAACAGATCATGATGGAGTGTCTATTAACATCGCTAATGAGCTGAGTGCCAAGCTAACTATTCCAAGTGATGATGACGACATTCATAAATTCAAACAAGCTATTGGAACATTCATTTCATGGCTGTCAATTCTTGTAAAAAACTTGTTGACAAGGAGGTATCCATTTATAATTTATTTTTCAAGATTAAACTTTAACATATATTGAAAAAGGTCTGAATCGATTAATGTTATTATAGAATGACAAAGATAAGGGGGAGAAATGAAATATCGGCTCAAAACTATCTCAAGGATCAACCAACTGGTTAAAATGATCTACTGACATCACTTTCACCCCGCCCGTTCTATATCAATATTTAATATCATTCCAGGATCATGTGCACAAAGAATCATTAGTTTTGTTATTAGCTTATATCTGGACCAAGAAACCATTTGGAAAGATGTAAATGTAGTGTTAAGATATAATATGTATATTTTAACAAAAAATTATATAATGAAACATTGATTTGATTTTTATTATTCCTTGTAGGGTTAGTTTATTTTAGAAGATTTATTTCCCTGTGTTGTGCCTTTGTGGGATGAGAAATGAAATTGTGTCTTCTCAATCACATAGGTATTCTGGATTTTTTTCATAGTAAAATCATTTTCCATAGATCTTGCATCTCAAAAATTTCTCAAATAAACCTGAATCATATATACATATTTATGACCATCAAAATATGGGTGCCTACGCACCTCAAATAGAACCTGTATCACATAAATTCCCAGATGTATACACACCTCACATAAAAATTCTAGAAGAAGAAAAAATGACTTTGTTATAAGGAAGTGAAAACTTGACTGATTCCCTTGGGCTTCTATTGTTCTTTTAGTATTCTAATATACTCTTGGTATTCCATAAAATTTCATACAGATAGGAGAGTAATGGGTAATATATTTCACTAAGAACTCAATATTTCATAGCTCTATGAGAACTCTAAGGTTTTTGATCTACTTCATATAAGCCTCTTCATGTGATTATGTCACATATGCTCCTTTGTATGAATTCTCCATGTGAACTGATCGTGTAATCTCATCACATGATCAAATCACATAAAAAATTACATAGTCAAAGTAATTCACATTAACCATGCTTCATGAATTCTTGTCATATTTATATGATTTCATAATTCTTCAAAGTTTGTTTAATTGTATAAATATCACATGTTCATTTGATCACATGATCCTATTATGGTTATTTGATCACATTACTTTGAACAAGTCATGAACTAAATTTTTAAGCTTGTGTGGATTGATTTTAAAGGGTTATAACATGATTTGGAGCATAAAACCCATATTTAAAGACAAAAAATGTATAATTCTATACCAAATTAGATGTTTTGGTGGTTATTTTGTTGGGTTATTCAATCAGATGGAAGCTTTGGGATGAACCGGGGTTTTCCTTTCTTGGTTTAGTGTACTGCCACAGAGTTTGTGGTTGAGCTAAAAAAGATAGTATTTTTTAATTTATTTAGGCTTACCAAACCTTTACTTATTTAAAAAAAATCTGATGGTAGACTTGTTCAGTTTAGAAAATCAATACATAAAAAAATTTCATTTTATATATGGTGATTTTGACATCAGTTTATGGGACATTAAGATAATCTATTGTGGGATGATTTTACGAGACAGGTATGATGAGTAAATTTAGCCCCTTCCAACTACGATGGGTTTGGAAGGGGGACCACATTGGTGGATATGAGTTATTTAATACTCAAAACATTCCAAGTTACTAGTTTAGGAAATTTCTATAAAGTATCAGTGGGGTATGGCTAATCACACTAAAGAACTAAGAGATCAAGAGAATAATGAACCGGTATGATCAGTTTTTTCATACCATACGGAGCATAAACCTGAAAAATTACCAATAATGTGAAGGGTGATATTGTAGCCAAATCCTATATTTTATCCCTATGTGAGGGTTTTTTATCCACTTGGATTAATTGAAAGATATTCTGCGAGCGGTATACATCATACCACTTTGGGAGATAGTTCGGTGCATTCAGATGAAATTTCCCACACCTCCCCACATTTGTTCATAAATGCATCCCATGGTGGCTCACAAATTGTGGATAATGTTCACCTGGTAGGAAACTTAAGTTCAGTTGACCTTCCCTCTAGATAGTTTTTGTTTTTTCCTCTCCAAGGCTTATGTAGATACCTTGGTCTGATCATACCCGGATGGTCAATTGGATCCATTGGAGATAAAGCACATATATCTTCTAATAGTTAATGAGGATGAGGACACTGGGTCTCTAGCATCATCAAAAATTTAGATTCCAGACAAAAAAAAACAACTTTCATAATATCCACACCTCTCTAGATGTCGTAGAAGCAAATGAGGCACATATATCCAACACCATCAACAAGGATGGTGCTAATGGATTTGGTAACAATATATGGGGTTCCTATGAATGAAGTTCAAGTCATTGGGGGATATTCTATAATTATGGTGGTGTTTCTCATCACATTCCAAAACCGGGACAACTAGAGGAGGAATAAAATGACCATTTAGGTCTGGAGATTGTTGTATCAAGTGGAAATAGAGCTAGAGGGATTCAGGAGTGTGATCTCACCCAAAACAATATTCTATGAACAACAGCCCATTGAAGTCAAATCACTTCTCGAATAACATAGTGTGGTGATTCATTTTGTCAAAGGAACATATGAGTACACACCCCTAGCTTAGATAATGATAATTCCATGAAAAATGGTAACTAGTGAAGATAAGGGAGACTATAATGGCTCTAGTGAAGAGGTAAGATAAGTTTTATCATGACTTTCATGTATTCTTTGATATTGTTAGGACTACGGTGAAAATTATTTTATCTTACCAAAAAATATAAATTTTTTATTAATCCACTTTAAGGAAAAGTGGGAAACCATCGTTCACAAAACAAAAGTCACTATGTCCTGAAAGAGCTCACAAAGTTATTAAACACCAGACTAAGATTATTTGGATCAGCCACTCTATATAATTCCCAGTGAAAAGTACTACCCATTATGTCTGGATCCCTCCTAAGAAGTTCTTCGAGGTGGGTAACCATCCTGTCCATTTTCTAAATGAATTCCTCCAGGGTGATTTTTCCTTGAATGAAACCCCAAGCTATAATTTGGTCTTGCTTGTCAATCCATGCTTCATTCTCCTAGGTGGCCTCAACTTGAATCCATTTTTCATAAATTCTTACCATCTACTCATTTGAGGCATTGGGCCGAAGTATTTTTTCAATCATTTCTTACTTGGAGTGGAATATGAGCTTCAAGAACTCCCCTACCTCTTATTCCATAACTTTTGGATCTCTGCTTGGATAACCACTTTCTCTGTTTTGAAAGTCCTTGCATTTTTTCTTCCACCTTTCATGGCTGACCTGGTTTCCATTGGTTTGGGAAAGTGAGAATATTCTTTACGTCCCTTAGTTTTTTTCCCTAGACCACAATGCATTTCTCAGGGTCACGCTTCCCTTTTATTCCCTTCTTCCTTCAAGGGATATTAGGACCTTTCCATTGGAAACAGTCCCAAGTGTCCACTATGAGTTGGCTTTAACTGTCATCACCTGAATCATCCTCCTCATGAGACACAGTGTGATCTTGAACATCCAGACTATCAAAATGGTTCCCCAACTCAACCCCCAGGCCTTTTGTGGGGAGCCTCGGCTGAAAATAGTTTCCCAGTGTGTAGGGGCTATGCCTGTTCCTCCACATACATGCAGCCTTAAATAGGATGGGGTTTTGAATAGAAAATTTTTGTGTCCAAGGGGCCCAAGACACTCCCCTTATCCAGAATCCCTTTTCCTGGTTGATACAATGATGCAGATAACCGGTGCACCTTCTATATTCCAAGAGGTTCAGCCACACTCCCCTCCTCAAGCTTCCTTTTGTCATGTGGAGGTACCACAGTATTCAGTAGGGCCACCTCCTGCAATATGTTCCCAGGAGGTTCAGCCTCTTCACTGTGCAACATCATTGCAGCGTCCATGTGTACCTCCTTCTCTGAGAAACCAAAACAGGATTTGGAACCATGAATTCATCACATGGAGGCTTAAAACCAAGAGAGACAATTCATTTCACAACTAAATTATGATTTCTATCTGGCTGGATATCCCCACCTTGAGAGGGAGACTGAGAGTCTGAGCTCTCCACACCTGCATTAAGATCAGAACCACGGGAAGATTCATCCCCCGAAGCCCCTCCAGTACACTAAAATGCCTCAGTTATGATAGGGATCCCCACTCCTTGCTTGGACACCCCCTGCCTACCTCCTGCAAACTTATACTCTCAGTACCCTGGAAGTGAGATTGATCAGGAGTATCCAATTTTCCCTATAAATTTTGTCCATTGCAATAGACCCTCGATGGGATGTCACAAACAAAAACCTCACTTGGGACAATATTCTGCTTAGTAGAAATCTGGTGTCCAGACACACGTCCACATGTCGCCGACAAGTGTCCCAAACTTTTTCAACCTGAACAAAAGTTATCCCACAACTCATACACAACCTACAATCTACACTGGTATTCTTCTCCTATGGTAATTCAAACAAACTCAAGAGGCTTCCTCGAGGCATCCACTTCCACACACACATGGGGATTAATAGGATGGAACACAGTAGTGGTTCAGTGATCAGAGGATAAATACCTCCCTATGAGGTTCCCATGTATCTTAATGATCGAAGGATTTTGAAAAGGAAGGGGAGATTAGAGAAACTCTCCCCAATCACCACATAAGGGGAGTCTCGCTTCATATGGAAGTTATAACACCATATTTGGAGGAAGAATCATTACCCATTACAGTTGTGAGTATCACTACACCAATCTTTGATTAGCTCATCCTCTGATGTGAAATGGATCAAAATGCATCTTTTATCAAGAAGACCCATTGTCACCCTTCCTTGTAGATCACAAGAACAAAAAATGAACCTATAAAATGAGTCCATCTATGGTCTTCTCTATGGAAAACGTGCTACCATGGTATGATTGAGGAGCACTGAGGTATTGTTGAACTCCCCGATCAATAAAGGGAGATTAGGGCTCCCTAGATAGATCTCGGGAACCTTATGGAACATGAAGCTCTACGAGAAAGGCGGAAGGAGCTCAGGTTTGGAGAATGGGGAGAAAGAGGTCACCACTCTCATAGAGGACGACAGAGGCATCGTAAAAACATGTTTTGAACCAAATGGTGAATTTTTCTTAACATGATACACAAAAAAATTTTAAATAATTCATTCTAGAAGAATCGCATCCATTTTTTTTAATCATATTTCCACAAAATTTTAAGGGTATATCTTACTTATTTTATCAACACAAACAGATTTTTTTCAAGTATAATGTGTGGTATTTGATTGTTTCCAAAACATCCTAATGACATAGTTACTCTTGTTGAGTAGTAAACCTTTTAAATACTTGTTTTTTTGTGGGTGTGTGATTATGGTGTTTTCATGAAAGTGATAAATATTTTTATAAGAGTCAAATGTTATTTTAAAAAGATAAGAAACATAAAAGAAGAAGATATCACGGATTCATCCCTTCCCTATCTCAGTGAGACATCCATCTAGTTGGACCTTTTCAAGATTTTTTCTTAAGGTAAATCGTGAGATTTTACAGGAAGGATCATGTGAGATTCTAATTTTTTTCACAAGACTGAGTGAGCCTTTGAGTAGGGAGATCATATGGGGTTCCATCTTCACTGTCGAGAGACCATATGAGCTCTTAGAGTCTATCTTAGTGAAGATCATGAGATATTCTATATTTTTATCAAGATAGCATACATGTTTACTAACTTATATTTTTAATAATGTTTATATTCCTATGAACAAATTACACATTCAATATTGTTAAAAAAATTATGCATTTGAATATATTTTTTTGATGTGATGAAATGTATTATTCCAATTTTTTCATTTTTTCCACTTATATGGTTATATGTTGTTAATGTTTACACTCACCTTAATGATATTTTGCATATTTTGATCATATTTATAACTTTTATATTGTTTATTTGTTTAATCCATGTTTGGAAATTATTTTTTGAGGACTATGATTTTTGAAAAATTAAAACCAATGTGATTGCTAAGGGTAACATTGAAATTGTATATTTTCAAAGTTATTTTACCTTTGACTTTTTTTATCTAGTTTATTTTATCATGGGTAAAGGTTTTAAACATATTCATGGTGGTATAATACTAGGAATTTTTTCACACACCATACTTGGGATCCTTCGAGAGTTTGTATACTTCATTTTGTAGGACAAAGGTAAAGGTAAGGGAACCATGTTCCATGGTGGATCATATTTGTTTTCATCATCTTGTGTTTTGTGTAGGAGATGTGTTATCACATGTATTGGATCATGTAGATTTTTTTGTGCCTTGTACCCATTATGTTGTAGAAATGGGCCTTGTTTGGTTTTTTACCCTCTTTTTGAGTTTGGGTTTGTTTTTTTAGATATCTTGTATATGTCTATATCCCTTTATATAATGTTTTTATTGTGATGAATGTTTTTTATGGTATCGAAATATATTCTATTATTGACTCTGATGATATTGGTGTGGACTTCCAATTTTATTGATGGTTCATACAGCTTTACCTATCTTGAAATCGTTCACACGAGATAGTAAGTTATTTGCAATGATAGTAGCCAGCTAGTGATAATATGGAACACACTTTAGGCTGTATAGAAGGCTCGATTGGGTGACAAGTTGGGTCATCCTAGGTTGGTTTGTAACATGATGGAATTTAGAAATTCCTGAAAATTTTATGTAAATGTTTTCTATGATAAATAAATTTAAAATATTCAAATTATATTATTTAAATATGTTTCTATGGAAATTAAATTTATCTAGTTTTTCTAATTTTTAGTTATTAACATTATAGATATGGTCAATAGAATTAATTATTGATGTTTGATAAATTTATTTTTAGTTTTGTGTACATAAAAAGGGATGGTAGTTATGTCAATGACTCTATAGAAATAATTGGGGTAAAAAATGTTTTGTATCAGATAGTGTTACAATGTTACAAAAATAATTTAATGTTATTTAGTTTTGATGAAAACTCAAGAAATTATGTAATTTAACACATACTAGCCCAATACTTTTACACATATTATTACATTATTTTTAATAGAAAAATAGATTAATTACAAATAAAATATCATTAGTCATAGTGTTTTTATAAGACTCAAATTATAATGCATCAAAGGATATTGATACATTGAATACTTATTTTTTTCATTTTCACTTTTGAACTCCTAATATATTTGAGATCCGAAATAGTATAAGATAACCTGGGGAATTGTAAATAATGGGGTGAAATCAAATGATAAATATGAAAATAAACAAGACAAGGAAGAATAACACGTGATTCAAATGTATAACAAGATATCCTAAATCAGAAGGAATATGAGTAATCACATGAGAGAATAACATAAAGATCATAGTATCATAAGAACATGAAATCATAAGTAATGTTGTATAAATATAAAATTTAAAAGATCATAAGTCATGGATAACAGGTGAGACCACATCACATGGTGGATAATGTCCCATAGTGGATTAGGTTCACTACCAAATCCCATACATGATGACTCATTAGACTAAAAAATTCACCAATGCATTATAGGAATATATAATTTTGGTTCCACCCACTAAAGAAATTTCATGTACATTCATATGTGTTACAAATAATGAAAATAATCATAAATAAGAAACATAATAATTACCCATGGAAAAAAATGGGTTTCAAAATCTAGATTCATAACAAAATGAAAAGATATTTCCTAAAGAGGTATTTTAATAAATGAACAGTATTTATAACCCCATAAAATGGAGAGAGAATGAACTAGTTATGTATTTAAGATATATATATAAATAATTCAGAAGAAATCCATAACATTAGTGGATATTGTTATTGATGAATATAAATATTGTTAAAAATATTAAAAACATCATTGATGAAAATAAACTTTCCACATAAAAAATCACTTCTAAAAAAATAAAAAAATCTCAAAACATTATGTAAGTCAATGTTTTTAAAATACACTTGTAAAAATATAATTTAATCTTCATGAAAATTAATTTTCATGATGGAAATAAAATTGTTCATTCTGTACATGTTAAAATAATGATTCATTTCAAATTTTGGGTTATATATAATAAGTACCTTGTTCACAAAATGATAGAAATATTTCTTTTAAAATGTTTTTTAAAAATTATAAAACTGGAAAAAATTACTTGAACAATTATTAAAATAAATATAAGAACATTTTTCAGATCATATTTATAAAATATGGACATAGATGACAGAGTATTTTCTACCAAAGAGTGAAATAAAGTATCTTTTTTATAAAAAAAATACTCAATATTATTATGTAATATTGAGATGGAAATGGTACAATTAAATTAAAAGTTAATGAATAAAATGAGGAAAATAAAATTTAAGGGTTTCATTAGTAAATGATGAAATAACTTCATCCCATGGTAATTCAAGAAAACCCACTCCTACTTGAAATGATATTGAAGAATAAACCCTTACTGATTCAATAACTTTTGAATCATAACATCCCATAAATAAAGTAGATCAATTGAAACATATTATTTCATGAAGTAGGAAGTATTAATGAAACAGTATATAAATTTGTATTCTATAAACAATTTAAAATAAAATAGGTTCGTAAGAGAACTTATGTCTCAAAGAAAGAAGTTTTGAGGCAAAATCCTTACCTCAAGACTAAATCATCATATGCATTCTTTATCTTATTGAATAATAAGTTTATGTTAATTATTGATAAGATTAATAAATTGTTTCATGATCATTATTTATTTTATTATAATTTTTACCATGACATATTCAATTACATATCAAATTAATTTCATCATGAAAATTTTAATGATAAAAACACTATATATCCCAAATCACTTTTGTAAGATGACTAAGCTAAAAAATATTATTATTTAATAATCCTAATAATGTTAATAATTAAATTATTATCATTTTCATACATAAAATAAATGTTTTAAAACCAACCATGTATTATTCTTAGGGAAAATGAAATATGTGATAATTACGGATAAAGTAAGTTGTACATATGCTTGAGTAGCCATTCCATTTTTAGTTCATCTTGATGGAAAGAAGATATGAGTTATTTTATATTTATAGGATTATAACTAAATAAAAAATATAATTTTAATTCTATAAATATCCTTAAATTTACCATCTATGTGATGAGGTAATATAAACTAATCACTTCACTTTAGGATACAGTAGTAAGTCATACACACGAATGACATTATAATTTATTCAATGGATTGTAAGGTAAGAAATTATATAATATATTTTTTTTAAATTTATTATTAATATTTCATTAATTAAACATCTAAAAATAAAATTAAACCTTGTAAAATCCCATGTAAAGTGTATTTGAAAAACGAATCACATCACTTTGTGAGGATGTAGTATGTTGTACACATGAGCGATGTTATTTTATTTCCTACTAAATGGAAAGTAAGAAGGTATATGTGATACTTTAATTCCATAAGTATAAATATATCATAAATATAATATATATATTTGTTACATATATCCTTATAATTATCTGAGATAATTCATTTCAGAAAACTAATAATGTCGGTTCCTGAAGTGGTAGTCTGCCATACACACGACAAACGGTTTCATTTCTCATTTGAGGGCAGAGGAAATGGTTATAGGTCATTACAATAACATAAAAACACTTAATGATATTTATTATAATAATTTTATTATATCAGTATGTTTCAATAAAAGTTTAAAGATGTGGAAGAAGAAATAAAATAAAATACTTGGTTAAGGACGTTACCTCTTCTTCAAACAACTTCATTAGGTTTCCACAAAAAAACAATCCTAGGTTGGATTAATCATAAAAAAACATTCTAGGATGAGGATAATTAATTAAGAAAGTGATTTGGGTAGATCTTGGCTAAAAATGGGTTTTTTATGTGTGTAAAGGATATGGTAATGGGTTTATAATTGAGGTGAGTGGAACACATTGTAATTTTTATATTTTATAAATAAATCCTTTTCTATTTTATGGAAATAAGAAAATAAAATTGAAATTTTTGAGAATTGGAAGATATAATTTCAAAATATGGCCACAAAATATGAATTATACAAGTTATTGGCCATCTTTATCCCATATCATTTTAGTTTAACTTCCAGAAAACTATTTTTTTCTTAACCACGGAAAAATATTTTTACTATATTAAAAATTAATTGAGGAAAAAATTCAGTTTATCTTATTATATGATATAAATTATTATTATTAAAATTATGGAATTAATTTTTTTCATATTCAATTATTATAATTTTCATAATTATATTTAAAATTAAACCAATAGATGTGTCGAAATAAATGGTTTTTCTTTAGGAAAACAATCAAAAGTTTAAAAAGTTCTTATATCGGAATTCAATATGAAATTTAATACAACAACTTAAAATACTTAAATTTTAATAGAAATGAACTAATTTTACTTTAAAACCAAATAGAAATATAATTTAACTCTTTAAATAATTTTTAAAAAAATAAATAAAAATCTATATTTTTCATTATTCAATAAAAGATTAATTTTTTAATAAAATTTTAGAAAACATAAAATTTTCATTAAAATTGTTCTTGTTTTATTTATAATCAACTGAAAACCATTGAATATATTTTATAAATCTATAAACCATATAAATATAATTATTTAGATATTCATAATCATTCAAACAAAATTAATGGATATGTTATAATGGTTATGTTTTAATAATAATATTTTAAAAGAGTATCACATTTTTTTAAGCCTGGTGTTGTGTGGGATAAGATATATTACCTTTCATTAAATAAATTTTATCCCCAAAAATTTCACCTCATGCTCAGTAATCAATGGTATCACATTAAAAGAAAATCCTTTGTGGAAAACCCATATTAAAAAAGGTTCAATAAAACATAAAAGTCCCAAAGGGAAAGGGTATTATAAAGGGAATCTAAAATAGCATGCCTCTAGGGTTCAAACTTTTGATAAAACTTGTGGGATGTGAGAAATTTTAAATGTGATATAATCATAAATAATTATGAAGAGTGATAATGATCTTTGATCACAAGAATGCGAATGATCAGGAGAAACTCAACTACCACAAAACAATAAATGTGTGGGGAATTAATAGACAATTGATTCATTCTATATATAGGTAATATGATAAAAAATTTCTTACAAGAACCTTCCCCTAGAGTTGAGGGATTATTTTACTTCTAAGATTTAGAAAACTATAAAATATACTTACCTTATATCATTTGATATTATATGTAAAATTTCATCATTTTTTTGTGCTTTGATAACATTCTACTTCACCTCTTAATCTATGTAATTAATAATAGATATGCATTTTTCATTATTATTGAAGCACTAAAATTAATTATTGATAGATTATGAAATTAACAATTTATTAAAATTACATTCATAATATTTTTATCAAAACCAAAATTGATTTTACATTTCAAGATAATTCCCAAAATGAATATATTAATCTTCAAAAGTCAACAAAAAATCTTATGGTTTAACATAGAGCATTCCTTATGTAAATAAACCTATATTCCAAATAAACTCAATAAACTCAACATGAAATAAGTTTTTACCCTTAATTTTTATCTCATACCCTTTCATCTTATCCCAATAAAATGTTTCCCAAAATATCATTAATCACCTCAACATACAAAAAAATCATAAAAATGTTATACCCTAAAATGTTTTTCCCAAAATCAAAAAAACAATTTCCACCAAAACATTTACACAAAAATAATTTCATCCTAACCAGTGCATTAAGTAGGAAAATGGTAGGTGTTTCACACTTACATTGCTTCGATTGTGGGTTAATACCTGGGTACCAATCCAGATGCGATGGATTATTACCCAGCTTGTGAGTTTTCCTTTTTTACTAAAACTATAGAAATAATTATTTGATTATAATATTCTTAACTTTCCATCATCGTATAATATTATGAATAATATGATGAACAACCTAAAAAACACGTTAGTCATTAAATCACCATTTTTATAAATCAGTAATGTTTTTTTATACAGCACATAATTTTAATTTAATATTATTACATTAATATCAATGATAGTTTAAACCATAAAGCGTTATAATACAACTAAACTTATTTCTATAAAATATAAATGAATTATTCCTTAAATTACAAATTTTTTTAGTAAAACCCATAATAAAACCAAGGGTTTTATTATCATAAATTTCTCCCAAAATAATCTTAATTATTATATACTTCCATAACCTAAAACTCTAATGGGTACATATTCTTTTAAATATATTATAAACGCTGGAATTACTTAATAATGAAACTTTAAGTTTAACCTAGGTCATCCATGATTATCATATATTTAAGTCCTTCATGATGGTTCACAAAGAATTTGTGAATTTATAAAAAAATATCCCCTGGGATTGTCGAACTGGGTGTATAGTAAGGCCCATCTTCTTACACATGGTAATGCTCAAGTTATTCTCAATGAAACTTTTTCAGATCAATTACATATAGGTGTAACTTTTCAAGATCCACATCCACATGTAGTATCTATACATGGATGTAATTTATTAGAATCCACTTGTCCTATAGATCACCAAGATTTGATGATATTTTTCAATACTAAGCCTTATCCATAGACTAATTCCTAGGGTTCTCAATAAGGTTTTGTCATCTTAGTTCCAAATGTAAGAATAACCTTTTCTCTGATTCAAATTATGGGGACCCAATATTTTTTCACATATTATTACATGATTTTCAATATAAACATTTATTAATTACAATCTAAATATTGTGAGGTCCGGTTTCATTGGAAGACTAGTATCATAATACTTCAATGGAATTTAAATCATTAAAGACTAATTTTTCTTCTATTTTTATGATCTTCTAAATAAGATTGGGATCCTAAACTACATAGGATAACCTGGGTAATATATAAATAAAGGGATATGTAGAAATTATTAGTATGGAAATAAACATGATAAAGAAGAATAAAATTTTAGTCAATGGTATAAAATTATATCATAAATGAGAGGGGACAAGAGTAATCAAATATGATCATAAAATATAAATAATTGTATCATGAGAATAATAAATCTTAGGAAATTTTGCAACAATGTAAAAAATGATATAAATAAAATTGTAGGATAACTATAGAGACAATATCATAGGGTTTACAAAGTCCCATAATGGATTAGGTTCAATCACAAATACCAAACATAAGGTATCATTAGACTAAAAAAATACCCAATTAATTCTTGGGATATATAATTCCATTTAAACTAATCATATTTATTTCTTATAAATCAATATGTGTTAAACCTATGAAAAATAATCATAATTAATAAACATAAGAATTTAAAATGGATAGAAATGTGTTCCATAATCATTTCTCTTAACATATTCAATATAAATTTCATAAATACGATATTTTAGAAATAGTCATAAGGTAATTATTACCCCATAAAAGGGATGTATAATGATCTAGGTACGTATGTAAGATAAATATATAAAGAATTTATATGAATTACATTATATTAATAGTTTTTAATTAATGAATAGAAATACCTTGAAATAGATTAAAAATATTATTGAGAAAAATAACCTTTCCACTTTCAAAATCACTTTTAAAAACAAAAAAATGAATCAAAATATTGTGGAATTAATTTTCTTGGAAAATTTCCTTCAAATTTTATTAATTATTTTCCCTGGAAAAATATAAATATTACTTTATTTAGAAAATAAAATGAATATTCATTTCAAGATATTGTTTATAAATTAAATCAAGGGTAAAATTACTTTTAATAATCTGATGAGTATATTAAACAAACATTTTTGGAAGGATGTTTAGAAAACATGGATATGAAAGAAAAGTATTTTCGACTGAAGAGGGAAATTGAGTTTATTTTTCATAAAATAAATTCCCAAAAACATTATGCACCAAATAGAGTGAAGTGGTAATATTACTTGAACTTTTTATGACTGAATATATAAATATGAAACGGAATGATTATCTTATTAAGTGATAAAAAAAATTCAAAAAATTGAATTTTATATAGAAATCTCATTTAAAATGATATTGAGGCATAAAATATTACCACTTCATTATCTTTTGAATAATAAATGACCAGGAATGAATTATATCAATTATAACATAATATATCGTAATTTTTAAAGGAGTTCAAAGGAAGAAGGAGCTCTTGACGACGAACCCTATGGATGATGAAGATTCCTCCAATCAGCACTGATGAACATCACAGACTTCCCCCCTCTTCCCGGAGGTGGACGAGGGGATGGGTGTCTGGATCTGCCTTCTCTGGATTTGAAGAAACCCTTTACCCCTTTTTCTAACCCTAATATTTTTCCTGATTTCTCGGCCATCTCGTTAAGACCGAAGGTCCCTGATCTCTGATTTGGTGATCCTTATCTTGCAATTTTTACTTCGGAGTTCTTAGAAGCATCACATATCCTCATGTTCACACTTCTGGGTGGTTTCAATCACCGAAGGCCATCGGTGGATGAATTTGATCTCTTTGTTTTTGACAGATGGTGATTGAAAGAGCGTGTGGTCGTGGGTCTTCATGAAAATCATCATATGATTATTCTCTTTACATCAGAAGCAGATCTAATTTGTGCATGGTCTAGGGATCCTCGCTGATGCACCGGATGAAAATTCATGCTTCTTCACTGGTTGTATGATTTGTATATGAACCACAATTCTCCCTTTGTTGCAACATGGGTTAGTTTTCCTCAATTGCCTTTACCTTTGAAAAGTCAAACAATTTTGTGTATGCTGGGAAACCTTGTGGGTCGATACCTCTGATATGATAGAAGAACTTCTGTTGTGTGCCATCCGATTAATCCAAGAATTTTTGTTGAATTGGATGTCTCAAAGCTTCATGTCGAATGTATTTAGATCACGGTTGGTGAAGAGTTCAGATGCAGGCAGCCTATTACGTTTGAGTCATGGGTTGATCATTGATCATCTTGTTGTCGACTCGGTCATATGGTTGTCCATTGTCATTGTGTCAAGAAAGGGAGGTAGAACAGGTATGCTAGGCCCATGAACACCGGTGAACCAGTGCTTCAAATGGATACTGAAGATCATGTTGGAGGTGTTTCTGGTGCTGATGCTTCTGGTAGTGGCCTTACAGGTCTGTTGGACGGAAACAAGATTGACCCCCCCCCCCCCCCAATCCTCCTGGTGGTCCTGCAGAAGTTCAGCCGGCTCATGATGTTCATACAGCCAATGTAGAGAAGGAAGTTCTGAAATCTAGTTCAGGGCCGAATGTATCTAAGGTTTTTGGGCGATTGAAAATGGATCTTGATGTTCTGTCTGGTCATGAGAAGGTGGGAGCAGGTAACAAGATGATCATTGATGCTGAAGAACTATCTTTCCCTACCACGAATGGCACTCAATTTCCAGGATTGGAATGGAATTTTCTGAATACAGGCTTCCAATATACAGGCAGAGGTCATATGTCGAGTGGGGATCTGGAGGAAATGGAAAATGGTAAGTTAGTTGCAAATAATGTTATAAATGTACCTACTTTGTGCTTAAAACAGCTTTGGTATTCTTGAAAATGAGGAATCAATGCAAGTTGAGGTGGATGAGAGTGCATGTCCGGATGGTACTAAATCTCTTGCACTAGTGGTATATGATGGTTCTTTAAAGGACAGTAAGGTATAGGCGTATTCCATGCATGATTTTAATCGCACTGAGAAATGGGGAGATGTTTTGGAAAGTGAAAAAGAAAATGTGATTCCCAGTTACAGTAATATTGTTCAGCGAGGGAGTATGAAGCCATCAGAAATAGCGATAGACAGGTCTACCAAAATCAAGCGACAACCTTGGAAAGATTACTCTGAATTGCCTAAACCAATGGCAACCAGGTCTGGCATGGGAAGAGCGGCAGCGAAGAAAGCTCGTGAAGGGGACCGCCCAACCAAACCTAAGTTATCTCAAGAAATGATACAGTGCAAGATGTAATATCTGGAGATGATGAGGAAGTACGAGTCCTTGGAATGGGAGTCAGCTGGACCGGATGATGAACTATCAGACTATGGAGGTAAGAATGAATTTGGTTATGATGTGATGTAAGATGACTTGTGCTTTGCTCTACTTTTCTGCCTTTTTATTTTTATTAATAAATTTGGGAATCAGGTTTTTCCTGATTCAAAACTTCTTGGAATCATAATTTTTAAATTATTCATTAATTATTATGTAAATTATATGTATATACACCATTTAAAAAAATATGGGTGCATAAATGAACATGTGTCCCCAAAAATGATGTTTTGAGACGAAACACATACCTAAATCCCAAAACATCACTTTTATTCCTTATATTCCATAATAATTAAGTTATGTTAATTATTTACATGATTATGAACCCTTTTCAACTGTATGGTTCTTTTTATTTTATTTTTTACCATTTAATATTCAATTACATAACCAAATAATTTCATGTTTGACATTTTAAGGATAAATAGATTGTATATCAAATATCACTTTGATGAACTGAAAATGGTCAAAGAGGTTATTATTTAATCATATATATAATTATTTTCAATAAATAATTCTAAAATTTATACATAAATCATAATTTTAAAACCAACCATGAAATTTTGTTATGAAAAATGAACTATGTTAAAATCATGGAGATAGTTGGTCGTACATACGCATTAGTAATGTTTCCATTTTTCAATGATCACGATGGAAAGAAGTAAAGTGATATTGTATATTTTAATAATGATAATTATATCATAAATATTATATTACTTCTTTTAACACCCTTATATATACCATCAAAGTGATGTGGTATTAAAAATTAATCACATCACTTCGTGAGGTGGTAGTCCACTGAACACATAAATAACATTATCATTTAGTTAATAGATGGTAATGTAAGAAAATATATGAGATATTTATTTAAAATAATTATCAATATATGATTAATATCATTCATAAATATAAAATTAATCCTTATTACCCTCTATATAAATTTTATATGATAAACATATCACACTGCTTAGCAAGGCGGTAGTCCACCATACACATGGGAATATTATCGTATTTCATATGGAATGTAATGTATAAAGGTGTAAGTGAAATTATAAATAAACAAGTATAAATATATAAAAAATATAAGAAAATTTCATTATATATGTCATAATAAGTGTTGGTCAAATTAGATCAATCAAGAGGGGGTGAATTGAGTATCTATAAAAAATTCGATTAAAATTGGTTCTTCAAAAGATTATCCCCCAATTGAAATATAATCAAAGTTAGTTTTTAGTGAATTTATAAAAGCCCTGAATGTTTGATTAATTTATCAGAAGATTGATTAGTTCTAAGATTTATCAATCTAACGATTAGTCAAACTTTAGAAACTAATATACTGATTCAAAACAAATATAAACACTTGCTAAACTAACTATCAAAGTTCAATTTCTCTTAATGTGAAATGAATTAAACTCAAATCAGATTAATAAAAGGAAAACTACCTAGCAGATAAAAACAAGTGGTTCAGTCTCATGCTGAGACTAATCCTCTCCACTTGGTGATCACCTGCCACCAAGCAGTTTATATTAATAAATTTTTTATTCACACCCTCAATCGGGGTTCACAAAAGTACACAGGGATTTCTAGGTCACACTTGACCTCTACTATAGTTATTCGTGGGAAAACTAACAAACAGATCACACAGGATATCTTCCACTATTCTACGTGGGGTACAAGAGTTAAAAGAGATTGTGTGTGAAGATATTTTAGTATCCTCCAGCTATAATCAAGAGACAGTGTGTGTGAAACAAATATATGCACACACTTCTCAAAAAGTAAACATAATATCACAACATAGTTATATAAAAATAAAAGTTTTTAGAAATCTATGTGTGTTGTGCAGTAAAGATCTAGACTCAATGGATTTAGAGAAAATGATATTTGAGTACTCTTCTAGAAGTTGTCTTCAGAATAGAGTATCGAGGTCTCTATAATCTAGCTTCCAGGCATGAAAAGGATATTCAGTGAGCTTCAGTAGGTTATTGCTTGAAATAGTAAACTTCTTATGTACTTAAGCATTGATTTCTTCTATTTGAAATATCTTGAACATTTTTAAAGTCTTCCTATATTTTCCTTGTGGGTTTAGAGATAAATATATCAATCTTTTTAAGGTTGATCTTAAAATCCTTTTATACTTCAAGGTCCCATAGCTATGAAGATCTCCCCATGTGCATGCACATAGTACTGTCTACAGATAGTCCTATTAACAACATTAAATAATTTCAAAAACATTAATTTTTCTAAATATGACCATTAGAAATAAATTTGAAACAGTTATTTATGACTATTGTTGAGTCATAAGTATTGGTGATTCATTTGCATAGGTCTGTCATCATTGGTATGTCATCAGTCCTTCATTATCGGTATTTCATCATCGTTCTGTCACCATCGGTTTATCACCAGTCATTCATCATTGGCCTTTCATCATCGGTCTGTCATCATTGGTCTATCATCATCGGTCTACTAGCATCGGTCTTTCGAACATCATTTTGTCGAACATCGGTGTGTCGAACATCAGTATGTCAAACATCTGTGTGTCGAACATCGGTGTGAAGAACATTGGTGTGTTGAACATCGGTGTTTCAAACATCAGTGTGATGAACATCGGTGTGTTGAACATTGGTGTGTCGAACGACGGTGTTTCGAACATCAGTGTGTCGAACATCGGTGTGTCGAACATCGGTGTTGTGGACTCTGAGAAACTTATGAAGTGTCTGTCTTACACAGAACACAATAAGATTATATGACATCCAAAAATACATGTAAATATACAGCTGTAAACATATTCAATAATAAATATTGTTTATTTAAAATATATTGTACTATATGACACCTTTTATTTACATAGAGATATGATTTAGTTAGAGATATTAAATGGAATGAAATAGTAGAATCTGTAGATTGACATTATTTGTGATTATGAAACTACAATAGCATAGAGGGTACAGAAATCTCATCCCTTTTTGATAATCAAAAATTATGGCATACATGTAGAGTTAAGGAATAATAATAACTTGACTTATCATACTGCACTAAATGTGATTATTCAATATAACTAAATCTTTCTATTGTTTGGATTTTTAAAACAAATCTCCCCCTCAATTTCTGGATTAGAGAAAATATATTTATATAGATCATGTTGAGTATATTCCAAGTGTCCTATGCCATATTTTCTCCCCTGAAATTAATTATTTATGCATTTTATCCCCCTTTTGGGATTAGCAAGAAAAATAAAAGGAGAAGGAAAGAAGATAAATATCATAAAGAAAAGGAGAGATATAGAAAATACAAAAATGATTGCCATTAAGAAGAAAAAGAGTATAGTTAACAAAAAAAGATACATATTCTTATCAAATAGACAATCCATCACTAAGGGTTTGGATTTTTAAGGGATTTTCTTTTATCTGAAGGATCTGAAGTAGGATGACAGGTTTTGGGGGTGGCAGAGGGAAGATTTGGTCTCAAGATAACACCGGGAAAGGCAACACCTATAGGAACATTTTTTGCAATGCTAGGCCTTATTTCTGATAGCCCAAGACTGGGAGGTTGCTCTATAATGACTTGTCTAATTTGGTAAAGAGCCTGAGAGATATTCATTGGAGAAGGAGGCTGAGAGGTAGTACCAATGGAAGCATCAGGAGGAACCACAATTTCTTCAGCTTGAACATGTAGATACGGTTTGAGGAGCTTGATGAAATCATTGATGATTTGACCACCATATATCATGGCCTTCTTGAATTCATCCTTATTCTCCATGAATTTATTTTGTAGAGGGGTAAACTCTTTTAATTGAGACCCATGATTCTTGAAGGATTCTGTTACTGGGGGAATTTTGAGATTTTCTGCTAAAAACATGAAGCCATTTAAGAGATCATGGTTGGTATAGATCTTAGTAAAGTACTTATTCACTTTCTCTCTAATCTCTTTCTGAGCACCAGAGGATTCATTGGTGCATTGACTTACCATATTATACACAAGTTTAGTATTTCTATATACCTTTTCAAGAGTTTCTTTGTCTGAAACACTCTAAATATTTTTGAGTTTCTCTCTCATCACAGCCTTGAAGGATTCCAAATCAGCAACAACACTTTCCCCACAACTTGAACTAGATGGGATGGTAATCATTTTTCCAATATCCTCTTTCAACTTCATCAGATCTATACTTAATAGATGATTCACCATGTTCCTAATAACTTCCAGTAGAAAACTAAGGAGGTCTTGAAATCAGAGATTAGAGCATTTAACTCATTGATCATCTTCCTTACTTCTTCTCTCAGCAAGGTATTATGTGTAATGATGGTTTCAACAGTGGTAATGAGATTTGGATGAATCTTCAGAATCACAATCCTATCATTTTTTGATGAATCTAAATCCGAAATACTTATTGAAGTAGTGTCTTCACTTATGGAGCCAAATAAAGCTCTCACTGACTCAAAAAGATCATTTTTGAAAATATTTAAATCATCCTTAGTGACATAGTCACAAGTTACTATATGTGATACTGGATCTACTGCTGGAGGTGAAACCAGTAGAACAGGTGAAACAAATTCTGATTCATCTTGGGAATGTGGAGCAGGAGGAGGAGGCACCATCTCCTCATCAAAGTCATATTATAACCCTAATAGGATGTATCCTAGATCATTATTCCACTCTCTAGAAGAGGTCCAGTCTCTTGGATCAACAGTTTCAATCCTGACTCTTCTTCCATGAGGCTCAGGTACAACTTCATCTTCATATACTTCTTTATATTGTCCTCTATACATAATAACATTTCTGGGTACATTTACCGATTGTACTTCTAGTTCTGCAGCCACTTAAACTTCTCGAGGAACTTCCTCAATCTGAGAAACCTGATACTTAGCCTCTTACTCATGGCCACAAGCCATTAGTTCACTAAACTCCAAACGTATTTCCTGATTTTCAGCTTTAGGATGAGGTGATCTATCCTAATGACCAGAATCTCTAAGATCAACAACCTCTCGTTCAATAAGTACAGCTCCATTACCAGCTCCATGTATAGATTCCTCACTCGATCTATCAACTACGTGTTGTACAACCTTTAAAGAATAACTTATATGCTCATCATTTCCTCCTTTATCATCATCATCATCATCATCATCATCATCATCATCATCAGAATCCTCATCTAATTTACTCACATATCCTTTATCTCCAGTAACCTCTGTCTCTTCGTCATCCTCATCACCTAAAAAAGGTCATCTTGAGGGTAAATAAAAAGGTGGACAAGCAGGTCCAAAATACATATCTTTTTGGATTTTAGAAATATCATGATCACTCCGGTCATCAAAAGGAGATCCTTTTTCCCTTGGAAATTCAGCCTTAGCTTCCTCATCAGAGTAAATAGGTTCCTCTCCTAGTTTGAGGCATGGATCAACTTGATCCTTTGGTATGGTAATATGGTCGATCGGATTGAGATCCCTATACAGCCCTTCATTATCTCCTACCTGGCATGTTTTTCATGGTTTCTAGAAGATATTTACTCTTTTTCAAATATCTTTATGAAGGAAAAAACCACTACATGAACTTATCACTTCATCTTCATCTTCCACACGTCCCATCTTATTTATCATGGTAGAGATCATCCGAGGATAGTAAAAACATGTTTCCTTCTTGTATAGATTTATCATAGTAGAAAAATGCACCATTAGATACCTAAAAAGGTTCACCTTTATCCCATTTTTCAACAGATAGATCTGGAATACATCCTGATATTTTACAGTAGATAAATCTCCCTTCCTTGGGAAGATTTGATGTTGTATAAACTTAAAAAGAAACCTTGCCTCTCAATTAAATTCACTGGAAATAGTCTTTCTAGATTCTTCACTTACAGTCAGCTCCTTCAAATAATCTTCACATGAAAAAAAAATCATAGGAAGGTGGGATATTACCCTGATAATAAACATAGATAGTGTAATGAGGCATCTCCAAGCACTCAACCCATTCTTTAGAATAAATGGTTATTTCCATTCCCTTCACCACTGACTTCATTCTTTCTTCCTCATATCCATCCATGTATATCTTCAAGTGTCAATAAAACTCATGTACTAGCTGGGGATAATAAGGTCTTTCATTGAGTGAGAACCATCTTACCCACCCTTGAGATTCCAGTACTCTCAAAAAATGACTTTCTTGATAGAATCCACTCAGCAGACACTTCTTTCTTAGTTATAACCAATCCGATTTCCATGATTGGTTTTGTAGTCCCACCAGACTCACCCTCCTGATGCTTAACAGTTAAAGATTTTCTCGACTCTTCCATCACATACTTGGTCCTTGACATTCTGAGGTTTTGGATTCAAAAGGAGTTTAGAGGGCGAGGGTCGAGAGATAGAGTGAAAAATGGTAGAATGTTTTATGGTAGAAGGAATGTGAAAGGTAGAATTGGATTGAATTAGATTTATAATTTAGGGATCATAAAAAACATAAAGCATAAAATTTATATGCAGAAAAAAGAACACAAAAGAGATTCATTTTATTTAAAATAGTCAGAATTACAAAAGAGTCCTTAAACACATTGGTGTAATAGAATCAGGTTTATACGATCGGTTTCAAGTAATTGGTTTCACAGAGATCAGTTTCATTGATCGGCCTCATGAGATCGATTTCATGGATTGGTTTTAGGAGATTGGTTTTGTGGATCGGTTTCACATGATCGGTTTAAAGGATCGGTTTCACAAGATCCGTTTTAAGGAGCGGTTTCACGAGATCAGTTTCAAGGATCAATTTCATAAGATCCATGAGGTTTTGACAGAACTTTAGAGATTTATCATTCATAGTTCATGTATTATGTAGTTCACCCTCTTAGAGTTTAAGGGTTTAGTGAATATATCAGCAAGTTGATGCTCAGTCCCAATAAACTCAAGAGTTATATCACCTTTTTGATAATGATCTCTCAAAAATTCATATCTTACATCAATATGATTTGTTCTAGAATGAGAAATTGGATTCTTAGAAATGTTAATAGCACTTTTGTTATCACAGTTTATGGGGATATGTCTGAATTGAAATCCATAGTCTAATAAGGCATGCTTCATCCCCAAAATTTGTGCACAACAACTGCCAGTAGAAATGTATTCTGCTTTAGTAGTTGATAATGCAACTGAAATTTTCTTTTTACTACCCCATGTTGATAGAGACTTTCCCAAAAAGTTATATGTTTTAGAGGTTCTCTTTCTATTTAACTTACATCCACCAAAGTCTGCCTCTGAATATCTAACTAAATAAAAAATATTCCTTTAGAATAGAACAATCCTAAATTAGTTTTATACTTGAGGTATTTAAAAATTATTTTAATGGAATTTAAATGTGACTCTTTTGGGTTTGCTTGAAATCTTGCACACATACGCACACAAAACATAATATTTCGTCTAATAGTAGTTATGTATAGCAAACTCCCAATCATTCCTCCGAATTAAGTTTAATCAACTGATTTTCCATTTTCAACAAGATCTAACTTACATGTAGAACTCATAGGGGTCTCACTACTCTTAATGCAATCAATTCCATATATTTTCAAAAGATCTTTAGTCTACTTACTTTGATTTATAATAAAACCTTCTATATTTTGAAATATTTTAAATCCATGAAAATATTTAAGTTCACCCATCAATCTTATTTCAAACTCTCTTTGCATTAGTTTTGAAAAATTATTACGTAACGAAATTTTAGAAGATCCAAAGATAATATCATCTACATATATTTAATATATTAAAAATTATTTTTAAATTATTTTTAGAAAGAAATTAGGATCTTCAAGTCCTTTTTTAAAGCCTTTAGAAATAAGAAAATTACTCAACCTTTCGTACCAAGCACTTGGATCTTGTTTTAAATCGTATAAATCATTAGATAATTTAAACACTTGATTTGGAAAAAGTGGATTTGTAAAATGTGTGATTGTTCAACAAAAACATACTCAATTATATAACCATTTAATAAAGCACTTTTGACATCCATTTGGTAATGTTTAAAATCTAAGTGTGCTGCATAGTAAAGTAAGATTCTAATTGCTTCAAGCTTAGCTACTGGTGCAAAGGACTCTTTATAATCAATTCCCTCTTCTTGATTTTATACTTTTGAAACCAATCTATCTTTGTTTCTAACTATATTTCTAGCTTTATATACTTAATTTCTCGACACCAATTTGGTTCCTATGCTCAAAGTATCCTTTTTCCTATCTACAAGTTTCCAAACACTATTTATTTCAAACTGATTAAGTTCTTCTTCCATGGCCATCACCCAAAATTCATCATTGATCGCATCATTAATATTTTAGGTTTAACTTGTGACAAGAAGGCTTGATGTTCAACATGGTTTCTCAAGTAATCTCTTGTTTCTATTTATCTAACTAAATGTCAAACAATGACATATAGGGGATGATTTTTAAGGTCCCTAGTTGGTCTATAAAAGGTAGGACTTGTTATTTCAGGTTAGTCAAGTTGACCTGGTTCATTACAGTTAGGATCTGGAGAATTTCAAGAATAGGAAGTTTTTACAGATTCTTTCACTTAATGATTTTAGGTTTTATCATAAATGTTCATATTGGACATATCCTATTCAATATTTTCTAGTGAATTCTTGGGCTCATGGGGATCGGTTTCATCAAACTTGATATGTATAGATTCCTACACACAATCGGTTTCCTTATTAAAGACTCTATAAGCTTTGATTTATGTTTAATATACAAGAAATATTCCTTCATCACTTTTGGAGGAACATTTATCTAAATTATCTTTAGTTTTCATAATATAAAATATACATCCAAACACTTTAAAATAACTTATTTGGGTTTCCTATTATTCCACAACTCATAAAGAGTTTCCTTAGGGATAGGTCCGATTAAGAATCTGTTTATTATGTTGCAAGCTGTATTAACAGCTTCAGCCTAGAAATAAATGGATAGGACAAATTCATTAATCATAGTTCAAGAAATTTCATGTAGGGTTCTATTTATTTTTTCTATCACACCATTCTGTTGAGTTGTCCTAGGAGAAGATAAATTATGATTATAGACATTTTGTGAGAAAAAAGCTTCAAAATCTTGATTCTCAAACTCACAGCCATGATCAATTCATAAGGATTTAATCTTAAGTCCACTAAGATTTTCTATAGCCCTAGCATACTTGGTAAAGTGAGAACAATATTCACTCTTGTGAGCTAGGAAGAAGGTCCAAGTGTACCTAGAGAAATCATCTATAAGAACATAAACATAGTGCTTCAAATTGAGACTAAAAAATCTAGATGGATCAAAAAATCCATGTGAACCAACTCAAGAGGTTGAGAAGTAGTTACTTCTTTCTTTGGTTTGAAAGATATGTATTGTTGATTTTTTTTGAAAAGGATTACACAACTTATTATCTAGAAACTCTAATTTGGGTATGTCTTTAACTAAACCATTTCTAGTTAAATTCCTAATAGAGTGTATGTTTCAATGTCCTAGTATTCTATGACAGATCCAAGACTCTTTGAGAAATCCATTTAGACAAGAGACATTATGTGAGGCTAGTGTGCCTTGATTTATAGCATGTACGTTATCATTTCTAAAAGTAGTAAATACTAATTTATTCTTGACATCAAAAACATGGAATGAATCATTTTTGAATTTAATATTAAATCCATCATCACAAAATTGAGATATGTTGAGCAGGTTATACTTTAATCCATCAACATACAGTACTTTAGAAATTTAATTTGAGTTAGGGTTACCAATATGGCTTGGGCCGATGACTTTTCCTTTACCATTGTCACCAAATGTGACATGTCCACCATCAATCATGATAAGATTTTTAAATATTGAATTATCCCCTATCATATTTATTTAACACCCACTGTTTGAGTACCAAATCTTTTTACATGAGCTCTTTAGGTAGTTTACCTATAAAATAGTTCATCCACGAAACGACTTTGGTACCCATATTTTTCTGGGTCCATATACATTAGTGATATAAGCTTTAGAAACCCACAAATGTCTTATGGGATTCCTATATACAGAATATAGAGTGTTTGAGAAATAAACTATGTTTGGACCTGAATAATTGGATGTAGTAAAATAATTATTTGAACTAGAAATTGCAACAAAATTCTGGTCTTTTAAAAAAGTAACAGATTTTCTAGATTTGGTTACAAAATGTGGTTTGTATAAATTCATTTTCCCTAGTGGATATCCTATACCAAAATTATACATAGGAGCTATTTTTTACCAATAATTTGATTAAGATTATTTTTTACATTTGTAAACTTTTCTATGTCTTTATTCAATTTCTAATTAGATATTTTTAACTCATTATTCTCCTTAAGAAGTTGAGTATTTTTCTATTTTTCGGTTGTAAGTTTAGATTTAATAGAAACAGTAAAAGCTTATTGTTTCTTAAAATATTTATACTTATCTTTCAACTCATTACATGTTTCTTCTATAATTTTTTAATATTTGAATAATTCATCATTTTTCATATTCTCAGAATCACTCTCAGAATAATACGAATTATTTACTGGAGAGTCTAAGGTTACCACAGTTGTGTTTTTCATAAAACACATATTAGCTATATCATATTTCTCATTTTGAGAAGAATATAATTCACTTGAGCTATCCTCAGAGGCACTCCAGGTGGCCTTAATTGCTTTCTTATACTTTCTATCCTTATTTTCATACTTTTTCCTGTATTTCATATTTGGACATTCAGCCTTGACATGCCCTTTCCCTTTACATTCGTATAAGATTATCTCTTATGACTTATCATTTCTCTACCAATATTTTTTTCAATTTCCCTTGTTATCATGCTTTCCTTTGTAACTAGGATTTTTGAAAAACTTTTTTCCCTATAAAATTTCATGAATCTTCTAGCCAGATGGGTCATTTCTTCATCACTTTCTGAAGCTACTTCTTCACGGCTGGAGCACATCTTGAACTTTCTCTTTGTCTTTAATTTTAGATGTAGTTGTCTTGAAAGCTACATAATTTCTTTTGGGTTCATCTTCTTCTTTATTTACCTTCAATTCCTCTTCAAACATAATTAATTTCCCAATAAACTCTTTCACTAGCATCTTATTAATGTCGCATGATTCCCTAATAGACACAGATGTTCCGCTCCATCTTTTTTGTGAGAATCACACAATCCTCATAATCTACTCTTTGGTTGTTACTTCTATTCCTAAATAAATCATGGTATTCACAATTTCATTGAACCAGATAAATATATATATCATAAATAGACTCATTATGATTCATTCTGAAGTTCTCTTATTTAATAGTAAAAATATTTAATCTCATTTCTTTTACATTAGATGTTCCCTCATGAGAAACAGACAAAGTGTCCCAAATCTCATGTGCAGTTTTACAAGCATAAATATGGTTAAACTCTTCATCACCTAGTGCATAGTACCACACATTAATTTCTTTACAATTTTTGTTAAAGGCGGCCTTGGTAGGTTCATCCCAATTGTTTCTATTAGTTTTCGGAATTGTATATTTACTTTCAATAGTAGTCCATATTTCAATTCACATTATTTCTAGATATATTTCCATTCAGGATTCCACTGAGCATAGTCAGTTCCATTAAAGAAAGGTGATCTATAGGTAAACTCCCCTTCAAATCTATAGTCCATGATCCAGAATTTTAAGTAATTTCAAAGAGATAAAAGTTTAAAAATAACATGAATTTTAATATCTTTGAAAAACAACTATAATCACAGTTGAAAAGATTTAAAAACTGACAATAATTTGTAATACCTCCGATAACAAATGTTGTTTGGAGTATATCACTCAAAAGGGGGGTTAATTGAGTATCTATAAAAAATTTTATTAAAAATGGTTCTTTAAAATAATTTCCCACAATTAAAATAAAATCAAAGTCAATTTGTAGTGTATTTATAAAATTCCTGAATGTTCAATTAATTTATCATATGATTGATTAGTTCTCAGCTATATCAATATAATGATTTTTTAAATTTTTTAAACTAATCTACTGAATCAAAAATGATATAAACACTTGCTAAAATAAATATGGAAGTTAAATTTATCTTAATTTGAAATGAATAAAACACATTTCAGATTAAAACAAAAGATAAACTACATAGTGGATAAAAACAAGAGGTTCAGTTTCAAGTTGAGATATATTCCTCTCCACTTAGTGATCACCTGCCACCAAGCAGATTATATTAATAAAATTTTGATTCACACCCTAAATCGAGGTTCACAATAGCAGACATGGCTTTCTAGGTCACACTTTACCTATTCCACAGTTATTCATGGTAAAACTAACAAACAGATCACACAGGATCTCTTCCACTATTCTATGTGGGGTACAAAAGTAAATCAAGATTGAGTGTGAGGATATTTTAGTATCCTCCAGTTAAACTCAGGAGATATTTTGTGTGAAACAAACAGATTCACACACTGCTCAAAAAGTAAACATAAGATCACAATAGAGTTATAGAAAAAGTAAAGTGTTTATAAATCATTGTGTTTTATGTAGTAAAGATCTGGACTCAATGGATGTAGAGAAAATGATATTCAAGTCCTATTCTGGATGTTGGATTCAGAACAGAGTATTGTGGTCTATGTAATATATCTTCCAGGTCTGAAAATGATGTTCAACAAGATTCAACAGGTTATTTATTGAAATATTAAACTTCTCGTGTACTCATGTTTCAAGTTCTTCTATTTTAAATATCTTAAACATTCGCACAGTCTGCCTATATTTTCCTCGTGGGTTCAGAGAGAGATATATCTATCTTTTTAAGGATTAGCTTGTAATCCATTTATACTTCAAGGTCTCGTAGGCATGAAGATCTCCCCACGTGAATGTACCACATACCGTCTATGAATAGTCCTGAAGACAACATTAAATAATTTTCTGAAGCATTAATTTGTCTAAATATGACCGTTAGAAATAAATTCGAATTAATAAATTGGAAACCATTATTTATGACTATAGGTGAGTCATAAGTATTGGTGATTCATTTGTATCGGTCTATCATCATCTGTCTGTCATCAGTCTTTCATCATTGGTATGTCGTCATCAATTTGTCATAATTCGTCTGTCATAAGTCCTTAATCATCCGCATGTCTTCATCGATTTGTAATCATCAGTCTATCATCATAGTTATTTTAGCATCGGTCTATCGAACATCAGTTTGTCGAACATCGGTGTGTCGAACATTAGTCTTTTGAACATCGTTGTGTCTAACATCGGTGTGTCGAACATCGGTGGCGGGGACTCTGAGAAACTTATGAAGTGGATGTTTAACACAGAACACTACAAGATTAATTGAAATCCAAAAATAAATGTACATATACACTTGTAAACATATTAGAGCATAAATATAGTTTATTTGAAATATATTGTACTGTATCACATAATTGATTTACTTAGAGATATGATTTACTTAGAGATATTAAATGGCATGAAATAGTAGAATCTCTAGATTGAAATTATTGGTGATTTTGAAAACTACTATAGCATAAAGGTTCCAACAAGATGAATCTAAGATAATTGATGATGGAAAATGAATTATGATTATTTTAGAGGTTGTATTTTTTCAGACACACAAATCATGGTTTTATTTCCAATTTGATAGATGAGGGAATGATTACAGATCTTGAAATTAGAATAAAAACCTATAAGTATATTTGAGATATTTAGGATAATATATAATCATGATTTAATAATATTTAAACTATATATAAGAATAAATAAAATAAAACGCTCGGCTAAGGGTGTTGCCATTTCATTGGACAACTATTATAGGTTTGCACAAAAATCCATCGTAGGTTGAATTTTTGATAACTCCAAGGATTCTAGGACTATGGGAGGAAATTACGAAAGTTATTTGGGTATTAATTGTCCCAACCAAAATGATTTTGATGGGTGGAACTAAGAGGATATGGGGTGGCCTTTTATAATTGTGGTGAGTGGTACACTTTGTAATTTTGAAAATTTCTCAATAATCACATTTCACATTCAGGAAATAATGATCCCAAAGGGAAAATCTAAGAGACTTGGTATATATAAGGCACAAATATTTACAAAAAAATATGAATTAGTAATGTCTTAGGTCATTTTTAACTCTTATAATTTTCGTTTCACTCCCAGTAAACTCATTTTTACCTTAACCATGGTAAATAATTTTTATTATTTCCACTATTAAATTAGTTCAAAAAATATATTGAACTTATTATATAATATTAATTATTATAATTAAAAATATGGAATTCTTTTTTTTTAATTAAATTCATATATGTGGTAGAATTAAACATTAAATTAAACATGTAGACGCCTAGAAAAATGGTTTTTCCACAGAAAAACTTTTAAAAGATTAAAATATTTTTATATTAAAATTAAATATGAAATTGATTTCAATCACATAAATTAGTTAAATTAAAATATAATTTTTATAATTTTTATAAACCAAGTAAAAATATAATTGATCTTTTAAAATCATTCTATGAAAAATAGGTTTTCAATAAAAGCCATTACTTTTCACTTTTGATCAATAAATTAATATTTTTAGAAAATTATTAAAAAATTAGTCAAATATAATATTGAAATTTAAATATCAACAAATAATTTAATGTTTTTAAAATAATTATTCAATATTTGGTAATAATTAATTTAATATTATGTGATAAAATAATGACAAAAACACCATTAAAAAATACAATTTTACAAAAAACGTTTATTTTTCTATTAAGTAGTTCTTATTTTATTTGTATTAAATAAATAACTGGAGAATTTATTTTATAAATATATAAACCATGTAATTTTCATAATTGATTTAGTTCTATTCATATTCTTCAAATTAAATTCTTGGTTATAATGGTTATCTTTAAATAATAATATTATAATAGAGTATCATGTTTTATCTAAATCTTGTGTTGTGTCTATCACAAGCTATCTAAGTGAATAAATTTATTTAAAGATAAATAGATTCTAATTTATTTGGGTGTTACACCAACCGTTCCATTAAATATTCAGTATTCAATGATAATGTTATGGATAATATTTTAGAAAATAAGAGAGATTTTCATGTGAGGCAGATGGATTGAAGACCAACACCACCACGAGTCATTGGAAGTTAACATAAATATACTTCAATGATAAAATTAGAATAAATAAGGATTAATTATTTATGGGATCGTGAGTTCCAAAATAAAATTCATTCACTCAAAATATCTTTAATGATCCTGAGACACTTATTCAAAAAATAAATGGATACGTCTTAAATTGGGAGAGTGCATTGGATTTTGTGTTTTAGAGGATGAATGGTAGTATACCCAATGATATAGGTATAGTCATCGGATATTTAGGATTGGTATATATTATAAATTTAGAATTGTTTTACTCATTTTATAATCATATTTATATGATCTGTTACTTAATAATATTAAATTGTATATATATTTTGGATTCATATTATTAGTGATTATTCATGTATTATGTGATAATTCCACAGTTATATGTTACTTTTTTCAATGAATATGTATCTATGAATAAAATGGAAAATCTGTAAGAACTAAACAAAAGTGGACTTTACACATCTTGAAACACATATAGGACTTGTATTCATTACTCACGTTATGTATGAAGATGTGAATCATGTGTTCTTGAGAATTTACAAGTAATTAAATGAATACAAAACATGAATCTTCAATATACATCGTTTAAATTTAAATTTCACTTCCTACCTAAAGTTCAAGTAGTGAGAATAAGATGTCATGGGAACCCATTAAACATCATGAGATGAATCGCATCTCCGAATCTGAAATGTTTGGGCTTAAAATGGCTTCAGATACAAATTACACATAGACAACATTAGATTGAGAATACATGACGTCTTATGTTTACATGTCATGTAAATTCCTGTCTATTTATTTACAGAGCATAGACATCTGCATATATGTGTTTGGTGTAGTTTAATTTTATCTAATTTTTATCTTTTACCTTCCTTTTTTCATTACAACTAAACATTAGACAATTAATTTTACCATTTTTATTAAATAAAAGTGTATTAGATCAATCTTCAATTGTTCTTTAACTCTTTCATCGCCGAATATAGTTCTGAAATTTCTTTTCTTTTTCCACTTTCACTCGACAATGAATACGCACCACATTCTTTCTTATTTACTCTTCTTAGTAAGTGTTTGATTATTTATCAATTAATTTGAATATTAATTTCTTTATTTTTGATCCCCAAATTACAAAATGCCTAATTTAAATTGTTTTATTAATCTTCCAAGAATTCCTATAATAATATATTTAATCTTGATTAACACCTTAATGAGTAGATAAATATCTTAGGATATGGGTTAAGGGAAAGGGTTGATATGAACTTAGTGAATAGTTAAACCGGAACATGTTAACCCTAAGTATAGTATTGTAGTTAAGTAAAAACAGTTTATCCAATTATTTTAAGCAACCTTGGCCATGGGGAATTTAAATGAATGAACCTAGCCTAATTGGAGTAGAGTAGTCTATGGCCATTATCCTATAACACCTTCTAACATATAATCATTGATTAATGGATCTAGGTTTTTATCTATTTCCAGACCACGTAATTATTTCATCTGGGATATATTTTATTTGTTTCACCATAAACAAATAGTTCCCTATGCATCTCTTCACAACCTTATCCATAGGACTATCCCAACATAGGACCAAGATTATTATTTTTAAGTGAACCCTGAAATTTTTCTTAATACCAAAAAACTTCAAGAATATTTAAAAAATCCCAATAGATTTAATTAAATAAAAAACATAAATAAATTCAAGAGGAATCCTGCATAAAGGGTTTGAAGTTACTTGTTCCTTGCCATCCATTCTTCCCTCAGCAGTTTGATCTCACAATACCAATCTATCATGGCATCGTACCAAGTGTATTTTAGGAAAAACAGTAATTCTAGAATGATCAATACCATCATGAATTAAATGAAATGTGTGGTTGAATCAAATTTTTGAATCATTATTAGAGATTTTTTTGCTTAGTAACAAGAACCTTCAGCACTGAACTGGTATTACATTACCGTCCCCCCTTTTCTCTTTTTTAATTCCTCCTTTATTTTAGATACCACAACATTCTTATTTTTTATGTCATGGTGCATGATCCATGTACCCCAGATTCATTCAAGTATCTTAGATTCTTAGAAACCTCATACCATTATTCATGATGTAGAAATGTACCTCTCTACATGCCACTATCCATGCATGGAAGACCAATTCAATCATGCATGTCCCAACAAACACAACATGAAATATATGCCACTTGAACTTCATAGAGATAAACCCATGAAACTAACATGCACAGTCATCGATTAAACATTTCCATATATTAATGGTTCCATACCCAGCATTATGATCCCTCATTTCCAAGGGAAAACCTTTGAAAAAAAACCTGGGATCATAAGTATGATAAAGAATATGGATGAGTTTAGAAAATTATAGATTGATGGTCCTCAGGATCACATCTATAACTTTATATAAAAAAGTGATTCCTTTAATAACTAGGGATTTTCCTCTAATGCAATTATATTTCAAATCATCCCCTTCTCATTTCATGATAGATCCAATGACTGGAAAAAGATTCAATATCCTGAGTTTATCATGACTTAGAATGATCTATCAAAAAAGTTCCTGGATAAATAATTTCCCCGAATCCAAACCTTGAAACGATGTAATAAAACTGATAATATCAATAAAGTATATGGTAATTCATACTAGTAGGACAAGGATAACATTATGTAACTCTCTCATAAGTTACCATATCAATGATTTATATGTGGATTCAGTTTCAATCATTCTACCAAGTCCTCCAACCAACTACATGAATAGTGGTAGATTCTTCTGCTGATGGTGATCTTGTGTTAAAAACACCTAATTTAGGCTGAGAACTTCTAGATGAGTTCTAACACAATATAGGGAAATAAAAAATTGATCATGGACCACCTCAGCATTGAATCCACCAAGAAGAATAAAACAATCATCTAGTTGCACAAGTTGAGGACATGACTAAGAATTTGGAATCCTTTCAACTTATTACTAAACTACAACCCCTTATTAAGACTATAATGAAGATTAAATCCAACAATATGTGTGGAATACCATATCCTTATCAAGACATTCATCCAATAGGATATGAAAAAAAAATCCCAGATTGTAAGTACATTAAATATAGTCAACAAAAACAATAATTTCTGTAACCGCAATAGAAATTTTAACAAAGGTAGTCTTAGAATCCTCTACAAAATAATCAAGGTCACTATCAATAGAGAAGTGTACATGAGAATCCGAGAAACCAAGGACCACCTGGACACGCTCCTATGAATCATGTTCCTAGACAACTTAAATAATTACCCCAACAACCCTTTCATCCTAGAGTCTAGAAAAAATTTCAAATAGTTGTGATGATACCACCAAAATCAAACACATCCCATTAATAAAATTTGGAAAATATGATCACAACCTTAATTAAAAATTCAGATCAGACGATTACCATCCAAGTGATTTAAATGAAAAATCAAAGGGTTATCCTCTAAAACCTCAAACATCAAATAGGTCATATCACAAAAAAATCAGATAGATTATTATGTATGCTTCCTCGTAATACTAAGACATATACAAAGGAGGAATCCAAGGTCGTGGTATTGAGGAGCATAAAATTTTCATATTTTTAGAAACCCTGAGGAGGATAATATAATAATCCTGATGAACCTCAGAAACTTGTATAATTCATTAAAGAAGATGACAATGAAATTTAAAATATGACTAATAAAGAAAGAGATTTTTATCACTACCCCTTGAAAAATATCCAATACAAGAGAAGTCTAAGGAGGACATCTACATTACACCACTAGCTTATAAGCCACATCTCCCATTCTTTGAAAAAGAGTTGAGGTAAAATCAATGGCCAGTATAGTAAATGTTTTGAAATTTTCAAAGAAATTACATATAAAAATCCCATATTCTAAAGTTATCTCCCGAATGTCTACCTATGAAAAAATCATAAAGGAAATGATCTCCAAAATGTGGAAGATGGAAGGATTAGGAGTCATCTCCCTTAATAAATAATTATCTAATATTTTTTAGTAAACACTTTTACTAAATAAAAGAGTCCTGCAAAGTTTCTCAATACCATGAACTATAGGATAATTCAACTTCATATGATCCTTGTGTGACGTATGATCTAGAATTAACCTCGTTCCGATTAGTGTATTCTGTAATATGGAACTCAAGGAATGAAAGACAACTAAACTGGAACTTCAATTATCTTACCAGTCATTAAAGTATCCTCGAGGGATTATCATGAATTTCCTATTAAAACATAGTAAATTAATTTTCCCAGAAAACTCCCCCAATTTTTATTTGAATGAAGAAGGATACATTCCAATTATTTTAGGCTGGCTATTCTTAGCCAATGGGTGGAATTTATTGATTTGAATAAGGGGATACTTATATATAGGGGAAGTGATAAAAAATATGTGTTCCAATAAGTGAATGATTTTAAACAAGAATATGATTCTTTTGAATATCAATCCATTATTCACACTGAAGAGAGGAATGACTACTTAGCCATTGAAGAAGATAGTGATGAATTTTCACCTACTAGAAAGGAAGAATTTGATTTTGAGTAAGTGAACTACATAGAACCACTTTCAAGGGACACTAAAAATCTATTCATAACCTTGATCATTTAGCCACTAACACTGGAGCTGAAACCTCTCATACTCACACTCAATTACTCATTTATAAAAATAATAGTTGCACTACCAATCATCATTATCTTAGAAATGAAACAAATAAACTAGTAAAGGTTTCTTAAAGTCATGTAAGGACTAATTAAGCCCATATCCTTGGGGTGGGTTACATAAAATGGATAAGACCCATATTATTCGCTCAGAATATTTTATTAGAAGAAGGTACAAAACCCAATTCCTATCCCTAGAGGCAACTCACCACACCGATGAAGGAGGTAGTTAAGAAAGAATTATTAAAAGTCCTAGATGCTCTAATAATTTTTTCAATCTCAAACAATCAGTGGGTGAGTCCTTTGTAGGTTTTCCTAATGAAAGTTGGAATCACAGTTATATAGATTGCTAAATATGAGATGATCTCGACTCACAACATCACTGGATAGAGTGTATTTGAATATTATAGAAGCACAAATATAGAAACCCAAAAATATCACTTCCCCTTTCCTTTTATGGATCAAATTATGGGGAGAATGGTAGGACATTAATTATATTATTTACTATATCAATATTTATGATTAAATAAAAATGATGTAGAACTATATGATTACTCCAAAACACTTTTCACATGTCCATTCTAAACCTTATCCTATAGACACATGTCATACAGTTTGTGTAATGCACTAGCGACCTTCCAAAGGTGCATGAAACATATCTTCCATGATATGGAAGATGAATTTTTGGATATTGTTATGAATGATTTCTCATTTTAAGGAATATTATTTCAGGTATGGATAAGAAATAAAAATTTAGTCTTGTAACACTATGAAGGAAATTTCATAGTTTAAAAATGAAATAAAAATCCCATTATGGTGAAAGTTGAAATATTCATTGGACAAAAACATTAAAAACTAGCATGTAATTTGATCTATTAAAGATTAAAGTAATCATGTACTGACATGAGCCATAAATATTAAAAAGAATAAAGAGATTTTTGGGCCTTATAGGATTCTACCATCACTTTGTGGAAGATTTTTTAAAAAGTATCCCACCCTATGACACACCTATTAGTTGAGGATACTCATTTAAAGTTCAATGAAGAGTATCATTGGGAATAGAACATTTTAAAGAACAAACTATAGGCATATCCCATGATCATTTCCTCAGACTATGAAAAATAATTAGAGTTAATTTATTATTAAAGTGACATCACTATAGGAACTATCTTGGGACAGTGAGTGGGAAACATATTTTATCCCATTTAATATGATAGTCACAAATTGAATGATGCCCAGGTAAACTAAAAAACATTAGAGAAAGAACTTTTTCCATTTGTCTAAGATTTCTAAAAGATTCAATCGATCTTTTTCTTTTCCAAGTTGATCGTTTACATGAACCATACCACCATTAAATATTTTTTAAATAAAAAGGATTCCAAATAAATATTGATATGTTGGATCCATCTACAATAATAATTTGATATCATAATAAAGTATATTAAGGGGATTGAGAATGACATTGATGACCATCAATCTATACTCCCACAACCCATTGTTGAGGATGAAGATAATTAGGACATCAATATTGACTTCCATGATGAATGTATTTTTAATAATAACATGAGTGCATGCCTATGGTTTTCTGAAATTTCAAATTATCTTTCTACCTAATCACTCTACCCAGACCTCACATACCAAAAATGATGAAAGTTTTTTTCGAAGCCTCACACTATTACTCGGATGAGCCATATATTTTTATGTGATGTTATGATCGATTAATACGGAATATCATCCCAAAGGATGATATAATAATTATACTAGAAATGTTTCACATATCACCAACTAGAGGGAATATTGGACCAGAACAGACCATGTAAAAAATCCAACAAAGTAGACTCTTTTGTCCCACACTCCATAAATATGCAAGAAACATCTTCTATAGCTCAAATAGGTGCCAATAAACAGGCACCATTGGGAAGAGAAAGGTACTAAACCAAAATTAAATAATGAATGTAAAAGTATTCAACATATGGGGAATATATTTTAGGGGTATATTCCCTAATTTACATTTAATGTTCAATATCCTATTTGATATTGACTACATCTTGAAATGGGTAGAATCTGAAGAAACCACACATGACATGGAAAAGGTAGTCATGAACTTCTTAAAAAATATCTTTTCCAAATTTGGATTCCTCCAATTAATCATCAATGATAGAGTCACCAATTTTCCTAATAATTATTTCATTACATTACTAGGTAAGTACATAATTTTATTTAAAAACGGAACTCCTTATCACCTGCAAACAAGATGGAATTCTAAATTTCCAAATATATAAATAAAAAAAATTATAGAGAAGACCATAAAACATTAAGTTTGAATGATTGGGGCCTTAAATTAGATGATTATCAATGTTAATGATACACCACCTACAAAAAATGCATCACCACCACTCTATTCTGATTAGTGTACAGATATCCATTCCATTTGCTGGTGTAACTAGAGCATCACTCATTTTGGGTAGTTAAGAAACTGAATATGGATTCTCAAAAGGCTGGGGAAGTTAGGTTGTTTCAATTATAAGAATGAAGTAAATAATAAAGGATTTCTATGAGAGTTTCATGATTTATAAATAAAACACTAAAAATTGGAAAGATCATCACATCATGTGATGAATGTTCACACTGGAGAATAAGGACTAATTATTCAATACACAGTTGATTTTATTTTATGGATATATCAAATCCAAATGATCAGGACCATTCATGGTTATACATGTATTCCCTTATGGTACTATAGTGACTCATAAAAAAGGAGCACCACCCTTCAAAGTTAATGTTCAATGATTGATGATATACCAGGAACTATTTTGTGATTGGTGTGTCATAACATTGAGATTATTATGATCACTACTTATTCAAGTTATAGATATTTAAAGAGGTTATAATAGGTAGAAAACCTTAGATAGTTAGAATAAGGTATACATGGATATATTGGAGTTAGGATATCATAGGGGTGTGCTAAAAACAAAGAACACATGTCCTGGGATACAGAAGGGAAAACCCTAAATTATACATCGTGTAATGAAATACATGATGTGTACATTTCATGACCATAATAAAATTAGATTTACATTTAATATAATATTATGTGAAGTGAAATTTCATGAAAAATAAATTGTGTGAACCTATGGTTCATGACTCACAAGCCCCCCTACCCACACACCTTTTTTCTCCCATCGCCCTCTCCCTTTCATCCCACCACTGCCAGCCTCTACTCTACTTCCATCACCATTCCAATCCTTTCTTGATACTCTACTATATATCACTATTATTATATCCATACTCCCTATTCCATCATGTATTGAATGGACTATAGAAATACATTGTGAAATCCCCTACTAATTCTATGGCCAAGCATAAGGTTTCACCTTTGGCCAAGTGCTGAAAGGCTAATGCACCTCCATCACCACCTGATTTATTCTTTTCTAGCTCCTCCAATGACTCTACAACCCAATCAGACACTGAGAAGTCACACTCGATCTCTAGGGGGTCACAGGGAGATATTCACCCCCCTCTACACCCCATTATTCATCTTTCCAGCCCTAATCAATAGGTCTATTTGGTCCATCAGTAGGAAAATACCATACATACCAAAAAAACACCAGATATGGACATTTTCACATGACTTCACTTCATCTATGATTTCCTCCACCTCATTAATACAATACACATAACCCCGCATCATTGGTGTCCATGTGGAGACCTTTTGAGAGTTGTTTCTCAAGTTCTTGGCTACTCTTGAGAAAAATGTTGATAGTATCTTATTCTGACTGGGTAAAAGACCCAATGAGATCTTATTCACCATTTTTGTAATCTAACTCATCATCTGTTCTGATAAATTCATCACCTCCCTGATGTTTCCAACTCTTTAACTTGAGATGAGAAATTAAGATCCCACAAGTCTCTGGGAGAGGATTTCTCAAGACCCTCAAATAATTCATGATCCTCATATTATGAAATCCAAACACCCGAAAGTCTTCACACTCCATATTCTTTATCATGAATTGACTCATGCCTAGTTTTCTCTTGAAGAGTATAATAGAAGCAAGATCTAGTCATATGTATTTATCCTCGCCACTATCTTGGGAGGCCCTTCTATTAACATTGAATCCCAATTCACCTTTTAATTCATGGCATATGCATAGCAGACTCAAGGAATGTTTATGGGTGGGTCCTTCATCACTCATCTCACCTGACATGTTGACGTCATTAAAACTAACTTTCCACTCACATCTCTCGGATTGTTTGATTCAATTTACTTTATCCTTCCTCGCAAAATAATGTTGTTGGGTAAGGATGGTGACATATACTGATAGGTGTTAGGATGCATAGAGGGTTTCGATGAAGCCTCTAGAGACCATTATATCAACCCATCCCCTACTTGAGTAACCTCTAATATGACCACCACCCATAGCACCTCTATATTAGCCCATACCTACACTAAAACCATTACTTGAACTCTTACCACTCCCATCCCTAACCATGAAACCACCCATTTCCCATATCCATCCACCACAACCTTCCCCACTCCATCACCTACCCCATCCTACCCAACTAATATATAGCTCTCTCACCATCATATTCTAGTGATCCTTTGTTAGATATGATTCCACTCAGTCATCTTATTCATTACACACCCATAATTTAATATTCTTTACTCACCACTAGCCCCTTCCATCACTCACCCCACACCACCAAAAGGCCCTTCATCCTCTCTCACCCCTGCACCATCCACCACCCCAGCCAACCTAATCTTTGAACTGGAAGACCCTTATGCCCAATAGGATTTTTTGGTAGAGTAGGCCTAGCGAGGGAAGGGTGAATCCCTTCCATTATATCTTAAGGATCCATTCATTAATCCTGCTTCTAAACACAATGATATCATTTGAATAAATATCTTAACTACTCAAACCTCTAAGATATTTTTCAGCACCATGAAACCCACTATAATATTTTTTCACTAGGTCCCTTCATCCATAGATGATATTGATAGCATTGGTCTTCTGAAAGCACCTTATATTTGGAATTAGACCCTAAATGAGCATATTAAAGATTTTTATTGTACTTAGTCTCCCATATACCCCTCCCCCATTTTTTAAACTATTTGGGAAATCAATTTTGTAGTAAATTTATTCCATTTCTCCATGATGTATTATTACTCAACTTATATACATGGGTTATAGATTTTTATTTACTATTGTTTTGATTATTTTTTCATTTCATTACATTGTTACATTATCCATGTCTATCTATTCTACCTATTCAATGGTCATCGATGTGCTTATCCCCTCCCTATCTTCCCTCGTAATTTAGGTGAATCAGAACTTGGATGACATCTACTGCCATATTGAAGAGATTTCTCTGGGGATCTATTCCTAGTTGAGTTCCCCCATAACAAGCATAGATGCTTTTCTTACTACAAAATTTTCATGCCTAGTATTCTCTTGAGGTGGTTAATCTTTCCAGGCATTCACATGAGCTTGATTACATGGCCACAAGTTCCTTTAAGAGGAAGTGGAATTATAAATAGATGGAAGACACCTAATTGATCCTTTTATAAATCCATATAGATGATGATGTCATTATTATAAATTTATCAGAGGTGGCCCATATTTTATTTTTTTCATTAGCTTATTTATTTTACTTAGGAGTTTTATTTTGTTTTCAGTATCATTTATATTTTTTTACATTGACATTCATTTTTCCCACATATATGCATATATATGAGCAGTTTTTCATTTCTAATCTTATGTTCACCAGTGTAATTCAATAATATCGTCATATGTAAAAATTTTGGACTAATGTTTTATCTATTGTATGGTTTTTCATTCTAACATAGTGTGAAGGTAGCCAAAATTTCAAATCAATATCCACCAACATTCTCCATGTCATGCCACTCATATGGGAAGCTCTCGATTCACCCAATTTAATTTCAAATTTTCCATTAATTTTTTTTGTGATATATCTATGATATCTCTCCTAAGTTTCATTCCAGGAAACTATAGACAAAGTCTCAATTTAATTTTGGGGGTGTCTTTCTTAAGCCTTATTATAAAAACACATGTATTATTTCATTTTTCACCTATCATGGGGAAATTTTCTATTGAAATCAATTATTAAATTGAAAACCCTCATTTTAACCATTTAAATAAAAGTCCAAGATATTTAGTAAATTGTAGAAATTCTTGTTTTACACCTATTTAGATTTTTAAAATGATTGTTTTGTTTATTAATTTAATTAAAATTCAAAAAATTTGTAATTTATTTTGATTAAATTGTTACATGATTTTATACCCATAGTGATTTTCAGATTTTTATATTTTAATCTCATTCCCAAAAATATTCGGAACACAAATTTTCATATTATTTTTGGAGAATATTTCTTGAGTGATTTCTGGGGCATGTAAACCTATCAGAACATGAATTTACATCTTACCAAGGATATGACTGAAAAACTACAATTTTAATTTGATTGAGGAAATCCTCATTAAGACACTTTTTCTTATGATCATGATATATTGATCCTTCATTAAATCATATTTTACATGAATGGACTATTTATGATGTAGCTATTTCAATCTGATTATTCCTTCATACACTACTACAGGTATTATGCATGATTATTATTTGAACAAGTGTGGGTGAATTTTTAGCCGATGGACATAGGATGTATTTATTAAGGAGATATATTATATAATTTCTACTAAAATGATATGATGTGATCTATTGTTATGCTCAGCATTTTATTGAAATCTTGTTACTTTGAAAAATATATAAAAAGTAAAGGAAATAAAAATATTTTTGGTTGTGTATTAGGAAGGTAAAAAATCACCATTTACAGACCGATGAATCTCCTAATGGATCATATGTGGTTAGGGGATGGATGTGAGATATATCCTGAACATTAATTTTGAAAAGCAAATAATATAAAAAAGGAAATAAGGGAACAAGGTACATTTTTTAGAAACAGTTTATAAACTCATGGATCTACTATAGCTATTTGGAGCATAGACATTATTTGATATTAGAGGAGCCACCTAATTAAACTTCATTAACTTTTAGGCATTATAATTTAGATCATATCCCTTTTGATCTCTTTTCACTTTCTACCCAACTTAGCTCAACCTCAGAGTCTATTGAACCATTTTTCTGAATCCATCATGATTGATTTTACATTTGTCGTTACAAAATGAATATGATGGAACCAATTCAAGACTACATTTAGGACCATATATTTAGTGTATGATCATAACTCCAATTAAATTTTAACCTAAGTGATGAGATAAAAATAATTATGAGGTAAATTGAAAAATGGGTATATAATTTATCTAAGAGTTTGGAAATATTAATTAAAAGAATAAATAATCTGGATAAAAGAAATGAACTATCAAGCATGACTAATTTTCTCTATGGGATTGATTCTAGAATACTGAATTTTTCTTCTTTAACAACGTTTTATTTACCTAGTTGTAATACATGTTTCTTTTTCCAAAAAATCCTTTTGAATCCATATTGAGAAATTTTTTTATTAAGGAACATAAAATGTTCAAGTGTGAGTGAATTTGATAAAATAAAATTGTATATAAATTTTGGATTCATTTTATAATGATTATTCAAATATTATTCGATAATTCAATGGGTATATATTTTTTTAGAGAATAAATGTCAAAGATTCCAAAAGAAAACCTATAAAAATAGGCCAAAAGTGGACTTTACACATCTTGAAAGGCATACAATATGTGTATTCATTATTCATAGAATGTATTAATTCATGATCTAGTAGTTATGAATAATTTAAAAATAATAAATAGAATACATGATATAAATCTATGATATACATTGTGTAAATTTTAAGGCCACTTCCTGCCTAATGTTCAAGTCATTAAAACAATTATGTTGTGAGTACCCATTAAACATAATTAAATGAGTTGCATTTCCAAATCCTGAAGATTCGGGCTGAAAATGGTTCCTTTTTGAAAATACCTGGAGAAAAATTTTGGATCAATATTACACAATGTATGAATTTTAAAAATTGTGTAAACTCCCATATATTTATTTCTATATCACATAAAACAGCGCATATGATTCTGTGGAAGCCGACATTTATCTTTTTTTTTCTCTTGTATCATTATTTATTTCTATTAAAACTAAACATTAAACAATTAATTTTATGGTATTTATTAAATATGAGTTTAGTTGATCAATCTGAAAGTATTATTCCACTCTTTTTTCATCATTTATCAATTCGATGTTTGTTTTTAGTTTCTTTTTCCACTAAACAGTGGATACACACCACCTCTATTCAGGATTACTCTTCTGTGTATGTTTTTGATTGATTTATCAATTCTATTGTATGAAAATTTCTTGATTCTTCATCCCCCAATAACAAACTATAATATTTAAATAGTTTTATTAATCTTCAAAGAATGTCTACAATTGTTTCATTGATTTTGATTAATACCATCATGAGTGGAAAAACCACATGGGTAAGGGTCGAGAGTAACAGTTGTTCTGAACATACAGAATCATTAAACATAAACATGGTTTACCTAACTCTAGTAATCATATTAAATAAAATATATTTATTCAATTACTTTATAAAAACCTGACCATATGAAGCTTAAGTGAATGAACCAAACCTAATTGTAGTGAATAAGGTTATGTTCATTATACATTGACAATTTATTCAAGAGAAGATAGGATAAATTCATCTATGTTGTTAGCTATATCTAGACCATGTTATAGTTTCATCTAGGATGGTTCTATTTGGTTTCACCATAATAATCTAGTTCCTGATCAACCGCTTCACATCCTAATCATTAGGACTATCCCAACATAGGACCAAGATTATAATTTTTACTTTACTTATTCATGAATCTTAATCTAAACCAAATAGCGTTAATAAAATCCCAAAACCAAACCAATTCATGAGGACTCCTACATAAAGGATATGAATTCACTAGTTCCATGTTTTACATTCTTTACCTTTGGGTTAGACCTTGTACTACCACTCTACTATGTCAACATAGCAAGTGTAGTTTGGTATAAAAAGAAATTATAATCAGATCACTACCTGTACGAATTAAATGGAATGTTTGGGTGTTTAATTACTCATGATAAATTTAATGAAAAAATAAATGTATATAAAGGATGAATTTGATGAATTTAGATTCAATATTTAGACATTTTTATGTTAATTTATTATATTTTTAAATGGATAAATTAAGATAATGGTCATGTTCAAAATAATAAATATTTTCCCTAAGCAGTTTTTGTTTGGTTTTTAGATTATGTTAAAAAAATTATGAATATTTTATGGTTAAATATTTATTTGAAATGTGTATCGGTAAGGAAAATACATCATGAGAAACTTTAAATCATTTTTGGGTTGGTCCTTACTCATTTTAAGGTGATTCATAATTTTGGTTTAATTTTATTTTTCCATAATGGTTTGATTTGTTGGAAATTAACTTGTTTTATTATAATTTCATCATGATCCTTACATTAATATGTATAGAAGATATAAATTATGAATCGATGATGGAAAAGTGTTGAGTTTTTATGATTTTACGGATTTCTTGGATAATGTTTTGAAGAAAATGAATTCCAAAGCAATAAAAATTGATGAAAAAATCAAGAAAGGATAATATATAAATTATGTTTTCATAGAGGTTAGAAGAAACACATTTCATCCATGTGGTTGATCCCTTGAGGTTGTTACCATGACATTGAGCCTGTGAGGTTAAGCCTCCAAAGGAACTACATAGGGCAACATCATGATATCCAATCTCACAAAATTGATCCTTGAAGATAGAATGACATGTGATCTAACCTTGTAGTGTCAAAAGATCTTTTTTCCATTCTATTTATTGTCCGAACTTGTGGGTCGGGCCGCGTGAGCCCAACGGGTTGTGCCCCTCTGTAGGTTGGGCCGCGCCAGCCCAGTGGGCCACACTGCACAGGCGGACTAGGACGGTCCGCATCCCCATCCAACCAGACCATACCCGACCAATTCGGCCCAGGATGGGTCGACTCGAAACAAGTCGGGTCGACTCAGACCGGGTCGGGCCAGACTCGAACCCAACTAGGCCCAGTTTTTTTTAAAGGGTCATATTTGTGAATGGGATGTCTTTTTTACGAAACTTATGTGGCAATAGAAACCTTGGAATATTATGGTACTTTTGGTATACTCCACTTGAGTGTTGGAGAAATTTGGAGTATGGTCAGGTTGGATCGAACCTGAATCCAACCGGGACCTCGGTACTAAAACCCTTATAAGTCACGGACCAGGTGTCTGATTGATGGATCGTCTGTCTCATTGGAACCCTTACGACACGATGGTCTTTTGGGATACTTATTCGTTGAAGTTATTGGTGGTTGAGGTACAACCGATGGCTTGAGGAGAGGATCCTCCTGGAATCAATATTTCCTAGTTCGAGAGTCTACTGGTTGGTTGTAACGTGAAGAAAGAACATTGATCCTATGTGGGTCTACATATATCGATCATGTGTGGGTCAGTGCATAGTGATCTTGTGTGGGTTAGTATCTATCGATCATGTGTGGGTCAGAACCTAGCGATCCTTTGTGGGTCAGCATCTATCTATCCTATGTGGGTCAGCAGCCAAGGCTCTCGACAGATTAAGATGATCTAGATTTACGACTAATTATTTTTACTTCTGTACTTGAGTTATATATCTGGTGTGAGATGAGTCTTTACCTTTGTGGTACTTATAAATTCGTGGTGTTACTTTCGTGGTGTTACCTTTTTGGTACTTTTACCTTCATGGTGTTACCTTTGTGGTACTTTTACCTTCGTGGTGTTACCTTTGTGGTACATTTACCTTCCTGGTGTTACCTTGATGGTAATCTTCCCTCGTGGATCATTTGTGCTAAAGGTTTAAAATTTGGATCCTTAAGTTTACTCATGTATGAGACAAGTATATCTTTATAACATAGGAATATGTATGGGCATATACCTAAGTAGATTTGATGACTTCTTAGTTATTTATGTTTGAGGTCTTTCTTTGTGGTTTATCATTTGTGGAACTCTAGGAGACCTTCAGGGGTCTTGGAGTCCCTACCAAGTAATTTTATACTCACCGCTGCATCGGTTATGCTCGCACATTGCTGTGTCTTTTGTAGACGATGGACAACATTGGTCGAGGTTGAGGGAGCCAGGACTGGATGGGGCTCATAGGTGGACCATTTGACATGATGTGATGTAGTGACTACTGACCGTGAGTTGTACCTACCCTTCTGGTAGGATCCTCAGCCGACGTTCTAGGATATTTTTTCTCTTTCAGTTGTACTTGTACTTTCCAGTTGGGATGGTATTCTGACCCCTTTACTTTCAGTACAATTTTTACTATAGCAGTTTACTATGTGGTTGCTTCTTGTTGTGTTCTTAGATTGTGTGTTTTCATAGGTTTAAATGAAATTCCTTCCCATTATAGGGATACGCCTTTCTGATGCTAGTCTTCGTCCCCTGGCCTATGGAAGTCGGGCTTGGGGTAGTTATGGCACGGGCCCCGAGGGATGGGTCGTGACAACGTGGTATCAAAAGAGTATGTTCTACTGAAGATCTAGGAATCTAATCTTTTCAATGTGGCAATAGTGTTAAGTGTTATGAGTGTGGTTTTTAGTTTGGGGAATCCAGTGTTGGTGAGGCGACCAACGTATCCATACACCAGGACCCTAAATTCTGATTTCTGACGCAGTGTAGGAAAACACTAATTGCGTGTTTTTTTGAAAAGTTTTTCTTTTGATTTATTTGAGTCATCTCACTAGGTATAAATTATTGATTATGGCGCACCTGTTTTCTTTTAATATTCCTCCATGTAGAAAACTATCCATGACTCCCAAGATAGTACATGATGATGGCCCGCCAAGTGATGAGACCTTAGTGCAAGGCCCTCTTATGGTGTTAGCACCTTTGGGTGGGGTACCAGCAGCACCACTACCTATTGGGAAACCATGGAAACCATTACCACTACCATAGGGTGCATGCCGACTGAGTGTGTTGCACGAGTTTCCGTAATAGAGACCTCTGAGGTTCTGAGGCGAGATAGATCTGTATGTGGCTGAGGACTAGCTAGAGGTTGTTGCCAGAGTTTTTCACTTAGTTGGGACACTAGCTAATCTGATGGTGATCCTAGATTCTATTCTCTTCCAGGGAGCATATGAGAGATGTTGTAATCTAACAATACAATTAAAAGATGAGGCGACCCTCACCTGGGCATTCTTCGAGGGCCTTTTTATGGCAGATTTCATCCCAGCAACCATACGCTCAGTGCATATACAAGAGCTACTGCACTTACATCAAGGAAGCATGATTGTGGCTCAGTACTCGGTGAGGTTCACTTATCTCTCTCGATACTCCTCTGAAATGGTACAAGACCCTTTATTAAGAGCTTGTACCTTTCTGTAGGGTCTCTGTTGGGAGATCTGATCATCGATGACATTTCTCCAAATTCTAATGCAGACTGGGGTGCTAGAGTGAGTGCTTTTGGTAGAGAGCTTCCAAGATGATTAGGAACCGACAACGAGAGCCACCACCGGATGTCAGGTAGAAAAGTCATCCGCAGCAGGCAGTAGATGGATGAATTAGGGGCCCAAGTATGCTATACCTTATAGTGGACGACCTTAGGTTACATGGTCGGTGAAGCGGGGCTCACGGGATAGAGGAGGATAGATGAGGAGCAGGCAGTGCTACTCATGTGGTGGGAAGGGTCACAAGGCTCGCGATTTCCTGACACGCCATATGGACAACCGGAAGATGATCGAGGGACCACCAGGATAGAGGCAGAGTTTTGATCAAGGAGGTCTGCAGGGAGTAGGCGGACATGGCAGAGGAGCTGGCCATGTAGCAGGCGGTGGTCGGCAATTCAAGGTTCTACCGCAACCACCTCTAGGTGGTCCACCCCGACCACCGGAAGCAGGTGGATTGGGGCGGGCAGAGGACCAGGAATTTGAGGCCTATGACCACGGTGCTCTTAAGATGATTATTGGTACGGTCTGTGTTTACTCCACCCTATTTGCAGTACTTATAGACACAGGTTTCAGTCACTCTTTTATTACCAAGGCCCTCATTCGGAGTTGGGAGATTTTGATGGAGTCGTTGGTTTGGTATTTATGGCTAGAGACTCCCAAATGAAAGGATTTGACAATTAAAAACTAGTGCTAGCAATGTGAGCTTACTCTAGTAGGTGATTGCTTCAGCTAGGATCTTCTAGAAGTGGCGTCGAGACCTTATGACATCATTTTGGGAATAGACTATTTATCCATAGTCCATGCTCAGATTGACTGAATTAGGCGCAATGTGTGGTGTTTCTGTGAGTATGGGACTATATTTTCGTTCACCAGTGAGAAAGAAACCTTTAAAACACAGGATGTACTTTCTCAGAGGAGGGTTTAGCTGATCACTAATCAGTTGGCTAGTCTTACCCTCAGAGTAGTTGATATTGAGAGTCTGAGCTATCCTATAGTGGTGGAAAAGTATGTCGATGTCTTTCCTAATGATGTTCTGGGACTACCACCATGGAAAGAGGTATACTTTTACATCAACCTATATCCCAAGACAACACAGATATCTACACCATCATATCGGATGGTTCCCACAGAGCCTTGTGAGTTACGGGTACAACTAGAGAAATTGCAAAGGAAGGGGTTCATAAGGCCTAGTGTTTCTCCATGGGCAACCCCGATTTTGTTCTCTAAGAAGGAAGATGGGAGTTTGAGACTATGTGTGGACTTTTGGCGCATAAACCCGGTGACCATGAAGAACAAGTATCCACTTTATAGGATTTATGATCTCTTTGATCAGTTGAAGGGAGATCGATGGTTTTCGAAGATAGACATCAGATCAAGCTATCATCAGGTCCGGGTACGAGATGAGGATGTGCATAAGACAGCCTTCAGATGTTAATATGGCCACTATGAGTTCTTTTTTATGCCATTCGGTGTGACCAACACCCCTAGAATGTTCACAGGACTCATGAACAGGATATTTCGTCCATACCTCGGTCACTTTTTGGTGGTCTTCATCGATGACATATTGATATACTCGGTGTTAGAGAAGGAGCATGCCTATCATCTAAAGATAGTTCTAGATACACTCCAAGTGCACCAGCATTATGGTAACCTTTCTAAGAGACAGTTCTAGATACGGTAGTTCCACTTTCTGGACACATTATCTCGGAGGCTAGAGTTGTGGTAGATCAAGTGAAGATAGAGGCGGTGCTTGCTTGGGAGACACCCAGGAGTGTGAACAAGGTGCGAAGCTTCCTAGGGTTGGCTAGGTACTATCGGATATTCGTACCCAAATTTTCCAGAGTTGCAACACCCTTGTTAGAATTGACAAAGAAGGTACAACTCTTTGTATGGATAGAGACAAGTCAGTATAGTTTTCAGGAGCTGATGCAGAGACTGATGAGTGCCCCCATCTAGAGGCTACCAGAAGTGGTCGTTGTGTATGTAGTCTACTATGACACATCAGGGATTGGACTTGGATGTTTCCTAATGTCGGTGGGAGCTATAATCGCTTATGGTTCATGACAGCTGAGACAACATGAGCATAACTATGCTACCCAGTACCTGGAGTTAGCAGCAGTGGTCTACACCTTGAAAATTTGGTGACACTAATTGATGGGTGAATAGTTTTTTATTTACTCTGATCATAAGATTCACAGGTATATCTTCTCCCAAAAGAAACTAAACCTGAGACAATGATGTTGGCTATAGTTCCTCCAGTACTATGACTTTGATATATTCTATACTCTTGGGAAGGGGAACGTAGTGGCAGATACACTTTGTAGGATGTCTGGTTTAATGTTACTGAGTGAGGTGGTAGAGCAGCTAGCTACATTTTAGATATCTTTTTTGGGTAGACATAGAGCATCTTACCACTAGTCTATGAATGTCACTCCCCCACTTCTTCAGCGATTTCGGGAGGCATATCTTGGTGACATTGACTGTGAGGATAGAAGTGATCAGACATCTTCAAGATAGGAACCTGATGGATTTTCTAAAGGTGGGTAGCATGTCATTCTTTTTAGAGGACACATCATGGTACCAGTGGTTCTATGGGAGGGGTTGTTGAGGGAGTTCCATAAATCCCCTCTGGCGGTGCATCCTAGTGTGGTGATGATGTACCAAGACCTCCAACCTTAGCACTGGTGGCCAGGGATGAAGAAAGCAGTGGCAGAGTCTGTTTCACGATGCCTCACTTGTCATAAGGTGAAGGACGAGCATCAAGTTCCTTCAGCCTTAGCGTAACCAATAGAGGTGCCAGAATGGAAGAGGGATGGTATCTCCATGGACTTTGTGATTAGTATTCCATGTACAACTAGGGTACATGTTTCCATCTGGGTGATCGTCGACTGACTCACCATGTCATCCCACTTACTACCCATCCGAGAGTAGGAATCAGTAGAGGTCTTGGTATGCCTCTACATACAAAATACAGTAGAACTTCATGGGGTTCCATCAACAATTGTCTCTAAACATGACACAGGGTTTACATCCTGGTTGTGGAAGGGATTATGGGAGGCATTCAGGACTTAGCTACATTTGAGCACCGCCTTTCATCCTCAGACGGATGGTCAGATGGAGTGGACCATTCATACATTAAATAACATGCTCTGTTCTTGCATCCTAGATTTTGTCTTCATTTGGGAGAATCACTATCCCCTGGTGGAGTTCGAAAACAAAAACTATTTTCACTCCACCATAGGTATGGAACCATTTAAGGCCTTGTATGGTTGACCTTGTAGATCACCTCTATGCCAGATAGGCCCAGGGGAGTTAGCACTTATGGGACCAGAGTTGGTACGGGATATAACTGAAATGGTGAAAATCATCTAGGAGAGGATGAAGACTGCATAGAGTTGAGATAATTCTTATGCTGAGAGGAGATGGAGACCTCTGGAGTTCTAGGATGGGGACCATGTATTCTTGTGAGTCTCCCCTCAATAGGGACTATGGATATTTGGACGAGGTGGAAAAATCTCACCGAGGTCTATCGGACTATTTCTGATACTTTAGAGGATTGGTGAGGTGGCATACCGCTTGGCACTACCACCGTAGTTTGAGAGGGTGCATAATGTTTTCCACATATCCCAGCTAAGAAGATACGAGCATGACCCATCTCACATCATCATCCATGGCGAGTTGGACTTTGATGATGGGGAGATGTTTACAGAGGTTCTTGTAGAGATTGAGGATGGACAAGAGTGGGTCCTTCATGGATGATCGATACCTCTGGTGCACATTTTCTGGAAGCACGGATACCTCCAGGAGAGAACAAGGGAGATGGGGGCTCATATTCATGCTCAGTACACCCTATTTGTTTCGTTAGTATATGTTGTGGATTTCAGGGATGAAAGTACCTAAGGTGGGGAGAATTTAAAGACCCATATTTTTCATGTAATTTTTTTTAATTATATGTAATTATTATGAGTCTGCAAAAATTAACGACGCATGATTTCGAGGCCCGGTGTGCCCAAAATGAATTTCTGAACTTTTTTTAAGGTGCGTTCAGTAAACACGCATGTAGAATTTTATAACTTTAGAAATGGTGCTCAGATTAAAAATATTAGGGCACCATTGAATCCGTAGTTTCGGTATTCAGTTAAGGGAGGCTTCACTTTAACCGGAGTAGTTCGGGAAAAAAGATAGATTTTTTACTTTTAAAATAATAACAAAATAACAAAGTTATTTAATTTATCTTTTTATTTTACTCTAATGGACAATCTGTGGTGGAGGGACCAACAACATGTAAAACCATTAATTCGATTCACTCCTCAATCATTGTAGTAACAGTATTGGAATTGGGGAGGTTCATTCATTAAATGATCCTCATAAATTCCCAACAGCATTACTCACCCTCCCCCTATCCTATTTATATGGATCTTGGGAAGGAGTGTTTCCACGGCTTCACAAAGTGACGAAGCTCTGGAAAATTACTGTGACTCCAACCACTAGGAGGACGGGACCAGTTCCAGTGAATGGTGACAATCGCAACCAAATCTTTAATCGACAAACGCCAACTCTTCCTCAAACACAGACGTTCTCCAACGAACTTGAGGTAGGGATTTATCTTATTTTAATTTCAAGTGTTTGTCAAATCCTATTCTTCCCTAAAGTTATCTAGCTAATTCGGAGTTCATGGGACAAATGAAAAATTCCCAGACCCTCCGCAACTTTGTTGATCTATGCGTTCTTCACGGAATTTTTACTCAGGTTGGACAGAACCCAGAAGAGAGGGTAAAGCAGTGAGGAGGGAATCCTGGGGAATCTGTTTGTACCTTTGAACGAAAACACAGGCCACCAGAGCTCACCTGGGGACATGCAGAAGACCGATGGTATGGCACCAACATGGTAGCACTGGCGACCGGTGCCGACAGGGGACGGAGGCGGCGGGCAATGGCCGGCCATGGAAAAGATGGTGGCGCGCCATCGAATGCAGCCGGCGGAGAAGGTCGCGGTGGAAAGTGTTGGATGGAACCGGACAACCACGTGCGGAGGTGAGCGGCATTATGTCGTGCATAGTTTAATATGGTAATGGCTCGGATGCCTTAGCGGAGGGATGGGACCCACAATGGGTCTCGTGGGTGACCTGGAAGCGCCAAGAGGCTCTGCCATTCCACCTTCTGAATGGGGGAAACCACTCCCCTTATTCCAGATAGGGTGGGCCTCACTCCAGTGGTTTGTGCCTCCACCATCCTAGGCTGCACAAGCCTAGTGATTCATTCCCTTCACCGGTCAGGCCACACGAGACCAGTGGATCAGACCCTTCGCGGGCCAGGCCGCGCAAGCCCAGCGGGTCACGCACCATCGTGGGTTGGGCCACATGGGCCCATTGGGACACGCCCCTCTGTGGGATGGGCCGCACCAGCCCAGCGGGTTGTGTCGATGAGGAGGGTTGGGCCGGTCCGCAGCCCTGCCCAACTAGACCATCCTAGGCTGGTTCGAGCTAAGTCGGGTCGACCCAATCCATGTCAGGTCAGATCAAACCTGGTCGGGCCGGACCCGGGTTCCACCAGGCCCAGTTTCACTTAAAGGGTCATATCTTGTGAACCAGATGTTCATTTGATGAACCATCTATGGCATTGGAAACCTCGGAATGGGAAGTTTCTTTTGATATACTCCATGTGAGTTTTTTAGAAAGATGGAGTACGGCCGGGATGGATCGAACTCGAACCCAACTAGGCCCTTAGTACTAAAATGTATATAATTCACAAACCGGGCGTCCGATTGATGTGTCTTATGTCGTGTTGGAACCATTATGACATGGAGTTCCTTTGGGATAATACATTGTAAAACTCTGTAGTGGTTGAGGTATGACCGATGGTTTAAAGAGAAGATCCTACTGAAATAACACATCCTTCATGCAGCAATCTAGTTGCTGGATGTAACGTGAAGAAAGAACATTGATCCTATGTGGGTCTGCATCTATCGATCCTTTGTGGGTCAGTGTGTAGCAATCCTGTGTGGGTCGGTATCTATCGATCCTATGTGGGTCAGCACCTAGCGATCCTGTGTGGGTCGGAATCTATCAATCTTGTGTGGGTCAGCAGTAGAGACTCTCGATATAATAAGATGATCTAGATTTACGACTAATCATATGTACTCCTGTACTTGAGTTATATACCTGGTGTGAGATGATTCTTTACCTTTGTGGTAATTATACCTTCGTGGTGTTACATTTGTGGTAATTTTACCTTTGTGGTGCTACCTTCATGGTGTTAACTTTGTGGTACATTTACCTTTATGGTGTTACCTTCATGGTGTTACTTTTGGGGTAATTTTACCTTCATGGTGTTACCTTCATGGTGTTACCTTTGTGGTATTATTCCCTCATGGATCAGTTGTGCTAAAGTATTAAAAGATGGAGCTTTATGTTTCCTCTTGTATGAGACGAGTATATCTTGATTACTTAGGTATATGTATGGACATATACCTAAGTGGAGTTGATGACTTCTTAGTGTTTTGTGTTTGAGGTCTTTATTTGTGGTTTATCCTTTGTGGAACTATGAAAGACCTTCATGGGTCTCGGGGTCCCTACTAAGTATTGTTATACTCACCCCTGCACAGGTTACACCCGCACCTTACTTTGTCTTGTGCAGATGATGGAAAACGTTGATTGAGGCTGAGGGAGCCATGAATGGACAGTGCTTATAGGTGGACCATTTGATGTGGCATTCTTCAGTGACTACTGATCGTGAGTTGTACCTACCTTCAGGTATGATCCTCTGTGGACGTTTTTGGAGTTATTTTCTCTTTCAGTTGTACTTGTACATTCCAGTTGGTCTTGTATTCCATCCCCTTTACTTTCAGTAAACTTTCTATTATAGCAGTTTACATCAGGGTTTCTTCTTTTTGTGTTATTTCATTGTGTGTTAGTATAGGTTTAAAGGAAATGCTTTCTCAATATAGGGAAACACCTTTTCGGTGCTAGTTATCATCCCCTAGCCTATGGAAGGTGGGATTGGGGTAGTCACGGTATGGGCCCCATGAGATGGGGTGTGACAATGCTTATAAGACAAGGATAGGGATGTTATGGGACTATTTGGTTAGATCATGAGTGATCCAAATAGGTTTGAGAGGTTTAAAGAAGTGGTAGAGGTGGTGGCCTTTCATAGGGAAGGAAAAGGACTCACTTGGATGTTTTGAAAAGAAGCTTGGTAAACATGAGTTCTTAACTAATAAAAAGTCATAAAAAACCATAAAAACTAAAAAATGGATGGTTTATTGTCTAAATATTTCCATAAAATGGATTTTGGACAAGTACATAGGCCAATTGGGCCCCAAATATTAAGGTGTAGTCCCTAATTGAGCTTAATTTGACCTTAATCATTGTGATTAATTTTAATCACTTCTTCCAATATTTTTGGTCAAAAATATCTTGGTATTATTATAATATAAATATTATACTTATTAAAATTTTATATTTAAGATTTTTAAAATACAATTCATATAAGTGGTAAAATTAAGATTAATGTTAATCTTATAGACCGATGAATTAACAGTTTTAGTAGAAAAAAAGTTCAAAAGATTGTTTAGCTTTTATATATAATTTCAATGTGAAATTAATTATAATGTACTAAATTATATTAATATATTTATAATTGATCTAGTGTTACTTAATAACAAATTTAAAATAAAATTTAGCATTAATAATTATTTAGATGAAAATGCAGTTTTAACTAAAATGCAATATTTTTCACTATTCATTAAAAATGATGTTTCTCATAAAAATTCCTAAAAATAACCATAATATAATTTTTACATTATGAATTAAAAACTGAGTATATTTTATCATATTAAATTCATAAATGTCTCAAAATTCATATTTAAATTGGGGTGCATTCAAAATCTGGTAAAAATGCCATAATAAAAACTTAAGTTTTTATGTGTAAACTTGGGTTTGTTCTTATCTTATGATTATAAAATAAATAGTATAAATATCAAAAATATATTATTTAATATATAAAATATATATTTCTTTGAATTCATTAACTTATTTTAATTAATTATGTTTATTAGGACAAAACTCCATTGGAAGCATAAAAATAATAATAATTTTGTTATATCCAATTGACTCTTATTTTTTTTTCTTTTAAATTGATATCCCATTAATTAATTTTATATTTTTATAAAAGATAAATTTTCATAAGTTAGTTAATAATATTCATAAGCTCTAACATAACAGCTAGATTATATCGTATTATATTAAATAATAGTATTTTAATATTACATTGTTATTTGACGAAACTCGATCCCGCATGTAATGAAAGATATCAAGGAAGGTCACTCTTGAATGTAACACAAGATATCGAGAAAGGTCACTCTTTCATGTAACACAGGATATCTAGGTGTTATATATATATATAATCTATTTTCAATAGTAAATATATTATTAAGTATCCGGATATTATATTCCCTTACGTGATTGGTGTAGCGTGTCATACATGTTATCGAATACATGGGTCTTAATTTATAATTTTGGGGTGTTACATTCTCCCTACCTTAATTAAATTTTTTCCTCCCACTTTAAACATGATCTCAGTAATCTATGGATTTAAAATAAACTATTGATGAAAACCCCACATCGTAAATAGGTTTAATAACACATTTCTTAATAAGGGAGAAAGGAATATATGATGGTCATGTATCTAGGTTCCCTATTTGAAGAATATATGTGGGAAATGGAAACATGGATAAGGAAGAAAAATGTATCAATAATGTTATGATGGAGAGTGATAGAGAACATGTTCATCTGAAAGTTTTAGACCACAAAACCATAATCTAGAGGTGTGAATAAAGGACAAATATATCACAAAAATGATGGTAATAGAACAATATTTTTGGTTTCAAGATAATTTTTCATAGACTAGAGGAATTATTTCACTATATAATAATATAATTAAACATACTTATTAGTAAATTTAAATAAGTACAATCTTATACTTCAGTTGTTTCTTCAATTATTTATACTTCATATCATAGAATAAGATTCATCGTATAGTGATGTAATATATCAATGTATAGAACCAAATTCAAATTTCAAATTAAACCATTTCATAAATGGATATGTTTTCCAAAATATTTTGATACCACACCTTTTATGGAAGGTCAATAAATTTAAAAAATAAATTTATCATTACTCCTTAATTAACATGAAGTGTATCTAAAGTTTCACATTCCAAACATGTGAATGAATTCATTATATATCTTCCTGAAATATGTTAATAACTCAAGTCACCATAAAACATTATTAGAAACATTCACTCTTCCTTATCTAATATTTAAGACTCATGTTATTGGATATATTCCTTAAATCCAAAAGTTTTTTAGAATACATCAATGATATCATATACAACTAGTCGATAACTCGTTAATAAGTTCCAAGGTAGTCAGCACATATCCAAATCAATAATTTCTTCATCATTATCTCAACATTAGAAATATATTAAGGGTGTTATTTATCTTAATCATGTGTTTTCTGGAATGTTTAACTTTCTAATGAATAACGTTTCTTGGTACCATTAAACATATGGTCTCAAATACTTAACAAATATGTACTATAGTACAATCCTTACATTTCTCATACATAAAAAGCTATGAAAAATATAAATAAAATACTTTTACAACATATTTTTTAGATCCAAATATTGAATTACATTAATCATTCCACTTTGGTTGTTTCAATAAAATATGCTTCACCTTGATCACTTTTCTTATTCATAGGTATATTCCCATGCTTCTTCGGTAATTCATTTGCATGGTAAACCATATCCTTGCAGTTGTAGCACTAAACATCATTGACCAACTTCTTCCCCTTGAAGTTGTTTCATAATTCCTTGAAACGTGTGCCCTAGTTTCAAGAATCACTGCTTCTAATCAATTTCCATTTGATTTATTTATGCAAATAGAAACTTCCAAAAGTTATTTAGCCAAAGGGGACCTACTTTTCAAAGGCAGTCATCCATTAAGTTTAATCATTACGATACTTAGGAACATGTATTGGTCAAGAGGATGGGAGGTCAGACTCATCACACCCTTTTTGGGGGGAATTGTTGTCTAATCTAGGACTCTTTTCATAAATTTAAGATATTTTCATGAATCTTTATTAATTCACCAAGTATAACATAAGTTTCCCTTGGAATTTACAATCACTTTTTATAATGTTTAAAATTTAGAATCATAAGTATGTATTCAAGGTTCTTCATTAATAGAGATATTCATATGTATTCAAGGTTCTCCATCAATGGTATCCTCTATTATACTATTTCAAGATTCTTTTAATCATCATTATGATGATACTGCTTTTTTAAGCCACTCGGTGGGGAAATCTCAAATTTATTGTCATCCTGGGAGATGAAGTCTTGTTTTGATATTGGGATCGTACCCATAAAATGGGTTACCTATGTATCCTTGATAAAGGAATCAGAACCCTCATAGTTTGGTGTCTCTTAATGGGACACATCATACCTTTTAAGGTCATGTGATAAGGACCTAACCATATAGTTTATTGTCATGTGTTAAGTACATCTAAGTGAAAAATACTTAGTCATAGTTTAGTGTGTGACTTATTCTGAAATAGCCCAATGAATTTGGAAAGGATATGGGTTTCCAAGTTAGATTAGACCATATTGGGAATATGGCCCAAGGAGAAGATGGTTAATTTGAAATGTTGGTTTTGAACCTCAAGGAGGATTCCTACGTATCCCATGTGGATGGGAATCAAATCCCATATAGTTTGATAAATCTCATAGGAGAGTATAGTTTTATGAGAGAGATGAGTTTGGACTTACTTTAAAAAAAGGATGCCTTGATCACTTAGGGGATTAATTTGGGGCTTTTTCTTAAAAAGGATTCCCAGATTAAGGTAATTAGGGTAAGACTTTTGAAGAGGATATCCGGTGAGCTCGGGCCTGGAGAGGGATTCTTACGTATCCCAATTATTGTGGGAATCATAGTTCTTGTAGTTCATTCACGATGGGTGTTTGTGAAAATTTTGTAATAATCATGAATATCTAAACCAACGGATTCATGCTCGGTATGAGAAACAAGGGGATGGGAAAGATTCAACAATGGCACTCACACTTTTCTTCCTCTGTGGGTGGGGAAGGGTGAGCCTATGGTGGCGACGGTGTATGAGGGAAAGGATACCCTGGAATAGGGTGATGCAACGAGCCCTCCCTTTATTATCTTTACAGTGGACAATGGTCTAATGAAAGGAAGAAGGGATGAAGGTTAGGGGATTACACAAGGACGGCAACATATGGTGACAAATCTCAATGGGAGAGGGAAAGGGTAACAAAAGTCCTCGTTCCCATCTCCCCTCTATTCTTTGGCACCGAATAATAGAGGAGGATAAATGATGCTACCTCCTGCAAGAAAATATAGGGGATTATGCTAGGATGGTTGCCCTAAACTTGATCTTGGTAGGGGAGGGAAACTTCCCCTTTGTTCAAAAGGAAAATTTTGTGTGAATCGTACCTTCCCTACCAAAGACCTAAGGTTTCAGGTCATATCTTTGAGAATGGAGAGGTTAGGACCCAAACCCTTCTCCATACTAGGAACTTCCCAACACTATTCTCGGGAGAATTGTCCATGTGAATATGCATATACAAACCCACAGACACTCCATGAACCCTAACCCGGTTGTAAAAAAAATGTAGGAAACCTCTTACTATGGATATACAAACCCAAATAGGCGACACATTGATGTGTCTTTCCCAAAGGTTTGATAAGTCATAAATTTTTTGTGTAGGTCACAATAGAATCCCTTTAACACAAGGGATACATGTAAGAAGAATACTTGTCATGAATGGCTTTGAGGAAGTCTTGATGACTTGTAGACTGAAGATAGTAAGTTAATCAAAGAGGGAACTCAAGTAGATAGGGGTGCGCAAGTATGGGAGCATATGTAGACTCGGGCGTCTTGATATTCACTTAAGTGACGAACAACCTGTATGGGAATACTTGGGCAAGACTTGGCTCAAGCCTTCAAGAGTATTCACAGGTGATCCCAGAAGTGGGCTGCTCAAGTTACTATAAAATTAATAGGTGGAACGCAAGTATTTCTAATTTAGTGAGGTTGTGTGCTTTTGGTGCGTAGGTGTTATGGTTTTCCAACACTAAAAGGAATTAACTCCAATGATCCCCCTTTAAATCCTCCACTCAAGGTGTTGAAGAACGAACATAACAATTTTGGAATACTGGGGAGAAGTACTAGGGTGACCAAAGCAGCAATAGGGCTTCAGGGAAATGCATCTGTGCAAATGAAGGCCCCAAGGGTCTATTTATAGGAAAATATTGGACCCTTATCGAAAGTAGATTGGTTGTGTAAGTGACTTTTGTGCCAAAACGTGGTGTTCAAGTACCTTGCATGCCAACAGTGTTTTGTCTAGACTATGGAGACACTTTGAGGAAATAGCCGAAAATAAATACTTCAATCAGCTCCAGCAATGGGGCGTGCAGGTGTTTGCACATAAGTACTTTCACTAACCCCTGTGAAAAATTCAGAGTCACACCACAAACCTTTCAAGCTAGGTTGACAGTATTTTGTAGGAAAATTACACCGAACACATTTCATGGTGTCTACAACAGTATTTTTCCTCGTGACCCTTATCTCTGCACTTATAACAAACTCTCAATCCTTTCTTCCATTTAACAAGGTGATTCTTTCCCCTGTTATCACAAGTTGAAAAATCATTCTTTCCCTTAATCGTCTTTGAATCATTCCCTTTTACATGGTTTTCAGAAGACCCCTTCTTCTCTTGGTTTTCCTTGAATATATAAAATATTGATAATTCCTTTGCTGTTTTGATGGGATATGAAACTATATCATCAAAGGATGAAATTTTTTAAGAAACAAATGTTTTTTGAATATTTGGTTTAATACCTTCAACTAAGTGGTCAATAATTCACTCTATGTTTCATATATAATCCATAAAATACTTTGATAACCTTGTAGAGGTAGATTCATAGTCTACATTACTATATTCTTCCTTTTTTATTTAAGATAAAAAACATTCTCTTCATTTCAATCTTCTGATCACACAAGTAGTATTTATCAAATAATATATCCTTAACTGCTCTCCACTACATGAGTTTTATTTCTTCATCTTCCCCAATATTTTGGATCAAGGAACACCATTGATCAGCATCACCTTGGATACAATAGACTACAAGGGTAACCTTCTCCTTTTTTTTCATTCCAAGGCAACAAATATATTCTCCAGAGTCTTAATACATTACTGAGCTATAATTTTATTAGTATTCCCACTCAAAGATGGGGTATTATTCTCCATAAATAGATCCAAAATAGAATATTATCTCCGTGGAATAGGTTTCTTCATTCAGGAAAGGTAATTCATCATAACCATACAAAGCTACCAAAAAAATCCATAATTTTCTTGGTTCTTATACCACTTACATTGACTTATTTTGTAGGGAAATCTCTACATTTTCCATGAGGTTTGACACACTACTTCCTTCTAGGATCCATTTCTAGACAATTACATATAATATATTGGTTCATAAAATTGTGGAGTTTCTATAACACTAATTATGGTATAACATAAATTAATAAATTTACCTATAGCTAATCTCATAATCATAAATATAGATTCTTTGGGGATATCATTACTTCTAAATCCTTCATAATGGTAGGTAAGAAAAATGTGGACTATCCACATAATATCTCCAAGGATTGTCAAACTACGTGTGTAGTAAGGCCCACTATCATGATTCAGGATACCCTGAGTCGGGCCTATAACACATTGATAGGGTTATTACTCCTAGGTACATCTTTTCTAGAACCACATCCACTTTTAGTATATAGAGACTAATGTGTTACCAGGAATACCTGAATAATATCGACATTAACCCAAATTTTATGATGTTATTATATACTCATCCTTAAAAAAATTATAGGGTTGTTCTCTAGAATCAAATTTTTCTAAATATAGTTTCTGAGGTTGGTGCTAAACCTCCCACTAATACCAACTATAACACCCCAACCCTAGAATCCCAGAGCCAGTGCGTTATTACATTACATTAGAATGATTTTAGGGATTCAAGTCTCGAAGTACTATTCAGTTTAGCATTATTGGAAATCCATATTACATAAATGATACCTATAATTTATTGGAAAACAAAATAAAACATGCTACACAATAAATAGAAAATAACATCATCCATGAACGGTTATTCAAATATTTTTTATTCATACCCTAGGGAAAGAAACATAATATGGGTGATCTCAAATGCTCAATAAAAGTAAGTAAAGAAGAATAAATAATGAATCAATAGGAATAAATTAACATGGAATGGTAAGTAAATACTAACACATTCCATTCAAAAACTATATAAGGCAATATCAATATTTCGTGGTAAGAAACTGAAACTCATGAAATCTAACTAAATATACTGAGAATGAAATACATCTATAGATATGTCAATAAAAAATATCAATGATGAATAATAACGAAATATAAATGAGGGAAATTATTTCTTTTTGGATGTCATGTCTGAGGCATGTGAAAACCTATTACCGTCAAGACCTTTCACAAGACAATTTAAAAATACGTATAGAAACATATTTAATTTCACCAACTAATTTGTCTCATGAGAACTTTTCAATTAATTGAGGGGATATATAATGTTTGGGACCCACCCATTAATACCAATCCAAATCATTACCCATATCAAATAAAAAATTGAATAATATGCCTTATAAAATATCTGTATTGAAAAAATAATACGGTTTTATCAATAATTTCCTAAATAACCAAATAACTATCAAAGTAGATACTATATGTAAAATGATATATGGTTTAGGAAATAATAATATAAATTGTATAAGAATATGGATATTAAAGTAAATTTAAAATGAAGAATGTTTACAATAAAGTGATTGTTTCAATAGAAGGTTAATAATCACAAATGTAAATGAGATTATAAAAATAATCATTATGAATATGTTTTAGGAAATTAATCATTAAACATCCCAATGTGTCACATACCACTTGAAACATTTAACTAATAATCCCTATAAAGGAAAGTATTTTATACCATTAATTAAAATTATTCATGAAATAATTTCTAAAATGGGTAGTAGATACACAAATCAATATAAGTTAGTGGTGTCTATGGAATATGCCTTACGAAAATAAAAGTAAGACAAGAATCCCTTACCTTAACCTTATTTTTGTTGTGTGGTATTTATCCTCCTTTATAGTGGTATAAAATATATTTTTAACCTATACGATAACCATAATATATTTTATAATATCATATATTAACTTCTTACAATATTTTATTTCCTAGTTGTTAACACTCTTTTATTATCTTGACAATTTCGGGTGTTAATTTCCTAGATCATTGTGCTTTTTTTTACATTTTATTTGTTTTTCTTATAAAATGTATCATGGGTATATCATATAAAGAATTTAAACCATGATTATAATATCATATATATCCTATATATATGTATTTAAAATAGTCCATAATATTCGAAGACTATAAATGAAGTGCACCATTCACGGAGGCGGTAGGTCGTACGTACACATGAACTCTACTTTCATATAATTATTGTATTAAAATAGTAAAAACTAAGTGATACATATTTATATTATAATTATAGTATCATATCTATGTTTTATAAGTTAAATAGATTTATTAAAACTCTCCATTATATGTTCCATGTATGGAATGAACGTGTCATATTTCTTTGAGGGGTGCGGTAGTCCATACTTCCTCAAACAAAATTATCGAATTTACACAACTTGGAAAGAATAAAGGTGTGTTATAAATAAAAATTAAGGAATAATAATGACATTATAAATAACATATATATCATATATAAATATATTTTACATCATAATGTCCACCATGATAGTTGGTAAAGTAAAAATGAACAATCATCATTTTGTGAGGGGTAGTTTTCTATACACAAAAATAGTATGTTCGTTATCCATTGGATGGAAGTGTGTGTAATGGTAACTGTAACCTCTGAATAAAAACATCCTAGAAAATTAAGGACGCTATTTTTGTTATGTAATTAAATAATTATAAGATTATAGTATGTGGATAATTGATAATAAATTAAAAATCTTGATAGAAGACGTTACCTCTTAATCAAGTAACTTCTTTTCGTTTATACAAAAAGGATTCCTTGAAAAGCTTTATTCCTAAAGGGCTGATTCTAGGTAGAGTAGAGGGATGTTGGGAAACTATTTGGGAATGTAATATTCTAACCCAATAGGTTTTAGAGGAATGAACAAGTGGGGTAGGTGGTGTCCTTTTATAGGGAAGGAAAATGACTCACTTGGAATTTTTTAAAACATGTTAGGTATACACATGTTATTACCTAATAGAAAGTTAAATAAAAAAATAAAACTAAATAATGGATGTTTTATGGTCTAATTAATTACATAAAATTAGTTTTGTACAAGTGGTTATGTCATTTTTTCCCCTACGATTAAGGTTTAGTCTCCTATTAATATTATTTAGACCGTAATCGCTGTGATTAATTTTAAACACTTTTACTATTATTTTTGGTAAATATTAATATGGTTTTATTAGAATCTAAATATTATACAGATTAAATTTTTTATGTAAGATTTTTTAAATTCAATACACAAAAGTGAAAAAATTAATATTAATTTTAATCTCACAGATGGATGAATTAGATGGTTTTGGTAGAAACAAATTTCAGAACATTGTTTAGTTTTTATATTATATTTAAAATTAAAATTGATTATAATGAACTAAATTCAATTAATATATTTATAATTGATCTATTTTTACTTTAAAATAAATTTAAATTACAATTTAAAATTATTAATTATTTAGATGAAAAGGCGGTTTTAAATGAAATGCATTATTTTTCACGTGTGCGCCCTTCTTTGATGGATTTGGCTCTTTGGTTTTCATCCTCATGATTTCATTGAAGTTTTAGTTGTTACTTATCAGTGTTTGTTCTGTTTATTGATATTTTTTGGTGTTATATTTGTGTTTTTGGTTTTTTTCTTCATCTTTAGATATGGTGGTGACTGTCAGATTGCTCTTGAGGGTACTGTATCGATTGACTTTCGATAAGGTGAGCTTGATTGGTTTTTGGTGGTTGTTGTCACTAGTTCACTGGGGATGATGATGATGTTGTGATGGTTTTAGTGGATTCAGTGGGATCTGGGGTTATCCAGTGGCATGTTTTTTGAACGATGACGTCGACAGCGGTGATGGATGGTGATGATGATAGGGTCTCATGATGTTGGTGGCAAGAGACTTGACTTTGGGTGATGTGGATGAATCTGATTCTCTATCGGTGGGGTGGTTCATTATATTCTAGGGTTTCATTAATGTTTTGAATTTTGAACTCTTAATTTTGGTTCCCTTTTTTTGGGTTCCCACTCATCCATAAAATGGGTTTAGAAAATCAAATAAAAATAGATTTTCAATCAGTATTTTTCACTATTCATAAAAAAATGAAGTTTCTTAGAAAAATACCAAAGATTGACCCTTATCTAAGTTTTAAAATATGAATTCAAAAATTAAGTTTATTTTATCAAATTCAATTCATAAATGTGCCAAAATTCATATTTAAAATAGTTTTTCCTTTAAAATGCGGTAAAAATGCCATGATAAAAATATAGGTTTTTATGTGTGAACTAGGGTTTGTTCTTATATTATGATTATAAAATCAATTGTATGAATATAATAAATATATTATTGAATATATTACATATATATTTAATTAAAATAATTAAATAATTGTATTTAATTTTTTTATTAATATAAAACTTCATTGGAAGCATAAAAATAATAATATTTCTTTTTATATCCAATTCGCTCTTATTTTTATTTCTCATTAATTGATAAGACATGAATTATTTTTATATCTTTATAAACAATAAATTTTCATAAGTTAGTTAATAATATTCATAACCACTAACGTAACGGCTAGGTTTTATCATATTATATTAAATAATAATATTTTAATAATACATTTTTTTGTGAAACTTGGTCTTGCGTGTAATGCAAGATATCGAGGAAGGTCGCTCTTGTATGTAACGCAAGATATTGAGGAAGGTCACTATTTTGTGTAATGCAAGATATATTGGTTTTTCATATATGGAATCTATTTTAAATAGTAAATATATTATAAAGTATCGAGATATTATATTCCCTTATGTGCTTGGGATTGTATGTCATACAAGCTATCAAATGCAAGGTTATTACTTTAGAATTTTTAAGTGGTAAAATATTTAGGACCACAAAATAACTTTTTTCCATTATCTTAAAACACTACCCAAAAATTAAACCCCAAAAGTGAACTTTCAAGGTGATATCGAGGAAATTTCTCATCTTTGTGGGATGTCATTGTGCCATCGATGTCAATCCAAAAAAGACCAATAAAATTATTAATATTCTAAATCCTTTATGTGTTAAATAATTGATTTGACTAAAAAGGGGTATTACCTATATCAAATTATTCATTTTGAAACAATTTTTTAAATTCTAACCCTTCACTTGACTAATGAAGAAAGTGCTTACTTTCCAAGGGGTGAGTATTTCCAGAAAGCATTTAACAACCTCAAACTATACCTCCACAACCTTCTATTATTGATTCTATCATTTAAAGTAAATAATATTATTTTATTTTTATTTACTCTAGAGAGTACTATTGGATCACTCCTTGATCTTTATAACAAAGTGGGAAATGAAAATACCATGTATTATATCATCTAGATGATACTAGACATTGTGACTCGGTACTCAAATATCATGAAAAATTGGTTCACATTGATATATTTGGAATAGAATACGTGTTAATATCTCTAACATAAAAAGATTAATTTAGTATCTCATTTCTACCAACTCAATAATATTACCAACTTCCAAATGTTGATCAGATGTTTGGCACAATAGGAAGTAATTATAGAATAGTTTTTTTATCTATTTCATGCCTCATATTACAGTCAAGGGGAAATATATGGATGAATTATATGTGTCACACCTAACTTATGATACTTTGACCTTGAATAAATATCTCCCTAGCATGTAAGTCACAAATAAACAAAATAATCCTGAAGCATTGGAAATTTAAAAAGATAGTTCTTCTCGAAGACTGAGAACCAGAAGAATGATGAACCAGGAAGATAATTAAGTTATATTTCATATTTTGTTTGTTTCCATAATCATGGAAGTATTTATATATTAATTACTATTAATAAAATTATGAAAAAATAATTATGGATAATATAAAGCCATTATTCTTTGTTTGGAGGTAACCCTGCAGATTATAGTGCCCCACCTTAACATCAATGGTGATTCAGAACTGGTGATCAAATAATTCTATGGTGAATATGTTATTAGTAAAGAAGAAATTATCCCATGAATGATAATATTTGTGATTTTATGTTGTAATTCCCCTTAGATATGATTCTAACTCACATACAGTATTTCAAAATTATCATAAATATGCTCTAACTAATACAGCTACCTCCCTGATAGACCCAGACTAGGATAACACAATTTTTAGTATTTCAAATTGTAGGTCGGTATCCCAATTTATTGGACATATAATGAGGGAAATAAATTAAATAAATACTACCTATAATATGTATTATCCCATATACTCACAAACTATCCTCATATATGAATAGATAACCACAATTTTTTACAATCTTTGACACTAGATAATTCAATTGGATTGGTCTAAAATAGAGATAATACATTATTTTTCAGTGAATTTCAACATCTAATATGATCACGATTTTCAAGAGGTCCTAGGAATATTTGGTTTTAATAGAACTATCCTCAAATTAATTAAGGGGAGGATATCCTAATTTAAATATAAGATTTCCATTATGGTTTTTACAGTGCTCACCAGTTAGGAATCATTCTCTCCCATCAATTCATCATATTCTTGAGAACTATTGGTTTCCAATGATATAGGAAATAATGGAGTTAAAAAATATACATTCCTTATAGATACATAGAATCATAATATATCATCTTCCAAAATAGGTTTATATAACTATATATTCTTGGTTTCTCTCCAGCTTGGGAATGGATTTGGGGAGCTATATCTCGCAGCTATGGCAAGGTAGTTATTGTACATACATACTGGAATTGACTTCTTCTTCATGTGGATATAGGTTATTACCCTTAAATAACAAAGTTAAAAGGATATTATAAACATTTTAAAAACAAGTATCATCACCATATTTGATGTCCCCTATAAAATAATAGCATACAACTTCACCAACGTATTTTTTTTGAGTTGAAAATGGTATATCAACGAAATAATATCTTATTAAATCACTTATCTTGTTATCAAACACTAGAAAAATTTAAAAATTAGTAATTTAATAATAATTATCTAATATTACTAAAATAATGTTGGATAATGAAAAGGTGGTGTGGCCATGAAAAATAATTCATTATCAAATGGCTTACCACACCACAACTAAAACCTCTATATAGGTAACCACATATTCAATAGTATATAGGATATAGGTAGTGAATACCATCTAGGATTAATTTCCTTATCCCCATATTTCCTTATATATTTAGATCACCAATGAAGAGTACTCATAAGAGAAAATTTGTGAGTGGGGGTTGCTAGATAAAAAAATGTTTTTTCAAATTTCCTAACCTAGAAGTCTATCAAAAACAATTTTGATGATAATTCAATAATAATGTTGACCTCTTATGTTTCAAAATGATAGATATATTAATAGTTCTCGTAACTCTGATGATATCTAGGAATATTCCTTATAAACAATAACTAATGTTGGAGGGTCTTTATAATATAGACAAGGTTTACTCTAATAGAGCTTCATCTTTATCCATTAATAAAGGAGAGTGTATAAAACCTCCGCACAATGAAATTTTTATAAATAAATATTTTTCAAAACTCAATGATGACTAAAAAATTATATTTAAGGCTTTTGAAAAACATAGGGAAATTAAATTCAATAAGACAATAAACATCCTGGTATTTTTTCCAATTTCATGATAGAAACTTCATGAAACGTCTATGTCATATGATATTAAAATAAATATAATTTTTCCTCAACATAAGATGTTAAACTGTATATTCAATGTCCTCACTGTATGACCCTAAAATAGATGACACATTGTTTTAAGAATCAATATCATAAAAAAATATTCCCCATAATTTTATTCTATAATACATTAAACTGATCAAAATTCATGGTAAATAATGTCTCCCTTTTATTGGTATGGAATAATTAAAATTACACTTTTCCATTCATAATAATTAGTTCCACGTTTGTATCTCATATTATAAGATGTACCTATGTATTTATTCCTACTCTTGTATTATTTTTAGTGAATTGATGATATCTTATCCTTAGATCAAACACAAATCAAAAATAATTCAACTTTCCTCACTTATGTGCTTGATTTATACAGGTAATTTCTATTCAAGACTTATGTGTGTATTTATTTCTAATCTTGTAGGATACATAGTGATTCATCGATCGTATATTCCCTTCCCAATCAATAATTTTCTTCACACTCAACCTTTTATCCCTACATGAGTTTCATATTGGTATAGATTTTTTTGTTATCGTATCTAGTTGAAAATGACCCTCATATGTACCCTATAATGTAGTCTTGTGTAATTTGGATGATCTCATAAGAATATATTGGTTCTCATATATATTGTGACTCCTATGAGATTAAAATAACTAGAAACTCACTCCATCTACCATGATTTATATTAAATATATTCAAAGATATGGAATCCATGTAATTACCTAATAAGGATCACTATGATAAATGACTAGATTTTTGGAACTATGTGACATCATGTGCACCTCTTGGTATACTATATGTTTCTGAAAAGTAGAGGGGGATCTAAGGCATTGTCATGGAGATATTATACCCTCATATTAGTGTTTGAAGAAATATTTACAAATCATCAAGAAATACCCACAACAGATAAATTCTATAGTATGAATCATGAATAAATCACATAAATAATAAAAACACGATATATTAATAATACATATAGTCATATATGATCTCTATCTATTCATACGATCATATATTATGAATAAGAAAACGAAATAAATTACAAGGATCTGCCTTAACTCTGAGCCATATTTCGTCTCGATCCTTCTCCGAATTTGAGCTATACAGCTTGAATATCAATATCACAAGCCTTATAACCAACACATGCCTTAAAAAAGTTAAGGATTCTCAGGTACCCAAGTCCAATGGGCACCGGATTAGGTTGTGAGTATGTATCTTAGTAGGGAACCACCAAAACATCCAGATACATAGCTAGTAAATACAGTTACATGTGCATGTGAAATTCTCAAATAAATAAATTTCAGTTAGAAAAATAATAATAAACTAACATTTATCCTTACATACATGACCTCAATCAATCATACCACCTTTTTCAAGTTCCATAGGGTCTATGATAATGTAGTGATAACTATATTAGTGTAATAATAACCCTACGATCCTTCACCATGGTATACAGTTATAACATCAATGGGAAAAATAAACTTTATATACAACATAATGACACAGTAAAGGTTCAACCTAAAATAGAAACATGTGGAATTCCTTATCCCATTATACAATGGTTCCTATAAGCTGAGCCCCATATGTGTCAGAGACTTGTCCAATCCCACCAAAGACCTCACAAAGCCCAATATCTAGAATGTTACAGGCCCTAACATCTATCCAAAACCAATATAACCTAGATTCAAATACATGGAAACCCCACAACTAGTATCAAAAACTTCATTGTAAGGGTATTTTTTCTTTATTATCACAGATATCTATACCAGGTGAGTTTTCCTTTAAATTAAAATTAACACTGAATCAAGGGTTCTTTCCATCTAGAATTGTAAAAATAAAAACCCAATGAAATTTTTGATTATTATATATATAATAAAATTAAATAATTTTCACTAATATTTTAAACACATCATCATTATCCATATAATAACAACTCAATTAGATGATACTGGTTCTAAGAAGACACTTATATCAATATATACCTGCTTCTCACACACCCACACCATGTCAATAATAATTAAGGAACCTAATATGGGAAACTAGATCAATACATAGGAGAGATACCCCATTTGGTGTCATTTAGGTCATCACACACAAAGGAAAACAAACTGGTGTCCCTTTTAGACCATCTCACAATATGTTCAAACTCATTACAAGGTTTTTCAAATCACCCCCACCCAATTAAATGAGACAACGACTCTATTGTTTCACAAGGGTCCCCACATGGATTAATGAGTATATTTCTATCATGTAATTTTACACCACTACTTTGAGGTAGCCATGGACACCTATACAAGGGCTATTAAGTTGTAATATTCCTAAAACATCCCTCAATGGTTCCATGTTCCATGTGTATTTTTTATAATTGTAACTTCTATAACCATTATTGGTCGAGTGAAGAATGAAGATGATTAAGGGTACCTTATGGACCATGGAACATTTCATGGTATGGGGAACTCATTTTAAAATTAATAAATTATCCTTATTTAAAATGGAAATGTAATTAATTAAAATAGGGTGACACCTTTAGTATTTGGGTCACATGTCAAATGCAGCATAAAAAATTATTGAACCATCGGGAGAGTACCAAGGACCACATAATTCATTTTTAGAATCCATAATAATTTAATTACTTTTCTCAATAACACTTCCAAGGGTGTCTGAGGATGCCCACAACATAATCATTCTTACACATCCACCCAAACTCCATCCTCTAATCACACATCATAAATAATTTATTATAAAATATTATTAATAAAAACATAATTTATTAGAACATGGAATAATCTTAAAAAATACTCACCGATCACCATCATGTCATTGGAACCTCAACCAACCACACTCTAAAGGTCTATAACCCAACCTCAATACCAAGATGAGAAAAATCCATAACCACTGTCACCCTGTAATTCACCAAATTAAATAAATTTAACCCATAAAGATATTATTAGAACTAATATAGTGACATACCTCATCAAAATAGAATGCAGTGGCATCAGGGCAACATCTCTGAACACCCTCTAGTTAGGATTCACAAAGTCCCCATCACATTGAAATCATTCTACCATGACTTATTTTAATATTCTAAAAATTGTATATAGAATATAAAAAAATTATTTAGAAAGAGTAAGATAAAGAATAGAGTAAACTATAGTTTGAAACATGCCATGAATTTCTAGAAATTTTCCCAGAGAACCCAAAAAAACAGGGGTCTAAAGAAGGAGAAGGTATGATCTAGGAAGCATGGAGAAAAAGAAGGAATAAGTGGGGATACCACTCCTAAATTTTTAAGTGGTAAAATTAGTAATTTTACCCTTTAAAAAGACCTCATCGGCTATCTAGGGATCCAAACATCATAACAACTTCACTATTTGGGTAATCAGAAATCTAGTGGCTGTAGGCCACAACTAACATGTATCCCAACCACCAAATATTCTTTTGATGATCACCTATTACTCCAAACCCCCTTTCATCCAACATTTTTTGTCTAAAAACACATCTTTTAGGCTCTTAAACTCTCCAAATTCTATTCTGAATCACAATTTAAAATCTAACACCTCACCTAGTTGAAATATCAATTTCCTTTTAATTCTTTTTAACAATATCAACATGGGATCTTATAACCTCAAGGGAATAATATTTCTCATCCCATATAATTCTTGTTACTCATACATGTAAACACCAAAACCTTACCTAATCATAAATTCACCATTAAATCATTGTTCCCCAACTCTGAACACTAAATGATCTTCCATAGAGCTGATCCATGCACTTAGAACACAATACACCAATAGTTTCACTACCACCCTCCACCATCATCAAACTAACTATATGGTGCCTAATAACAAATTTCCCTCTTAATTAATCTCAATTTCACCAATGATTCAACATATAGTTAATTAATCTCTATTCTATAAAATTTAACACATTATCATCAATTCTGACCCATGACACCCCCACTGTGAAAATCACCTATCAAAAAATGACCCTAATGGTTCAAATACATGATTAGCATGGTTTCCAACACACCATTTCCAATGGCCATGAAATACAGAGGTGGGAACTTCTCCATCTAACATCCCTTTAAAACAGTTGGCTGCATTCATCGACAGACTTCTAAATCACCTGATCAGTATGTTGTAAACCCTGTATACATCCTCTGATTATAAACACATTCCTACTTAGGTTTGTACCAAAATATTGTTTAGTTCCCATGGTTGTCTCCTCAACTAGTTCAATACTCATTGTAATGCTCTGCCACACCATGAGTCCTAACAATCCACATACCCAATCCATGTTTGGATTGCCTAAATTTTTCATGATCCTGAAGTCAATAACAAATATCCATAGGAAATAATCTCCAAAATTAAATCTAGAATTTTCCATAGAATCTAGAATAAATAGTATTTATTGGATCACTGACATCCAATTCGATCATAATAATCCATTAACTAGCCTCTAATTTCAATGGCCCTTCTCATACAAGGGTAACACACCTGTAACTAATTTGATGCTCTCCGCCATAGGATTATCTTTAATATCATGACCTTGGTTCAAAACCCGGATCTCTGTAGTCTTTATCTCATCCATCACTAATCACAATGCCTATATATGTCCAAACTCACTGATACATGATCATTATTCAAAAAATTAAAAACTACATACTTCTAGATAATGGAATTATCCTTCATGAAATTCATCATAATTCCATGAATAGATAATGATGGTCAAACCCAACAATAGTTGATGGTTCACTCTCCTCCATATGACATACCTTATACTTCTCCTCAATCATCTTCTCAATACTTTCCACTAACACAACAAGTAGGTGCCACTCCCCTTGAGCCACACTCAATATATTCATTAGCCACCTAATGATTCTATCATGGATTAACCCAGATCATCCATGTCACATAACTTTATCCATTCAAAATATCATCTTCCAACATATGTAAGTCCCAAATTTTCATTTGGAGCATTGTTTTTTCATGCTCACAAGTGTCTCATAAACTCAACTATCCCTTAGCTCCAACATGTGTTCTCACCGATCCAAAATTAAATAGTTGTCTGTATACCATGTATACACTTTCAAAATTTCAAATGAAAACTAATAATGTATGTTTCAAAAAAAACAAAATGTTGAATCCCAACTCATGCTACCACTAGTCACATGTTTCCAACTTAGGCTCACATTCCTAAAAAACTTACCAGGACCATGTGTAGGTTAGACTCATAAATCTAGGAGGGCATCTCACACTACACTTTAACATTAGACACTTCATGAGATCCATCATTATTCATGTAATGACCAAAGAGTAGGATTATTTCATTTCCATGATTATTTATCCCCACTCTCACATTATTCAAAAACATATCTATAAATAACATTCTCTGGCACTCGAACCACACATCCCTTCAAAATTAACTTTAATTATGAAAGATCTAGAACCCGTGGTTCTCAAAATAAAAGAGATATAAAATATTAAAATGCCAAGACCATAACCATGATATAACCTCTTTTGCATTTATCCCCAATGTAATCACCTACTTTCTCTATCCGCCTATAATGATCTAACAATACTATACTAACTTCTTTTTTAGGTCACCCTTGATCATCGTATAATGTTGACACCCATATTATTGAGTCATGAATCATGTTTATGAGAATATATCACCTATACTGTAGGTATTTTATCTTAAAGGGTCACATTGCATATTAAGTCACCCAATCTATCATGTTTGGAAAACCACAACATCCAATATACCCAACCACCCACTCATGGGTCTTATTCGAACACATGTATTAGGTACCATTTTTCATGTCATCGGTCTTCTATGACACTAATTGTCACTAAGATTCTACCAACAAGGTGGATCCCTAAAGAATCCCAAACTCACTAGTAATCAAATATATATATATATATAACAATGTCAATTTAGATGACCCATGTAAAGGAACCTTAATCATATAATTTGGTAAGGAAGATTCCATTTCAATCTATATGGGAAAACACTATATAGTTTGTCACTATAACTATATATAAATGAACAAATGAAATAAAAACCCACATGGGGTATAACACTATGCCATCATGTGCCTGTATAGACTCAATAAATCCACTTCTCCTTCTTTGCAGATAGAACTATATAATCACCATCATCAATGTTCATTTCACTTTAGATCCAAATGACCAGACTCTACAAGGAAATATATGAATTTCGGCCTAACTAAGTAGATTTCCATAAAGAAATTGTATGGAAAACACTTTATGATATATGTTTTACAAATTAAATAGATAAAACATTATTGATAGTGGTATAATATCTCACTAAATGGTCTACATTTCAGGTGAATCCCTATATGATGGAAATGATTCAAGAAGATGCAACATTCCTCTATAGTCAAAGAGTCTAGTCCATAATGGGCCCCCTTTTAAAGGGACAACATGCCAAAATATATAATAAATCATAAATATAACCATAATGTGCATCACATGATGTGAAATAATATAATCATCACATCAAATACAAATAATAGTAGTCCTAACACCCTAGTCATGTGGACGTCCCATCGAAAATGGTGTTCATTATGCAGCTTGAGATATATAAAAATATTAAAAATATTCCTATGTCATAGTCCCACCATATCCAAAATAAAAAGTAAAATAAAAAAAATATTTGAAACCACTCTATAACAACCTCACCCAAGAAACTATGAATTGTAACTAGATAGGTGGTGTTACATGACCTCAGGCATTCATCCCAGTATGCTAGAGGCTACTGACTAGTAATGAGGTTTTAAGGCAGTTCCATGTGAAGACTACACTGCCATATCAAAGTGTGAAATTGTAAAAAAATAACCAATAAACCATTTAAATAGAAAAATATCTGTTTTTAAAAAATTAATTAAACATCCAAAAAATTATAAAATGATATTTTGAACACATATAAAATCATACAAACCCAATTTTCCATTGTATCAATCACATATTCATAATAGAAATCAAAAATTAATTAAAACTCTATAATATAACATCATTCCATACCTTTCTTCCAATACTAAGCCCAATCTTAGTCCTCAATCTCAATAATCAACATCACTAAGACTCTTCCCAAACAGTCACTACAACAAATGAAGTCTTCTCCAGTACCTAAGTGTAATGGACACATAATAAAGGTTTGAATACATAACATATAAGGTAACCACCAACACTATCACATATATATCCAATAAATTTAGTGATATGTATATGTGAAAAGCTCAAATAGATTAATTTAATCTGAAAATAAAACAAAAAAATACCATCAAAACATATTACCATGACCCAAATCCACCATACCTTCTTTTAGACAGTTCTGAAGTGTCTTTGAGTACATCATGATGATTGTGCTAACATAATAACAACCTAGGTGTATTTCACCTTGGTATATTTTGAAAACGGCCTATAGTATTTAATCGCCCCAGTATACATGATAAGAACAAGAAAATAATCTATCCTAGAATGAAAACTCTAGAATAATCCAACCAAGGAGACAATAGTTACTAGAAGCTAATCCCCAGCAGTGTGGGAGACTCGACCATGCCTTCCAAAGATCAGAAAATCATTGATAGCTAGAATGTGGTAATATATGTCCTCTTTTTAGAACTAATATAACCTAACTCCAAATCATGGAATTCTAAACAGTGTTATCAAATAACCCTCATTTAGGGGAGTTTTATTTATTATCACTTTTCTACCCACTATAAGAGTTTTTGTCCAATTAAAATAATCATTGGATAAAGTGTGTTTTACAACTCAAATAATATAAGCACCACAACAAAGGTGTTTTCCACATCGCTTATAAAATAAAAGGAGAATGGGTTAGTTGGAAAGTTAATATCACTATTACAATCCGCATCCCAATGGATAAAGTGTGTGATAAGGGTTCTAAGGTGGCACACATAGCCATCACTACCCAAGTCCGACACACCCACCCAGGTATAATAAGATCTAAGGTACCCACTTTGGTCCCCTACATCAATTCAAAGAATAAGTGACCCAAATGGATTCCTTTATATCAACACACAAAACTCACCCAACCCGGGGTCCCTTTTTGAACATATATCACTTTGGTCATACCCACCACTAGCTTTATATTCTTACACAACCCTTTTCATGTATACAACAACTATATTGTGTCTCAAGGGTCCTCTCTTTACTCACCTAAGCTTATCCACTCAAGACATGTCACCCTCTATAGGGTGGGGGATAAAGGCTCCTATACAGGGCCACTAAGTCAAACTATACCTGATCACACCCCTTGAACAAAAGGGATTCCACAATGAATCACTAAAATAGTCAAGTCCTTAGCCATCAGAGGTAGAGGTAAGAAATCTAGTTCATAATATTACACCATGGTTTTCATGACCCACTCCCACTAAATATGTCACTCTTGGGATGGAAATGAAGAAAGGGAGACAATGACCCTTAATTCCCGCCTCAAGTAGACCCCAGGAGGTGACCAAGACCAAGAATATACAAGCCTCACAAAATGATATGCATTTCCCTTTTCAAAACAAAGAGTGAAAGATAAGACGATTCACCCCAAAAGAACTCCAAGATATATATATAAGAAATTCAAATCCATCCCACATGAATTTTTAAAATAGAACAACTACAAAAACTCCACAGTGAGTACCACAAGTAAGGCTAAGCAGTGACACAAAAAATATCTCAAAGTCTGAACTAGAATGGTCCAGCACAGTCCACATAGTCCTCCTCAAAACCAGAAAGCAGTTCTATATACGTAGGGTGAGCATAAAAATATAATTAATAGGAAAACCAATGTCACTTGTTCATAATTTAGATAAGCATACTAATTCTCCCATGTAAAAGTGATAGAACCAAACAGCACCTAACAAGGTATACTAGCCATCCCAACCTCACCAAGGAACACTCACCAATAAACACAGGTCAAGTAAAGTAATATAGAAATCATATCGATGATTTGGGTACCCCAAACCACTTCCCATAGTTTTAGTCTCTCTAGATAAATGGAAAAAACACATGCTCTCTGAACTCTTTCAAAGGAACCGCATCACAACCCACCCACACACACCTGGGTCCCATAAACCACATATAGTCCTATCACCTGGGCATCGAGCCACATCACATCCTTCCAATAGACACAAGGTCCACAACCCACATCACATCCCACCTTTAATCACCTAGGCCACAAACCACACCTCATCCATCCAACAAACACTTGGGCCATAAACCACACCTCATCCCACCCACAAACACGAGGGCCACAAACCATGCCTCATCTAAAAGACACTTAGTAAATCCCAACACATCTCATCATGAATAAAACTATAAAGCACAACTAGCCCGCACACACAAGGGCCCCACAAACCACAACATGCCTGAATAATATTAGGCTTTCACTACCTGGAAGACGGATCAGTGAAGAGCATGTGGCCAGCCAGCCATCCTCCCACCGAGATGTTTGGGAAGGACACCCCCCCCCCATGATAGTGGGGTGTTTTTCACATAGTTCTCAACTAGGGTCAGGTGCATATAGAAATCACAACAAAAATACAAGTATATACATATATGATACCAAACAGTGAAGACAATCCTATGGGTTCACTATAAAAAAACAAACTAACAACCACCATTTTGCTCCTACCTATTAAATTCACAACAACAATAAAACATTTTAGAAGGAGAAGGTCCTGATAAACTAATGTATGTTCACAATTATTCCATGTTTAACACCCATTCATGTTGTAATATTTACTACTTTCATTCCATTATCCAACAATAACAAAATGTTTCATACTTTATTAAACAACGTATTCATTCATCCCATTGTTACCTGGACAACTAACATGCAAAACACTATTAGGTAACCCAATAACAGCCAAATAAGAGTTAAAGATCCATGGTAAATTAACCCACATCACAGTAAAGGCACATCTCCCCCATGATTTTTCCAGAAACATGGGAATCTTTCTGCATTCTATCAATGGTAAATCACTCATACCATTCATTATCACCATTATTCAAACATATCTTCTCAAGTCACATATCAACAGGATGAGCACCCAACTCACAATCACAACACCACAGCCAAATTTTCACATCCACATCTCTTTACATCCATATTTACTTTCACAACACCACTGTACAATCACACCACACCTAGATCACCATGTCAAAAAAACCAACCCCATGTACACAGCTTTCCCCACAACCACATCACCACATGAACCAATGTAAAACATATTTAGATTTATCATGGTGTTCCTTCATTAATTCCAATTGTTATTTGAGTAATTACCGCATAAATAGTTTGACCTATGGTGTCCACTTATTAGGGAAATCTATGTGGTTAACAATTTTTATAAACAACCCTTTAATAGGAAACAAAAAACATGTAGTATACAAACCGTACTATGCGCAAATAAGGACTCCCAACATCTAGGATTTTCAGTGGTTAATTAGCCCATAGAAATCACAATATCTTCAAAAATAAATAACAAGTCAAGATCATGCATCAATTTTCCCAACCCCTGTATATTGATCTTAAATTGGTCCAATTATCTTCATTAATCAGAATTAAACTATCTTAAAAAGGAGAACATTTTTATATCCACCCTCCATGATTCACAATTAAGCAAGGTGAGGGAAAACCTACTTGGAAGAAGATATGATCATCGATTTCTTATTACGCCAAAATAAGGGGCACATGCAGTAGGAAAAAATCTTATAGGAAAAACATGATCCAAAGGCTATAGAATAATCACATGACTCAACAAGGATGAAAGGTTTTGGGTGTGTCATAACAAGAGAAAATAAGAAGAAAGAACAAGGGCAGAATATATCTCAGCCTTTAGAGAATCTAAATAGAGGAGCGGTTTAGATACATTTTGGGTTTTCCATTAAAGGTGGATCTAGTCAATATAATGTGTTTTGACTATATAAAATCCCATAAACCCTTATGAAAATAAATATAGGACTTATGGGATTTGAATTGGTATCAACTTCATTCAAACAAGGCTTTAAAGGAATTTTATGTCAATGAAAACCTCAGAGGGGTGAAATTGTAGGAAGCTAGAAACACTGCTCATGACTCGCCACTGAATGTGTCTCCATTTGGTAAGTCACCTTTCAAAGGTTCAAAATTCATCAATTCATTGTTAGTTGAAATGCTTGTCACCATCAATAAGCCCTATCTTGGTGATTCACTGTTCAGCGAGTCACCACTTGACGAGTGACCGTTTTGTGAGTCACTGATCGGTGAGTCACCATTCAGTGATCCATTGTTAGTTGAAACACAAGCCACTATCAGTGAGTGACCTCTCACCATGTCATCATTTGGTGATTCACCATGACACGAGTGACTATTTGGTGAGTCACTATTCGGCGAGTCACCATTGGATGAGTAACTATTTGAAGAGTTTCCATTCGGTGATTCATTGCTGGATGAGTGAGTGTTCGGTGAGTCACCATTCAGAAAATCACCACTTGATAAATTTGCAATAGTGAGTGACCGCAAGTGATTCAGTAACAGTGACTCATCGCCAGTAACTCACTGTCAGTGACTCACCGTAAGGAGTCACTGTTGTACAACATGAAAAACTTTTAATTTTTGAAGTGTTGGAGTAATTCTCTTTGACCTCCTGAACACTTCAAACACCATATTTTCACAAATTAATGGACTAGGGAGGTATGATCTATTACATCAGATACCTCTAAAACTACTCTCACCCTCGAGAATTTGAAACCAAACCCATAAATAAAAAACGTGGAAAAACAACCACCTTGTGATATACCTCTCAAGACTCTTTTCACTCCTGAAGCACTACCACCTTCTGAAAACACCAACCTAAATAATCACATAGCACACCATGCAAGCAAAAAAACCATGCCATCCTGAACACATGAATTAAGGAATTCTATCTTCCTTGTCAAGATACTATCTTCTGTGGGAATAACTGACTTAAATGTATAGGTTTAATCACATTGTAGTTAATGTGTCTGAATTAGGAAATTTTCTTCCCATTTTCACATGTCAGGAATTTATCACACATTGCACCACACACATCTCAACCCAAGGGAAAAAAACTCATTTCATAAAACTAGGTTTCAAATATTACTTCATAAGGTAAAATAGGATAAGTAAAAATTAAAAACAACCTTGGTTAGTGGTTATGCATCTACACTTCTCACCCCCAAGTACTCTCTTCCAAGAGACCATAACTCCACAACACATGAACCAAAATAATGGTTTGTTCATGAAGAACCTTCTATCGAGGATCCTGATTCACAACCGGTCATTCCAGGAATGTTGGGTCATCCTAAATATCCAACCCTTCCCTATCAAAGATATGGGAGTCAATGTGAGCATACTCACAAATCTGATAGACATTGAATACATCATGGATCCTCTCTAACTATGGTGGCAATGCCAACTAGTATACCACTTCACCAACTCACCCCAACACTTTCAAAGGGTCCAAAAAACCTAGGATAAATCTTTATCCCTCTTTTAAATATTTGTTTCCCATGTCAAGGGGAAACCTTTAAGAACATGTTCTCCCAGACCTTGAACTCTAGGGGGCTCCTCTAACGATCGGAATAAGACTTATTCATGTCTTTTTCCACTTTCATCCTTTCACAAACAAGCTGAAACTTCTCTATCATGCCCTATACTACCTCAGGACCAAGAACAAAAATCTCCCCAACCTCTTTCTAGTACAAAGGTGAATGACATTATCTTAAATACAAGTCCTCAAATGGATCCATGGAAATGGAACAGTGATAGCTATTATTGTAATAAAATTCTACCGAAGGAAACTGTTGCACCCAAGATCCACCAAAGTCACATAAGAATTATCATAACATATCCTCCAATGTCTGGATAGTTTTTTTTTGTATTCCCATCTATCTGATTTAAGAAGAAAGTGATGAGGCGTAACAGGGTTCCAAAATCATGTTGAAATCCCCTAAAAAGTTTCAATGTAAAATATGTATCCTCATCTAAGACAATGGATATGGTAACTACATGAAAACGCACCACCTCATCCAGATACCTCTTTTCTATGGAATCCACTATACCTGAATCCTCGATCACTAAGAAGTGAGTTGATTCTATTATTTAATCCACAACTACCCATATAGCATCGTAGCCTCCTTGATATTTAGGTAACCCTATGATGAAATCCATCGATATGTCATCCCACTTCCACTTAGGGACATCTAAGGGATGCAATAGACCACTAGGAACATGGTTCTTATCCTTTACCTACTGGTAGACCAAGAATATTTCCACAGACTCTGTTCTTCCTCCTTCATCCATGGCCATAAAAATTACATCCTAAATCCATGATACATATTATAAATTCGTAGGTATACCGCTAATGGGGAGTTATGAAACCCACAAGGAACTCCCTAATGAACTTCTATCAGAACAAACAACTTCCCACTGAACAATATCTAATTCTAACCATCCTCTGTCCATCCCTCTGGAGCATCACCATGGCCAACACAATTATGAAACACCTCTGACTCCGAGTCTCCCCACTAAGACTACTCCACCTAGTGCATCAGAGAAGACTACACTTCCATCTAGAACAAACAACCTATACCACCATCCATTCCCTCATCAAAGTTCAAGTCTCACAACTCCTTCATTACATTCCAAGCATACACAGATTTCAAAAAAACTTCCTTATATTAATTTATGCTTAAATAATTTGCTACGAAATTTCCCTTTCCTGAGGTGTAAGAGATCTCGAAATCATAATATTAAATAAACTCCATTCAACTTCATTGTTGCAAGTTTAGATCTACCAGGGAAAAGATATTCCTCAAACTCTTGTTATCTAGGAATACCACAAATCACTCCTTGATGAAATAATGTTGCTGCAAATTCATCACAAACATGACCACTTCTAGTTTTAGATCATGGGTGGAATAGTTACGCTCATGGGGGTGTAACTGCACGGACCAATAATAGATCATTTCCCATTGTTTAATTAAGATCCATCCCAAGACTAGATGGGAAGTATCAAAAAACACTTAAAATTTCACTCCTTCCTCAGTAAACTAGAGTAATGGTGCACTGACCAACTTCCCCTTCAGATAGTTATACTCTTCTCAGCACTACCCAATCCAAGAAAAATCTTGGTCCTTCCTACTCAAATCAATAAATAGGGCTGCAACTCAAGATAAATAAGTTAAAACCTCCTATAATAGCCTATAAGACCAAGAAAACTGAGAACCCTATACCAAATTCTTGGTGGATTACCAAGAAACAACTACTTCAACCTTTGATGGGCCCACTACCAAACCACACTGAGACACCACATGCCCACAGAAGTATACCTCACGTGTCCAAAACTTACACTTGAACAACTTTCAGTAGATATGGTGGTGTGGAAGACCATTAATATATTCCTAATATTTTTGGAATCCTCCTCCTCTGACCTTTATTAGACCAATATTTTGTTAATAAACTGATCCAATAAATTACAAAACACATAGTTCATAATTCCCATAAAAACAACTGGTACATTCGTAACAGTGAATGGCATGTCCACAAACTTGAAGTGCCTATACCTGCATCTGAAAGTAGTATTCAAGAAATCTCTCTCCTTTACCCTCAACTGGTGATATCCAAACCACATATCAATATTAGAAAACAAATTTTTACTCTCAGCTGGTCAAACAGATCATTTATCCTTGTAAGAAGGAAATTCTTATTGATTGTTACCTAATTTAACCTTCGGTAGTCTATGCACAACCTCATACCACCATCCGCCTTCTTTGCAAATAAGACTAGAGCACCCCATAGAAACACACTGGTTCGGATAAAATCAGTATTCATTAGATCATCTATCTGAATCTGTAACTCCCACAACTCAGAAGGTTACATCTAATAAGGAGCCAATAAAATGGTAGAATTAACGGTCTACACATCTATCTTGAACCCAACATCACGTCGAGGGAGTAGCATCACAACCTTCTAGGGGAAAATATTGGATCTCCCCAAAAACTCTAGGAACTTTCATCACCCCAACATATACTGATTCCACTGACAGATCAGGTAATAGGGATAGACTTTGCTCTATATGCTGACTGCCCACCTGGAAGCTTCGCTCACCAACTAAAACCACAATCTGACCATCCATATATGAAAACAAGACTCTCCGCATGAAAAATTTGGTAATGGAATTCATGGAATATAACTATTCAATGTAAATGATGACATATTATGGTTGCATCTATAGTATGAAAGGAACCTTACAGTAATGATGTGGTCCCATTATCAGTCTACATCCCTGTCACACATCAAAAAAGCTGGTATAACCTTTGACTGGTGTACTCAACATGAGGTGAATGAGAAACCTTTATATTTGTATTCCCAGAGCATGGGATAGATTAGGTGAAACAAAGAAGTGAGACGTTCTTGAATCAAACAAATCTCATGAAAGGGTACTAAATAAGATGATTATGCCTCTAACAATCTTAGTTCCAACAAAAAATGCTACCTCTACTGCGTTCAAATAACCATGCCTATCTCCTCTACCCATCTACCGATGACTGCCTCCATGACCACCCTCGAGTCGAGGTACCTAAGGAACATCCTCAGGTCAGCCTCTACCCACTCCATCTCACCTCGGTGGAGCATGAGCATACTGTCCCTACTATTGAAACAACCTAGCTGGAAACTACTACTAAGTCTAGCATTAATCCAATCCACCTGCACCATACTAAGCTAGATTGTCCACTATACAATGATTTTGATGATTTCCACATACTCCTTAGATGAAAAACCTCAGTCCCAAATTCATGGAAAAGTCCTAGGAAACACTAGTGGAGGAATGTCGGAAAGGATACTGCTATGGTTTAATCCCTACCAGTAAAAACCTCAAAGGCCCTAATTCCTAGGACCTACTACTAGTAACCTTTTCCTTTGAATAAATCAGATGGCTCCCCTCTCTTAGTTTACCTCCTCATGAGGGAATCTGATCAATCACCTCTTCCTTACTTGGAACCTCTAAGTATGTCGGCAATGTAAAGAGAGTAACCATGTACTAGATATAAGGATAAAGTGCCTCCTCTAGACATCTCTCATGAGACTCCTCATCTAGAAGAAGATATGGGGAAAAAAGAAGGATATCCTTGAACATGATCCCCATATCCTATACTAAATACTCCCCTGTGGGAGGGAGAGTATATCCTACCACTTCTCATCATTCATGGTTGATGAAAGGAATTATTTTCCGAAATACTTCTCTAAGTCAACCCACAAAACATCAGGCTCCTTCTTCTCCCCTAGGTACAACATCAACCACTAGCGTGCAACTACCCGCATCTGACTCACTTCCAAAGGAACCCAATACTCTATCAGAGCCCAGATCAAACTGAAGGTGATATCAAGCTCCTCGATCCAGCTCTCTATATCTATGCCTGAAACATTTCCCTTATACATTCCCAAGTATTTCCATTGGAAATTACATAATTTCCTCTAGACTAGTCATCCTTTTCCACTTGATCAACCATCAAAAGATCAAATGGATCATCCTGTTGGGCCTCAAATTCCCAATCCACACACAAATGATGAACTAGTGCCATATATTAAAAAAGAACACAATTCATTTTGATGCATGTACCTTTCCTAGGGTCTCTACCCTAAAAATTGTTTAGTCACTCAAGGTCTTTCAGGAGGCTCAGAGTCCTTCCATCGGATCATGGGGAGCCCAACAATCCCATGTCCTAACTATTCTTCCCTGTACTATGTCACACACCAAGATGAGTAGACATTGTTTCCCTACTTAATAATGCAATATCCATGGTTCCAAACTCCAAACTTCATCATATCTCTCAATCGTCACCTATGATACTGATCGCGTTGTCGAGCGCGTCAAATTAGTTGTTTAATTTTGACTAGAATTTCTGCAGTATAGCAGCAACCCTAGGTTGTCTCTCAACGGAGCCTTAGACAATTAATTTAAAAATAGGGTTTTGATTATGGAAGTAGAAGGTGAATTAGTATTTGTAAAACATAAGGGTTTTATGATTAATGATGAAAATAGGAAATGAAAGCGATAAAACAAAGTAGAAATGAACAAGATTGATTAAACGTGATCAACATGGGGAAGTCTCATGATGCTCCTCCTTAATCGCTTCAAGGGATGGGGTTATGATATTTTAATCCCTGGTTTGTAACACCTAGAACAATAATGTTACTGATTTTATACTAGGATACCTCCTAGTGTTCAGTTGAAAACACATAACGATTCACCGGACATTACCGATGATTGGGTGATTTGTGTTCAACATCATAACTGAAACTAACCAAGGCAACACATGAAGAATTCGATGTGATGTCCTGGTTTTTATGTTATTTCATAGTGATACCATGACATAAATTTGCATGACCTTGATAGTGATTATGTGATTTCAATTGACCAATATGAACCACACAAACACCGCAATTGGAAGGGGGAAAAGAAAGTGGTGAACGGTGTGTGAAACATCACATGAATGGGTACCTCCAAACATGATCATATGAGTTGAGCATGACATACCAGTACATAACTCAATAAAATAAGAATATAGTATTTTAAGAAATAACACAAAAACCTGGAATTCAAGAGATCATTCAAATATTACAAAATGAAGCTTGGGATTTACATCACGTTCCACCCCGGGTGATCACAAGGGGTTTAGAAACCCATGGAAGAGGAAGAAGAAGAAGATGTTGAAGTAGCACTTCCCATAGCCTCCAGAACTTCTTGGGATTTTGAGAAGACTCCTTGGGGACTCCAAAATGGAATCACCTTGCCTCCTGGCCAAACTTACTAATGGGGAGCCCAAGGTGTCATTTTATAGGAAAATTGGAAGGTGGTTTTTGGCACACAGATTTCATCAATCCACTTGTACCACGCGTTTAGGACTTCAGACAGACTTATCTCGCTTTGGAGAAAATATAAAAGTTTTATCACTACCCATTCAATGTATACACCGAAGGTTTGGCACCATTTGGACAACTACAGCTCATGATATTGATAAAATACAGAACACCACACTTGACTTGGTTCATATTCGGTGGCTTGGACAGATAAGTTCGGATGGGCCCCATAGAAGCCGAATCAGGATTGGGTTCATTAATATGAAATGTATCCTATTAAAATTTCGAAAAGGACAAAAAATTTCAGCCCATTTGAATGCACGGAGTTCGTGTATTATGAAAAACAGTGGACAGATGTCCATGGATTCATGCAATTTTGGCCCATTTTTCTTCCACTTCATCAAGGGCCCTCCAAATCACCTCCACCAACATTAAAATAATAAAAACAAGTAACAATTCCCATTCTAATATTGATTAAAATTAATTAAATGATTCAAAAATAAAGTTCAATTTATTATTATATTTGTAATATTCATTAAAAAACTAGTTTAAAACTGCGGTGTAAGGGTGGAATAAAACAGTGAATCGTGGTACGATCACACCCCCACACCTAAAAATTTGCACTCCTAGGAAAAGTTACATATCCAATTAAAATGATGAATATATATATTTCCAACATCATGAAGAATTATCATTTGAGGAAATTTTATTTAAAGTAAAGTGATCAATGAACGAACCACACCAAGGAGTTATTCCTAGTGAAAATAGAAAAAGATGTCTCATAAATCATATCATAGAGAAATTCAAAAAGATCCACGATACCCAATTCTGTAAGGAATTCAGAAGTAAACCATGACACTAACTCTCCATGTGTGTGTGTGAAAACCATTCCATTCTATTCTTTCCAATTTCTATCAAATAAATATAGGTTATTTTAACATTATTCATCTTTAAATGATTTTTCACCGAACCTGTCCTACATCCTTTGCAATCATATTTCAAGACCCACTCACTTAAGTATTCCCAGAAGTCAACCCATAAGCTCCCAACCTATATATCCCCATATGTTGCACATTTCATCACTCCCCTCATTTATTTATTTTTTAGAATTTTCATTTGGAACAAATCTCACACTCATATCTCAACCCTTGTTTGATCTCCTCACGACACTAATTGAAATAGTTATAACAAGATCAAAGGTTGAGGAGGAGTGGTTTTTGACTTTCCCAAGACACAAAAAAAAATTTGAGGGCGTACAACAGTCAGACATTAGGTACATACGCATAGGTCAATCTGGTACATTAATGAAACAGATCGGATAAAGAAAGAACGTATGGAAATATCATTTAAAGCTAAAAAATATTAACCCAACATATATTTACCTTATATTAAGTAAGAAATAATCACACTTTGTGGTTTGGTGAAAAAAATTGTGGAGATATTAGTGACACAGTTTTCCCAAAAACTACTCACATAATGGGCATCAATCATCTTCAAAGGTTTCACATAGATACGACCATTTATATCATTGACAGAAAACCAATTCACTAAAAATCACCCCCTGATGTAAAATTCATATAAAAAATCATTTTAGCCTTCATTATGGTATTTTTAATTTCCCCCCTTTATGGTCACAAAATCATCGAACGTCAAAATTGTTGATGGGGAAAATGAAAATACCATAAAAAAGGCTAAAACGAGAATAAAGGAGAAAATGATGAAAATTCCTATCTAACCCAGGAATGTATCCACCCCCCACACCTAGAATGTGCAGTGTCCTCACTGAAATAATTGAGAATGTTGGAAGGAAGGATAAAACCTGGTGTGTTTTATTGGTATGATGCGTCGAGAAAGAGGATTTCCTCCACCGGATTCTTCAGAAAATCCTCATAGAAGTGTTTAAGTCATTGTCCATTGACAATAAGACTTCATCCACTCTACTCATGAAAAACCTTCATTGCACCAAAAGGGTAAACATTAGTAACAGTATAAGGACCGAGCCATCGGGAACAAAGCTTACCTGGGTGGAGCTTAAGCATGGAATTTTACATGAGGACCTTCTCACCAATATGGAACTTCCACTGGTGAATCATGTTATCATGAATTTCCTTTGTCTTCTCTTTATAGATTTGGGAGTTTTCATATGCATCACTTCAAATTTCTTCCAACTCTTGAATCTGCATCTTTCTTTGCTCACCTGCATCTGAAAGGTTCATATTACATTGTTTAACAGCCCAATATGCACGGTTTTCTACCTCCACTGGGAGGTGAAAAGCCTTTCCAAACACAATTTTGTATGGTGACATTCCGATTGGGGTTTTAAAAGTTGTACGGTATGCCCAAAGTGCATCATCCAAGTGAAAACTCCAATCTTTCCTATTGGGTTGTACCATTTTTTCCAAGATTCATTTAACTTCCTGATTTGATATTTCTTCTTGTCCATTAGTTTGGGGGTGATATGCAGTGGAGACTTTATGATCATCCCCATACTTATGAAGAAAATTTTTCATGTTGCAATTGCAAAAATTTGAACCTTTATCACTAATGATGAATCTTGGTAAACCAAACCTACTGAAAATTTGGGACCTCACAAAAATCAACAACCACTCGAGAGTCATCAGTCCTGGAGGCCTTTACTTCCACCCATATAGATACATAGTCAATAGCCAATAAGATGTATACAAAGCCAAATAAAATTGGAAAAGGCCCCATGAAGTCAATTCTCCATGCATCGAAGATCTCACAAAATAACATGGGATGTTGGGGCATTTCATTCCTCTTGGAGATATTCCCTGTGAATTTCCAATGACTACATGACATGAAAATCTATGGGCATCCCTATACAATTTTGGACAATAAATTCCTAAGTCAAGGACCTTTTGAGCTATACTTTGAGAGCCAAAGTGGCCCCCACATGCCAAGGTGTGGCAGAAGGTCAAAACAGAGGTAAACTTATGGTCAGGGACACACCGACGAACAACATGGTCACTAAAAATTCTCCACAAATATGGGTCATCCCAAATGTACCATTGAGAATCATGTTTAAGTCTCTAGGATTGTGAAGTTCTAAAATCAGCGGGGACCCTAGATGTTGCTAGAAAATTTACAATGTCTGCATACCAGGGCATAAGGTCCACAACATCACAAAGGTTCTAATGAGGGAAGAATTCTCTAATGGGTAGGGTTTAGTCAACATGATGGTCCAATGGTGGGGAAATCCTACTAATGTGGTCAGCTACCACATTCTCTACCCCTATCTTATCTCTAATCTCAAGGTCAAACTCCTAGAGGAGGAGCATCCACCGAATGAGGTGGGGCTTTGCATCATGTTTCTTTAAAAGAAAACAAAGGGCAGGTTGATCCGAAAAGACAATGATTTTTGACCCAATGAGATAGGAATGAAATTTTTCCAAGGAAAACACAATAGAAATATGTTCTTTTTTAGTAGTTGTGTAGTTTACCTGGGCAGGGTCAAGGGTACGCGAGGCATACATAATGACATGAGGAGACTTCTCAACCCTTTGTGATAAAACTGCCCCAACTGCAAAGTTAGAGGCATCACACATAAGTTCGAAGGGTAGATCTCACCTTGGTGGTTGGATGATGGGAGCTGATGTGAGACTCATTTTTAGTGAATTGAAATCATCCTCACAATTTTTATCAAAAACAAATTCAAAATCCTTTTGTAATAACCGAGATAAGGGAAGTGTGATCTTACTAAATTCTTTAATGAATCAGTGTTAAAAACCAGCATGACCCAAGAAAGACCGCACCTCACAAACACATTTTGGAAATGGAAGGTTTTAAATTAATTCAATTTTAGATTTATCAACTTGAATTCCCTTATTTGAAATTATATTCCCAAGAACTATCCCCCGCTCAACCATAAAATTGCATTTATCATAATTTAAAACAAGATCTTTTTCAATGCAGCGGCGAAGGACAGAACCAAGGTGTTCCAAACAATCATCAAAAGAAGATCCATATACCATGAAATCCTCCATAAAGACTTCCATAAAACTCTCAAGGTACTCAGAAAAAATACTCAACATACATCGCTGAAAAGTACCAGGAGCATTACATAGGCCAAAAGGCATTCTTCTGTATACAAATGTGCCAAATGGACAGGTAAATGTGGTCTTTTCTTGATCCTCAGGGGCTATATGGATTTGGAAATAACCCGAATATCCATCAAGGAAACAATAATGGGACTTACCATCCATTTTTCTAACATTTGGTCAATGAAAGGTAATGTAAAGTGGTCCTTTCGCGTGGCTTGATTCAATCGACGGTAGTCAATACAGACTCGCCAACTATTTTGCACATGTGTTGGAACCAACTCATTCCTTTCATTTGACACAACAGTTATTCCTGTTTTTTTAGGCACAATTTTCACTGGGCTAACCCATTTACTATCAGATATAGTATAAATGATCACTGCAGCAAGTAATTTACTGACTTCCAATTTTACCACTTCAAGGAGAGTGGTATTCAACCAGCGTTGAGATTGTCTTACGGGCTTATCCTCATCATCCAAAAGTATATGTTTCATACAAATAGATGGGATAATCCTGAGAATATCATCCAATGTCCATCCTATTTCCTTTTTACACTCTATCAAATTTTTGAGGAGTTTTGATTCCTGTTGTGGAGAGAGTTTATTGGAAATAATGACGGGCAATTGGTCAATACCCTCAAGATATGCATATTTTAAATTAGAAGGAAGTTGTTTAAGCTCCAAAACCAGTGGTTTTTGGATTGAGGGAGGGTATTTAGGTGGAGTGAGGTCCATTAAACTGTCTATCTGCTCATGTTTGTTCTCTAAAGATAGAGAATCTATAGAAATGAGATTTTCAGAATCATCAACGGTCATGGGTACCTCAGAATGAACACACTCATCATTTAAAGAACAATATTTACACTTTTCAGAACCCACACAACACTCAAAACATGAATCAAAACTCAAATCATTCAAGGGTGAAGAAAATAAAAATGAATCAGAGTTTGGGTTGAGGAGAGAATTGTGTGTGTGTGCATCGTTTGAGAGCACTTCCATCGAATAGAAAGGAAGAGTGGAGTGCTCTTCAATGGGGTGTTTCATAGCCTCAAGGATGTTAAAACTTACCTTTTCTCCACCAAATTCCATGGACAATGTACCATTGTGAACATTGATGATCGTCTTTTCTGTTTTGAGGAATGGCCTCCCAAGTATGAGAGGAGAATCTCCTTGGGTTCAGGTATCTTCCATCTCAAGAATGTAGAAATCAGTGGGGAAGATGAGATTCTTCACTCTAACAAGGACATCCTCATTCACTCCTTTTGGATGCATTGTACTCCAGTTGGAAAGTTTCACGACAATGTCAGTTGGTTGAAGCTCCCCAGCCTGTAGATAAGTATACACGGAGTGAGGAATCACATTAATGGAAGCGCCTAAATCTAACATAGCATCAGAAACTAAGGTCTCCCCTATGGTACACGGTATCGTGAATGTGCTTGTATCCTTGAATTTGGTTGGAATTACTGGTTGAATCAAGGTCGAGACATTCCTACCCAATTTGACTCTCTCATTTCCCTTCAGCCTTCCTCTATGGGTGAAAAGTTCTTTAAGAAATTTTTCATAACGGGGAATTTTCTTGACTGTATCCAATAATGGGGTGTTAACTTGATCTTTTTTAAATGTATCCATTATTTCATTTTCAATCTCATTATCAAAGTTTTTCTTAGATTTAGAGAGTCTTTGAGGGAAATGAAGATGAATTGATTGTTTATTTGAATCATCAACGCTAATTTGATTTCCCTTTTTATTTTATTTTTCATTACATGAAATTTTTGAGGGTTAGGAAGGAGTGTTTTCAAGAGGGGGATATACCTTTTGAGTATAATCAGTATAAGGAGAAGATTATTTACCACTACAAAGTTTAATTTCACATACATTACCTTTGTCCTTTGGATTGGAAATGGGTTGGGATGGTAGTTGTCCAGACCCTTGCATCTTAAGCTCACTGATGGTGTTTCCCAACTGTCCCACTTGAGTTCGTAAATATTGAATTGCTGATTTTGTGGTCTGTTGGAACTGGAGGTTCTGGGTTTCCATTTGTTTCACCGTGTCCTCGAGGCTTGGTTCAGATTTGGGAGGAGGAGGATGATTTTTTTGAGAATATGAAGGATAAGAAGGTTTCATACCTTGGCCTTGTTGACACCAATTCTGCTTGGGGTAGCTTGATTTTCCTCCTTGTCAGTACTGGGGTTGTTCTTGCCACCCTGGAGTTGGATTTGGCCTGAATTGTTCTTACTTTAAGGGAGGTGCTTGTTGTAATGGACGCCCTAGGAACACAGCTGCACAAGACTCAGATGAATCTTGAATTAGTGGGCACTGGTCAGAAAAATGAGTGTTATCAAAACAAATACCACAATGCAATGGAATAGAAGTAGAGTGCGAGTTAACTTGTTCTTGAGCTAATTTCCTTATAAGGGTATTCATCTCATCATGTTTAGTATCTACCTTTTGTTCTAGGGCTGAATGACTTACCTCATGAACTCATCGGGTTGGTGCAATAGCTCGTGTACCAAATTGTTGTGCATTTGATCCGTGTTGGCTATTAAGTCACGAGCGGCGGAAGGAGTTTTATCAACTAGGGCACCACCAGCTGCAGCATCAATCATTCCACGATCCATGGGGATAAGTCCCTCATAGAAGTATTGAATTAAAGGTTTTTCACTAATCTGGTGGTGGGGGAATCTTGAGCAAAGTCTTTTGAATCACTCACAGTATTCATGAAGGGTCTCTCCTTGTGATTGCCTAATTCTACAGATTTCATTCCTAATTGATGCAGTTCAGGAGGTAGGGAAGAACTTCTATAGAAAGAGTCTTTTAAGGTCATTCTAGCCCCCAAGCATGGTAGGAAAATAGTATATCCAATCTTTGGATACACCATCAAGGGAGAAAGGGAAGGACCTAAACTTGATTAAGTCCTCAGACACATTTTGGGGTTTCATGGTGGAGCACACTATGTGAAATTCTTTAAGATGTTTGTGAGGGTCCTCACTGGGAAGACCATGGAATTTTTGAATAAGGTGGATGAGACCTGATCTCAGCTCAAAGTTTGTTGCTTTCTCGGGATATTGGATGTACGCAGGTTAGTACTCCACATCAGGGGTGGTCAGTTCTTTTAAAGTTCAATTATTTGCAGCCATGTTTTCTTAGGTTTTATTGGGTTCAATTTTGGATTTGTTTAGAACCACTTGAAGTTACAAAAGGGGTTCCTAAATGTTACTTGATTTACCTTCTATATATTCCTTGATTTGTGTGTGAAGTGACTTTTCAATTTCAGGATCAAATTCAAGTAGTGTTTCTTTACCAGATCTTGTTATGCAATAATGATGTCCAGTTTGATTGATTGATTTTTTTTGTTGTGTTTTTTTTTTTGATTTGAGATGGATAAAAAAACTTTATAAGGTTTAAATAACAATATAATGTTATACTATAGAATTATAGAGGGAGATTGAGAAGAAGAGAGAGAGAGAGAGATAAAGAACACACCTTAAAAACCAAAAATAAAAACAAAATCCAAAAAAAACAATCAAATGGGGGTGGGTTATTTAAAGGAGTACTAATTAAGAAGTAAAATAAATAAATAAAAGGAAATAATGAAAAAAATGATCTTGGATCCCTAGAAACGGTGCCAAAATTTGATCGCGTTGTCGAGCGCGTCAAATTAGTTGTTTAATTTTGACTAGAATTTCTGCAGTATAGCAGCAACCCTAGGTCGTCTCTCGACGGAGCCTTAGACCATTAATTTAAAAATATGGTTTTGATTATGGAAGTATAAGGTGAATTAGGTTCTGTAAAATTTTAGGGTTTTATTATTAATGATGAAAATAGTAAATGAAAGCGATAAAACAAAGTAGAAATGAACAAGATTGATTAAACGTGATCAACCCAAGGAAGTCTCGTGATGCTCATCCTTCATCGCTTCAAGGGATGGGGTTATGATCTTTTAATACCTGGTTTCTAACACATAGAATTATAATTTTACTGATTTTATATTAGGATACCTCTTTGGGTTCAGTCGAAAACACATAACGATTCACTGGACACTGCCGATGGTTGGGTGATTTGTGTTCGACATCATAACTGAAACTTACCAAGGAAACACATGAAGAATTTGATGTGATGTCCAGGTTTTTATTTTATTTAATTGTTATACCATGAAATAAATTTGGATGACCTTGATAGTGATTATGTGATTTCAATTGACCAATATGAACCACACAAACACCACAATTGGAAGGGGGAAAAGAAAGTGGTGCACAGTGTGTGAAACATCACATGAATGGGTACCCCCAAACATGATCATATGAGTTGAGCATGACATACCAGTACATAAATCAATAAAATAAGAATATAGGATGATGAAAAACAACACAAAAACCTGGATTTCAAAATATCATTCAAATATTACAACATGAAGCTTGGGATTTACATCACGTTCCTCTCCGGGTGATCACAAGGGGTTTAGAAACCCATGGAAGAGGAAGAAGAAGAAGATGTTGAAGTAGCACTTCCCATAGCCTCCAGAACTATTAGAGATGTTGATAAGACTCCTTGGGGACTCCAAAATGGCAGCACCTTACCATCTGGCCGAACATACAAATGGGGAGCCCAAGGTGTCATTTTATAGGAAAATTGGAAGGTGGTTTTTGGAACACAGATTTCATCAATCCACTTTTACCACGCGTTTCGGCCTTCAGACAACCTTATCTCGCTTTGGAGAAAATATAAAAGTTGTAGCCATACCTCTTGAGTGTCTCTATAGAATGTTTGGCACCATTTGGACAACTACAGCTCATCATATTGTTACAATGAAGAACACCGCATTTGACTTGGTCTATATTCGGTGGCTTGGGAAGATCAGTTCGGATGGGACCTATAGAAGCCGAATCAGGATTGGGTTCCTTAATATGAAATGTATCCTAAAAAATTTTGGACAGGGATAAAAAATTTCATCCCTTTTAGATGCACGTATTTCGTGTAATATGCAAAATAGTAGACAGATGTCCATGGATCCATGCAATTTTAGCCCATTTTTCTTCCACTTCATAAAGGGCCCTCCAAATCACCTCCACCTACATTAAAATAATAAAAAAAAGTAACATTTCCCATTATAATATTGATTAACATTAATTAAATGATTCAAACATTAAGTAAAATTTATTATTATATTTGAAATATTCATTACAAAACTAGTTTAAAACAGCGGTGTAAGGGTGGAATAAAACAGTGAATCGTGGTGTGATCAGATACCATTCTATCATGACCCCCTTACAAAAAATATGCCCCTCCTAGGTTGGAAATGGAGAAAGGGAGATAATTACCCTTCATCCCCACATCTAGTAGGCCTTGGGGTGGCGAACAGCACCAAGGATATACGAGTCTCAAAAAATGGGAGGAATTGCACTTTTTAAAGAAATAAAACTGGGAGACAATATGGTTCATAAAAAAAATCCATGATATATATAAAAATGAAGTTAGAATACATCCAACATGCATGTTTTTAATAGAAAAATTATAAAAAAAACTCCAATGTATGTACCAAAAGTAAGGCTAAGTGGCCACATGGGAACTATCTCAAAATCTAAGCTAGTAAGGTCCAACACGATCCATGTAGTCATCCTGGAAACATGAAAGAAGTTTTATATACATAGGATGATCATTAAATTATACTCAGTATGAAAACCAAATTCTATTGTGTGAAAGTGATAGAATCATAATAATTACCCCGTGAGAAAATATCTGAACCAAATAGCACATAACAAGGTATACTATCTATCCCAACCTCACCGAGGAACACTCTCCAAGTAACGTAAGTCAATTAAACTAATATAGTAAGAACATCGATGATTTGGGTACCCCACACCACTTCCCACTGGTTTAGCTACTCTTTTTTAATGGAAAACAAATCCACACTCCCACCTCTTCCGAAAGAACTATGTCACAACCTGACCACACACACCTGGGCCCCACACACTACATCTCATCCCATCAACTAGGCCTCGAGCCACTTTGCATCCCACCAATAGAAACCTGGTCCAAAACCCATATCACATCCCATCCATAAACACCAAGGCCACAAACCACAACTCATCCCTCTCATCAACACCTAGGTAGAAAACCACACCACATCCTGCCTACAGACACCTGGTTCACAAACCATGCCTCATCCAGAAGACTCCTAGTAAAGCACAACACATCTTATTCTGAAGACACCTGGGAGGAATAACTCACTCGCACACACCTCAGCCTCACAAACCATAACCTACTAGAATAATCTTGGGCTATCACCGCCTGGATGAGGGAGCATGGATGAGTGAGAGGCTATCCATCCATCATCCCACCACGTTGTTTGGTAAAGACACCCTCCCTCTTGACGATGGGGGTGTTCAGCATATTGTTCTCAACTAGGGTAGGGTGTGTATAGAAATCACAAGCAAAATAAAATTATATACATATATGATACCAAACTCTCAAGACCATTATATGAATTCATGAAAAAAACCATCTCACAACAACCTATTTGTGGATACCTCTAAAATACACAAAAGCACATAATAAAAATTTCAAAAGGTGAGGGGCTTGATAAACTAATGTAGCTTCACATTTATTCCACATTTAACACCCATTAATGTTGTCATATTTACTACTTCAATTATATTATCCAAACCATCCCAATTTGTTCCACATTTTATTATACAACTCATTTATTCATCTCATAACAACCTGGGTAACTAACATGCATAACACTAGCAAGTAACACAATAACATCCAAACTGTAGACGAATATCCATGGTAAATTAACCCACTTTAAAGTAAAGGCACATCTCCCCCATGATTTTTCCTAGAACATGGGAAGCATTCTGCATGTTATCAATGGGAAATCACCCATAGTAATAATTAAAATCATTCTTAAAACTCATCCTCTCAAGTCACATATCAGCAGAACCAACACTCAACTCACAAGAAAAACACCATATCCAAATTTCCACATTCGCATCTCTTTACAACTACATCCAGTTTCATATCCCGACTGCACAATCACACCACACCCAGATCACCATGTCAAAAAAACCAACCCTATATGCATAACCGTTCCCACAACCACATAATTATAAGAACCAAGGTAAAACATATTCAGATTCAACAAGGAGTTCCTACTCTAATTACACTTTTTATTTCATGGGTTACCATAGAAATATTTTGATATTAGGGAATATATTTGTTATCCATATGTACGTGTTTAATAGTTTTTATAAATATCCATTCAATGGGAAAAAATGAATTCCACAATCCATTATTTGTGAAAATGATTAATCTCAATGACTATGATTTTTAGTGCTTAATTATCCTATAAAAATCACAAAATAATCTGAAAATAAATAACAAGTCAACATCATGCATCACTTTTCGTAGCCACTGTATATTGATCTTAGACAAATTCAATTATCTTTATTAATTTGAATTCAAATATCTTCACAAGGAGAAAATTTATATACCAAACCCTCATGATAAACAATTAAGAAATAGGAGGGAAAACCTATAAGGAATAAGAGAAAATCAATAATTTTGTATTGCACCAAAATAGGGGGAACATACAGTAGGAAAAAAAGCCTCTAGGGAAAACATGATCCAAAGAATTCAGTACAATCGCACGAATTCATGATGAAGAAAGGTTTGGGGTGTCTAATATCAGGGGAAATAAGAAGAAAGAATAAGGGTGTAAGATATCTCAGTCTTTGGAAAATATATATGGATCAGTGATTTAGATACGTTTTGGAAATTCCATTAAAGGAGAATCCGATTAAGATAACATGTTTTGACCAAATAAAATCTCACAGACCCTTGGTAATATAAGGATAATATTATTTGGCTTGCAATTAGTCTCAAATTCCTTTAAACAAGGCTTAGAAGGTGTTTTACATCAAATAAAAAATCAAATGGGTGAAACTGAAGGAATATAGAAACACTAATCATGACTCACCACTGGATGAGTCGCCATTCACTAAGTCACCATTTGGAAAGTCACCATTAGTTGAAATTCCTACCATTGTCAGTGAGTTACCACTCAGTGAGTCACCATTCAGTGAGTCACCGCTTGACAAGTGACCATTAGGTGATTCACCATTTTCCGAGTCACCATTATTTGAAAGGCCTGCCACTATCAGTGAGTGGCTGCTTAGAGAGTCATCATTCGGCACATCACTACTAGACAATTGACCATTCAGTGAGTCACCATTAAATGAGTCACCATTGTATGAGTGAATGTTCGGTTAATCACATTTCTCTGAGTCACTTCTGGACAAGTGACTGGCACTGAGAGACCTCTAGAGAGTCACCTCCAAGGACTCACCACTAGCGAATCACCACCAGCGACTCACCACTAGGAGTCACCATTGGAGAACATGAAAAGATGAGAGATTTAGAAAAGTGTTGGAGTAAGTCTCTTTGACCTCCCATAACACTTCAAACATAAGATTTTTACAATTTAATGGGCCAGAGAGGTCTGTAACATTACAGCAGATCTTGTAAATTCCATCAATATATGGTATTAATTTTAAAATTAAGTATTTATCACTCTTTAAAAACAAAAAATAATTAATTAAAATTATACTACACCCTCAATAAAGAGTACCCATGTCGCATGAACAATAACCACTACATAAACCATCAGGAGAGTACTAGATACCACCTAACTAATTTCAATAATCCATAACCGTTAAATTATTCAACTTAAATATTATTCATAGGCTCTCAAGTTCTATCCATTTCCCAACCAAATTCATACCACCACCCAATATCATGACTCATAGCATAGAACATAAATAATTATCATCAATTATTTTACCTAGATTAATGTGTTATATCACTATACCACTCGATGAGAACTACCACATCATTAGAAACTAAACCAACCACACATGGAAGATCTTAAACACAACTGTGGTACCTTAATAAGAAAAATACATCACCACCAACACCCATTCATTTGAAAAATTAATTTAATCTAATGAAATCATCAAAGGAAAACATACCTAGAAGCATACCTCGTCAAAATAGAAAGATGCAACATAGAGGTAGCATATCAAAATTCCCTCTAGCTAGTATGTGTGAAGGCGCCATCACATTAGGTTGATTCCACCATGATCTAGTGAAATAATCCATGAACCCTATCCCATATACAACCATATAATAGAGATAAATAATGATTATAATAATGAAGTCCACCATGGGTAGAAATATACCTTGAATTTCTATAAACCGCAATAAAATCATTGAAAAAAGAAGGGGTTTGAAGATAATGAATAGAAGGGGGGATTTTTCTACACACCAAAATAAAGAGGAATATGGGATACCCCAATAAATTTATGAGGTGTAAAATTGGTAATTCATCCATTAAAAAGATTCTACTTGTAATCTGGTGATCCTGACAGTGGCATAAGGACACTACCTTGCCCATCAACTGGGTTATTGAAAACCCATAGATCGATCACCAGAACCTTACTATAACAATCACAAAATCCTCCTTACCACCTTTTGACCTCCATTTCATGACCAAAAAAACATGTTTATGTTTTTCAAATGCTCAGAATTTTATTTTGAACCCTAGTTAAATATCAGGTCTATCAACCATCTGAAAGCTCAATTTCCTTCTAGAATTATCATCCCGTATAGACATGGTAACTTATAATCTAGTATTAGTAACATGAATATAAACTGAACAACATATTATTTTTCCTAAATCATCCATAAAACCACTTAAGGTGGCTAGTTGGTGAGACCCTTTCTTATGCATTAGAGTTAAATATATGTGCGAGATTATAAGTATAGTAATAGAATTGATGTTAAAATGATATATTTTAAGAACAATGTGTTAGTTGAACCCTCTATTATAGGATAATTAATAATAACTTTTTAATATTTTTATATTTTAAATCAACACTGTGTTAGATAGATTATAATACATACAACACATAACACGAAGAAACCCTAAAATATTATTATTTTATGACCTTTGCAGTCTAGTTGTTGAATTGGAAGGTATGAATAGTAGTATTCTCATTATGAAATATGCATTTATAAATTTACTATATAATAAAAAATCATTGATAAATTCTTAGGAAATAAGCATTATTTTTTTATTAAAATCATTTTATTCTTCACAAATATGTTTCCTTAAAAAATGAGTTTTATTTATTTTTGTGAGGGAATATTATAATTTATTTTCCTAAATTCAGAAATTTTATTTGAAAAAAGGATAAATTTTTTTAATTCATAACTTCAAAATTATCTTAAGGTTGATATTTTGTTTTTTTTTTTGGAAAATATCTCTTTTTAGTGAATAGTGAAAATAACATTTTTTTAGAATACTGTAATTTTTTTATCCAATTAAAAATATACCATTATTATTTAGAATTAATGTTAATTTAAAATATGTTTTATATAGTTAGATATAATATTATTAATCAAATTCAAATCATCTTTATACTTCCTTTTTTTATTAGTTCATTTTTGGACTTCAAAATGAATTTTTCTAAAAAAAAAATTTGTGTTCAACATTTTTATCAAAAATTAATTTCTTCCATTAATTTAAGTTGAATAATGAAAACTTGATTCCATATTTTGAATCATTAGGTACATATTTAGTTAATATTCCATTTTTTGTATATAATGAATAGTAACCGCATTAAATTTTTCTCATCGTGTTAAATGAAAAATGGGTTAATAGTGGTTAAAACTAATGTTATAAGGAATGAAATTAGATAAAACACCTTCCTTAATTTAATCCTATGATTATATTTCATCTCTAGTCCTAAACTTTTTAAATATTATCTTTTCATTCCTTTTATATTTTATTTTGACCATTATAATAATTTAAGTAAAGAAAATTCCAAAATGTAACCCTCTTGACGTTAACATCTCTAACATTTTTAAAAAAGGATAAAAATAGGATAAGTTTTTTTATAAATGATTATTTTAACTTTTAATAAATTTATTTATCATATTAAATTATTTTCAGTTTATACTAATGAAATAATTACCTTAAATTCTCATGCTTCCCCAACGCAATGCTTGTGTAACTAGTAGAAAAATCATGTAAACTATATTAAAAATTGTAAAAGTAAAATTTTTTCGTGAGTTGTTATTGAAAAAAAAATATTTATACATATATATAAAAGAATATTTATGTATTAATGTATTAGTTTCTAACTCAATGATTTACATGACTTTTTAAAATTCAAATTAAATTAATATTTTAATATTTCATTAATGATATTTTATACAAAATTATATTTCATTTAATGATCTAAAATTAATAAAAATATTATATTCGTCCAAGTGAATGGTTTTTTATTTAAAATATAAATCATGTTATATTTCTGGGATAGTTATTATTTTATAGTAACTTTATTAACCCCAAAATAATGTGAAATATTGTTAAAACAGTAATTTTCAAAAGGCTTATAGGGGATAAAACAAAGAGGTATGGATAAGAAAAATCATCTAAACTGGTCATAGTTTTATGTGATGAAATTATTTAGATTAATGATCATATTATATTCTAATAAAATCAATTTGGATCCATTTTTTAATAAATATTAATTTACACTAATTTAATACTTTAAAAAACATCCATAATTCCCCTTCCCTTATTTATAAAAGGGACCTCAATCTCCTCTTTTCTACCAGCTTCAAGTTCCATTTGGTTAAACCAATACCTTCCTAAATTAGTTCTTAAAATAAATCTCCACATTATAGAGATATTTATTTTGGTATAGTATCACGGTTTTAGAGATTATGGTTTAAATAAATGGAGGATGTCTTAAGAAGTGTTAAAACTTTTAAATGAATGTTTTAATTTTATTTATTTTTATAACATATTTAAATATTATATATCCATTATTAAATAGTAAAACCATTATACTCCATATACTAATATGTTATAATATTAATTTAACAACCTTATCCATCTCCTATTTTATAAAATGCAGAATAAAACAGTCATTTGTGTGTACAGCGGACTGTCACCTCATAAAACTGAAGTAATTCGGTTTCCATCACCACGTCTCATAGATGATTATAATGAAGGGTTTCATATATATATAAAATAATTTTCATTCTGAAATGATAATATCTGATTTTTTTCTTAGCTTTCCATCCATTGAAAAATGATAACATCGTTCATCCGTATGTGTGGATTACCACCTTCATAAAGCGATGAGAATTGTTATTCACTACCGAATCACATGGCTTAAATATATAGAAAAATTTAAATATATCATATTAAATTTATGATATAAATATATTTTTTTAATTAAAAATAATACTTACCTTCTTTCCCTTATGATCTTTGAAAAATGCAAATTTTACTCATCTGAACATACAACTAAGTGACACCATGATTGTAATGTATTTTTTTCAGAACTATCATTCATTGTCGGTCTAAAATTTATAATTGATTTATAAAATATATAATTATTTTAGTATTAATCTTTTATAGATTAGGTACAAATTACCATTTTGACACAGTCAACACACCAAAGTCGTTTTTCAACTATGAACTAAATGTCCTCAAAATACACGATGTGGTCTTAACCGATTAAGTAATTAAATATTTCATTGAAATAACTATAGAAAATATCTATTTATAGTTTAATAAACATTTAAAATGTTCTTAAACAATTAAATTATTGATATATGTACGTTATGTAGGATTTAAAGGACATACATGAAATGTTTGGACCCAAGGTAAGGGATTTCATGTCAATTAACCTTCAGTGATGCATATTTTAATGGTATACACCTAATTTATTTTATATGGTGTATATTTTACCCCTTTTATATGTTATATCATGTTTCCTTCATATTTAATGGTATTTTATGTTATAATTAATGTTAATTCAATAAAGGGGGTTTCATTCAAAAGTTACTAAAGTGGTAAGGGGTCTCTTAACTCAATTTCATTTCATTGGGTTATATCACTCCCTTATTGATTATATTATGACAATATTATTTGTAGAATTAACATTGATTGATTTATATATATATTTTTAAAATAGTGCATTTACATTATTTAAACATAATCTTTCTATTGATTATTTCCCAATTCAACAATATGATCTCTTTAAGAGTTATCCATCTAAAAGTTTCTTTTTCTGGGAAATTTTCTTATGTTATGTAGCTATATTCTTTTATGATATGTCTATAAATCCCCATGAAATGTTATATCATGGATATAATTCTATTAATGGTGTTTAATTCTCCATTTTATTTCATTTATTTCATGGGATTATGATTTAAAAATTTCTTAAATAGTAATGATTTTTATAATACAAACTCATATTATTTTAGGATTTTTAATGTTCAATGTTCCTTTGAGATATATTTTATTCAATTATTTTCATAAACCAAATAAATTTTCCTCTCCTCTAATTATGAATTTTAATTTTTTTAAATATCAGTTTCCCTAGTCCCAACATGAATAGTACTTTTGATTACCATATCCTGTAGACATTTAGATTTACATGATGTATTCTTACAATTTTTGTGTAGAAAATTATAATCCTATTATTAAATGGTAATTCTCATAGATTAATTATCATGTCAAAAGATTATAGCAGATACCTAGATATAATGAGAATCTCAATATGCTATGACATTAATCATAAACACAGGTCTTATGGTCTATATACATCATACTGAATGGATACAATAGATGTTTGACTACCAGGTGTTGGGGGATCATAATCATTAAGACATTATCTCAATAATTTATCACTTTTTGATCTCTAATGAAGAGATCATGAGTAAAAACCCACCAATAGAGACACCGCATATTTCAGGTGTCATTTTTTGTTTCTGTCTACAAACATGTGTATTGGTCTCTAGACTAAAAATCATTACTAGTGTGTGTCACACTACTGTAAATTTCACTTATTCCAATGATTTAAAATTATTGGTATAGCCCCTGAAACTGTTGGGATAGCCTATCCCAACATTTTTCGGAACCGTTGGTATGTTGGTCGTTACAATAGCTTTATACCCACGGTTTCTAGATAACTGTTAGTATAGGTGGTCTGAAATTAATTTGTCCCAATGGTTTCAGTAAAATCATTGGTATATATGTGTACCAGCATTTCAAGAACCGTTGGTATACATACCATCCAGCATACATACCAATAGTTTTTGAACCATTGGTATATATTCTATCCCAACCGTTTTATTGAAACTGTTGGGATATGTGTTGTCCAGACTGAATACCAATGGTTCTATGAACCGTTGGTATTTGTTGTCCAGCATTTGAATACCAATGGTTCTATGAATCATTGGAATATTTTTTCCTGGATATTGAATACCAATGGTTCTGTTAACCATTGGTATATCCTCTACTCCCCAACAAACATCAAAGGTGGGAAGAGGACATAAACCAAACCTGTAAACCCACTTCGAGCAGTAAACCTGCACCTCTAAACCTGTAAAACCTACACCTCTAAACCTTAAAACTTGCACCTATAAATCTACACATCTAATAGTCTTCCAAAGAACAATTTACACCTATAAACCTGCACCTGTAACTATAAACCTACACCTATAATTGTCTTCCAAAGAACCTGTAAACCTGCACCATCATGAAGCTCAAATGGAATTAGCTTCACACGATGAGTGGGAAAAGTCACTTGGTTTTTTCCATCTTGGTTTAGACTATTCAGAGTCTAAAAAATTTTAAGAAGATGCTGGAGAGCATAGAGATGCTCAGGGTGGTTTTACCTTGGTAGAGGATGAGGTATCATATAAGGCGGATCCTCCTATTGTTTGAAATTGTCTGGACTATCATATCCAAACTCATATGGAGATAGTGATGGTGATGACCATAGTATTCCACCAGAGCATGGTGGACCTAATATCTCATTTGGAGTTGGGACATATCCTAAGGGATCCTTAGTTAAGCAGATTGACCAAGAAGGTGAGCTTCAGGATTTTCCCTTAGATGTACCTACCAAATTATAACCTGTAGAGGCTGATTTACCTAGTGTTGAGAGAGTTGTTTACCCCGTGCCTTCAGATTTTGTATCTATAGTATATTAATAATATTTTAGAGAAAGACTTATTTTAGATTTCAGTGTAATTTTGAGTTATCAGGAACCTGATATCACTCAATTTAGTGAAGATGACGGTAGACACCTTTTTGAGATGGTATTATGTCATATTCATTCCAAGATGAGTTTTCATATTCAGGAAGTTAAGATTTAAAATTTAAGGTTGTACAATGAGATAGAAGCCATTTGATCTGTTATGGAGGAAATGAGGACCTCCTTTGTTTCTAAACAAAGTGTCTTTGACCTTCACACCAAGGCATGAAACAACACTTATTTATGCAATATTCCCTTCAAAATGTCGGACACCATGACCACTTGTCCATTTTTCTCCAATAAACAATCCCAATACACCAAAACACCCATCTTTCCAAAAATGATTTGGGAAATGACATAGGGATCTGTCCAACATCTTTCTATACTTTTCTATACACAGGTCCACCACAGTGAGAAGAATACCTTTAATGAGTGTACCCACTATAATTCTTCTCATTAGAACATGGGATAAATGTTTCAATATGAATATTCAAACTAGGCGCTAAATCATATAAATTGGTGGTGGTAAGATGAATCTTATGGTGGGGATCACCATCATCCTAACAGATGTTAAATAATGACACCATCTGTGTTTTTAGATATATGGGCTAGGGTAAACACCCAAAGGGGTGTCCAAGAGGCCAGGAAAACACCCCAAACGAGTTTATCCATAAGATAAGGTCACGATCAAGGAATATGCCTACTCGAGCAATGTCATTTGAGCTAAACAGGTATAATAAGACAATTTATATTATTCAATGAAAAAAACTAACTAGACACAAAACAAACACCAACAAGAGACATATGGAAAACCCAAACCAAATCTAAACATGATACAAATAACCATCACTATTCTTTGGTTTAGAAGACAGTGCACCACCGTTGGAGGGGTTTTATTATAAAATCATGGAATTTATTTAGCACACAATTCATTTAATTATATTAAACATTTATTCTAAAACTCATTCAGCACAAATCAAATGCAATAAGTTAAAGAACTAGATCAACATAACTATCACTGTGAGTTTTTGCAGATAGCGCACCTCCGTTGGAGGGGTTTTGTTATAAGAACATGACTTTATTTATCAAATGAAATAATTATATTAAAGAAAAGATATTCAAGATATGGAATTAAATATAATTAAATAGAATTAAGAAAGAATCTAAATTTAATTTAAATTTTTTTTAAATTAAAGAGGCTAGGAGAGGGACTCTACCTCATGGTGGAACTAAACTATCCAATTCGGCTCTTGAAGATTTCTAACTAAAAGTTGTTGCTCCTCCACTAGGTATATGCACCTTCACACACATGTAAGGACACATATCCCCTATGCACACACCCGCATGGCAATGAGCATGTGCAAGGGGATCCTTGCACATATTCTTATATGCATATACCAGTCTCCACTCACCTGTGTATGCATTTATATATATATATACATGGTAACACCTATCCCCATATGTGCATAATCACTACCAAGGGTGACTATACATGTAACGGGGGAACCCACATACATATAATTACTTTCCTATGCATACGCAGGTGAGTCTCCCTTGACATGGAAACTCAAAACCAACGAACAGGGATCAATTCACTACACAAAGGATATTAGGAACCTTAAAACACATGAAGGATGCTATATAACCACTGAGAATCCAACCAAAGACATTAAAGCCTTACCTAGATTGGCATCGGAGAACCAAATCCACCCGAACCAACATGAAATGATCCAACGCCCTACCGAAAACATTATATGGAGTGAAAAAGACTAAAATCACCAAATACATGAGGTGTGAGACAAGTAGTAACCATATAATCTTTCCTCGGATCAAAGCTGGTGGAATGAATCAATCTGAACCCCTTCTAGCCTCCTTCGCAGAATATAACTACCCTCTGTCCATAGAAAGAATCCAAATATCTATGTTGCCAATGCGATAAAGACAATAAAATAAAAACTAAACTAAAACATACTTGTCTCCTGTGACTATAAATTTCATCGCCCACCATATATGAACCACAACTCCCCATGGGTCAAATCATGTTCCTGAAAGCTAGGGGAAATAGATCAATGTTTCAAAATGATACTATCAAATAGTACATTCCTATTAAATAACAATTACTCTTCCTATTAATGGTATATAATCAATTTTTCTCGAGTTTCAACTTAGTTTGGTTTTGTTTGATACAAGGGATGAGGTATTATTATTAATCGTTTTAATGTTTACAGTTGAGATATTTATTTAAAAAAGATGCATGTATTTTCCATTATTATTTATGGTTTTAGTTCTTAGCCTGTTGGCATGGGTCTTGTCCGCATGAATAATTCTTGGAATGTACGGTTTAGTTGACATTTCTACGCTTTAATGTGATTGATGCCACTAATGATGAGGACTCAAATATTTAAATTTTAAAAAAAACCTATATGGTGTTTTCTTATATAACTTATTAAAATTAATCTACACAGTTGAACCACAATATTACTTCTAATTAATGGTATTATGGATCATATGGTGAGATTTCCCTTGATGACGACTACATAGTCTCTCCATGTAAGGGATGTATATTGACCCTTGGTGGGTCTGTACAGGAACTGGTTATGATACAATGTTGTCTTGGGATAGATGGGAACGGTTACATGTTGTCTCGATATTAACTATGGGGATGAGTAGATATTTTTATGTTTGGTGAATACTGGGCATTGGTTTTTGTAGTTACAGATCCAAAAACCATCTGATATTACAAGATAAGATTCAATGAGTTATCTATAAATTAATGATCTATGTAGGTCATGATTGATGGCTAGATTATCACTATATAATATAGGAAATCCTTGGACATCTCTCTATGGTTTATGCATGTTGTTCATATGAATCTGATATGTGGTCCCACCATGCAAGGGATTTATACCTTCGACAGTGCCACCTCTAACACATCAAATTCCATCCCCTTCTGAGGGAATTCCTTCAAAGAATATATACAAGAGAAAATGTTTGAGGTAGTCAGCTAATAAACCTCACCCAAAGTCATCAAGTAATTTGTGTGTTTTCTGAGTTTAATCATCAAATTTCTTAAGTATCTCTTCCAATATAAAAAAGGTATTAAGATCACTTATAGACCCTTAAACACTAACATGATTATTCGGTCGTTGATTGAAAAGGGATTGATTATAACTATGTTTCATGGGAGTCATGGACTCTAAGGATGGTAAATGAAAGGAAAAATATTAACATAGTAGACTTATAGATATGGTGTTCGCAAGCCACCTAGGTTTAGAGAAGGTTCTTTAGTGATTTTATGGAAATGAAATCACCCTGTCACTAGGTCTCCAAGTGGATAAGATATCGATTGGGATATGAGTGGTCTAACATATGTATTAAAATTGGGATGATATGTTAATGGACTAGATGATGATTTAGATCAGGTAAAATATTACAAAGAGGATTGGGCCCTGTAGTGATAGGTTTTTCAATTGTACATCTAGTGTTTAATGAGGAAATACTTATGAGGATGGATTGGAATCTTGGTAGGTTATTAGAGTGGGATGGTCCCTCTAAGTCTATAAAATGTATTATGAAAGGTTTTACTCCATTTAATGATTCAAGAGTTCAACTAAAGAGATGAAGGATGAGATACTAGTGTGTTTATTGGGTATTTTCAAATAGATTAGCATTATAATGCCAAGAGGATTGGTGTGATTTAGCTTAGGATGGAACCTGGTTAGTGGGGTTGGTTTATAATACATGATTTTTATGAGGTTCTTGACCTGATTATGGAGAATATAATTAAGGAATGGTCGACATGCTGAGAGAAGACTATAGTGTGTGGCATGAGGATTATAGTCTGTGAGTAGCGACTAGGATGGGTCCGAGGGACCTTAGAGGATTCTCATGTGGATGAGATAATAATGTAGATGGGTTCGACATGGTGTGATTTTGTGATGAGGACAATCATGAGGTGAATAAACCACTTTGTCTAGTTGGATGATGATATGTGCATCGAGGCATGGGATAATCCTCGAGAGATGAGTCTAAACTATGTGACTGAGAGGATAGACTAGGATATGTTGGATAGGATTGGGTGAGTGACCAACCCATGCAAGGATGATACGATGTGTGGAGACACTTGGGGCTATTTATGCTATCTCATGGAGACACTAGGGGTTATTTCATGACTCCAACATACTCCATAAATGTTCCCACAAAATGATTTAGAAAAACAATTACATATCATGGAATACCCCAAGGCTCCTCCATCTTCCAATGTTTCCTCACACTCACAACTCATGGTATTACAGTATACAAGTGATCTACGTCAACCAGTCAGGATAGCATCACTACCCTTCATCCGTAGAAAGTAGTAAAAGACCTAAGTGGCCAATGTGATAAAGAAAATAAAATAAAAACTAAACAAAAACATACCAGTATCCTATGACTATTCATGTCACTGCCAAATATATAAGAACCACAATGCCCCATGGGTCAAATCATGTTCCTCCAAGCAAGGGGAAACAGTTCCATTTAATAATATCTTCATTTTTCATTATGTTCTTTATATAGAACGTTGTTGAAAACACTATACTAGTACACTTATCCAATGGATATGCACCTATGCTACATTAGTTGAGTTGAATTTTGTGCACATAACCATCTTCACTATGGAAAGAACCTCATAGGGTCCACGATCAATGTTTAGTAGTTGATCATACTCTCTAACCCGGTTGGGCACCAGTCCATGAACCAGATGGTCTACTTGGTCATGAGGGTGTAAACCATTTCATTATACTATACTAAGAATAATGGTTTTGGTATCTTTTCTACCATCAATGGGAATTTCTCAAGGCTTGAGTGCCAATCAGCTTCAGTTCCTAAGTTAATGGCCCCTAACTATCTGTAGATGTGAAGGGGTGTCTCCCATGGGTGTCTTGTGGTGTGTAGTGTCTATATATGATTTCTATGGTGATTTCATATTGTGGGAAATGTGTATTTCATGGTTAATTTAATAAATACATTGGTCAATTGAAAAATACACCCATAGTCAACAGAGATATACCCACTTTTGATATATAATACCATCCAAATATCCAACTCGAAAATCCAAGACCAACATTTTACTTTTCCAATTCCAATTACATAATATATGCAGCACCAACTTATGTTTTATGAACCAATCAATTAAAGGGAAAGAAAATCCTCACAATAACCAATAATATCTCATATATCATCACTCACCTCCAATTAACCCACATCATTGCACATCTTAATGATGATACAACCTCATCACATATATATCATGATTAACAAAAAAAATCCAACACAATATCAGGTCTAATAGTGGTCTATAGAGGAAAATATTAGTTTTTTAAAAAATCATGAACTTTTTATTGAATGAATTGTTAGAATTAATGGAATACAACCTATGAATCTAAAACTACATTTCTGGAAGACTATATTTTAAAAAAAATCAAAATTTACCTAATAATTCACCACACCATGAGTTTCTTACTACCCAAAACTCTAGAAAATGCACGATTAATATGAATGTTTATCCTAACTATGAACCTAAAAATGCATTCCCTGTTGCATCATTTTTTAAAAAAGAAGACAAATTTTTACTTGGAAGTACCAATCAAGAACCCTGGTGGGAGGAGAGGGAGCCGAGAGATGGCGACGTGTCGCGGGGTCTCGACCATGGGGGGTCTTGCGCGCGACTGGAGAGGGGTTCGAGGGACATTGTCGGAGGATAGTGATCCAAGAGTGGAGGGGGGATGTCTCCAGGAGAGGGAGACGAGAGGGTTAGGGGAAACATCTTCAGGAGTCGAGAGGGGAGTGGGACATTGTCTTCGGAGAGGGAGCCAAGAGGGGAAGGGGGAACGTCAGAGGAGGAGAGGGAGGGTGCTGGGAGGCGGAGGTGGAGTCCGAGAGGAGGTCGAGGTCAGGGAGGGGAGGAGGGGGTAGGGAGGTGGAGGGAGGGTTCATGCGGGGATGAAAAGTTAGGATGGAGACCTAAATTGCATGTCTTTTTCCCAATGGATAATAAAAACTGTGAGTAATAGTTTTCTTTACCAACAGTTTTGTTAAACCGTTGGGAAAATCCAACATATAATAGCCTATGCCAACGGTTTACTATAATCGTTGGTATAGGTTCTTTTTTCCAATGGTTTTTCCAAACCATTGGGAAAAAATTGTTGGTATAGACTAGATTTCCACTAGTGTCATTTGATCGTGTACTTTGACCTGCCAGAATAGCCTAAAGGCCTTATTTATATATCGATTTTTGAAAACCCCCCTTTCAATGGATGATGGGAACCCTTACAAGGACTGTAGGCGTATAAATTACATGGAACATAGGCTTATGAGACATTATATGACCAGAAGGTCTGAAGGAATTCAACCGGACTATAACTATAAGTAACTTCCCATCCTCAGCATCTGCATCGTGATGGTATCTCTCCACCTTCACATGGTCGTCTGGCTAATCTTCTCGTGAAAGCATAGGATGGTCCTGATGGAATTTCCATACTCTCTCATTCTTCCAATTCCATTGGTTCAGATCTGGTGAGTGTGCTTTCTCGGAATCCTCCTCTAGGGCTGCTCCTTTTTGTAGAGTTTTTTTTTGGGGAAACTACATTGATCATGTGGCCCGAAGGCCTTGAGGTGGCCCGAAGGCCTTGTGGTGGCCAGAAAGCCTTACTGTCCTAAAGGCCTTGGGTGGCCTAAAGGCCTTGAAGGGTTTGAAGACCAAACTGATGGCCCGAAGGCACAAATGGGAGAATAGTTCTGACTGCTACAGTAATGAACATTAACTACTACAATACTGCTAAAGTACCAAAAATTATACCTCCCCCTACTTTTGATCTCAGGTCTCTTGGATGCACCTGCTAAGTCCTCACAAACTAGGCAGAGGCTCTTGTGTGGTCGTGTACTTTGATGTAAAGAAAAAAATAATGACAATAAAATAATGAAAAGGTAGCTTATTTTAGGTGTGTCATTGGTTGTATGGAATTCATTGAATGTTCAAGAAATTATTTTTCTCTTTCAAGTTAAGGAAGTTATATATCTCAGGCCAGGTTGATCAAGATGGTACTACCTTCATAAGTCATCCGAAAAAATAGTTGAAAGGTAATTTCATCTGGTTAGATCAAAAAATAATAATGCAAGAAAAGGGAGATGAGATAAGTTTGTGTCTTGATTTATAATATATATAAATACCAAGAGATTATATTACAAATTATGTGTTCTTAGGTTAGTTTTTGTTTTTATGACTATCATTGTCTCTTCAGTGGCCTTGGTGGGTTTCTAGACTCCACTCTTGGTCTGTGGGTTTGTTTCACTGCTATCGAGATAAGGCTCTTAAGGGTCATACAAAATAGCATATTCAATAAGTGAACCTATTATGTTGAATAGGTATATTGGACATGGTGGGGGCCATAATGGGGTCTGAGTGTTGTATATGTTATCGATCACTGGTAAATTAATAAATTCATATTATTAAAGTTATAAAAAATTGGGTTGAATTTATTTATTAAAATTATTTAAAAGTTAAGTAAATTTGAGGACTAATATTAAACAAACGATTATTATTTTGCTATTCTATAATTGTTTAATATTAAGTTGGAATTAAGAGTTGAATTAATGACTTGGGTATATCACGTACTAGATTTTATAAATATTATAGATATGTGATAAATTATAGATAATATTTATGGAATAGCTTAGTTCATCATAATTATTATTTAGTGGATGTAAAATTCTGGGGGTCGTGGAACCCTACTGTGTATCTTGAATATCCAATATAAATAGAGGGAGGTAGTTGCACAATGTGGAATATTCATTCATTTTTGAATGATGGACTATCTCAACTCCTATTTTATAGAGATATATTCTCTCTCTCCATGTGAATATCCAAGAATGCCTTCAAGCATCGGCAGTAGAGGATAGTGGTGATCATTGGTATGTCGAACACATCATCATATTACCACACCAGCTCCCAAAATTAAATCATCGCTGCTCCTGTTGATTTTTGAAGCATCTATGGCCGATATAGAATGATCCCACTTTGGATCCACTGAGTAATGATAACCAGTAAAAAGAAGATGTTGAGTGTGCCATAAAATCAGAATAAGGTATGTTTTTCGATTTTATTTTGTGTGTTGAATTATTTTCACGATATCCTCAGATCGCAATAGGGCTTGGATCATTAGAGACGATAAGTATCATCATCCCGATGATGAAAAATTTTAAAATATTCATCCCATCAGCTTCTGTTGTAACTCTGATACCTTTACATTGTATCATAGCGATCATGTAATTATTATGAGACTATGAAAATTAGATTTTAATTTAAGTAGAGGGTCTAATTTCAGTCTGAACGGTTTTGACCGCGATTCGATCTAAGGTCGGATGACTAGGTTACTATCATCTGAAGAAATTTTTATGGATGGTTTGTAGTTATTTTTGGATATTAAACTTGAATTGAACAGAGTCAAATTTGTTGAAAAAAATGCCCTAGATAGAATTTGGTGAACCAAAATACCAACCAAACTACCGGTCATTGGATTAGTGTTTTTTGGATTGTTTTTGATCCATTATATTTTTTATAATAATTATTTTAATATCATTATAATAATACTTTTTATAATAATAAATATAATTTTTATAACAATTATTAATATTTTAATAAAAGTATATTTATTACCCTTTGAAAAAATTTAACTAAGGTCAAAATTAAAAATGGGCTAAGCGGCTTTACTTTAAAAGGGAAATAAATAAAAAAATTCCTTTTGACTTTGGGGCGGCAAACTATATGAAAGAAACACAAAAAGGTAGGATGGTGATCGGGTTGCAGTGGGTTTCTCGGCCATCCAAAATACGATAGCCGATTCTACGGGCGGCCAGTTCCCACAGATTTCATTCACTTCCAGATCTACGCCGACACCGGTTGCTGGATCCTCGATGAGGTCGCTTATCCATTCGAACAAGCAGTGTCAAGACTGCCAAGAAACTTGCACTACCACCGTCCACCACTCCTCCTTCGGTGGTCACCACCAGATCTAGTGAGCCGACCACCGGCTACACTACAGATCTCTGCATGAGGTAATACTGCTACGTGTCCAGTTTTACCTGACCCACCCCATCATGAGTTCTAGTGGGACTTCCTAACTAGATATGGGTCTCGGTATGTATAATGGTCTATCCTAGTATATACTTGCACCGGCTTTTCACAGCTAGGAATGGGCCATGCACGGGCTTTTCACAGCTAGGAATGGGCCATTGCAGGGTTCAACCCGACACACACATACCATGCGTTGAGTTTCGGGGCCCGGGTTAAATTAAATTAATATAATTAATTATTTTAATTTTATAATTAAATTAAATTAATTTAAATATTAATTTTTGGATTAAAAATAATAATAATTTTAATAATCGGGGATAAAATTAACTTAATTATAGTTTTAAATTAAGTTAATTAATTATTTTAATTTTTGGAATTAAAATTAAATTAATAGTGGACCAAAAAATATTTACATTATTTGAATTTAATTATTTCATTTAATTTAATTAAAATACCATCATACTTTTTTAATGAAATTTAATTTTATCTCCCTTAAATTTATTCCGATAAGTCTTGATCAATAACTCAACCAATGTATGTCTACATTTATTTAAATAATTATTTTAACTATATGTGATGATTGTAATTAATTAATTAAGATGGTATGGACATCTTCTTTTATTTTTGGTCAATTAGTATAAGTTCCTTCATGCCCAATCTATCTGATTTACATTTCACCCCCAGCCTCCCTCTTACACGTGTGAGTATTTTTGATCAATTTGATGAAGATGATGTATAATGTGGACCCCTCTAAGATGAGGTGGTACGCATTCACGAAGACAGTGAACCACATGGACCCTGCCAAGATGAGGTGGTGCATCATAATGAGGATGGTGTAACATGCAGAAAATGTCAAGTTGAGTCAGTTCTTCAGATGGGAAACAGACGTGATGAATGGGGAGACCTACATCATGAGTTAAGCGACGACTCATGCATGATGCCACTAGGTCATGGTTGGTCCATTGAATTTAAATAGATCAACCAATATTATATGATAAAGATCATTTGGGTAGTACATTTCCATTATTCATTTATTAATTATTTTTATTCATTTTATAACAGTGGGAGAGTACATAAAATAATAAATAATAAAATCCATAAAGAAATGGAGAAAGTTTTTCTATTAATGTTCAGTTGTGATCACAACAACATAGATGATCAAGATTAATATAAATGCATTACATTTTTCAATATAAAAACACAAAATATATAATAGAAATATCAAGTCATAGACACATTCCATCATTAAAATTTTGAAAAAACTAGGATTTTATGGCGTTCGTCAGCCAAAGTTAAGGGTTCCTCTTACTAAGAGGGAGTTATTATGATAATTGTGGTTTGACTTAAATAAATTTTCAGTAAGTATTATCCAAAGATAACATGATATCATTTTAGAGGCATGTTTTTGGTAAATCAAGTTATGATTTTTGAAGCTGGGACTTCACTCAATAGATCAAGGAATAGTATGTTAATAAGTTTGGTCAGCCAAACACCTACATTGAACCCTCTATGTAGTGTCCTAGCCAATGATTATAGACTATGAGGGGGTTCAAGGATCCTTTCCACTAGAAAACTCAAGCGATAGAGTATTCCAATTATATCATTGATGTTTCCATGATTTTGAAAAAATAGTGGGAGATATTTAATGATTTAATTAAATAATCTAAACGACTAAATTAGTAATCAAGATAAAAAGTAAAAATATGCTAAAATTTTCTTTTTGAAGCAGATGGAAATTTATACCACAAGATAAACTATGAAAAATATTGGACAATGTAGCTATCTAAACTAACTTTAATTTACAAGTATATTACAAGCACATGCACGTAGTACTATGATTTATGAAATTCATGGTTTTGGTGTCCCAATAATTATTAAGACACCTCAGAAAGTGAGGGTGTAAAATTTCTTACAGGAGACTCATGTATAGAGAATATGTTGGTTATGTCATTACTCTATCATCAACGTCTGAATTTTTTTTGCCGTTATAACATCAGGACATGGACGATATAACATGTAGTCTCATATCTGAGAAGTTCACAAGGAGAAATTGAAGCAATATTTTTATGGGTGATCAACTACATTGAATTTTTATAAATATTAACGAAGGATCACAATAACTCAAGGCATCCCATTCCTACACCCAATTAATCTTGTTTCGTTTTAGGTAAAAAATGAACAAGTATTGAGTAAGCACTTCATTTCCTATTTAGGTAAGGTTTCCCATGTAAATAATAATACAAATATAGATTAATATTTAGTTATTACAAAGAATATGTTGAAAGGAAAGGCGAAAAGACCAATGGTAAGTGTAACGTTAGATGCTCATTTGAAACGGACTTCAATAAAATGAGGTTGGTTATTAAAAAATATGTTATTTACATCACATAACATAAAATAAATGTTTATATATAATGTACCTAATTAAATAATCTGGTTATCGCTTCTTATTTATGTATATTCATCAATGTAAAATTTAATTTTTCTGACATACTACTTGGGTATTAAATAAAATATTCCTTTCACATATGTGTATTGATATAATGTATCCAAGTAATTATTGAAACACAACAAGAATTCAATTGTATTATCCAAGAAGCTGATAATGGGTTATTCCTAATTTAGTGGTGAGAAACACATAACTTATAATTTTTATATTGATGGTCTAAGTCAAACTATAATCAAGTATAACCACATCATTTTCTCCTTCTTTCCACTATACACAAGGATACATTATTCCAAGCCTAGGAATAAATTTTTTAAGGATTATCATACTCAAAAAATAATTTAATGGTACATGAATCATAGTAAATACGTGATGAATATAAAAATGCAATATTTTTACTTAGTTGTGGTAATATCATTATTTGTCACGTAAAACTAGATGTAAAGGTCAGTTATATACCCAGTTTTCATATTTTGACCCAATAAAGCTAAACATGTTAGGAATTATTGATGTATACACTTGTTTAGTTTAGACAAAGAAACCATTAGAAATAAAGGTATTCTATATATCATTCTAAATTAGTCTAACAAGAGAGAATGCAATATTCCAAGGGTAAGATAGTGGTGAATATAATTCATCAGATTCCTTTAAGTAATGAAGGAATGAGAAAGATAAGTTTTCATGGTTAGAGGATATGAGTTACTTCGAGCTGGCATGTCAAAGATAATCTTGACCAAGAATATGCTTATCGATATAATGTTGAATAGAGTAATTCATAAACTCACATTAGCTTATCTACATCATTCATTTTATTTTTATAAGGAGTATTGATGATAAGTTGTATATGTTGACATTGAGAAAAAAAATGTTGAATATGCTTATCTACATCACTTGTTTAGTTTACACATTACGTGTACAAAGGTTGGTTGTCATTATTATGACTATCCTTATCTCTATAGGGTCATCGATGGGTTGCAGGACTCCACTTGTGGTCGGTTTGTTTTATTCACTATTAACGAGATAAGGGCCTAGAGGGCCACACAAAATAGCATGTTCTGGAAGCCTCCCTATGATGTTTAATAGGTATATTGGACATGGTGGGCCCACCATGGGGTATGGCTATTATTCAAGATATCTATCACTGATAAATAAATAAATTCATATTATTCAATTTATGAATAATTGGGTTTAATTAATTTATTGAAATTATTTATAGATTTATAAAATATAAAGAATAATATAAATCAAATGAGCATTATTTTAATATTCTAGGTTCATTTAGTATTAAGTAGGAATTAAGAGTTCATTTAATGACTTGGATTTAACACATAATTTATTTTATATATATTATAGGCATGTGATAAATTATAAAAAATAATTATTGAATAGTTTAGTTCATTATAGTTATTATATAATGGATGTTAAATTTTTTAGGGTGAGGGAACCCTACTAGGTATCTATAATATCAACAACAAATAGAGAGACACATTTTCAAAATGTGAACTATTAATTTATTTTTGAATGACAACCTCTATATCCTCCCTCTTTCTAGAGAGAGAGTATTTATCACCAAGTGACAATATAAGAATGCCTTAAATCATTGAAGTTAAAGGATCATTATGATCATTGAGACATTGAGGACATCATCATATCACCGTGCATGCACCTTACATTCGACGATCAACACACCCACAGTTTTTAGATGTGTGTGTGGACAATCTAGTGGGATCACACTTTGGATCCTTCAAGAAATGATCACCAGTGACAAGTATATGTTGATTATGACTTCATATCAGAAGAATGCATTTTTTTACTTTTTTGATCTTTGAATGATTTTCGTGAGATCCTCAGAGTGTATCTAGGCTCAGATTATCATAGAAAAAAAGTCCCATCATCCCGATGATGAAAATTTTGTAAATCCCCAACCCAACAAATTTCATTAGGACCCCATTACCTTCATATTACATATTTAATTTCCATTTCATACATTATTTATTAATTAAACCTCATGAACTTTTTTAGTAAGTGATAATGAAATTTTATCTTCCTTTCTATTTGAAATCGTTCTCTTCAAAATTCATGTTTTCTAAAATTATTTTAATAATGTTATTATCTAAACATAATTATTTAGTAAATTTATTTCATATTTTCAAGGACCATATTTTAAAAGATTTTAAATGGAAATTTCTTAACATTTTCTGCATGGATCTCTTTTGGATCTCTTTACCAAAGTTTTAAAATAATGTTTATTTTTAATTTATAATTCAAGAATGGATTTTTCCACCATCATAATAATTATTTAATATGAATCTTACTTTATATTATTCCATGGATTTTTCTGTATAATAGTATTTTCAAAATATTTTTTGAATTTTTGTCTTTCAAAAGTTATTTTTAATGTTGAAAATTTATTTTATACAATAAGGTTTTTGATGATATATTAATGGTATTTAGATTCACCTATGAAAATAACCCATGATGTTAATTATGTTCTACTAGGTATATGTTGTAATGAAAAAAAGCCGGATTCTTTATATGGATGATTTATGATTTCTTCAAAAATATTTGCATGAAACCTATTTATTTTCCATTGTGAAATCAATGTATAAAATGAATAATTGTTGTTTCGGTGAGTTTTAGGATGAAATAGAAGCTCTATATACTTTATTCATGTTATGGTTCTGAGACATTTTTTATAATGATGGTTGGTTTCATTATAAACCAATGATAGGTGGTTCTATTTTAAACCAAGGATGGGTGCATCCATTATTAACCGAAGATGGGTGGGTACATTATAGCCATCAAATTCAATGGGTAATGATTATGTTCTCTAGATAATTATACTTGAAGTTAACCATATTATTTATTAAACCTATAAGGGTTCTTGTAAGGGTTCCATGAACATAATGTTCCTAAATACAAACACATTTTCTTTATGATTTCAATTGGTTTTAATTTTTTCCTTGATAATGATTTACATCACATGGATCATGATATTTGATTTATATAACTATTTACATTGTTCAAGATTTATTCCATGTCATGTGTTTAAGGATACATATTTTGATGGGTATGGATTTTCTTATGTTATAACCACGCACTTTGATTATTTCATCATACTCTTATTCTCATCTTATGCTCACTCATGGTATTCAATTGTTATTTCTTTTGTTTACCTCTATTGATAATTTCAAATACAACCACTTATGATTCCTTTTAAATAGGTTGTAATGAATATTTTTATGTATGTTATTCCTAACAAGGTTACTAGATGTTAAGAAATTAGCAGGAGATAAAATAGAATTTTATGATCCAGTTGTTTATGTATCCAAGTTGTTATGTAAGAGTTTGTCTTAATTCTCTAAAACACTAAACATAAAATTTATTTGGGCAAGTATGTGATCCAATATTTCATTTTTATGTTATATTTTTTGGATGGAGAAAATTGGATCATATTTATTGGTATCAAAAAATAAATGTAATGTTTATGTTTTTAGTACCAAATCTTAGAGTGTAGGTTCGGGGATGTTATATATTTGATCCACTGTATAATTCATTTCCATAAATTCTAACAATATATAATGCCCTATTTCACCATAATTTTGAGGTCTCCTATTCACATGGATATTTCCTGATGACCTTATGTCATGGGGAAACACAATTTCAGCCTCTTTTACATGATTTCTATCTGTACGAAAGATTTTATTCAATAACTTTGGGTTTTTTGGTTTATACTCTTAAAGGATATGTAGTGACACTTGGATACTCTATCCTAGTACATTCCATGAAATATAACAATCAAATTTCCTTTCATATTATGTTTGAGTTAGATATATATATATTTATATATATAAAGAATACTCATAACATTCCTCATCCATGATCCTATGTTTGTCCCATTCCAAAACTATGTAAGGATAGATTCCATACACTTTATACTATATAGTGATTCTTGAATCCTCAATGATTGACCCTACTATGAAATATAATAATACCTTAACTAGTCTCAACTTTGGATTTATTGATTCCACCTCTATCCTAATGTTTGGAAAAATTTACAATCTTTTGTATAAACTAAATTAGAAAATGGATTCTAGTATGTGCTCATAATTCCATAAACCCATTCTATGGAAAAATATCCCATCTTTTGGATAATAACACAAGGGACTTGGTCACATGATGTTAAACTGCACAACACTTGATTCCTAGTTGGATGAATTAAATCTACACCAAAATCAAGTCTTGATTGTATGAAATTAAATTTCACAAAAATAGAGTCTTTATCACATGATGTTAACCTCAAAATAATTGAGTTGTAGTTTCTCTATGTTAAACTGCACAATACCTAAGTAATAGTCATAGGATGTTAGAATGTTGAGTAATCGATTCTTGATCACACAATATTAAAATCACAAAATGAATGGATTTTACCACATAAACATAAACTAATTATTGAATCAGAATTATATGATTCTTGATTCACTATAGTTCAGGATTTATAGAGATGTCTAGACCATTTTCCAAATACTCATCCATCGACCATCACCCATTTTCATTCATTTATAAAGGACCAAAAAAACATAATCATGTTAAACATAGGTCTTGAATCCATCTATAACCATTTATAAATATCTCTTTCCATATGTCACAATTAATGTATCGAGTATCTATGATTACCAGAAAGCTTTCATAGATCTTGAAAATGAAGGTATCTACTCCCAAGTAATGCCCATAGTTGGTAATGATTGTAAGTTTCATTATATTTGGACATTATAGACAAAGGTGTCTTCATCCTAAGGAAAAGGTCCAATAATCTCAATATATCTTATCCCAAATATGGTGGAAAAAAATTATTAAAATATAGTCAATGGTCATATCTGGAATATATTCAACATTCCATTTCCCATTATCAAAAAAACTTGAGTCACAATTTACAACAACATCATTCTTTTTTCAATATGTGTTAGGGTGTTCTTGGACATCGAACTCTATTTGGATTCCTATTTCACACTTCCCCTACACACTTATGGACCGAGCACTATAACATTAAACTGTATGCACCTTATCATGAGATAATCTATATTTTCATTGGGATCCCCATTTATTGGTTCCTCATTCACATTATGTTTTAATTTGACCATACTATATATATTATTTGGCCTTTTACTTTTATTTGGTCAAATCAATGTGACTGTAAACTCCATCCCACATTGGTCTATTTTTTCAGACATTAAACTAATAATGAATGAGACATTAAATCTTGTTGAGATGAAAACATGTAATGTGTAACATGATAATAAGTCACGTGGTAAGTCTCCAATCCATTTTCATTAATGGTATAAGAATACTTTAGATCATAGAATATGAAAATACGACACAATTAGCATGGGACATGCTATATGGCTATAGAAAAATTCTAAGTGTGCTTTCTAAACCCCATAGTCTATAAAAATGATATATCTCCTTCTGGTAGGTTTATTTTGCACCATTAGTACGTTCCATTCTTGAAAATATCACCTCATCACAAAGTGTATATCACCCCTTTAATTGATTGTATACTCTAGAGTCTCATGATATATTTCATCTCCATGAGAATGTGTTCAATACATCATAGTGTAACATGTAGGTATCTCTAAACCTCATTAATATCTTGGATTTCATGAACCTAATTCATATATTTAATGTTTAAATCATCACTAACCAAATTCCTTGATTTGAGATACTCCTCTTGGAATCCCACTACCTTGAGAGAATCCCCTTGGTACACTATTTTATAATAATATTTATAACAAGGATTGATTTACCTTAATAGGCCCCTATATAAATTAAGGGGTAATATTTTAGTTTCCATTGAACCACTAAATAAACCCTAGAGGATGTTTCGGTCTTGAAGGAAAGAACCCCCTTAACACCATGCTCTCTCTCAAGATTTTTTGTGACACTGGTTTCCACCATTACTAATTTTCATCCTACTCCCACTAGTCACCATTTTCCACTAATTAAAAAATTATTTTTTCTGATTTAAATATCTTCAAAAATGAACTATTCATGTGGATTCTGATACCCCCAATGGTTCGGTTTCATGCATCATTCCTACTATCAAACAAAGTATAGGATATTCTATTCTTTTTCCCATTCATATTTAGGTGTGAATCTCCTAGGAAGAACCCAAATCCTTAGGTTCTAAAATTTCTAAAGACTAAAGTTGGGATTATCCAATAAAAATATCCCTACTAGGAATGTGATCCTCATAATGTGACCCTAAACCGCATAAAGATATGGTCCATGATTCATGACCATAAACTGAATGCCTATTTTCCTAGGATAGTCTGTATTGGCACCAGGCCATCCATTCAAGTTAGGTAGTTTATTTTCCTCACTGAATGGACTATCTCCCCCAATCTATTTTGAAATAACCCATGTCATAATATATGTATATACATAATAATTAAAACTATATTTCTTAAGGTTTTATATCAGATTTATTTATTTTAATAATATTAGAATTTATTCTATTTAATATTATATTGATAATTTACAATAAAAAAATATGTTATATATGTAAATATAAATTGGAAAAAGATGTTATATATATATATGGAAAAGAAATTTAAATATTAAATAATAATATAACATTCATTGAGAAATATTTATATATAAATATATATATTTGAAATACTAATTTTTATAAGAGAATGAAATTAATTAGAAATAAATATACATAATAAGTTATAATAAAATCTAGATAGTTAATGTGGTTTCTAAAAAACAATATTGTTTTCAAAATGTGTGATATAGAATAAATCGTTAGATATAAATTTTGTATATATTTTGGAATTCAAGAAATAATATATTTAATTAGATCATAATTAAAATTTATATTCTAAGTATTATTATTTATTTTATCAGATGTTATGCAGTAAATTAGTTTTGGACTTATAGATAATAAATTAATTTCTAGTAATTTGGAATTAGATGATGAAAAGTAAAAGTAATTAATAAATATAAATTTTAGTAGATTATTTATTGAGAATTATATGCACTATGATAGATAAAATATTATATTAATATTAAGTAACTAATGTTAATTAATGATATATCATTTGTCATATGACATTAATTTAAAAAGAATATTTAAAATTTAATGATAATAGATTTATAGTTAAATAATATTAATAGAATATATATAACACAGAGGCCTCTGATCAGCGTCTTCCCAAGCTCCCATGGCGGCTAGGGTTCCACCTCCTCTCCTTTTCCCCTTCCCCCTCTGGCCTGGATCAGCTCGGACCCTTCAGTCCTCGGCTCAACGTGGCATCATCATGCGTGACGCGTTTGGGTTCTAAGGTTCGCTTATCAGGCTTCCTCTCTCTATGGAATCAGATCAGTGGTGTTTCGGCCTATGGCTTGTTGTGCTCATGCCTTTTGACGATGAAATCTATTCGACGAATTCTCTACTCTGGTGTTCTTCGTCAGCCAAATCTCTTCAGATCTGTCGGATCGGTTCCTCCTGTGCCGAATGTGTTCTGTCTCGGTTCTTCCGCTGCATCCTGGTGTTGCCCCAAGTGGTTCCTGTGGGTTTCCATGGGGTGCTGCGTCATTCTTCAGTTCCGAAGGGGGAGGATTTTTAATCTTGCTGATGTGTGTTTTCTGCAGGGTTTATGCTTGATTGCTTCTAGATGTGATGTTGGGTTTTTGGTTGGGATTTGGATCTGGATTTTTGGCTTGTGTTTGGACTGTTTCAGTGTTGTGGTGGCAGCGTGTTCCAAAAATGGTGGACCATGAAGGATGGTTTTATGGTTTTGAAAGAGGATTGGCTCTGAAGTGTATTATTGAAGAGGCAAGGGGAGAAATGGTGGAGTTTAAGAGGAGTTTGTACTGGGTTTTTTCTGATCTAGTGGTTGAAGATGAATTTTTCTATTGAGTGGAGTTACTGAAGGCACCGTTGAAGAAGGGACCGGTTGGTCTCTGCCTGATGTTAGTTTGATTCCTATAATATGTAATTGTCTGATTTTGGTTGGGACTACTTTTGGGGTTAGGGAAATATGTTCTCCCTCATCCATTTCCTTATTTACTGCACTTTTTATTTCTCTTTAATAAATGGTCAAGGGTTTGTGCCTCTGACTGACTTTCATGGTTATATATAATATGGATGTAAAAAAATCATGAGTTAAGAATTGTGTTAATAAATTAATATGGAAAATAAATACTTCATAATAGAATAACTAAATGTAACATCCAATGTAAATAAAGAATATTAAATTTTCATATTTATTAATATTTTTGAATTAAATATTAATTTTACTTTAAATGGGATTCTATGTTCGATAGAGTACCTAATACACAACAACAAGTTTCTTTGAAATCTTACGTTGCACACAACGTTGAGTTATACTGAAAAATAATAATATAATATTATTATTTTAAATGGTTGTTAACTCATAGCCATTGTATTGGAAAGAATGAATAGAACAATCTAAAATATGACTATACATGTTATTTAAATGATTTTACATTTATCCAATAAATATTAAAGGCTTAAAATGTGAATGAATCTAATTTTAAGCATAAACACTCTAATATTCTTTAAAAGGTTGATTTACCGCCTTTTGATGGAGAACCATTTTAAATATTTTTTTTCACTTTTATATGTTCTATTTGAAAAAATAATATTATTCTTTGGAATTTGGAAATAAATATTTACTTTGGTTTAAATTTTGGTATTTTTCTGAAAGTGTTCATTTTTTAATGAATAGTGAAAAATACTACATTTTAATTAAAAACTGTCATTTAATATATTTTATTTATATAGTTATATTATTATTTTAGTTGGTTATAAATCTGATTTTATTATATTTTTACTATTTAAACAAATTTTTGTCATTGGAAGTAATTTAACTCTTAATGTGGACATAAAAAAGTTAAATCTTTTGATAGTTATTATTTCTTAAAAACACGCTTTTTTTGACGATGGGAATTAATTTTAAATTAATTTCATCCACTTCCATGTTCTGAATTTGGAAAAATGGATTCCATATTTTTAATTATGAGGCCCAAATTTTGTAAATAGAAAACTTTTATTTTTAGACATTATTAATATTTACTTCAGTAAATATTTTATTTACCATGCTTAAAGGGTAAATATGGTAAATAAGGGTGAAAATAACATTATTATAAAATTAAATTACCCCTACACTTTTTATAACCCTATTGGATAACACATGTCTGACCATGGGAATCCTTAGGTCTATTTTAAAACCCCATGGAGACACTTGGGAGTTATAATGACACTTTATATTAATTAATTTAAAGTAGGGACAAAAATAACATAAACATGAATCGTTTTACTAGAACAATTTTTATATAGGGTTATATAAGTTATTTCTTCGACTATTAAATATTTTTTGGAAAGATAAAACTATTTTCTACATCATGATATTTTATTTATAATTTTTAGACATTAAATAAAAATATTTAATTATGACACAATCCTGATGCAATAATTTCTTCATTAATAAAGGATTCAAATAAATGATATTATAAATAATCTAATAAATTTATTTTTAAAATTTTTATGTCATCCACTAATTTTATAGATTATTATGACTTTTTCATATTTTAATTAATTAAGGTATTTAGAAATAATCAAGTTGGTTTGGAGTTTTTAAAAAGTCATGATATGAATAGTATTAAAATTGACATAAAAGTGTTTTTAAATAAATTATTATTTTATTAAATGATAAAATAGTCCTAAAAATATAATATTCATCCACATGAGATATATGATTTTAAATATATTATTAATGATCCATTTTGGCCCTCTTGAAATTTTATAGTAAATATATTAATCATGTAGTATGAATATATAAGAGGACATGGTAAAAGATAAAGAAGTTAACAGAGTTAAATAAATAATATAAGAATTAAAAAATATACAAAACCTATCAAATTCTTATTGGATTTTTTTATTTCAATTTATAGACTCGTGATATTTTATGTAAATAAGTTTTTTACCTTTAGAAACCGAAAATAATTATATAATAAAATAATATTTTTAAACTTTCCTAAAGATCCCCTCCTCCCCCTTATAAAAAATCCATCACCTCTAACCCTTACTCACACCTATCAAGACCCTTGGGATCAACCATCCTCCACTAAAATATTCTCTCAAGATCCCTACCTTACTCCTAGAATCCTTACTATCGGCATAAAGGACTTCAAGAAATCTTTTTGGTTTAAACCAAAGGAGTTACTTGATTTAAAGGTAACGTCTTCCCTTATGTTCACTTCTTCACTCCCTATGCTCTTCTTATTCTTTGTTTACATAACAAAACCAGTATCCTAAATATATTTGGTTATTTTTACTATATTTATTCAAACTATACTTATACACACCTACATCTAATGGATACGAACATATTGTTCCTGTGTACGGTGAATTGCTGCCTCACGAAACGATGATTGTTCGATTATCTCCTACCGCCTCTCATGGTTTCCATTATAATGGAACTATATTTATCTGTGATTTATATTATATTTATATTTTCCTTATTCTTTTATATTTTTCATTTATATCATAATATAATGGTTTCCACAATGGGTAAATACAATAACTTCATTTGAGGAAGTGCGGACTACAACCCCCTCAAAGTGATATGACTCGTTCATGTCATACGTGGAACATATAAATGATGGAATTACTGAAATTATATATGATATTATACATGAATTATAATATACCTATGTATAATTAATTTTTTATTCCATTAAATATGAAATAGAAATAAAGGTAGTGTACATGCGTATATACAGCTTACTGTCTCCATGAACGGTGCATTTAATTTCATATCTCCAAATGTAATATACTATTATAAAAACATATATATACTAGATATATATGATATAGTTGACATATAATTCATAAATATAATTCTTGAGATAATTAACTTTTTACCACATGGACAACTTTTATTTATAGGAAGTTCATTTTTGAATCAAGTACCAAATATTGAAAAAATATCCATTATTAATTGAATGATTATGTAATGCTTATTACATGGTAATAAGTAATATAAATGGATTAATAAACTTTAAAATTGTTCTTAAGAAAGTATAAATTAACTTTATTTTATTATTCTAGAGATTAAAAAACGAACTAGTTAAGTCAGACATGAGGTAAGGGAACTCTTTAACCCAATTTCCATTCTTTGGGTTAAAATTATACTTATTGATTATGTCATGCAATAATTATGTGATAAATGACATTTTATATCCTATATTGTATTTATACTTTCTTTAAGTGTAATTTTAGTGAACGCACATAATCGGTCTAATTTATTTACAAAATGATCTCTGTAAGGAAACTTCTTAATCCATCCATTATTATGGTTAATCTTCTACTTCTTGATTATGTCATGTTACGAAAATGTGTGAATGACCTATGACTGTTTTACATGTAATATCCACTTATATTCGGTTTATATATATTTTTTACACATAATTATGTTATTGATTTATCCTTAACCTAATGGTATAATCTTTTTAAGGGACTTCATCTCAATCTCTTTTCATTGAGGCATATTTTTTTTATACATGGATTTCTTTTATACGGTGCATAAACCCCTTTGACTTTTCAATTTATTCAAAGTTAATATTTTTCTAAATAGTGTTTTACTAAACGAAAAAAGGGAATGTTTCGTTTTAATGTATGCGGTGACAATGACCTTTCTGTTGCCGCGAGCATTATTGTATTTTTCATTTCCTTAACAACCCATAATTTTTTTAAAAAGAAAATAAATACCACATACTATTTTACGTATTTTGGTATTGAAAATGGTTTTGATAATGGATTGGTTATGTCAATGTATTTAAATGATATATTGTGATTGAAATGTGGAAATGTTAGTTTTCCATTATGTTGTTTTATGTGTTATGAATATGATATGGTTCTTAGGAATTATTTACATTTAAGGGTGGTTCTGTGATAAACCTAGGGTGGGTGAGCCTGAGACAACCCTTCAATGCATTGGGTAATGTGATAGAGGTAAATGATAATATTTCTCCTAATAGATTTAGTGAATATACTATGATGGGTATTCCAAATGTAACTCCCTATGTAGCTGTGAAAGCTACTACGTAAGTATGATATGGATGCCACAACATACCTTTATGATTTATCATTTCCATGTGTTATGCATGAATCTTATGATCTTGTGTGGTATGTTGAAGATTGAAAAGTATGATTTCATTTAATTTTATGTATTGGTGGACTAATGTTTTATTTCCATGTTTTATAACCCTTACAGATCTTTTTATACTCATCCCAAGTTTTGAAATTTTTTTCAAAGGATTTAAAGATTAATAGGGTCAAATATGGGATCAAGGAAAATTCATGTTGTCTAAAACATGGAACTCAACATTTTTAATTTTTTTAAGAGTTTTTATTTTATGAAAAAAAAGGAAACTGATTAGAAGTGTCTACTTTGTAATTTTTGAGATGTAATGTAATAGTTATGGACTAATTCTCAAAAACTATAAACTTGAAAAGATCCTAAATGTGAATTGTTAACATAAGTCAATATTGTGTAATGTTTACGGTTGGGGCCTTATATTTGGTATCAGAGGTTGGTTTAGACAACTTTAGGGATTAAAAGTTTTTTGTTAGACACATGGATAGTCTCTATGTCTATTCATTAATTTAAATCATTATTTTGTAACTTTTTTAGATCAAGGAAATTTTCTTACAAATGGAAGGTGGAGGATCTCAAACGACATTCCTATGTATTCCTGATGACTTTATTGAAATAATTATTTCAAATTCATTTCCAAATGACTCTAAAACATTTTCTATCATACAAATCACTTGTAAGAAATTTGTTGAGATGTCAAACACCTCCACTATACCTCAATACCATCATGGATCATGGGTTGTATTTAATCAAATATTATTTTCTCAATATTATCATATTTTCAAGAAATGTAAATATTATCAAGGAATTTTCAAATATTTTACCTCATAACAAAATTTTGAAGCATTTTATGATTTTGAAAAAGGTGATGAAGAAGGATACACTTGTGCAACCTATTTATATTTGATTTAAATTATAGTCTTTCAGCACATACATATGGTATTTTAAAAAGGAAAATTGATTGAATGTTTCAACTCAAACTCGGTCTGACTATTTTATAGAAATCATGTTTTATCAGATGTTTTGAAATTATATATCATACATGATTATTTTCCAAAACTATTTTTCTACGAACACCCATATGGCCCAAGTTGTACAAGGTGTATTTGGATAAATGGAGCAAATGATTTTGAAGGATCTCTAAATAATTGTTGCAATGCATGGACCCTCTACCAATGTGAACAAGATGATTATGAAAACATATGGACTCCATGATCAATGTATTATGTTATTTCTATTGGGGACATTTTTATTTTATCATGTGGAGGTGAAAAAATGACAATACAAAAGACGTTGAGGTCTTAATGTATAAGGATGAAAATGAAAGTTATAAGAAAGGCTTTGAGGTTAAAACATGTTAGGGTTATTTTTGAGTTTTATAAAAAGTACCACCCGTAAGATGGGTGACAACCCACCGTGTCCAAAAAGGTGGCTGGAATCGAATCCACAACCGAAGGGTGATAAGGGCGCATCACCTACCACTGGCCTACATGAATTCCCTGGTTAGTATTAATTATTCCTTTTAGTTAAATGATTTTATTGATCAAGAATAAGTTGATTTGGGGTCTTATGTTTTATCAAACAGATATCCTTAGCATAGGAAAATGATTTGGGGATTAAGTGATAAAGGTAATTTTGGAAGATGTTTTCTCTTTTTGAAAACTATATGCCTAAGGAAAATAGAATACTTTGGGATTTCAATTGAGGATTAATGGTGGAATTTTATTTTGGGAGAATATATATTTTTATTATGGATATATATCAATTTGGGTTATTTATAAAAATGATTAACCTATCATAGAGAATATGTGATTTGGTTAATTACACATCAGTATGAGACTTTAAGAGTAGTCGATGTTATTTTGAGATAAATGTTATGATTTACTATAGAAGACTATGTGATCAAATCCTTCTAAATTTTGGGTTTCAGACTTATTTTGGATTATTTTAATGAATATTAAGGACATTGGTTTATTGAATGGTCTTTGTTAAGATTTGAGTATTTTTTTTATTCGGTTTTGTAGATTAAGAGTAGTATTTCTTTTTTATAAAAGATTATCCTTTTTGGGGATTATCTAAACATGTACTAACCATTTTGCTTTTGGTTAATGTATAAAGACATGGGAAATATATTGTTTAACTTTTTTGGATTATGTGATTCTCTATAAGTTCATTCTAGCACTTTGGATGTGATAAAGTCAGTTTGAATACACGTAATTTGGAGAAAATTTGAGTTTGTGATAGGAATTTAGTAAAGGATGAAAGTCTACATGACAAGTAAGTGTGTTTCCTTATGTTTTTAGTTAAGCTCATAAATAAATTTTTCAAATTTATGAAAATTAAATTAAAACAAAAATATTGGCTTTTAACTCTTCCTACTAGGGAATCAAAGACCGTTTAACCCATAACAAGTTTTTGATTTTATGGTGTCTAACTTTCTCCTAATCATGTTTTCTATCACTCTCCATAAAAACTTGATGGTTAGATTTCTCTTCCATACCCATGTTTTCATGGAATCATAGTATGGGTTATCTCGGGTGACCTTTTTACTTTTCATTATTTCTTTTAAATTTATAGTTTTATTGACTCCTTTTCTGATGTGAGACTTTTAATAAAATTCCAATCCCAATTTTAAAATTGTGAGGACGCAATTTCCAAAAGGGAGAAGGATGTAACATCCCATGTAAATAAAAAATATAAAAATTTTTAGGAATTGACCCCAGAGTACCCAGAGATGGTTCCTTGAACCATGATGTGTAATTTTTTAACAAAATCATGAACTGATAGATTACACATCATATCCCATATAAAGGATCAAATTCAGTTCAGGTTGCAGGAAACCAGTCACTTCTGTCAAGCTTCTTCATCTGATAATTTATAGTTGAAAATTTTTATTCAAAAAAACATAGGGTGAGCATATGAATGCCTAGTAAGGGGTTTTAAATAAAAACATAATATATCAATTAAAACCTATTTGAAAACTCCCCTTTAAAAATTTTCTAGAAAATATCTTCTTTAGAAAAGCCATAACACAAGATTCATAACAATAACAATTTTCTAGATTTATAAGAGCACTTTTCAAGGAATACTACCTGAGTAAATGGAAACAAGATTCAATTCTAAGCATGATCATTCAGATAAAATAGATAAAGGAATTACAATTGTAATATGTACAACATGTGAAAATGTAAGTATAATACTTTAACTAAGAGTAATACAAGATCAGAGTTGCACATAAATTAATAACTTTAATTACATCCTCTTCTACTATGAAACATACACTACCCATTAAATCTCTGAATATTGCATGAATAATATGTCATAAATTTTACTTCTTCTGATTCTCATAATCATAAGATCTTTAACCAAGGATATTCTACTAGTCTAATTTTCTTCTGGTTAATTAAATTACTTAGTCATAATGAGGAAAGTGATTATGCAGGACTGTGTCTAGGCCTCAGCCAAGATGCCTAATGATTAAGGCCTTGACCAAAATCCATAACTCATAATTGGGAAAGGCCTCAGCCAATTCCACGTCTATTTGTCTCAAGATACCTACTGATATATCGAGGGGATATAGAGGGACCCAACCGTCACATACTAAGTCCAATGCATTCCTCATATCAATAAATCAAGTGCACATACCACTTAGATTTATTAAATTAATTATCATATATCAATCCAAGTGTCACATTTTACTTGGTTACTAACTTCACATTATTCAAAGTGTCTCATACCACTTTGAATAATTAATTTCACATTTCATATTATTCAAAGTGTCACATACCACTTTGAAAAATTTAGGTTTTTATCCATATTTGATTATAGTAGTTAAATTATCTCCTTTAACGATTACATTTATATAAATTTAATCATGCATTTAAATGTTAATAACAAGTCTATCAACTACATGACTATGTCACTGAATAGTAAATATGATAAGCAGATTTGGTATATGTAATGACAACTAATACACTAAAGGAAATATAAATTTTGTCACATATAATGATAAATTCTAAAACCATATAAACCAATTAAATATTGGAATTTCATCTGGATGCATAATTAATTAAAAGTTACACAAGAAATTTAATGTAGGGTTTTAATCTTGCAGATGCACTAACATTTATTGCTAAAATTCTTATGTATAACACACCATAATTTCAAAAATAGAAAGCAAGAAACTCAACCAAAACCAATACCAAAAACCTAATAACACCCATATGACTTAAAATTAACAGGGGTTCTTGAATTTAAAACCATAGAGTGAAATTTAAAAGTTTTAATTATTAAAAATACTTATGTATGTACATATATGATTAGGTAAACAGGAATATCTCACATGTATAATCGAGTACAATAATTGGTCTTACACGAAAGTTAGTTGTCACTTACTTATTTATCAAAAACATTTATTAATCCTAGAAGTTCAATGTTTAAGGATTTATAACTAGTCTAGAAGGTGAGATACACAAACTATACCATTATTTAAGACCGTGTATAGTGTATATAAACATATATATGACAATATAAAAAAATTCTACCACATATTTGAAATGAAAAGTATAGAGGAATTGAAACCAAACATCGTGGAGGATATTTAATAAATTCATGCTTATATATATAGGAATGTACATAATCGGGTTTGTAAAGTATATAAATGTTTTATAGAAAATATAACTCCTTTCATTTTGAAGTTCTTTGTTAACTTTGAAACTCAAAGTTTTAGAAAATCATAAATCCGGACATAAAGGATTTTGTAAAACTATATGGTTGTATATGTGTGCATATATATTCAGATATATAAGTCATATATATGTATATATATTTCATGATGAAAGAAAATATTCCTTGAAGTTTGAAAAGATTTCCTAACCCAAAATCCATAGGACCTAGGTATGAGTATTTGAGGGTTTCCACCCAAAACCATATGATCATACATGTTTTTATATATAAATTGAAAATACAAACAATTGTATATATATATAGAGCATATCTCTGTGGTTTGTATGCATTATGTAAACCCACAAGTTCATAATACCTCTTGGACTCAAATTTCATGAGACTTAGGTTCGATTAAAGGGAAGGTTTTAACTGAACTGTAGAGTTAAATATATATTTTTTATGAGTATACATTTATATGCATATACCCAGAAACAACAAAGACAAGGAAAAATACCATTACATTGATTTGAGGAGGAGGAGGAGGAGGAGCTGAGAAATCGCTAGAGATCTCAAAGTAGACTTGTTGAGGTTTGCTGGAAGATTGAGTGGAAAGAACAGAGGGGTTCTAGGGGGTGCGAAGGGTTGCTGATATAAACAATATTATACCAGACTTATACATAATTTTTTAAGGACACTTATATAGGATCTACGAACTCTTGGGTATATTAAAAGACCTTGGAAAGTTCCTTGTGGAAAAATCCTGAAAGGAGTGGGGGCAGTGGCATTACGATCATGGAAAACAGAGAGGGAGGAAGAGTAGGGTACTGGTTTGGTCCAAGCAGGAGAGGAAGAAGATGTAGCGGGTGAAAAAAATCCAGAGATTAAATGGACGACATGGATTTGTTCTGGCCTTGATCAGATGGCTGGGGTATGTCTGCGTGATTTAAAATAATGGACGGCTCGTATTAAATCCAAGTTTGATCGAACAGTACACACCAAGTGCGGTGAATACCACAACTTTGAATTGAGCACTGGATCGAGATGGACAATCCCGATCACTCGCGATATGATCCAACTACTTTGATCCCATTTCACCTGAAAATCCTCATCCCACATCAAAATGGAAAGATGGTCACAACCTCTTTATAAGCCTAAGACTCCCAGCATATGTTCAGAAATCACAAAACACACCAGGGGGGCATTACACACGAGCTCCTGCTCCCCCCGTAGGCCTAGGAATGCCCCTACCTCATCGTCGCCTCGCACCCACGGTGGCATTATCTGATCCCTCGTGCACTTCTATGTACCCTTCATGGAAACTATGCCCATGCTCGAGCCAGACTAAGCTGAGGCTGAGGTCAAGGCTCAGCCGCCTAGTGTGAGCTACCTCCCTTGGCCAGCTAAAGGGTTTCCCTAGTGGGATTATTTTTTTATAAACACCACCTTTCAAAATTATAAAGTCACATGGAAAATAATACATTAATTTTGACTATAAATGGAATATTTTATAAAATGTGACTTTATATTTAAACTTTGAAAGATTAAAGGTCACAAATTAAATTATACTTTGTCAAAACTAAGAGTATTTCTAAAATTATTTATAAACACTAATGTTTTAATACCCAAAGTTATAAATTGAAATTTAATATATCCACATGAAAACTTGTATACTAGTATTATAGATATAAAAACATAGTTTAATTAAAACATATCAAACATAGTATAATTAAAAAATGTTTTAAGTTTTAACAATGAAAACATTTACAACATATTTGAAATAATTACAGGGCATTTAAATTCCTAATATCATTTAAAAATCACTTAAGTGTGGTTAAAAATATTATACCATGTCCTTTTAAAGTGAATAATTAGTGGTTGATTTATAATTTTCTATTCATAAATTAAATACTTGGAAATCTAAATTATAATTAAATTCTTTTAATTAATTCACCAAAAGGCCAACGACTATACTTATAGCCATTAGAATTCAACAGTCACCCAAGGAAATGGTCGAGTTGATGCCTTATAAAACCATTCCTTCGGGTGTCTTAAATTTAGGGAAATTTAAGAAAATGGCTATCATCATTCCATTAGTGCTTAACGCGGCTATAGTGGCCTTGGCTATACGAATTTTTGTTATGACGGATCCCAAGGACCCATATTACCTTCTTGGAGTTTTTTTTTGTTTTGGGTGGTCTCCCTTTAATTTTGATAGGGTTTTTAATAGGTATTTTTGGGTAGAATGGTTTCTTGTGATCTTGGTGCATTATAAACACTTCGTTGTCTTGTTTAAATAAACAGCCTTGTGTTTATCTCATACGTTTTGTTCAGTTATAAAGAAATTTAAACAAAATAAAATCATAATATTATCATTATATGATATACAAGTTTTGGGGTGTTACATGATCCCCCCCCCCTACAAAGAATTTTGTCTTCATAATTTATTCTACATAACCATATTAAAAGAATCCCTCATAAACTTCAACACATCCCCCATTTTGGAGGGTCCTCCGGTGTGGCCAGCTGAATTCCTAGATTGGTGTCCAACTCCTTTGCTTCCCTGGCCTAGACACACCTCGGGCAGAAAGGGTTGAACTATTGCATAGTGCACACAGGCTTCCAGAGTGAGGCTTGAATGGTGGAAATTTTAGAGATTTCTGAATGGACAAAGTCTCTAAGGACTCGCCAGACTATCTCCTGATTGAGAAAATCTAAGTCATAGATGTGGTCATATAATCTAAAACTAAGGAGTTGTTACAAGTAGGCTGCTCAAAGGTTTCCCTCCAAAGTATCCTCTTGAAATCTTACTCTGGCCGTGAAGCTCTGGGCTAGATTAAAGCATAGGAAAATCCCTTCTTGATATTTTCCCCATTGCCTGTACTCGGCCAGTTGGACTGTGGCTATGTTGTGGTATAAGTAAGAATTCCCCTAGCAGGAGCAGAGAATGTTCGAACTTTTTGATACTTCATAGAGTTGCTTGAATGTTCTTTGCATGGTTGAAAAGGGTAGGTGCTCTTCCTCACAGGTGTTGACCATAATAACCTCCAGTATCTCAACGGGAAGGGATAAAATGTGAGTTTTTCCTTCCATATGAAATTTAATTATTAATGTTCAATTAGTGAAACCCACCCAAAATTTTAAAGGATGAAAATATAGTAGAAAGAAGAGATAACACATCATATTTTCATATAACCATTGGTACATAAAAAAGGCTAATGGTTTCACCAGTTCCTGGTAACACGAATCCCCATAACATGTTCAAAACTCTCAATCTCCCTAAACCATATACAACCCAAGCAGTCTGGTTCAATATCATGGGTGCACTTGTGGTGTCTCTAGAGTTTAACATGAGGGTTGTATATATGAGAGATATCGGTATGTACTTGATGTCTATACACAGAAAGGGAGGCTTCAAATTCAAGAATTTCGAAGTCCATTACTTGACTGAAATGGCCATAGGACAAGATCTGGCACATATATGATGCGCGGAGGTCTCCCTTGTAGTACTTTCCATGACATGTGTAAGATGTAAATTGGGTTTGAATCATAAAAAGGTAGTCCAAACCTGCTCCTCGGTGGAGTTGAAGTACATGGGGAGAGTTGGACATGTCGTAGAGGTGTTTTTATGTCACATGAATATGGGCATAGTTTACAAAGTTATCATGGATGAATATAGAAATTATGTTTTTTGGGGCCTCTATAGGAAGAGACAAAAGACTGGTGTTTTTGTTTTCCATGTTAAAATTACAAAAATATCATACATAGTAATTCTTAAGTAAATTTTTCAATTCTAGTTTTCTAGAGTTATCTAAATCGAATCCTCTGATACCAACTATGGGGACCCGGCCCCAGAGTTCCTGGAGCCGGTGCATTGAACCATCATGTGTGTTTTTTAACTAAAACATGCACTTATAGATTAAACATCATGTCCCATACAGAGGATCGAGTTTGGTTCAGTTTATAGGAAACCAGTCACTTTTGTCAAGCTTCTTTATCTGATAATTGATACCTGAAAAATTTTATTCAAAAAAACATAGGGTGAGCATACAAATTCCTAGCAAGGGGTTTTAAATAAAAACATAATATAGAAATTAAAACCTTTTTGAAAACACCCCTTTAAAAATTTTCCTGAAAATGTCTTATTTAGAAAAATCCATAACATATTATTCATAAAAAAAATTCTAGATTTATAAGAGCACTTTTCAAGGAATACTGCCTGGGTAAAAGGAAACAAGATTCAATTCTCAGAATGTTCAATCAGATACAATAGATAATGGAATGCGAAATGTAATAGGTATGACATGTGAAAATTCAAGAACAATACTTTAACCAAGATTAATACATGATCAGAGTTGCGCACAAATTAATAACTTTAATTACATCCTCTACTACTATGAAACATACACTGCCCAGTAAATCTCAGAATATTTCATAAAAATGCATACTTAATTAAAAAGTAAACCAAACGTTTCATGTAGGGTTTTAAAAATGCATGGTTATATATATATATAAGAACGTACATAATTGGGTATATAAATTATATAAATGTTTTATAAAAAATATAACTCCTTCCATTTTGATGTTCTTTGTTAACTTTCAAACTCAATGTTTTATAAAATCCTAAATCCAAACATAAGGGTTTATATAAAACTGCAAGTTTGTATATTTTTTCATATATATTTGGATATATAAGGCATATATATGTATATATATTTAATGAGAATATAAAATTTCCCTTCAAGTTTGAAAAGATTTTGTTTCCCAAAATCCATAGGACCTAGAGATGGGTATTTGATGGTTTTCACCCAAAACCATTTGATCATACATGTCTTTATATATAAACTGAAAATAAAAACAACTGTATAAATATATAAAGAACATATTTATGTTTTTTATGCATTATGTAAACCCTCAAGTTCATAATACCTCTTGGACTCAAATTTCAGGAGACTTAGGTTCGGTTAAAGGGAAGGTTTTAACTAAACCATAATATTAAAAATATATTTTTTATGAGTATATGTGTATATGCATATACCCTCAAACAAAAAAGACAAGGAAACAATAAACTCCATTACTTTTATTTGAGGAGGAGGAGGAGGAGCTCGGAAAACACTGGAGATCTCAATGGAGACTTGTTGAGGTATTCTGGAAGCTTGAGTGGAAAGAATTGAGGTGTTCTTGGGGGTGAAAAGGGTTTCTTATATAAACTATATTATACCAGACTTATACAAAATATTTTAAGGATGCTAGCATTGGATCCAAGGCCTCTTCAGTATATTAAAAGAATGGGGAATGGTCTGTCACGACCCGCCTTCACCGAAAGGAGGGAAGGGTCATCAGACTGCTAGGCCCTACCTTATTTAAGTTGAAGGAGAGATAATGACCCTGAAACCCGCCTCCAATAGGTCCTGGAGTGGTGACTAGAACCAAGGGTACAGAATCACACACTAAATGGAAGGCATTACCCTTTTTTACGTTTTACAAGATCGGGATATAAGATGATAGAACCCAACAACTCCAAAAATAAAAGAAAAGTAAAGACAATGGTAAACCATTCCAACATGCATGTTTCAAAAGTAAAATCCACAAAGTACAAAAGGTGACTACAAAGGTAAGTACCATAGGAAGAAAAACAGCAACTGCAGCTGCCCCAAAGGTCCAGGCTAGTATGGTCTCATGAGATCCCTGAAGTCCTCATGGAAACCTGAAAGTAGTTTTATATACGTAGGGTGAGCATACAAGTACACTCAGTAGGGAAAACCAAAGAATCATGTGCACAAGTGGGGGAACATACTAAAGTCCCGTGATAAAAGGAGTAATCCAAACACCTATCAAGGTAAACTATCCACCCAAGCCTCACCAAGGCACACTCCCCAAATAACGAAAGTCGAGTAATATATATAATAAGAGAACATCGATGTTCGGGTACCCCGTGCCACTTTCCCACTAGTTATTGAGACATCCTACGCATCGAACCAATCCCGCCATTCTGTCACCGCAGTCCCACTACCTCACCCGCCCGCACACACGTGGGACACAACCACACACAGTCCCACTGCCAAATCCTTCCCGCAAACACCTGGGCCACAACTGTCACACGTAACCACACCTGCAAACACCTAGGCCAGAACAACCACCACCACACCCGAAGACACCTGGGCTAGAAGATCCACTGCCACGCCCGAAGACACCTGGGCCTCATCCCGAAGACACTTGGAAAACCACCTGCCACACACACCTGGCCAACCATCACACTACCCCGCCCGAAGGTTCTTGGGCTATTAATGGACCTTAGGCCATCACAGCCTGCCCGGAGATACTTGGGATATCCGGGAAAGGGAGCAGAAAAGGAGCTAATAACCAGCAACTAAGAATAGTGTTGGGAAAACACCCTCCCCCATGAAATGGGGGTGTTCGGCACTAAGTTCTCAACTTGGGTGGGGAACGAATAAGAAACACAAAGCTTCAAGTATATATATAGGTAACAAGCACCCACACAAAGATAGGTTTTTCTTCAGACAGCATACAGATCACAATAGCACTCAAGTCCGAGTCACGACTCTCTCCAACAAAACTCATTTGTCACATTCTTGTTTCATGTTCAGTGATAATGTTCAAATAAGTTCATGCACTACTGGGCAACTAACACCATAAGCATAACCAAGGAAAAGAATCCATCCAATTGTCAATTTAAACATTCACACTCGGTTCTCTTGTAATGTTACAACAAGAAGGAATAAGTGAGATCCCCCAAAGTACTGAAACCAAAGACAACCCCGTGACACTGCCCCGTGTCCCCTCCCCAAAAAGGTTTTTCATCAACAGAGGATCCCACCCCAATTCGTGATATAAACAAGGTAACCACCGGGTCTTAAAACTCACAACCATCGAATACATATCAACAGAGGATCCCATCACCAATTTCATAACCACCGAGAGCATAAAAAGAACAGGGGATACCATCCCCTCCCACATCTCCATAAATCGGCCCGTAAAATAAAAACAACCAAACCACTACTACCAACACAAAGCAAGGTCATGCCTATATTTTCATATTTATAAGATTTATCACACTCCATGATTTCAATTCCATGTGTCTTAATCGGGGGTTATCACAGAAGGGTCGATCATGGTGCTTCAAATTTACTTATCTGAATATATGTAATTAACCAATTTACTTTTCATGATAGGAGTTCACAACCATAAAGAAGCCATTTAAAACATCACTAGGGGTTCATTAATGCATAGAGAAAGACCACCAACGGTCATGATTTTTAGTAGGCACAAGCCCGCATAATTCAAGAAGAAGGTCATAATATAAAACACCATCAACGATCACAGCCCCCCTTCTTTATCTATTCATTATCTTTATTAGGTCTGGGTTATCCAATTCTACATAAACAAAATCACGCCCACCCCACATGATACACCAAAGGGAGAGGCGATGAAGAAATTCCCTACTTGTTGGATCAACGATCTACGCTGAGGCTGGGGGGAGGAACTTCACGGATAGCGATGCAGCTCACCTGAACGAAAATCGCTTCATCTATCAATGCTTAGGCCGAGCATAGAACTTTACGCATAACGATGCGGCTCGCCTGATGTACCATAAGCTGTTCGTGAAAAGCCGTGATCGAGGAAAGAAGAAACCACGACTAACCCTTAGTTTATATGAGTCGCGGATGTTTGAGATGAGAATTCCAAACCGCGTAAGGAGTGAGGGTCATGGATTGACCACGTGGTTGGGTAGTTACACACGGAGGTCTCTCGGGATTTTTAGGAATTAATTATGGGATTTAAATGGTTTTAAAAAGAGTAAAAGAATTAATTTACGTCGAAACTTACGTTGCGGGAGCAGAAAATTCAGGTAATGGAAAAAGAACGAAAGGCTCGGCGAGGGGACACGGTGCCACCGTCACGGTGTCACCCTCACGGTGTCACCCTCATGGTGTGACCCTCACGGTGCCACTGTCATGGTGCCACCCTCACGGTGCCACCGTGATCGGTGTCACCCTCACAGTGCTACCATTTTGGTGGAGCCTCACTTTGGCAAAGTAATGGTCCAGGAGGGTCCGGTCCATTACATTAGATACCTCTTAAACGATTATCTCCCTAGAGAATCAAAACAACCCAAGAAGGAAAGAGAGGGTCCGAACAACCACCTCGAAAGATACCTCTTAGAAGTGAACCCATGCTAACTAAAAACACTTCCCTGTCAAGAACCAAGAAAAATACCATGCCAAACATCCCAGGCATGTGGGTTGGGGAGTCTCCTCCCCCATGTCAAGATATTATCCGCTTTGGGCGGCACTGACTCGCCCGAATAGTTTTAATCACATCCACCTTAATTCGTCTTGATTAGGGGTCGGGTTCTCTCCTCCCCCATACCCAGGGATTTTCACACACAATCAAAGGAAAGAAAACCAATACATTTCATAACCAAAAGACAAAATGTTCTACCACAACAGGTACAACAAGGAACAAAACTCAAAACAACTCTGGGTATTGGGTACGCATCTGTGCTTCCCTCTCCCATATACTCTCCTGAAGCCTACCATGTCTCCACAACATACGAACCAGGGGAATGGTTCACCCATGAAGCACCTTCTCTTTGTGATCCTCGATCATCACTGGTCTCTCCACAAAAGTCACGTCGTCCTCGATGTCCATATCACCCCAATCAAGGACGTGTGAATCATCGTGCAGATACCGATGGAGCTAGGAAACATAGAAGACATCATGTATCCTCAGTAGCGGCGGTGGTAATGCTAGCTGATAAGCCACTTTGCCGACCCGCCACAACACTTCGAAGGGTCTGATGAACCTGGGAGAAAGCTTACTCCCCTTGTCGAACCTCCTCTACCCACGCCGAGGGGAGACCTTCAAGAATACGTGGTCCCCAACCCCAAACTTCAAGGGCCTCCTTTTGGTATTATCATACGACTTATGTCGGTCCTGGGCTGCCTTCATCCTTTCCCATATGAGTTGAACCTTCTCTGTCGTGCTCTGCACCACTTCCGGGCCAAGGATGGCTGCCTCTCCTACTTCGGCCCAACACACAAGTGAACGACATGGCCTCCCGTACGAATCTTCAAATGGGGCAATGCCAATGTTAGAGTGGTAGCTATTTTTGTAGGAAAACTCTACCAGAGGCAAGTATTTCACCCATGATCCTCCTGAGTCCAGAACACATGCACGCAGAATATCCTTCAAGGTCTGGATGGTGTGCTCGGTTTGTCCATCTGTCTGGGGATGGAAAGCAGTCTCCTGACTCATGAGGTAAACCATGCATCCCTATCCGAGACTATATACCTTGGAACTCCATGCAACCGCGCCACCACACTCCACATACCTTCGTTCCAAAGCATCCACTGCACTCGACTCCCTGATCGCCAGAAAGTGAGCCTATTTCATCAACCTGCCTACTACCACCCAGATGGTGTCGTATCCCCCTTGGACCTTGAGTAGTCCCATGAAGAAATCCATAGAGATGTCATCCCACTTCCACTCGGGGACATCTAGAGGATGCAGTAGGCCACCTGAAAATCGGTGTTTATCCTTCACTTGTTGACACACTAAGCACTTGGCCACAAACTCTGCCACTGCTCCCTTAACTCCGGGCCACCAAAACTGCCTCTTTAGTCCCTGGTACATCTTGGAAACTCCTGGGTGTACTGCCAGGGGTGATTTGTGGAACTAACTGAGAACCTTTTCGGGCACTGCCTCCAGAACAAACAACCTTCCCTGGAAAATCATCTGGTTCTGACCATCCTCTGTCCATCCTTCTAGAACATTTCCCTGGTCAAATCGGTCATGCATCACTTCACACTCTGAGTCTCCCCACTGAGACTTCTCCACTTGCTGAAACAGAGATGATTGCACTGTCATCTGATATAGGCAACCTCTACCACCATCCATCCTCGCATCCAGGTGTAAGGCAGCCAACTCCTCCATTTCCTTCCAGGCATCCGCCGACTCTCGGACCGCATCCTTCTGCATCCTCCTACTTAAGGCATTGTCCAATACATTTCCCTTTCCCTCAGTATAAGAGATCTCAAAGTCGTAATCCTGGAGGAACTCCACCCATCTCCGCTATCGCAAGTTTAAGTCACACTGGGAGAAGATATACCTCAAGATTTTGTGATCTGTGAAGACCACAAAGCGTTCTCCGATAAGGTAGTGTCTCCATAACTTTAGCGCAAAAAAGACCGCTGCAAGATCCAGGTCGTGGGTGGCGTAATTGCACTCATGGGGGCGTAGTTGCCTGGACCCATACAAGATCACCCCTTGTCACTGCATCAACACACATCCTAGGCCTTGTCCTGAATCATCACAGAACACCTCATAAGCCGCCCCTTCTTCTGGTAATCTCAGCACTAGGGCACTAACCAACTTCTCTTTCAGATAACTGAAGGTTGACTCACACTGCTCACTCCACCCGAAATCTTGGTGTTTCTTGGTAAGGGCTGTCAAAGGGGATGCTACTCGGGAGAAGTTGGGTACGAACCTCCGATAGTAACCTGCCAGCCCAAGGAAACTATGGACCTCTGCCACATTCTTGGGTGTTGCCCAAGAAACAAATGCCTCGACCTTTGATGGGTCCACCACTAACCCCTGCTCGGACACCACGTTCCCGAGGAAGTGCTCTTCTCGTGTCCTGAATTTGAATTTTGACAACTTCCCATAGAGTTGATGATGTCAGAGGACCTCCAGAACCATCCTCAGGTGCTCTGCATAGTCCTACTCTGATCTTCAGTAGACCAGGATTTCGTCGATGAACACAAATACGAACTGATCTAGGTACTCCAAGAAGATGGAGTTCATAAGCCCCATGAACACAACCGGGGTGTTCGTAACACTGAAGAGAATGACTACAAACTCGAAGTGTCCATATCTACACCTGAACGCCGTCTTCGGGATGTCTCCCTCCTTCACTCTCAGCTGGAGGTACCCAGACCGTAGCTCGATCTTCAAGAACCATCCTGCCCCTTTCAGCTGGTCGAAAACATCGTCTATCCTCGGAAGAGGGTAGAGATTCTTGATCTTCACCTGATTTAGCCTCCTGTAGTCTATGCACAACCTGAGACCACTATCTTCCTTCTTTGCGAACAATACTGGAGCACCCCACGGTGACGCACTTGTCCGAACATAACCCCTCTTCATCAAATCATCAATCTGGATCCGCAACTCCTGTAGCTCTGAAGGTGCCATCCGGTAAGAAGCCATCGAGATCGGGCGAGCGTCAGGTTGCAGGTCTATCCCGAACTCGATATCACGTCGAGGGGGTAGAGTCGTCACCTCCTCAAGAAAGATGTCCATAAACTCATGGATAACCTCTGGAACCTCTACCATCTCAGCATCTACTGACTCTACTGACAGCTCGACTATCAAGGAGAGGAGGGGTTCCTCTCGCCTGTTGCCCTTCTGACCGCCCCGCTCACCGGTGAAGGTAACACGCCGTCCACCCAAGTCTGAGAACACAACCCTTCCTTGGAAATAGTATATGACTGAACACGCATAGAATAGCCAGTCGATGCCTATGATGACATCGTATGGCTGTATCTGTAGCAGGATAAGATCCCTAACCGACTGATGTGGCACTATAATTAGTCTATGTCCTCGAAAAACAAACAACAAGTCGGTCTGACCTCCGACTGGTGTGCTCAACACCAGGGGCACTGGAAGTCTCTCGGCATTTAGACCCATGGCACGGGATAGACTGGGTTCAACAAAAGAGTTCGAAGCTCTGGTATCGAACAAGGAATAAGCAAGATTTATAAACAAACTGATCGTACCTCAAACAACCTCCGGCCCTACTGGAACTGCTGCCTCCGTGGCGTGTAGCTGTCCATGCGCGGATCCTCTGCCAGTCGGCTGTCGGACACCTCCCCGACCACGCCCTGGTCGAGGTCCCTGAGGAGCACCTTGAGGTCAGCCCCCTCCTCCCACGTCTTTCCTCGGTGGAGCGAGAGCTCGCTGTCCCTGCTGCTGTTGCTGGAAAGGTCTGGCTGGAAGCTACTGCTGGGACGGGTGATGGGGTTGTCCGCCACCGCCGTACTACACCCGGTACGGGCACTGACTCTGGAGATGTCTAGGGATCCCACAGATGAAGCACTGCAGTCCCAGGCCCGAAGGAAAAGGGCGAGGACCGGGGGATCGAAACTGAAACTGTTGCGGTCTGCTCCCTACTGGTCGGAACCTGGAGGGTCCTGACACTGGAGGCCTGGTGCCGATGGCCTTCCCCTTCGATGGTCCTATTTGGATCCCCTCTTGTGACACACCTCCTAGAGCTTGCATCCTCTCCACCACTTCGGCCTTCTTCTGGACCTCCAAGTATGTCGGTAGGGTAAAGGGGGTAACAGCATACTGGATGGAGGGTCAGAGTGCCTCCTCCAAACGTCTTGCCCGAGACTCCTCGTCGGGAAAGAGGTCCAGAAAAAAATGTAGGAGGTCCTTGAACTTTATCCCTAGCTCCCTCATGGACATACTCCCCTATTGGAGGGAGAGTAGCTCCTGTCTCTTTTCCGCCTTCATCGTCGAATAGAGGAATTCTGTCCAGAACTCCCTCTCGAAATCAGCCCATGCCACCTTAGCCTCTCTCCTCTCCCCCAGGTAAAGCTTCCACCACTGACGCGCCACTCCCCGCTTCTGGCTGACGGCCAGAGGAAGCCAGTACTCGGTCGGGGCCTGAATCAGGCCGACGACTATCACTAGCTCCTCTAGCAGCCTTCCGTCTTCATGTTAGAGGTGCTGCCCTCATACTTCTCGAGGGTGTCTCGCTGGAAGGCCTGAATATTCTTCTGCCACTGGTCGTCCTCTTACTCTCGATCATCTCTCTTCCGATCTACCAAAGTATTATCCGGGGCCTCGATCTCCTGTACCACACGTGGTCAGCTTCCAGGTGCCATAGCTGCAAGGTAAACAAGGAATGACTAAGCCCAAGTGGTGCAGAATATCGTTCTTAAAACTTCTTAAAATTTTAATTTATTCTTAATTCTAAAGACATCCCAGAAACATGAAAACACAATTCATTATGATGCATGTACCTTTCCTAGGGTCTCTACCCTGCAATCAGCGTGGCCTCACTTGGTCGTTCGGTAGGTCCAGAGTCCTTGCATCAGATCACGGGGGGGCCCTAAAATCCAGTGTCCTAGCCAGTCTTCCCTGGCCTAATTCACACACCAAGGTCACCCAACACTGTTGCCTTACCATCCCATGCAATCCTCACTGTGCCTAACTACAGACACCATCCTATCTCTCAAACTCCCTTTGATACCATTCTTTCACGACCCGCCTTCACCAAAAGGAGGGAAGGTTCAGAAGACTGCCAGGCCCTTCCTTCTTTAAGTTGAAGGAGAGATAATGACCCTGGAAACCCGCCTACAATAGGTCATAGAGTGGTGACTAGCACCAAGGGTATAGAATCACACACTAAATGGAAGACATTAACCTTTTTTCTATTTTAAAAGATTGGGAGATAAGATGATGGAACCCAACAACTCCAAAAATAAAAGAAAAGTAAAGCCAAAGGTAAACCATTCCCACATGCATGTTTCAAAAGTAAAAGCCAAAAAGTACAAAAAGGTGACTACAAAGGTAAGTACTAGTGGAAGAAAAACAGAAACTGCAACTACCCCAATGGTCTGGGCTGGTATGGTCTCGTGCGATCCTCGAAGTCCTCCTGGAAACCTGAAAGCAGTTTTATATACGTAGGGTGAGCATACAAGTACACTCAGTAGGGAAAACCAAAGACTCTCGTGCACAAGTGGGGGAACGTACTAAAGTCCCATGAGAAAAGGAGTAATCCAAACACCTATCAAGGTAAAATATCCACCCAAGCCTCACCAAGGCACACTCCCCAAATAACGCAAGTCAAGTAATATATATAATAAGACCACATCGAAGTTCGGGTACCCTGCGCCACTTTCTCACTGGTTATTGAGACATCCTACGCATCGAACCAATCCCGCCATTCTGTCACCGCAGTCCCATTGCCTCACCCACCCGCACACACCTGGGCCACAACCACACGCAGTCCCACTGCCGAATCCCGCCCACAAACACATGGTCCACCACTGTCACACGTAACCACGCCTGCAAACACCTAGGCCAGAACAACCACCACCACGCCTGAAGACACCTGGGCTAGAAGATCAACTGCCATGCCCGAAGACACCTGGGCCTCATCCCTAAGACACTTGGGAAACCACCTACCGCACACACCTGGCCAACCATCACACTACCCCGCCCGAAGGTTCTTGGGCTATTAATGGACCTCAGGCCATCACAGCCTGCCCGGAGATACTTGGGATATCTGGGAAAGGGAGCAGAAAAGGAGCTAATAACCAGCAACTAAGAATAGTGTTGGGAAAACACCCTCCCCCATGAAATGGGGGTGTTCGGCACTAAGTTCTCAACTTGGGTGGGGCACGAATAAGAAACACAAAGCTTCAAGTATATATATAGGTAACAAGCACCCACACAAAGATAGGTTTTTCTTCAGACATCCTACAGATCACAACAACACTCAAGTCTGAGTCACGACTCTCACCAACAAAACCCATTTGTCACATTCTTGTTTCATGTTCAGTGATAATGTTCAAATAAGTTCATGCACTACTAGGAAAATAACACCATAATCATAACCAAGGAAAAGAATCTAGAAAATCATCAATTTAAACATTCACACTCGGTTCTCTTGTAGTGTTACAATAATAAGGAATAAGTGAGATCCCCCAAAGTACTGGAACCAAAGACAACCCCGAGACACTGCCTCGTGTCCCCTTCCCAAAAAGGTTTTTCATCAACAGAGGATCCCACCTCAATTCGTGATATAAACAAGGTAACCACCGGGTCTTAAAACTCACAACCACCGAATCCATATCAACAGGGGATCCCATCCCCCATTTCATAACCAACAAGAGCATAAAAAGAACAGGGGATCCCATCCTCACAAACATCTACAACAATCGCCCCGTAAAAGAAAAACAACCAAACCACTACTACCAACACAAAGCAGGGTCATGCCTGTATTTTCAGATTTATAATATTTAACACACTCCATGATTTCAATTCCATGTGTCTTAACCTGGGGTTATCATAGAAGGGTCGATCCTGGTGCTTCCAATTTACTTAGCCGAATATACGTAATTAACCAATTTACTTTTCACGGCAGGAGTTCACAACCATAAAGAAGCCATTTAAAACATCACCAAGGGTTCATTAATGCATAGAGAAAGACCACCAATAGTCATGATTTTTAGTAGGTGCAAGCCCGCATAATTCATGAAGAAGGTCATAATATAAAACAGCATCAACGATCACAACCCCCCCCCCTTATTTATCCGTTCATTATCTTTATTAGGTCTGGTTTGTCAAATTCTACAGAAACAAAAGGACACCCACCACGCATGATACCCCAAAGGGAGAGGTGATGAAGAAATTCCCTACTTGTTGGATCAACGATCTACGCTGAGGCCGGGGGAGGAACTTCATGGATAGCGATGAGGCTCGCCTGAATGAAAATCGCTTCGTTTATCAATGATTAGGCCGGGCGCGGAACTTTACGCATAACGATGTGGCTCACCCGATGTACCAGAAGTTGTTAGTGAGAAGCTGCGATCAAGGAAAGAAGAAACCACAGCTAACCCTTGGTTTATAAGAGTCACGGACGGTTGAGATTAGAATGCCAAACCGCGTAAGGAGTGGGGGTCTTGGGTTGAACATGCGTTTGGGCAGTTACACACGGAGGTCTCTCAGGATTTTTATGAATTAATTATGGGCTTTAAATGGTTTTAAAAGGTTTAAAAGAATTAATTTCCGTCAAAACTTACGTTTTGGGAGCAGAAAAGTCAGGTACTGGAAAAAGAATGAAAGGCTCGGCGAGGGGACACAGTGCCACCGTCATGGTGTCATCCTCACGGTGTCACCCTCTCGGTGTCACCCTCACGGTGCCACCATCACGGTGCCACCATCACGGTGCCACCCTCACGGTGCCACCGTGACCGGTGTCACCCTCATGGTGCCACCGTTTTGGTGGAGCCTCACTTTGGAAAATTAATGGGCCAGGAGGGTCCGGGCCATTACAGGTCCTTGTGGAAAACGTGTGAAAGGAGGGGGGCCAGCGGGGTCATGGGCGTGGAAAACAGATAGGGAGGAAGTGTAGGTAAATTTTCTGGTGGAGTTGGGAGAGGAAGAAGATGGTGTAGGGGAAGAAAATCAGGATATTGAATGGATGGACAGGATTTGTTCTGGCCTTGATCCGATGGTTGGGGCACATCCACATAATTTAAAATAATGGATGGCTTGGATTAAATCTGAGTTTGATCGAACAGTACACACTAAGCGCGGAGAATACTGAGGCTTTTAATTGAGCCCCAAATCAAGATGGATGGTCCCGGTCGCTCGTGGTATGATCCAACAACTCAAATCCCATTTTTCTCAAAAATCGTCATCCAACATCGAAATGGAGAGACACTCGTGGCCTCTTTATAAGCCTAAGACTCCCGAAATATGTTCAGAAATCACAGAACACACCAGGGGGCCTTATACATGGTCTCTTCCCCCCCCCCCCCTCTCCCCCGTAGGCCTCGGCCTACCCTTTCCTCGTCGTGGACTCGCACCCACGGTGGCGTGCTCTGATCCCTCATTTGATTCTATGTGCCCTTCGGGGAAACTATTCCCATTCTCCGGCCGACCTAAGCTGAGGCTGACGGCCAGGATCAGGTACCTAGCATGAGTTTCCTCCCTTGGACCGGCTAAAGGGTTGGCCTTAGTGGTCTTATTTTTGTTATAAACACCAACTTAAAAAATTATAAAGTCAAAAGGAAATTAATACATTCATTTTAACTATAAAGGGAATATTTTATAAAATGTGACTTTCTATTTAAACTTATATATTTTAAAGAAAAAAAATTAAATTATACTTTTTCTTAACTAATAGTATTACTAAAATTATTTATAAACATTAATGTTTTAATATACAAAGTTATAAATTGAAATTTAATATGTCTGCATTAAAACTTTTATACTAGTATTACAGGTATCAAAACATATTTTAAATAAAATAAATCAAATATATTTTAATTAAAACATTGTTTAAGTATTAGAAATGAAAACATTTACAAAAGAATTGAAATATTTTCAAGGCGTTTGAATTCATCATCTCATTTCAAAATCACTTAAGTGTAGTTCAAAATATTATACCATATCATTTTAAAGTTCATAATTATCGGTTTTTTTATAATTTTCAACTCATAGCTTAAATACTTAGAAAAATAAATTATACTTAAATGCTTTTAATTAATTCACCAGAAGGCCAACGACTATAATTATAGTTATTAGAATTCAATGGTCACCTAAGGCAACGGTCGAGTTGATGCCTTATAAAACCATGCCTTAGGGTTTTCTAAATTCAATTCAATTGAATAAAATGTCTCTCATCATTCCATTGGTTCTTAGAGTATCTTTGGTGGCTTTGGCCATACTAATTATTTTTATGACGGATCCCAAGGATCCATATTACCTTTTGGGTGTTTTTGTTGTTTTTGGTGGTCTATCTGTAATTTTGATAGAGTTTTTAATAGGTATTTTTAGGTAGAATGATTTCTTGTGATCTTGGTACATTATAAACACTTCGGTGTCTTGTTTAAATAAATAGCCTTGTGTTTATCTCAAAAGTTTTGTTCAGTTAGAAAAAAATTTAAACAAAATAGAAGTATAGTAATATCATTATATGAGATACAAGTTTTGGGGTGTTACAAAATCTTCATATTTATTAACATTTTTGAATTAAATATTAATTTTACATTATAGGGGATTCTTTTTTTGATGGAGTACCTGATACACAACAATGAGTTTCTTTGAAATCTTATGTTGCACACAATGTTGAGTTATACTGAAAATTAATAATTTTTTTATATTTATTTTAAATGTTTGTTAACTCATAGTTGTTGTATTGGAAGGAATGAAAAAAAAACTAACTAAAATACGATTATACAAGTTAGTTAAATGTTTTTACATTTATCCAATAAAATTTAGAACTTTAAAATGTGAATGAATCCAATTTTAAGAATAAACACTCTAATATTTTTTTTAAGGTCAATTTACCGCCTTTTGATGGAGAACCCTTTTAAATATAGTTTTTTCACCTGTATATATTATATTTGAAAAAATAATATTCTTATTTAGAATCAGGACATCAAAATTTATTTTTGATAAAATTTTGGTATTTTTCTGATACTGATCATTTTTAATGAATAGTGGAAAATGCTGCATTTTAATGTAAAACTACCTTTTAATCTATTTAATTTATATAGTTATATTATTATTTTAATTATTTTTAATAGTTTAATTGGATTAAATTTTTACCATTTAATCCAATGTTGGTCATTGGAAGTAATTTCACTCTTAATTTGGACATAAACAAAGGTAAATCTTTTGATAGTTATTATTTATTAAAAACACGCTTTTTGTTTTGACAACGGGAATTAATTTTAAATTAAAATCTTCCACTTATGTGTTTTGAATTTGGAAAAATGGATTCCATATTGGGAATTAGGAGTTCAAAATTGTGTAAAATATGTAACTTTTATTTTTAGACATTATGAATAAATACTTTAGAAAATATTTTTTTTACCTTGGTTAAAGGGTAAATCTGGTAAATAAGGGTGAAAAATAATATTATAAAAATATTAAATTACCCTCAAAATTTTCCTAACCCTGTTAGATAATACCGGTCCGACCATGGGAATCCTTAGTTCGATTTTGGGATCCCATGTAGCCACTTGGGAGTGATGATAACACTTTATATTAATTAATTTAAAATAAGGACAAAAATAACATAAACATGAATCTTTATACTAAAAAAATTTTTATATGGGGTTATATAAGTTATATATTAAACTATAAATATTATTTAAAAATGTAAAATGATTTTATACAACATGGGATTTTATTCATATTTTTTATACATTAAATAAGAAAATTTAATTGTGACACAATGGTGATGTAGTAGTTGCATCATTAATAAAGGATTCAAATAAATGATATTATAAATATTAAAATAAATTTATTTTGAACCTTTTTATGCAATAAAATTATTTTATAGATTATTATGACTTTTTATCTTTGAATTAATGAATGTTTTTAGAAATAATCTAGTTGGTTCAGTTTCTTTAAAAAGTCATCATATGAATAGTAATAAAATTGACATAAAATAATTTTTAAATCAATCAATTCGTTATTAAATGATAACATAGTCCTCAAAATCTAAGATTCTACCAAATGAAATATATGGTGTTAAAAGTTTCATTAATGATCCATTTTGGGTCTCTTGTAATTTTATAGTAAAACTATTAACCATATAGAATGAATATATAAGAGGACATGGTAAAAGTTATATAAGTTAACAAAGGGTTAAATAAAACATATATGGATTAAAAAATATCCAAATCTTGTCCAGTTCTTATTGTATGATTTTAGTTAGACTTATATACACCTTATCCTTGAATTAAATAAGTTTTTTACCTTTAGAAACTGAAAATCATTATATAATAAAATAATATTTTCAAACTTTCCTAAAAATCCCCTTCTCCCCCTTATAAAAAGTCATCACCTATAACCCTTACTCACACCTATCATGTCCCCTTGGATCGTCCAAACTCTACCTTACTAAGCTCTCAAGATCCCTCCCTTCCTCTTAGAAGCCTTACCTTAGTTAGAAAGAACTGCAAGAAAGCCTTTTGGTTAAAACCAAAGGGAGTTAACCGATTTAAAGGTAACGTATTCCCTCAAGTTCTCTTATTTTATTTCACTTCTTCACTACCTATGATCTTCTTATTATTGGTTTAAATAAAAACACCAGTATTATAGATATACTAGGTTTTTTATGATAATGATTCAAAATACACTTACACACACCTCCCTCTAATGGATACATACATACTGTTTGTGTGTATGGTGAACTACTGTCTTACGAAACGATGATTGGTCGATTATCTACAACCACCTCACATGGTGGAAATTATGATGGAGTTGTACTTATGTGTGATATATATTAAATTTATATTGTCTCTATTCTTCTGTATTTTTCATTTATATCATACGTTTATGGTTTCCATAATACATAATTATGATAATTTCATTTGAGGAAGTGTGGGCCACCGCCCCCTCAAAGTGACAAGACTCGTTCATTTCATACATGGAACATATAAAGGATGGAATTAATAAAATTATATATGATGTTATACTAGAATTATAATATACATACATATCATTAAGTTTTAATTCCATTAAAAAGGAAATATAAATAAAATTAACGTTCACGTGAATGTACGGCTTACCTTCTCCATGAATGGTGCATTTCATTTCTTATCTTCAAATGTTATGTACTATTATAAATGCATATATGTATTGGATATATATGATATATATGATATATAATTAATTAATATCATTCTGTGGATAATGAACTTTTGACCACATGTACAACTTTTAATTATAGGAAGTTCATTTTTTACTCAAGTACCAAATATCGACAAAACGACTGTTATTAACTTAAATGATTATTTAATGTTTAAAAAGTGGTAATAATTAATATATAAGGATTTATAAACTTGAAAAAGGATATTAAGAAATTATAAATTAACTTTATTTTATTATTCTGGATATTAGAGAACGAACGAGTCATTTCGAACATGAGGTAAGGGAACTACTTTACCAAATTTTCATTCTTTGGGTTAAAATTCTACTTCTTGATTATGTCATGCTATGATTATGGGATAAATGAATTTTGTTATCCTATATTTTATTTATACTTTATTTATGTTTACTTTTAGTGAATACACATAATCTATCTATTCTATTTAAAAAATGATATTTTTAAGGGAACTTCTTAATCCAATTTCCATTCTTTGGGTTAAACTTGTACTTCTTGATTATGTCGTGCTATGAATTTGTGTGAATGAACTCTTGTTTTTTTACACTTAATATCCACTTATATTGGGTGTATTTATATTTTTTACAAATAATTATGTAATTTATTTATCCTTAAAATAATGGTACAATCTTTTTAAAGGACTTCATCTCAATCTCCTTTCACTGAGTAAGATTTTGATTTATACATGACTTTCTTTTATACAGTGTATAAACCCCCTTTGAATTTTCATTTCATTCAAAGGGTATCTTTTTCTACATAGAATTTTACTAAACTACAAAGGGAATGTTTCTTTCTAACATGGGTGGGGAAAATGATCTTTCCATCGCTGTGAGCGTTACTAGATTTTTGGCTTCTTTAACAAGATGTAATGTTTTTAAAAAGGAAAATAAATACCATATACTCTATTACATATTTTGGTATTGAAAATGGTTTTGATAATGGATTGGTTACCTCAATATATTTAAATGATATATTGTGATTGAAATGTGGAAATTTTATCTTTCCTTTATGTTTTTCTTATGTGTTATGAATATGATATGGTTATAAGGAATTATTTGTGTATACGGGTGGTTTCATGATAAACCTAGGGAGAGTGAGCTCGAGATAGCTCTCCAATGAATTTGGAAACATGATGGAGGTAAGTGTTAATGTTTCTTCTAAGAGTTTTAGGGAATATACTATGATGGTTATTCCAAATGTAACTCCCTACGTAGTTGTGAAAACTACAACGTAAGTATGATATGGATACTATAAGTTACCTTTACAATTTATGATTTCTATGTGTTATTCATGAATCTTATGTTCTTGTTTGGTATGTTAAAGATTAAAAATAATGTTTTCATTGACTTGTATGTATTGATGGACTAATGTTTTCTTTCCTTATATTAGAACCCTTACTGAGCTTTTTATGCTCATCCCTAATTTTGAAATGTTTTTCACAGGACATAAAGATAAATGGGGTCAAGGATGGGATCAAGGAGAAGTCATGCAGTCTAAAATATGGAACTAAACATGTTTCTTTTTTTAAGAGTTTTTATTTTATGAAAAAATTGAAACTAAGTAGTAGTGTCTACTTTTTAATTTTTTAGATGTAATGTATTATTTATGGACTAATTCTCTAAAACTCTAAACCTGAAAGGATCCTTAATGTGAATTATTAACTTAATTCAAGATTATGTAATGTTTAAGGCCTGGGTATTATACTAAATTATATGTACTATAAAAATATATATAACTATTAGTGAATTAAATAAAATTTTCATGGTAAAAGAATAAAAATATTGTGATTAAAAAATTAACATTGTTTCAATATTTCTATAAGATAGTAAAAAAGTGAGTATAAATATAATAAATATATATAATTATTGTAATGTAATAATTGTTGTGGTCTAAAACCAATATAATAATAAACATAATAACATATGTTTGAATATATATATAGGAAATATATTGTAATAGAGGAATGTAAAAATATAAATAAATAACAATTTTAGATCCACCATTTTTTTCTTCTTAGGCTTGATGCTGATGTTGGGTATCAATCAATGTAGGGAGGAGAATTGTCTGATATAACAAATAATAAAAAAATCATGAACTATGCATTCGGGAAAACTAATTTTTGGTATACCTTTCACAAAGGGCTTGGGCACTGAAGGTTGAGAGCAGTTTCAAAAGACACTCCCATCAAAAAAATTTTGAAGTGGGAACTCATTAGGCCAACACGCTCTTTAAAACCCTTTTTAAGGAGCAGTTTCTAACAGACTCTTTCTATGTTTTTTTTTGAATTTTTTTGTTATGTTTTATTTAGAACTATATAATATATCTATATTTCAGAAATTTAAAATAAAAAAATCATGATGTATATAAAAAAATTATATAAATAAAATAATAACATAATTACTAAATTAAATGTTATAAAATTAATAATATTATTATTATTATAATTAATTATAAAAATAATTACAATTTTTAAAATTATTTAAACTTTATTTGTATTTTCAAATAAATTACAATCATATTATCATTAAATAATAATTATGTGCATATAATAATTTTGAATTAATTATTATTTATAATTAATAACATTATTAATTATAATATTATTTTGTATTTATTAAATATAAAATTAATTATTTTATTTATACTATTTAAAATTAAATTTTTTTTATTTTTTAATTGTTATAAAAATATTAAATATAATACTATTATAGTTATTATAAATAATAAAAAATTATATTACGCATTCTTAAGAATAATGTTATTATGAACAATTATATTTTATATATTTAAATTTTAATTAATAATTATATTAAATTATATCATTAAATAATTTATTATTTTCATTTAGAATTATATTATTCACATCATTATAAATAATTATTTTTGAAATTCATGTAAATATTTTACAATATAATTATTATTTATTTAAAATAAAATTCATAATATTTAACAATAATAACATAATTAATAGTTTTTATTGGTTATTGTTTGATGTTCCATTTATTTCCCTTTAGTTTTTACTTGTATATTCAATGTTTTAAATTCTATATGCATTTTATTTATACTATATTTTATGTGCATAAATTTTTTGAACTGTTAATGTAATTTTTTAATCAATTAATTTTGTGTCCTAAAAAATATTTTGGATTTGTTATATTTATTAGAAAAAATTATTCTCAGATATATCATATATGTTTAATCCATGTTTAAAATTTCATTTAGATTAGTCCTATAGTTTATATTATGCATTTAAAGTACATGAATATGGAAGCCTGTATAATTTAAATTATTAGATAATTCTCAATGAAAATTAAAACATGGATTAAACATATAAGAAATAGATTAAAATCTGTAAAATATCATAAAAATTTTTGATGAAAAATAATTTCAATGGAATAAAATATTATCACGAAAATATATAACATATATACTGGTAACTTACTTTTTTTGACAAACTTTTTTTATTAATTAAAAACTATTGGTTATTATTTCTACGAAGTTCCTTTTTTTCAATTAATTTTTTTTAATAGCCAATTTTTTTAATTTCATATAGATTTTATTTATACTACATTTTATGTGCAAAAATATTTTGAAGTGTAAATATTATGTTTTTAATCAGTTAATATTATGTCATATAAAATATTTATGGGTTTTTATATTTCTGAAATTAATTGAATTTTCCAAAATAATATATGTTTAATCTGTATTTTAATTTTCATTTTAATTGGTTTTATAATTTTTATTTTATATGCTTCTGAAGTCACAAACTTTAAATGTAATAATGTTTCAAGTAAGTGGCTTTTAAATACTATAAAATATAAACTATAAGACCAATGTAAATGAGATATAAAAAATGGAGTGAACATATAAGAAAATAGATGAAAAATAATAAATTTGTAAAAAATGTTGATAAAAAATAATTTCAATGGAAAAAAATATTTAAAGAAAATATATTTTTAATTATAAATTAATTTTACAAAAAACATTTTTATGTCAATTACTTTTTTTTTGACATTTCCTATAATTTTCAATTAATTTGTATTTATGTAGTCAATGTTTTAAATTTCATATAGATTTTTTTATAATATATTTTATGGATTAAAATTCATATATAATATAAATTTTAAATTATTAGGTAACTATAAAAGAATATTAAATATGAATTATAATTAGATTTTAAATAAAATTTATGACAAACACTCAGACAACGTGTCAATCCAACATGTGATATGCAGGAACTAACTAAATAAGTAGTTCACAGAAAATGATGCTCTTTGAAAAGGTGTGCCACCGAGTGAGAACCAGACAACTGATCTTGGAAAACTATGAAATCATTGGGTAACTACTAAAAATTTATTTTTGAATTTTAAAAAATTATTTTGCATTAATTCCAGGTGACATTTTCCTGAGATGATCAGAAATAAAATTTTGGTGATTTAAAATGATAAAATGTGCATTTTAAGGTTAAATACATATAAAACAATCTACAATAAAATGAAATCTTGTAAAATATATCTTAGAAATATTTTTAACATGTGCGAGTAGACAACACCTCAACTCGACATGTGATGTACTCAAACAAACTAAATAAAGAGTTTTTAAAAAATAACGATCTTTAAAAATGCGCTCCATAGAGCACAATCCAACCAAATGAACTCATATTGCTATGAAATAATAGGACCACAACCACATATTTTGTTTTGAATTTTTGGAATCGACGACATGTCAAATAGAGGTGTTTTTTTCCTCAGATGACCGAAAATACAGTTTCAATAATTTTAAAAGTGAAAATATGAGTTTTATTTTTAAAATCACAAAAAAAATTATATCCAATTTATGTGAAATCATATTATAGATGTCTTAGAATTATTTTTGATATATGAGAATAGATAGTACCTTAATCTAACATCTGATGTTCTCAAACAAACTAAATTAGGAGTTTTCTGAAAATGATATCTTTTTAAAATGTGTTCCATAAAGTGAAAGCTTGCAAAATTAGTTTTGAATGCTATGAAAACATAGGAAAACAATAATATATTGATTTTTTAATTTTATGAATCGACGATGTGTCAAATTGAGGTGTATTTTTACCAAGACAAACCTATATGTAGTTTCAGTAATTTAAAATGCTAAACCATGAGTTTGACCGTTAACAATATAGAAAACGATCTATAACTGATGTGAAATATTATGAAATATGTATTAGAATTATTTTTTACATGTTTGAAAATTTTTCATGACAATCCGACATGAGATATACTCTAACACAAATTTTAGCATTTTAAATTACTGAAACTGTATTTTTGGTTGTTTTGGACAAACGACACATCAATTTGACATGCTGTTAGTTACAAAAATTCATAAGTAAAAGTTATTTTATAATGATTTCATAGAAACCTAAGCTCATTTGTATGGATTGTGTTCTACGATGCACATTTTTAAAGACCATAATTTTCTAAAAACTCTTTATTTAGTCCGTTCGACCACATCACACATCGTATTAATGAACCATCTACTCACACATGTATAAAATAATTCAAAAATAAATTTCATAAGATTTAAAATCAATTTTAGATCATTTAATATGTTTTTAAACTTAAAACTCATTATTTGGAATTTTAAATTACTGAAACTGCATTTTCAGTCGTCTTGGGAAAACATGATCTCGGTTTGACAGAATGTCAGTTCCTATAATTCAAAAATCAATCTACAAATTTTTTCATATATTTTAACATCTATCAAAACTCATTTTACTAGCCTATGATCAGTGGTACACATTTTTAAAGACCATTATTTTACAAAAACTTATTTTTTTGTCTCCTCAATCACATTACATATCGGATTGAGGCATCATTCACTCTCACATGTAAAAAATAATTTTACGATAGCTATCATAATATTTAATGTCAATTAGACATAGTTTTAGGTGGTTTTAATAGTCAAATGCATGTTTTAGCATTTTAAATTACTACGACATAATTTTCAGTCATTTTGGAAAAAATACATCGATTTTATGTGTCATCCGTTCCTAAAATTCAAAAATAAATTTACAATTGTTATCCTAAGATTTAATAACAAAACTATCTCATTTGGCTAGCTTGCACTCTGTGGCCCATATTTTTAAAGACCTTTATTTTCTAAAAACTTCTTATTTAGTTATTTCAAGCATATCGCATGTTAGATTAATGCATTGTCTATGGTTATGTCATAAATTTCATTTAAAACTGAATTATAATTCCTCTTTTATAAGCTTTTATAGTTAATTACTAATTTAAATTTTTAGTTATATGGGTATTTTAACCCATAAAATATCATATAAAAAATATATATAAAATTTACAACATTTACAACACAAATAAAAAAATAATTCGAAATAAAAGGAATATAGAAATAATAATAAACAAAAACAATTAATTTACAGAAAAAATGTTTTCTGTAAAAATAATTTATAAGTACTAATATTTTTCTTTGAAACAAAAATATTTTGTGCCATTTACATTATTTTTCATCAATATTTTTTTAATTTTTTTTATTTCCCTCAATTTCTTATATTTTAATCTATTTTTCAAGTTTCATTTTGACTAATCTTATAGTTTATATTGTATTGGCTTTCCAAGTCACCCACTTGAAACATTATTACGTTTCAATCAGTTGAATTCAAAATCCAATAAAATATAAAATATAAGACCAATCTAAATGAAAATTATATCATGGATTAAACATATAAGAAATTTTATAAAATAAATAGAATTTCACAAATATAAAAATAAAAAATAATTTATAGAAAATAATATTTATTGATTAAAGACATGACATTTACAGTTCAAAAAATTTATGGGCATAAAATATAGTATAAATAAAATCTATATGCAATTTGACACATTGAATGTGAAGATAAAAATTAATTGCAAATAAATGGAAAATAAAAAAATTTTATCAAAAAATTTTATTTAACATAAAAAAATTTATAAAAGAAACTGATAAGTACAAATATTATGTTTAAAAACAGAAATATTTTGTGTCCTTGAAATTATTTCTCATCAATAAACTAAGATTTTTTTTATTTTCATCTATGTTTTAGGTTTTATATAGATTTCTATTATAGTTTATATTTTATATGCTTTCAAAGTAACCTACCTGGACCATTATTAAGTTTCAAGTATGTTACATTGGGAGCCTATATATAAACTATAAGGTCAATATAAATGAAAGATAAAACATGGATTAAACATATAAGAAATATTTTACAATAATTTTTTAAAAAAATATAATAATTCAAAAATAATTTACCGGACAAATAATTTATTGAGTAAAAATATTACATTTACAATATAGAAAATTTATGTGCATAAAATATAGTATAAATAAAATCCATATGAAATTTAAAATATTGACTGTATAAATAAAAATTAATTTAAAACATATGGAACACTAAAAATTATTAAATAATAATTGTTAATTATATTATTATTGTTAAATATTGTGAATTACATTTTTAATAAATAAAAAATTATATTTTAAAATATTTATAAGAATTAAAACAATAAATATGAATAATGATGCAAATAATAAAATTCTAAATGTAGCTAATAAATTAGTTAATAATATTATTTAAAATAACTATTAATTAAAATTTTAATATAGAAAATTTAATTGATCCCAATAATGTTATTATTAACAATTTGTAATAAATTATTTATCCTTTATAGCAATCATAATAGTAAGATATTTAATATTTTAAAAATAAAATAATAAAAAAGTAAACAATTAAATATTTTTAAATAATATATATAATCTAATTATTTATTTATTTTGAAATATTAAATAATAATTTAAATAATACTATAATAAATTATAAATGCCCGTTAAGTTGAAATAATTAAATGTCTAGAATTATTATTTAATATTAATAATATCAAATGGTAATATAATTTTAATTTATTTGACACTAAAATGAAAATATTAATTTATTTAATAAATAAAAATTATTTTTATGTTTCATTATAAAAATAAAAATAATAATATTATTATTAATTTAATAATATTATTTTTATTTTATTTATATTATTTTAGTTATATACATCATCATCATCATTAATATTATTATTTATTAAAGAATTGTTATAATATATATATATATATATATATATTTAAGGAAAACATAACCCAAGAAAAAAAAATAAAAAAATGTGTGAAGGTGTAGTTTGAAATATCACCATCTTAAAATAGGTTTCGAAGAAGGCATTTCCCAACTTAGTTCCATCTTTAAAAAATTATTGATGGAGGTGACTTTTGAAACTGCATTCAACCTTCAGTACCCTTGCCCACTGTAAACAGTTTAAAGGGAATTAGTTTTACTAGATGCATAGTTCAAGAATTTGTTTTTAATTTTTTGTTATATTAAAAAAATTTATGATGTATGGAAGTGGAACAAAAATGTCTAAATAAGGCAAACAAAGGTAGAACTAAAATAGTGGGGATCATGGGCACTATAATTATTCTGAAAAAGTAAGAAGAATTTGAGAAAATTATGATAAACATTCCAGAATGTGTGTGATAATTAGGGGTAATTATAATTAATTGTGTGGGTTTTATGGACCTATAGAAGTTATAGTTAAATTGTTTCCAATGTGATAGTAATGGAATGTGAATAGAATATATTGATATATTAATTATATAAAGAGATTGGTTTTATTAAATGGTTTCTTGGATAAAGGGACTTTGTGATGTTCCTTATAAAAAATGTGTCCATTGTATGAGGTCTCTTTGAGGAGGGATATATAATTTTATGAAAAAACCTTCAACTATTAAGTTTAGCTTAGAGATTTAATGTTACAAACAACATTTAAGGGATAAATGTTTTCAATTGTTTTGTTAAATTACCAAATCCTTTTAGGGAATTTTTTTTCAAATAAATATATTTTCTTTTTAAAATTGAAAATTTGTCTTTGTAAGAGAGAAATTTTATTTAATTATGATTTCCAATTCAATATAAAAATTGGTATTTTCAAAAAAAAACATTCTCTTAAGGGAATTATGTTTGAAAAACATTATAATTATTGAGATGGTTTTAAAGGGGTTAGAATTGTCAATTTATTTTTAATGTTTTTTTATAGAAAAGTTAAATTTTAAAGTGTAACACCCCTATATTTCTAAAAGACCACTATGTTCAATAGAATACGTTGAACTGAACACTAAGCTTAAACAAATGATTAAATGATATTATTTAATTGGGATAGTTATCACCTATCCATTGGAATGGATAGAATAAATGAAATTAAATAAATTATGAAAATATAGTTTACGCATGTTTTTCAAATGAATTCATTTATTACCAATTAATTATAAGTGAAAATAAAACCCAATTGAACATAAAGTATATGTTCTATAAGTAAAACTATTTTTATTCCCACAATGGTATTTTATCTTATTAAATTAGAGTAATCACAATTACATAAATATCTTAATGGAATTTATGTGTTATATATTCATCTATTTTTTAAAATTCATCCAATAAGTTTGAGAGACTTAATATAAAAACAAATCAAATTTTAAGCAGGCACTTTTTCAACCTTTCAATGTCATACAAATTTTAAAACTAATATTTTATACTTTTATAAAATTTATTTGAAAAAATAAAAATAATTTTTTAAATTTGAATATCAAAATTTTCTTAGGGTAAATGTTTGTTATTTTTTTAAAAGTTCCATCATTTTGATGAATAGTGAAAAATACTAAATTTTAATTGAAAACTAAATTTTTATCTAAATAATTTATAAATTTAATTAATATTTTAAATTGGTTTTAAAGTAAACAAAATTCAGTTATATATCTATTAATACAATTTAGGTCATTTAAATCATTTTCATATTTAATTTTTGTTTGAAAGCATTTCAAACTTTTGTTCATTTTCTCTTTAAAAATAGATTTTTCATTTCTTCTATGGGATTAATTTTAAATATAATTTTTTAAACTATGTGAATTAAATTTTCTAAAATTTATTCCATATTTTAAATCAAAAATTCCAAAATAAAAATTTGTCTCATTTTTATTTTTAGGCATAAAAAATTTAGTGTGGTGAAAAACAACGATTTACCATAGTATAGGTAAAATAACAAAACATGTTGAAGTTAAAAGTTAAAAGGCTTAAAATACCTAAAAAATATAGAATTTAATGTTCAGTTGAGGTATTTATCAAACATAAAGATCCTCTAAAATATTAATCATGAACACAATTCTTCTTAATTTATACCATCCAAATGTGGTTGGCTTTAAATATAAAATAATCATTATTTAATCATTAAAAACTACCCCTCACCACAAAATTTCCCTTTATGAGCCCTAAATCTCCTCAAATATCTTAAGAAACCTATTTTCTCCACATTTCCCATTTCCAATTTATTATGATCATACCAAAGGGATAATTCCTAAGTCTTTCAGGTATTCTTCAAGGAGATGATATTCAATAGGTAATTTTCAAGAAACGTCACTCTTAATTTCTTTTATTCTTTGAATTTCCTTCATCAATCAAGTAATTTTAACTCAAGAATCACTAATTTACTGGAATTGTATTTTTATAATTGAATATCTTGTATCCATCACTATTATTTCTTTATATTATTTAAAGAAATAAAACTATTATCCAAATTATATCTCTTAATTGCCACCATGAATAATGATTTTTTTTCGTTTTCCATTACCGCCTTCATGGATTGTCATAAGAATACTATTATAGATAAATAATATTTTAGTAATTATATTATAACTTATTTCATGTCATATAACTAATACATATACATAATATTAGATAAAATGAAACTAGTTCGGGATATTCGGAAAAAAACTGCCAAAAATAAACTAAACATTTACCATTAACATTTTATCCAATGAATCATCCATATATATAAAAGAAAAATGATAAATGGGTATATTTAAACTTCATTAATTTCATTAATACCATTTAATTTCAATTATAGAGTTTTATTTCCATTTTATATGAACATGCACAATTTTGCGTAAATGAACCGTCAATAAAACCACAAAACGAACACGCCTGAAACAATGAAAATAATGGAATATTATTAACTAAATAAAGGTAAAATGTTATAAAATTTTATTAAAATGTATTATAAATATTAATATATTTATTTAATGATTTAATAACAGTATTTAAACCATTATAAAAGAGGATAAATAATTACACACTAAAGAGAAGTACGAGGTAATGTTATCTCATCTCACATTTACTTCTATGAGATATATTTCTTATTCACCACTTTTTTATTGTGTGTTGTGTATATACTTTCCTTTGTTATATTATATCATGAATAAATTTATTTTCATTCTATTGAATGTTTTTGTTCATTTTTTTTCATTCATGGGACATACGATTTGACAGATTACAAAGTGATAAGATATTATGTCTCAGTTAACATTCCATTGAGAATTATTTTTTATTATGCACCAATTCACTAATATATGGTTTATAAACTATTTTTTTAACATATAATATCACTATTTAATCATTCCTCAAGGTATTTTAAGTTTCACTTTGATTTTTTTTCATTCAAGGCATTTTTACATGATAATTATTAAGTGATAAAACTTATTGTACAATGTCTCTTTCTTTTGAGATTGTTAAATTTATATTGAAACAGTCACTTTATTATAATAATATATCATTAGAAATTAAATTTATCTTAAATATCCATATAATTTTATGATATATATGATTATATCCAAAATTGTACTCGATTTTTACATATGTTGTTCACATCGAATGTTGTTTGATTAATTTTGGAACTATTGATAAATCTGTATCTTGTATTCCAAATTGATATTTGATGATAAGACACATTTTTATTAATAAAATCAATTATTTTATATAAGAGCAATTATTTTTACTTGAAGACACTGGTAGGACCTAATTATAGATATTCAATCTATGCATTAGTAGTATAATGGGACAATTAGTTAACCTATAGTAACAGGGTTATTTCTGGTAGATTAAACCATCTTGTGAAAGGCCTTGATGGTTGTGGTTCATGCACTAGATACATGATGTCCAATAATTATGCCTTTCCTACATTCAGAATTCAGTTATTATTATCCATAGAATTTTCACTACGACCAAATCTATGGATGTATTTCATCCTCATTTTTTTTATTAATGTCATGTGTGCTCAGTTATTTACCTTATCATATTGATTATTCATAGCTTCCCCTGCACTTTTCCCCTAATGTGAATTTGATCTCACCATTATTATGTTTCCTTTTCCCATGTTATGAAGATGATTTTTTTGAATTTGTTTTCAAGGAAGTATTTTATTAGATTATTTTTACATATTATATTTCATTTTATATTCCAAACATAAAATGGGTTTCATGTATGTATCTAGTTCTCCAAGAATACTAAACTATTTAGTTCTTTGGGTTTCGATTCATTGTTTCTTGTTCCAGTGTAATAAAGTGATGCACCAGCATTCAGATACTTGGTTTTGGGTCTTTATAGTTGGTATCAGAGTAAGTTTACAATGTATTATTTTACAATCATCTTTCTTTCCCTTTATGGGTATAAATTATGTTATCTGTTTTATTAATATGGGTTAGAATTATGGTGTTCCATATATTATTATTCCAATAAGGATGATTATTAAAAAGTCAACTATGCATTGTCTGACCATCCACATTCTTTATTGGATGGGTTATGATCATGTTATCCCTTTTATTGACATGGGGAAATATATTGACATTCTTTATGATTATAGACTGCCAATAAGGTTGATTGTAGATTATCATTATGTATATTTCATTTTATTGGTACCTATGATTTTATTCAGATTGGGGATCCTTAGAGAATTACATTAAATGAATTATGGACTCTTATAGTGAATACATCAGACTAAATCATGTGACTGGTGCGGCCCAGAATTATATATCCCGTTGATAAATTGACAAGTATCATGAGACAAAATAGTTTGGGATTTTTTGTATACCTGTCCTGATATTAGTATAGTGTCTTGGATAAAGGAATTGAAAACATGTTTTAATGTCACACATTATTCATTCCATCAGTATGTGGTCAGTATTAATGATATATTGGTTTTCATTTATTTTCGTGGATGTAAAATTCCCTCAATTATAGTTTCTTATATAATTATTCATATTACTTATTCCTACCATATTATTTATATCATGATTACATTTTTATATATTTAATTATATGATTCCCTTACTGAGCATTTTTCTCACCCATTATAATTTTCTAGCTTCGTCGTGTGATGAAAAAACATATATTAAACAAGTTATTTCTAACAGGATATCTATGAAAATATTATTTTGGTATATTTTGAAGTCTTATTATAGATTAATTATTTTCGTATATAATGGGAAAATATATACTAGTTGAGAAAAATAAGGTTTTTTTATTTTATGTTTTTTCAAAATTCTCTAAATATATAAACAAAATTTTTTTGGGGAATGTGTGTGATGAATTATTTATATAAATTTATGTAATTTATGATTGGTTGGGTATTGGAATCTATATTTGGTATGGAATCTAGTATGATAGTACGTGTTTATAGAACTAGATTTGGGAGTATGGGCTAAGGGATTCACAATTATATCCTGAAAAATTTATAGGGTAATTCATGAAACATAACCCCATAGTTGATAATCAATTGGAGACAGGGAGTAAAATTAAAACGAAATCATAAATTGTGTTTTATTAAATATTTTATAATTCTATAATTAAAAAAATATAATAATCCTCTTTCAAAATTATTCTCAATGGGTGAAAATAAGACATTGAAAGCCTTATTTTTTAGAATAATCCCTAATGGTTCCTTGAAATAAAATAAATTTATTGAATAATAAATGTTTATTAGAGTGTATAAAATTTATGAAAGTTAAAATAACTAACTCATTATATTTTATTAGATGTAGGGAGTATTATGAGAAAGAGAGCACACATGAACCATAGGAACCTAATGGGTTAGGCCTCATACCACATTCTAGGGATTGGAAAGAAATCATTCAGCCTATTTATTACATATATTTGAATAGATGAATGTCTAAATTACCCCTACCATTATATGGTCTTATATTAATACCCAAATGGTGTTAGGGGTTCATCAACTAGCCTAGTGGCCTAGAATAAGCCTGAAGGCCTAGGGCTTTACCCTGGTTTATCTTTACCTGAGGAGGTCATTGCCCCCATTTTTGGTTACCACTAATTTGAAACCTCGCCCAAATTTGTATATGTGGCTCACCATAATTTCTATGGAGATGACCACCACCACCCCCTATGTGTCTCCTGCATACTGCACCCACCTATTCCACGCCCTGTCTACACTCTTTATTACTTAGAGAGAATGCCACCACCACACCCCATTGTTTCATGCTGCTTCCATATCAGCATTTTTCCCCATCCATGTCCATTGGAATTATCAACAATGCTAGATAACAACAATACCCCCGCTGTTAATCAGTTACCCATAAACCATTTCCAATACTTTTTGTAGACAACTCTCCCACCAAAATTGTAGCATCCTATCCCAATTTCCACTCAATAGTTCCCTAAGAGGATGGGACACAATACCACAAGTGTTCCGCCCCGAATGTTAGAGGCTTCAAAATAGTAGTTATGGCCTATGGTGTGTTTGTGAGAATACTATTCTCTCATAGATCAGAGTGATCATAGTAGTAATAATAGATAATAGATGGAGGAATCAGAAATAAGAAATATACAGTAGTGAAAATAATTAAATAAAAGAAGTATGAGAAATATATAGCTACCAGAAAATATATATAAAACAATAGATAAAAAATGATGAGCCTGGTATTTCTTGGATCTATAAAAAATGAGAGTACATGGATTAGGGTATACATGGGTATACCACATTCAATACAAAAACACCAAAATACCAAAAACTGATACCACTATAATCTAAATCATATTCTTGGTCCTCTTCCCCCAAATCTCCCACATAATTATATAAATCAATCAAGCATCAAAAGTTGCATACTTCCCTTTATCAATTCGAGTAATCATGAAATATTATTGGGTACCAAAGGTGGACCAACAATATATGAGATGCAATCTCAGTATACTTATACTAATTTTGTCTAGTCTGGTCAATTTCAAGTGAAAATAAATGACAGTGTTCCATAATAATAAATGTAGGGTAATAAAAAAACAAACAACTAAACACATTGGTCTTGATACCTAATTGAACACCCCACTGATACCACTTGCTTCCTCCTAAGCAATAATCCTAAACCAATGTACATGTACAAGTAATAATGATTGTACATAAGTCATTATAAATAAAGAAACCAAGATAAGAAAACATCAATCTTGATCTTTGTCTTGGAAGTCCCATTTCCATGTTATCATATGAGCATTATCATAATATAAATAAGAGACACCACATATATATAAGAAAGTGATTCTTGAAATCCAATGTCGGAGTCTTGATCCTATCCATGGAGATCTATAAAGAATACCAAGGGTCTCTAAAGGAGTCTCCAATATAACCAATGCCACTGAGTTTGTCCAAGGTGACCTCTAAAGGAATCCCTTGTATCACTCTTGTCATGGTGACTCTGATTCTATACCAATTATCTCATATAGGGGACCAGGTATCACTTGAGGGATGGAGTAGCCATTTTCTTATTGGTTTTATCCATAGGTTCTCTCCAAGAGAACCAGTGTCACTCATGAGTATAAAAAATTCAATCGGAGACCATGTCTAAGGAAAAGCTAATGGTTCTCTCCTGATGAATCAAATAGATCCAACACGAACATGGTGAGTCCATACATGACATCCTTAAATTGGGACACGTGTTCTCTCATGGTATGTATAAGGTGTGTCATAGAAACAAAGAACATATCACAATAAATAAGATATACAATCACATGTCACCAATAAGGAACAATAATATCACATGCTGACAAGCTATCACAACCAAAACTTCTAATTCAAGACAATAAATTGTGGAGTAAATCAATAAGTATATTCACTTAATCCAAGATAATAAGAAATGGGATGAAGCACAATAAAATTGAATTTAGCATAAGCAAGTTCCCAAGGAAACCAAGTACATATCACACATGAAAATAAGGCTAAGAAAAGTGACATAGTGTAGGAAAAAAATTATTAAGTACATGGCATCACATGTAAGTAAAAACATAGGGCCTTATTCATGTGACCAACATTAAGAAAATAGGTGTGATCATGGGAATTTTACTAAAGTTGATAACTCATGTCCTAACATTCATCTCAATTTAAATTATAAATTTAAGGCATTAAACTAAGGTGAAACTCACATGCAAAAGGTGTTTAAAAATTTAAATAATGGTAAAAATAGGCAATTGAAGTAGGAACACCAAAGGGGTGGAAAACAACAATATTAACAACCCAATTATCATTTTATTCATAAGGTAAGTTCACACATTCCATGAAAAACCAATTTAGTTAATTTATTAAAAAAATTGAAGCATCATTGAAAGGGTCTGATGAGTGGAACAATGGGATGTCATTTAAGAAGTGATAAAACAAGTAGGAAATAACTGAACCACCTACATCGATGTAATAGTGCTCCAATCGTATGTTACCGAAGATCAAATCGATATGAACAGAAGAAATCATCAAAATCATCCAACACCCTAAAAATAAAGAAAAATATTTTTCACATAAATAGTGCACTAGATGGAGTAGGAAGCTTGAACTAGATTAAATAGGAATAAGGAGCTTACCATTAAATTTCTTATTCTTCTAACGGTGAGAGATTTAGTCCTCAAATGAAGGAGATAGATCAAAACCTATAAAAGAGGAGAAGGTATCTCCAAAAGTGAGGATTGAGGAAAAATCATCTAGAAGGGATACATAGAGAATTAGGGGTGGATATAAATCATTAAAGTTGTGTAAAATGGTAATTGTATCCATGAAGTAAGGGACATGGTTTGTATGCACGATTGTCCAACCTATGTGCCAACTATGAGGCACAGTCAGCTTCAAAGGGGAACCCCACCTCATTAAGTGCTTGATTTATCTAACCATGTAAAAAACCATACAAAACCACTCTATCCCAAACCTTTGTAGCATAGAATATAGTTGCTTCTAGGGTTGAATGGTTGTTGAAAAATTTTGCTTCCCCTTGAACCCCACTGCCTGCAACCGAGCAGTTTAAGGAAACTTTGTGGGATGGGTGCAATAATTTCTACTAACCATGCGTCCTGGACCACCTATTTAATTTTTTGGGATCCAAACCCTGAATGAGCCTCGAACACACCTAATACCTCCTTAACTCCCTTAGGAATCATCATTAGGGTTTATCAAATGAATTTGAACAAAAAACAAATGGTTCATAAATTTTATAAATTATGGGACATTAAAACCTCCCCACCTTAAGAAAACTCATCCCTGGGTTTCCCTTTTAAGGGTGGAAAAACATTGTTTGAGACAAGTTCTAGCCACTACACATGTACATATCCCTCCCTCTATGAGGTCTCATTATTTATGCATTAGTACCGCCATAGTACCCAAACTGAGGAACTAAACTACCTCAAAGATCCTTTATACACCGATCACCAATACATGTCGGATTCTCCTTAAAGGATGTCTTCACATTTATGTAGATACCCTTGGGTTCAAACTAATGATATGGAGTGGGATAGTAATATAGAATAAGAGATATGTGGAATAAATTGTTCATGGCATGGTACCCCTTAGGTAACATCAACTAATAGCCTACTTGCCCAACTCTCTCCACTGTCTCTAAGGGAACAACCTAACAAAGTGATAACTTTTCTTATCTTTGAATTAATCTATGACCCAATATATATGACACATGTAGAAAGACCCATTTTCCCACATTAAACTCCAAAGGTCAATGAGTAAAATTCATATAAGAATTATTCCTGGACTAAGCTATACTCATATACTTCTGAATCAGAAGGTCGTGGTCTGATATCTCCTGAATGAGATGAAGACCCAGAATAGATTCCTCCCCTACCTCTAGCTGACATGGAGGTGAACGTCATAGTCTGTCATAAAGGGCATCATATGTAGCCATGTGAATCATTTCATGAATGTTCTTATTGTAGGAAAACTCAACTAGAGGAATATGATTTTTTCGTGGACCTCCAAAATCAAGGATGTAGGCTCGAAGGATATCCTACAACACCTGTATTAACTATTTGGACTGTCCATTGGTTTGGGGGTGATACGCCATACTCAAGAGCACCTATAAAGAAAACATATTTTTATTATTTTCCAGAACCATGAGGTAAATTGGGAGTCCCTATGAAAAATGATAGAATGGGTGACATCATGTAAGTGCACTATATCCCAGATGTATATAATTTCTAAAACATCAACATATAAGGTTTCCTAGATCAATAAAAAGTTGTCAACCTTGGTCAACCTATCAACAATCAACCATACTGCATCACAACCTTGAGAGGATCTTGTAAAATCTATCATTAAATCCACAGTTATTCTATTCCATTTCCACTCAGGAATGGATATAGGTTGTAGTAATCCATCAGGTTGTTGGTTCTCTTCCATCACCTCATAATATGTTGAGAACCAAATGATGAAGAATACTATCTGTATCTTCATTCTTGGCCATCAATACTGAAATTTAATGTCTCGGTACATATTGTTGAGACTTGGATGAAATTCCAAAATAGAGGCATGTGATTCCCTCATTATCTATTCTCATATATTAGAAGGCACTCATACAGGGAAATATAAGATCAGAGTTTCACTTCCTTCAATAACCCAACTAGGAGTTAGGATCTCTCCTATGATACTTTCTCATAGAACAAGGACCTCGTAACTTGATAACTGTAACATCCGGACCTGCTCTGTGTGAGTGGATATCACTGGTAGATCTTCTAGAAATGGTTGCACATTATTTTCCTAAACCTCAAGATGCATCTTATAAAAAAATCCATAAACATACACTAACTCCTAGCCTCCATGGAAGCATGCATACAAGACTTTTTTCTCAAGTAATCATCTAAAAAAATTCCTTTTCCATGTGTGTAATAAAGCTAAATGTTGAATGATTTCAGGTATTCCATCCACCCACACTACCTTAGATTCAAGTTTCACTATGTGCAGATAAATTTGAGAATTTTTTTATCTGTTTAAACAATGAATCTCTCACCCAACAATTAATTCCTCAAATAGTTTATAGTATGTTCCACAATAGCTAACGTGAGGTCAAGTTTTGGGTAATTCTACTCATGAGGTCTCAAAAGGTGGGACCCATATGCTACAACCCGATCACCCTGTAGAAAAGCTTCAACAACCCAATTCCTAAAATATCTCAGAAAAATATATAACGTTCACCCAGCTCTAGAAGAATCATGATTAATGCAAAATGTAGTCATCCTTTTAACTCCTGAAAATCTATCTCACAAGATTTTGACCAGAAAATTTCATATCCATCTTGGTCAAGAACATAAGTGGATGTGAAAGGAATGAGAAGTCCTAAATTAATCAGATGGGATATCCAACTATACCTAATAATATGCATTTATCAAATATGTTCTTAGGATGATCCCAGGAAACCACAGTGCTCACCTTCTCTAAGTCAACAGATACACTGGACTCTAATATGATATGACCCAAGAAGTGAACCTTGTAGATGAAAACGTGGAATTTTTTATCTTTTCATATAGTTGGTTCTCCAAAGATGCACTCATAATGATCTCAAGATAGGTACCTTGGTCATTTTTGGTTTTTGAATACACTGAGATGTCATCTACAAATATCACCAAAAAGGAATCAAGATATGGTTGGAAAAGTTAGTTCATCAAGGACATGAAGATTTCTGGCGCATTCATCATACCAAACAATGTGACTAGATACTCATACAAGTGGTACCTATATTGGAAAATTGTATTTTGTATTTATGATGGTCTCACAATCACCTGATGATAGACCAACCTAAAATAGATCTAGGATAAAATAGTTACTCCATAGAGCACGTCTAATAGGTTATCTATCTGATTAAACATATATTGATTCTTCATCATAAGATGGATCAACCACTATTAATTGAATCACACTCTGAGGGTATCATCCACCTTTTGGTGAAAAAGATATATGAAACCCATGGTGAAGTGTGGGGTCTGATAAATCCCTTCGACTCAAGATCCTCATGCTTCTTTTTGAGTCTTGGAGCTCTGTAGGATCCATCTAATTTGAAGGAATAGACATTGATGTTTCACCTATCATAAGCTAGATGGTGAAATCAACCTCTCTCTTAGAATTTAATCTTGAGAAATCATCAGTGAAGATGTCCTTTAAATGATCAACTATAGGAGTTAATTCTATTAACTACATCCCATGATCCCTCTAAAGAAGATTGGATATCTAGGTTCTCACTCTTCCTAGCCCAGCATGTTTGAGTACAGCTCCGATTTCCTAGATATCTCATTCACCCTTGTATATATATGTTCTTCCCTATAGTGATGTAAATGACACCTTATAGTGATAGAAATAAACATGGGAATAGTAAGGAACAAGCTAGTCCATACCAAGAATGGCGTTGAAGTCAGTCATCTCAAGAGAGAAGAAACACCAGAAGAAATTCAACCCACTTATTTTAAGGAGGCACTCCTTACACTAGAATATTCTATCAGTTATGACCCCTAATGGTGTGTCAAGATACATGATTCCAAAGAATTACTCAATTATAAGGCCTAGAATTTCCACAACCACAACAGATATAAAAGGATGTGATGCACCTATATCTAAAAGGGAATAAACTAAAGTATTGGATACCAAACTAGTACCTATGACAAAATAGGTCCATGGACTCTTCTACTTGGGCTTAGGCTTCAATGCATAAATATGGACATAATGGTAGCCATAAGAAGATACCTCACAAGCCTGAGTAGATTCAATCTGTTGATGATGAAGATCTAGGGCCTGACTACCTTGGCCAATGCCACTACCACCTTGTCTTGATCAGCCGATAAAAGAAAAAATCCAATCCTAACATGGTGTAAAAGATATTCTACCTAATATAGGTGTGAGAGGGATCCCCTATCACTAGAGGCTGGAGAAAAATATCAACATAAGTATTGAAGGAGAACCATCCTACCACAATCTCGTTACTCGATCGGGTTTCTCGTACACTAAGGATTTTTATGGTTTGGCTTTCCACACTAGAGACACACTACATAACTCTTAGTGTGTGTCAATAGGGTAGAAGTACCCTCATGTGCACCCTTGATATGATGCTTCCTAATTATAGATGAACTATCACCCTATCTCAGAACTGAACCACCCAAGATAATATTTCCAGCATCTTTGAGATTTAATTATGTGATTAGGGCCTAGTTGAATATCTCTATAATGGTAGTCAACCGAAATATGTTCACCTATGAGTGGAAATAATTCCCAAGACCATCCTCATAATTTCATTTAGTCATCAACTCATCACCGGTAAGATATAGAGAAAAACACTGGATCTCAATGAAGCGAACAGAATATTCTAGTACATTCATAGTTCCCTACTAAATATGCTTAAACTCACTCGCATTATTCACCCTCAGTTTATGCGAGAATACTTGATTTTTCAAGTTTTTCTGGAAGTATTTCAAGACTATTCCCCAATTATGTTCATCCTGAGAGATGACGTCCCACCAGCACTTGGCAGAATAATATAACATGTAAGTAGCAAACCTACCCCTCCAATATATGGGCATCTCAAGATGTTAAATGTTAGATATCATGGACTCTAACCATGACTCGGAGACCTACGTCCCTCCATCCCCCTAAAATTTGGGCGGATGCTACTAATGAAAGTCTCAAGTTAGATAATCCATGGTCGAGGCCTTCCAGGGAGCACCCTGAATAGACTACATGAACCAGAGAAAGATGTCATTGAACGGAGTATCGATTCCCAATGGAAGATTAGCAGGAGGTACCATAGGTGAGATTGTACGAGGTACTATGGGTGGATCATGGCCCACCACCTCAGGATTATTCGAATCTCCACTCACTAGGCATAAAACATGAGGATGTTGTGGTGGAATAGTTATACAATTACCAAGTGCACCCCATATACAATATTTATAATATATAGGAATAGAGATTAAGACAATGATACATAAGGGTAGGTACAAGGACTCCTTCAAACAAGACACATCCCTCAACATGTTGTTGGATATAGGTCTAGGTAGGAAGTAAAAGGTCTCAAATTATCATAGGAGCCACAACATAATGCCCATTTCCAAGGTTGGGTCAGGTTCAATGTCTCATAGTTCTCATATAAGGTAACAATTCCATTTTAAAGGGTGGTATTGTTTTTTTAACTCTTTTTTTCATTTAAATCCCTTTAATTTGTTGAATTAGATTGATAGCCACTTCCAATTTATTAGGGACCATACACATTATAATTTGAATTGTGGAATCAACCTAATCTTAACCATAACTTGTTCCATCCCTTCAATAAAAATTAGTGCAGTCCCATATATAAAAACCTAAGAACTAGAAGGAACAACAAAACAAGATACAAAAAAATAACATGAAAAACAAGAAATTAATGTTGAAAAGTAAATATGGAATGTCATGATTCATGAAATATTAGTCTTATGGTGCCTGTAATGATGTTGGAATTGATAAAATGACCTCATTCCACTAGGATAAAGTAATAGAAATCATAATTTCAATAATACCAATATAATAACACCATCAAGCAAGTGTCTCACACAATGGTGAAGTCGTATCTACCATAACAGGAATAATCAATAACTACAATTTCCCATAATTGGTAATTTGGATTTCCCCTATACATAGGTTATCTACATCCAAGAACATGGTCAATTCCAAATTCCATTAACTCCTAGTCTCCTGTCTATTATAAAAACAATAATAAAAAATGGAAATAGAAATAAATGATACCACGTTATAGCATCCTTCCCTAGCTTCCACTCAATAGTTCCCCAAGATAGTGGTCTGAAAGACCTCAAGCTCACCTCCTAAAATTTTTAAGTCTTTGGACAAGCAGCGAAGGCATAGGATATGTCTATAGAGAGACTATTCTATGATAGATCAGATTGATAATAGTAGAAACAATAGATAATAAATGGAAGAAACTGAAATAAGAAATAGTCAATAGCAGAAATAATGGAATAAATGTTTCTAGACAAATAAATGACTTTAAGAATTTGAATATACAATAATAGATACATAATCATGGACATTGTATGTCATGGATATGTATAAAATAAAATTATGGGGATCAGGGGATACGAGAATCTACCAAATTCTATACAAAAAATATCAAAAGACTAAAAATTGATACAAATAGAATCTAGAGCATAGGCTTGGTACTCTTCCCCTAAATCTCTATCCTAATGTTTTAAATCAATCAAGCATCAAAAGATGAATGATTCACTTTATCAATTCATGTAATCATGAAATATTTTTTGGTACCAAAGGTGGCCTAGTTCGGGAGTGAGATACAATATCAATAGGTCTCCACCCACAATGTCTAGAACAATCCATTTCAAGAAATAAATAAACAACTGTGTGACATAATAATAAATACAAGGTAATAAATAAACAAACAACTAAACTCTTGTGTCAAAATTCCTAATTGGACACCCAAATGATACAACCCTCTTCTACCTAAGATGGAATTTTGAAACACGGTACCTATACAAGTAATAATGTATGTACATAAGTTATTGTAAATAAAGTAACTAGGATAGGAATACCCCAATCTGGTGCTTTGGTTTAGTAGGCCCATTTCCATGACATCATACTAGCATTCTCATATTATAAATAACATTCATCACATATGTACAAGAAAGTGATCCATAAAATCAAATAGTGGAGTCTTCAGCCCATTGAACTAATAATCATTTGATGTTTATGGATTTTATGAATCAGATATTTCATCAATTCTATTATCCTTATTTGGTCATTTTTGTGGATGATATTTTGGTATACTTAAAGTAATGGTAGGAATATATAGATCATCTAAAAATCATCACCATAACTATGAAATAACATCATCTATATGGAAATATTTCTAAATGTGAGTTTGAGATTCATGTTATAAATTTTTTTGGCTGAATTATATCATAGAGGGTCGTCTCAGTGAAACCTAAAAATATTCATAAATTTTTGTATTGAAAGAAACCCATAAATGTGTTTGAGATCCAAAGATTCCTAGGTTTATCAGAATTTTTCTGATGTTTTTTAGGACTTATCAATTATTTCATCTCTGGTGAATGAGTTAAACTTTAAGGGTTTCAAATTCAATATGAATGAAATGTTTCAAATATCCTTCGAGTAACTGAAGGTGATGTTGAATTCATATCTAGTTACAATTATTATGAAACTATAATTAGGCTATGATGTTTTCTACGATGCCTTAGGAATGGGATTTGAATTTGTTCTAATTCCAGGGTACTGGGTGGTTTTTTATCTTTCCAACTACTTCTTCTTGAGAATAAATATACTACCCAAGATATCAAGTTGTTTGTAGTGATGTACAATATTGATTCTTGGCACCACTATCTGTTTGTTGAGTATTTCACTATGTATTTAGATCATAGGAGTATGAAGTATATTTTCTCCCAAATAGGTATAAAAATGAAACATAGATATTAGGTTTAGTATCTTTAATCTTTTGTTTTTGATATTTCTTATACATGTGATCGAGGTAATGTGGTTTCAAATGTAATGAGTAGGAAGTTACAAATAAAACCCATGAAGGAATCTATATTGGAGTGGTATTTTATGAGTTTATTTTCTTAAATAATCTTGGATGTGGAGAAGATTGATCTAAAGTTTTTTTCATCTTGTTTAAATGATGATTCGACACTAGATGATTAGATTAATAATGGATAAGAAATAGGCATGGATTTTTAGTGTTTAAGTAAAATCCTTAATAGTGGGGAGACCTTGGGTGACTGGTCTTAGTCTCTTAATGGTGTCCTATGTTTCAAAATAAGTTTGTTTGTTCTGGTATCTCAGATATAGGAGTTGATGTATAGAGGAAATCGATATAGTTAGTTTTCTCATCCTAGGACTACCATGATATCTCATGAATTGAGATGTCAATACTGGTGGTTTGGGATAACATAGTTGACTATAGACTTTTTGTAATTATACCTTAATTTTTATAATATTAATGAAGTACATTATAATTCTACTGGGTTTGTTGTATCCTTTTCCAATTATAGTGTGGAAGTGGCCTGAGATGTCTATATATTTCATTATTGGTTTACAATGGACTTCTAGTGGGAGAGATTAAATTTGGACGATCATTGATCACCTTACAAAATAATAAATTTTCATTCCTATTAAGGATATTATTAATGTGTAATATCTTGGGAACATGTGTTTATAATAAATCATAAAGCTATATGTAATTCCTTTAGTGGTTTTTTTAGAAAAGGACCCATCATTTACATCTAGGTTATGGATTGTTTTATAAGAGGTGATGGGTACTAAACTGATGTTAAGAAAAATATGTCACCCTCATAAAAATTTATATACATACCATTCATTCAAAATTCTAGAGGATATTATTTTCACATGTGTGCTTCATATTGGTGGTTCATGGGAAAATCATTTTCAATTGGTTGAATTTTCCTAAAACAATACTTATTAGGCCTTGATTAAAATGGCTCCCTTTGAAGTGTTTTGTGGGAGGATATGTAGATATAATTTATGTTGGGAGTATTTATTATAATGGTATCTATTTGAATCTTACTTTATTCAAAAGATGAAGAAAATTTAAATTTATTTGAAAGAGGTTGGTGATAGCTAAAAGTAATCATGAATCCTATATAGACCATCATCATCGCCCATTCAAGTTTTTGGTTGGTGATTTGGTTTTTCTCAGGGTTTCTCCTCACTTGGGAAATTATTATTTGGGTAATAAGGGTTAGTTGGAACCAAGGTTTGTTAGACCATTCAATATCATTGAATTAATTGGGATGGTGACCTATGAGTTGGAATTTCTATCTCACTTGATGTTGATTCATGACATGTTTCTTGTTTCCCAAATGAGTAGGTATCAAATGGTTCCTTCCCATGTGATAAAATTGGAGAATATATATCTTCATCCTGACACCTCAAGGGTTGAGAATATAATTCAGATTATGGATCACCAAGATGAGGTGTTTCATGGTTAAAAATTAATTTGGCCTCTTTATTGTGGTTGTGTGACAAGATATCCATGTGATGTGTGAGAGGGGATAATTAATGAGGTGTTAGTTTCCTAATATATTTTTGATTATATAATCTTAAAAACATTATAGGGGGACGAAAATTTCATTATGGGGATAATTATGATTCCCTCCAACTCACAGATGCATTTTCTTTTGAGCCATAAGTTGGTTGATTTAGGTTTCAAAAGTTTTGTTGGTTCTGGTGGATTAAAAGTGGGGTTTGACCCTTTAATGTAAAAAATGTATAGTACCATGGTCATGGTGGAGGTAATGGTGTACCCTTGGGCCTCCTATGTGAAATAGCCTCATCCACCACACCCATTGTAGGGTGTGGTCCTACGAATGGCCTCTTGATGGTCACTTTGTGTGGTAAGGATGACAAGACTCACCATGGGTGTGTTTAATCCCATGTCCATATGAAAATGGCCTTAGTATTAGGCTAGTGTATGGATGCTTTTCGTGGTTGGTCCCCTAGGTAATTCCACCATACCTTGGTGGGTAGTACCAATCTGTTTTATTAGGGGTTTTAATTTTTTGAAATTCATATCGGGTTTTTGAACATTTATGGGTGGTTTCTCTATCCATGTGACACCTTAATGAAGGATCTTATAGCATCTCTTAGCTTAGATTCCCACTATTAAACTAATGTTTCTCTCCATTTTTAGCTCATATTTCAGATTTGGTATGTTCCATGAAGGGGTTTCGGACATTCATTACTCATTTAGTATTAACATTTCATGTTTCTATTCTTCATAGGATTTATCTTTGTTGATCAAGGATCAAAGGGACAAAATATATTATTCTCTCATCACTAATTTTGATGGTAATAAGGTTTTATTTATTCTTGAGGTAGGTATCTCTAAACAATGGTTCTTTCTCATGGAATAATTCAAGTTACAATAAATACCTATAGTTTGATTTATTATATTAAATGATTTGAAATATATGAGGGTTCTTTTATGAAATTACATCTTAGGTGGATTTTAAAATGTCTTTTAAAGGGGTTTTTCTTTAAAAATAGATTCATTCGCTTTATTTGTTCGTTGAAATTCCAAAAAGATGGTTTTTATTTGAAATAGTATTTACAAGCATGGGAGTAGTGATTATTAACCTGTAAAAATTTATTGTAAAATGATGACCAGTGTTTATGAAATATTTGTGAAAAAAATAGCACATGGGAATATTTGGGATCCTTGGGTATGTACAGATACTAACCTTAGTAAGTGTGGAAATACTGGGTGTTATTACTGTGATATTTATAGACTATGTCAGGACTAGATATCATTGGATTCATATTTATATCTGGATTAGTGTTATTTGTGTTTCCTATTCATGTTTTACCATAATATAGAGCCAAATTATGTTGTCTTCACTCTACTTTATTTTTTTATCTTGTTTTATATGACCACTTTCCTAGATGATAAGATATTAATGCATTGATTCTTTATGTCTAAATTTTAATTTGTACTTATACTCATATTCATTTCATTTTGAAAATGGATTTTTTTTAAAATAAAAATAAAAATAAGTTTTATGAGAAGTGTTTTAAAAATAAATAGATTTATTAACTCTTGTTTATTATAAATATATAACTAATGGAAACATGTGGATATATATGGTATATATTCTTGGTGGTATCGGATTGTACCACGATTCATTGTTTTATTTCACCCTTACACCACTATGATAAACTGGTTTTGTATTATATATTTCAAACATAATAAAAATTTTCAATTTACATATGATTCAATTATTTAATGTATATAACTATTTAAAAGATTTATTTTACTTGTTTGGATGATTTTAATATAGGAGCATGTGATTTGGAGGGCTAGAGATGATGTATAATGAAAAAGTGCCAAACTACTAGTAATTCTAAGGACATTTGTCCACTATTTTACATATTCTAAAAAATAAATGTAAAAAATTAGGCTAAAATTTTGTTATATCATCCAAAATTAACTAGGATGAAACACATATCAAGGGACCCAATCCCAATTCACCAATCCTGTGGCCCAAATAAACTAATCTATCAAGGGAACCAAATCTTCTCAATGTCAAAATTTTGGTTCAGTATTTTGAAATAAATCCCATTCTAGGTGCCAAACAGACAACAATTTTTATATAGAAATAAAAAAAATCCTTTAAAAAATCTTCTTGTTTAATAAGTTGAGATAAGTCGTTTACCAGTCCAAAACCAAGACACAAAGGGTATATCAAAATCTGGGTGCCCAAAACAACCTCCCACTTTGGCTGTAAAAGGAAAACTAGGGCGCCTCATTTTCAATATGGACAATGAAGTGAACTACTACCATATTGGAGTTCCAAAGGATTCTCCTAGTCATCTTGGAGGTTATATATCTCCCTATAATCATAGGGATATTTGAAAAAAAAATATAAATATCCACTAGTGCCTCCTCTTCCTCTCGATAAAAATCTAAATGGTGGGAAATCATTATAAGGGAGATAAACACCATGTAAAGGGAGTTTTGGAATTAGTTTTTCTTTATTTATTTTTGTTTAAAGAATATTTTATTCATAATCATAATAATTTATTTCTGATTTAAACACTTATTTTAATTCAAGGGAATGGAATGTTCTTTATTTCTAACCAATTAGTGTGAGGATTAGAATGTGTGACTTGTGTTTTACCGATTAGAAAACATAAGAATACTATTCTTTCCAAAAATTTGAGATTTAGATTTTCATTATATTTTATTATACCAAGCATAAGATATTAACCTTGTCAATAAAATTATCATTTCAATGATTCTGTTTTACATGAATTGATATAAAATCTTAGAGATTAATCGGGATTATGATTAATCTCAATCAAATACATACTACAAACCAACGTGAACCTCTGATAACAATTCACTTGATATATGGAATAGTAAAATTACAATTAACTCCTTCAATTTTATTATAAAATCCTCCTTTTTCAACTATTAAACTCTTTAATTAAACCATTTCATTTGAAACAATATTTATAATTCCACTAATTTTTATTTTTTTTGAACACTTATTTAAAATACACACTATGAACCGCCAAATATCATTGAGAGATTAAATATTGTTTTACCTATGATAAAAGAAAACTTTATAAACATAATAAATTTGATGTTTCATGAAAATGAGGTCAAATTTTTCCATCATTGTTGGGGAATGCTTTGGTTTTTAGGTTTCATTTTTTATATGATCATTGTGTATTTTTTAAATATTTTGGTTCTTATTTTTTTACTTCACTTTTATTTATGTTTTTTTTCAAAAATATATCACTTATAATAATTTTCATGACACTATCATATTTGGGTGAACTAATTCTTTTCAAACATGAACCAGAAAGGATCTTGTGCCATTGACACTAAGAAGCACTGAGAAATCCTTTGAAGTAGGACACAAAAAACATTACAACTTTCCTCGATCCTTATTCTTTTTCTAAAACCAACATCAAGACTAGAATAAACTTTCATAATATAAATGAAAATATCCATACATTAAATGAACTAACCTCACCTATTATAGTTATCCAACCCAAATATATTCAAATACAAGGTGAAGCACATAATTTTGAACAAAAATCTAGACTCTTTCACTTATTTCCAAAATCTCATAGACTAAATGGTGGAGACCCACATAATAACATAAAGTAATTCCATATTGTATGTTTAATATTAAAACCTAGTAACGTGGATGAAGAATTGGTTAAATTTAGGGAATTATAATTTTATATATAAGCCACTAAAAAGATAGATTTCACTATATTAACTCCATAATAAGAGGTTGGGAAGACATTAAATTATATTTTCTTTAAAAAAACTTCCTAGCCTCTCGAACTACAACAATGATGAAAAACATTTATGGAAGAAGAAAATATTAAGTGGAAACACTTCATGAATATCGGTAATGTATTAAAAAAATTCAAGTTGTCCACACCATCAAATAAGTGAGAATATTTTAATAAAACACTTTTATGAATATTTAATTCAAATTGATCATCTCATGATTAATGTTACTATAAGTTGTGGAATTGTGTACAAGACCCAAATAACTCTAAGGACATTAATAAAAAACATGGTCCAAAACACAAAATAGTTTTTTACATAGTCTAGTGTACCCATTATAGGTCTCAATGAGGTACAATGATCTGGATTTGAGGAGAAGGTGGATATGAAGATTAAAGATACAATTACCCTACTCTGATAATTCTCTCTTCCCCAAGAGAAATCACAACCTCCTCCTCCAATTCATTATGGTATATATTCTCAAAACACCTGTTATTCTGACTAATTCTATCATCTAAGAGAAATATCTAAGAGTTGTGAGGAAATATTCCCATGGTTCCCCTATAACTAACATGTTAGGAAATAACCATAAAATGCATCCAACTCTGGATGGAAGGATAATCAATCCTATAGAAAATTAGGTATTATAACCAACATCAATAGTCCTAGAACCACCAAGGGTAGGGTATTCAACCCCAACCATCACCTATAAATCCTCAACCACCACAAAGGCCTTTCTAATATCCCCCTACAAAACTCAAGCCTACACTAGAGGACATAATGAAAAAAAGGAAAAACCATTAATTCCAAAAAACCACCCAATCATACACACAATACATAAAAACTCAATTGGGATAACTCTCTAACTTAGTGGGTGAAATCCAAAGTCAAGGCTTTGGATGAATACCACCCAACAAATTTACAATCCCAAGGAAAAAGGTTAATGTTTTATATCACACTTTATATTGGTAAATCACATTATCCTTCCAGTGATTCAACACATCAGGTATGTCCTCCTCCTAAAAATCCTTTTCTCTACCCTAAAAATATTTAATTGAATAAAAGAAAAACAAAAGAATAAATAATTTATCAATGGGGATTCCCATAAAAATTACATTCCCCTTCCCTTTCCCTAATTACTCCTTAAATCCGAGAATACTTTTCATAATGGAATTGATAAAGAGAAAATAGAACCATTTAAAAAGGTAAAAGTTTACATCCCTATCTTATATATAATTAGACAAATTCTTTACTATCCTAAATTTTTTATAAAACTGTACACTCATAGACAATGATGAAAGGGGAATGATATATTCATCCTTGGAATAAATGTCTTTATCTTGATACAACGATCGATCTTAACCAAATGAAATGATATGAGAACTTTTACAATACCTTGCACCATAGGGGACACATTGTTTTCAGATGAAATTATGGATTTATCTTCTTCTATTAATGTGATGCCTCACTTTTTTTATACTTCTCTATATGTTTAAGTGCCTAAACCAATGATAATATTTACTAAAACACTAAAATGATAGCTCAAGAAACCTATTAGGAGTGATCAGGGATGTTTTCATATGTGAAAATAATATTTTCTTTCTTTTATACTTATACATTCTTAATATAGAACATAACTAGACCCAAGGATATTATTCTATCATACATGGAATACCATTATTTAAAATAGAAAATACAATCTTCAAGATTCATAATGCTACACTATCAATGGATTTTGGGGGAAACATGTAAGTTTCAAAAATCTTGATGCTCTGAAATACACCATTGAATAGAAATCAAATATTCCAGTCTATTTGATGGATGTTATCTCCAATAACACACATAGACAACATTCTCTCTTTGACCCATACTCTGATTCATTATTATATTCTTCACCTTTTAATGATTTTGGTTTTGATTCATCTTTCGAGTGTTGTGTGGGTTTATAAAAGTGTAAATTTTTTATTTTAATTAATTATTGTGTTCACTCTGAGGTACCCATGACCATTGATGATTCCATGCATTTCATTTTCATTGATTCTCTTTCCATAGAAAATAAGAATAAGAATATAAATAGTTTCGTGAACCTCACTCTCCCTAAATCCCTTCCGTCAATCCAAAAACCATTGGTATTATAATTAACACTAATTACATCTAATTTACAATATGATTATCTTGAGGGTATTAACCAGTTTCAAAACATTATTTCCAACACCCTCTTTCTAGAGCATGAATCAAAATAGGTAGACCTTTCGAGAGAGTGTAAAAAAGGCAATAGAAATTAGTTTATATTCCTAAGATTATCCCATATATTTTCTTACACCATATACTGATAGATGAATAGGATAAGTCCATATGGTAAGATCAACTCCAGTTAAATCCCGCCATCCTTTAAGAGGAAAAATTTGAGGTTAGTAAATTAATTATTGTTGGGATCATATATCCCATATCTGATAGTAAATGGATTATCCTAGTAAATATTATGCATAATAAAACTATAATAATAGTAGTATCAAATTAAAAGAATAAATTGGATTCAATATTTATGAAAAGTAGTTGGTGAGTCTGTATTGAGTATAGTTGACCAAATCAAGCCACATAAAAGGACAAATTTCCTTTACCTTTTCTTCACCAAATGTTAGAAATATTGGATGTTAAGTCCCATTATTGTTTCCTTCATTCCTATTTAGGTTATTTTAAAATTTATATAGAACCTGAGGATTATGAAAATACAATATTTACCTATCCATTTTGAACATTTCCAAATAAGAGGATGCCATTTGGTCTCTATACTACTCCTAGTACCTTTTATCATTATATATTGAGTATATTTTTTGATTACCTTGAGAATTTATAGAGGTTTTGTGGATGATTTCTTAGTTTATGGATATTACATTGATAATTATTTGTAACACCTAGGTTTTATCCTCCACTGTTGCATTGAAAAATATCTTGTATTAAATTATGAGAAATTTCATTTCAGGGTGGAGTAGGGGATAGTTCACGGTAATGTTATTTTGAGAAAGGTAATTCAGGATGATAAATAAAAATTGAAATAATTTCATCCCTTACATACCCAAAATGTGTTCATGAGGTGTGATATTTCTTGGGTCATGGTATTTTTACCACTAATTCATTAAATTATTTAATAATATTTCACTTCCCTTGCTTAAATTGTTAGAAAATTATTGTCAGTTTTTTTATAAAAATTATGAGGATTTATTTAATTCACTAAAAAGTAGTCTCACATCACCTCCCATAATCTAACCACCAAGGTGGGATATCCCCTTAAAATTTATTTGTGATGCCTCTAACTCTGTAGTTGGGATAGATTTATCATAAATGGTGACATGGATCATCATTACATTATATATTCCCCAAGTACCCTTGAATATACATACTAAAACTATAAAACCAATGAAAAATAACTTCTTTCTAATTTTTTCCTTGAAAAAATTCATTTATATATTATTGGGTCAAAATTCATTGTGTTTTTTTATCACACCACCCTTTAGTTTTACCTTTAGAAACCCAAATCTAATCCCCACTTCATACAATGAATGCTCTTCCTCCATGACTTTGAACTAAATATTTTAGATAATAGATGAGTATAAAATGTGTTAATTGGACACAATTATAGGATTTACACACTATTGGACCACCATGTTGACTCATCCATCCCCATTAGATAATTTTTACCTGATAAAAAACTTTGTGATGTAGTGGATATTAACCCTTGGTATGTATACATTGTCAATTTTTTGGAATCATATAGGGTCCCCATTTATTTTATCACATCACAATCCCAAAGTCATAAGAATGAGTCACACTGGTACATTTGGGATCACCCATACCTGTGGAGAATTTTTAGTGACCAATTTGGTCATCAGTGTGTCCCAGACAATGATTTCACATATTTTTTTAGCTTCTTCCATACATGGAAATGTGGGGCCACATTGGATCTAACCATAAATCTTAAAAGGCAATTTAATTTGGGATTTATTTTCCATCATAGTACATAGATTCCCATCAATTTTGAAATTCATTGACCAGATTTCAATTTGTAGGGAATGACTCTTAGTGGAATTAAATTCCCCAACAACTTATGCTATTTTGTGAGATCTTCAATGCATGGGGCATTGACTTCTTGGGTCCTTTAAAAAATTAATTTTTATTTTTATACATCTTATTAGCTATTGATTATGCCTCTAAATGGATGAAATAAAAGTAAATAAAGACTTGTAATTCTCAATTGGTTGTATAGTTTTTTGAATTCTAATATTTTCATCATTTTAGGTTTGCTATGATTCGTCATTAGTGGTCAAGGTTCACATTTTGGTAATAAAAACATGAAAAAATTACTCCATAAGTATGGGTTTTTACATGAAATTTCTACTTCATATCATCCCAAAAATAATGGTAAATCATAAATTTCAAATCATGAAGTTACAAAAATCTTGGAAAAATGGTACAAACCAATAGGAAGGATTCAATTTTATGCTTAGATGATTTAATCTGGGTATAACATAAATATTTTAAAACCCCAACATGAATGTAACCATATATGATTATTTTTGGAAAGGTTTTTCACTTCCCTTTGATGGTAGATTATCAAGAATAATTGGAGGTTAAAAAATGTAATATGAACCTCTCAGATGTAAGTGAGCGTAGGGAGTTACATATTCATGAGTTGGTGGAAATTTAAAGAGACACATATGAGAACTCCTAGATTTATAAGGATAGAACCAAGGTTTCCCAATACCACCTCATCCTTCATAATCAATTTCATATTGGTTAGAAGGTCCTCCTTCTCAATGAAATGTTGAAGTTTCACCCATGTAATCTATATTCCCACTGGTTTATCCCACACACTATTACTAATATTTATCTATTTAGTGTTTTATAGGTTAAAAATTAAAAACCCAAAAAATATTAACCATTAATAGTAAGTGACTAAATCACTTTCATTAAAACATTATGGAGTCCCTTATAGAGGAACTCCACCTTCAAGAAACAACCTACCAGTGACACATAACAAGTTTCATCCTTTTTTCTCACATTCTATCTTATTATAGTCAGGACATTGCACACTCTATGTGTGAGAGTAGATACATTCCTAAGTTAGTTAGGAATTTTTATTTTCTATTTTCTTTTCTCCCTTTTCACCTGTTTTATAGTATTTTTACTTTTCCACATTTTCTTAAGTTCATTATAATTTTCACCATCTTCCACATTTTTCTTTTTTCTTGTTTCATGGTATTTTCATTTTCCCCACTTTTTGTTCACTTTTATGATGAAATAATCATTTTTTATTCCCACATAATCATGGTAAATAATGAAATGCATGTTCAATTTCCCTATTTTATTTTGTTTTAACAATAAAAAAATCATTGAAGGAATGTTTTTTGTATCGTGAATTTAACATTGTGGTGTTATTTTTTTCAAGTAAATTGGTTTTTTATCAATTATAGAAAATTGTGTATCCCTATGAAACCTCAGAGATAATTAATACCCTCTATGTAAGTATTTTATGGGAAAATTGTGTCACTTAACATCTCCACACATCTTTTCACCCAACCATGAAGTGTGAATATTTCCTACTTAACATAAGGTAAATATATGTTATGTTAATATTTATTATATTTAAAAAAATTATTTTCCCAAACATTCGTTCATTATCTGATTTATTTCATTATTGTACTAGATTTACCTATGTGTGTATACCTATTATCCGACTTTTTTACACCCTATAAAAAAATAAAACAACACAAATAAATAATGAGGGGTTTGTTGAAATGTACAACATGTGAGGATATCTCGTTTGAGATATTATGGTTTCACTTTTATGAATGCTTAAGTGAGTGGGTCTTGAAATTTTGTAGTAATGTATTTAGGGTAGGTTCAGTGGAAAGAATCAGGAAAGCATAATTGTTTTTTAAAATAACTTATATTTACTATATTAAAAGTGGAAATAATAGCATAAAATGGTTTTCACACACACAAGGAGATTTAGTGATATGGTATAATTTTTAATTTTTTTCTCAAAATAGTATTATACAACTCCTTAAATGTTTTTCTAACAGAATTTATGTGACATATTTTTCTATGATTAAAGACAATAACTCCTTCATGTCATTTTTTATTTGATCACATTTCTAAAAAGAAATAAATTTTCATTAAATTATAAATCTTTAAAAAGTTCAAAATATCTATATTCGTAATTTTAAAAAAATGAGACTTCTACTTGGAGTAAAAATGCTTAGGTGGGGGTGTGTGATCACACTGTGATTCACTCTTTTATTTCAACCTTACATAAACATGTTAAACAAGTTTTTTATTGTAAATTAAAAATATAATTAAAAATAAACATCAAATTTTATTCCATTATTTAATTTTTATCAATATTAAAAGGTGATATTTTATTTATTTTTTGATGATTTTATTATAGGAGCAGGTGATCTGGAGGGTTAGAGAGGATATAGAAGGAAAATTTTCTGAACTATATGGAATCCCAAGTACATATGTCCGCTATTTTACATATTCTGATATTTAAGTAAATAAAAGCAGGCTGAAATTTTATGATAGGATCCAAAACATTGTGGGATAAAACTCATCTAAAGACACCCAAGCCCAATTCATTCATCTGGGGGTGCAAATGAACTATTCTATCAAGGATTTTGAACCTTCTTGAAGTAAAAAAAGATTAGTTTTTTTATTTTAAAAATATCTCCCATTCTAGATATCAAATAGCCACAAAATTTTATATGCATATAAAAAATAGTGCATCCAATAACTCTTATATTTTTTTCAATGTCAATATAAATCTATTTATTTGTCCAAAACTAAGACACAATTGGTATCTATAAATCTAGGTTCCAAAAACTACCTCCCATTCTGGCTATAAAATTCACCTTCAACGCCTCATTTTAAAGATGGACCAAGCAGTGAAGTGTTTTAATTTTGGAGTTCCAAATTATTACCATAATCACCTTGGAGGTTTCGGAGCTTCCTATCCTCAAATAGATATCTAAACTGAATATGGACATTAGTTGAGTCCCCTCCTCCTCTTGATGGCAATAAAAATAGTGGGTGATCATTGAAAGAGATCTACACACCATGTCAAGGGAGTTATGGAACTATTTTTCTAATATTTTGATGTATTTTGAGTTTAAAACAATTAATTTAGATGTACATTACTTTTATTCTTATTTGAATTATTTTTTTATTCAAGTGAATGGAATGTTATTTACTTTTAACTAGTTATTGTGAGCTTTTTAGTTTGTGAGTAATGTTTCTATAATTGGAAAACACTGGAAAACTTTTATTTCCCAAAAATTATAAAATTTATTTTTGATTTGAAAGTTCTTATAACAATAATATGAGGTGAACCATGGATATATGATTTTTATTTAAATGATTCAATTTTACTTATAATGTTATAAAAACATATAGATTAATCAAGATTCTGATGAATCTCAACCAAATGATTTATCTAAACCTAAATGAACCTCTAAGAAAAATTAAGTGGGTATGTGGTGTAGTGAACATTAAATTATATCCATTATTTTCAATACAAAACCATCCTTATTTTATCAACTATTAAAATATTTAATTAAGTAATTTCATTTTAAAATATCATTTAAAATCCCCCTAGTTTAATATTTTTTCATAAACTTATTGGAAAGACATGTCATAAAAAACCAATGCTATTTGAGAGACAACCTAGGGTCTTCACTATGCAAAAAAATTAAAACCATAAACAATTTTTCATGTCTTTACAACATGGTAATTATCCTACTAAGCTTTAGTGCCCGCACCCAATATTTGACTTTGGGGATTTTTAAATTTAGTGTTTCAAGATATCGGTAAAGGAAGTAACAACACGTAGGTCACCAAGAATCTCTTGTTTTTAATTTTCTTTATAATGGGTTTGGGATAATGGTGATATATGATCACATGAAGATGTTTTTTTCTAGATTTGGCTTGCATTTGTTCTATTCTATAGGTTTCTCCTTTGGATTTCCATGCATGTCTCATGCTTATGTGAACCTTTCTTCTACATAAAAATGTGATGGTATATCTATTTTCTATTAAACATGTGGTATATTTTGGTCCTTGTATTAACTTTCACCTTGTGTCATGATATCTTGGTTGATGTTTCATGTTGACTCAGTTTGGTTCGTTACAATTTATTTATCAACTATAAAAAATTAAATTGAGGGTCAAGTTTTTCATATATTTAAGAAATAATAAAACTAAATTTACTCCCATTGAGTTTATGGCCACTTCAAAATTCATCATATTCATTAGTGGGATAAGATATATATTTCACTATGAAATGAGTATTGTTTGGGGTTCCCCTCACTACTTAGCTAATCAGGTAGGCCATCATTTCAATAATATCATATATGAAACTTAAATAATTGACCAGACAATACTTTTCCCAATCCATCATATGGAAAAACCCATCACCATTCCTATGGTATCCTTTATAAGGGTTTTCCAGCTAAGTATAACCCAAATATAATAGTGGTGTTTGGTTACATAACTATTATGGTTTGTTATCTCCACAATGAATTACACAAAATAAACCATAGATACCATTATTTTAATGAACCTACCTTATTGAAGGATAATTATTTTGACATGTGATTTCATTATAAGAAATATAACACTTAGTATTATTTAATTGGGATTTATTCTGACAATATTGTATCTTGTTTTACCATTACAATTATACTTATAGTGATTCAGTTAAGTATCTAATTCCTTTTACCAAAACAATATATACAAACCATATAATTGTGTAAACCTTTACAAAAGTCAAAACCTATTTTACGAACCCCAACTTAAAATTTAACTACATTTATATATATCCAAATTCATCATTTTCATAAGGTACATGATACACTTTTATGTAAAGGATTAGAATTATAAAAAAAATCAAAATTCCTCACAAGACTAATCCCGGAGTGATAATTTGTAACAAAACCAGATTTTAGAATATATTTTACTTAAATAATAATATATTTTATAGTGTTTGGTATATTCAACATCATTCTTAAGAAAATATGATATAATATAGAAATATTATAACTTAAATATGATCATTATAACTTATCTATTGGTTTGGAAGGTATAAATTGAAAAAATAATATAATGAAATATATATTAAAAATAATTATATATTATAATTTATTGATTAGTTCCTAGGAAATAAGTACATAATTTTTAATAATAAAAATTAAATTATATAAGGTTAGGAACATGTAAAGATTAGAAGGAACATTTTTTATAAAAACGGGTTTCCTTTATCTTTTTTATTTCCAATTAAATGATAAATTTCTAAATATTTTAAAATTATTTTATATACAAATATTTCATTTTTTATTTTATAATATCTAATTTACTATTGGGTAATTGTTTTCTAATTTTCTAAGATGGTTGATTTTTTAGGTGAATAGTAAAAAATATTGTTTTTAAATATATTGTCACTCTTATGAAATTATCATGATATAAGGATGACTTGAAGGTTTATAAAGAACTTTTTATAGATAAAATATATATTTAATAAGTAATATAATTCATTTAAAAATATAATTTTGGAATTATAATTCTATGTTTTACATTTTAGAAATCTAAGTAATCTTTTTATTCAAATAAAAAACTATTTATTATTCTATTTTAATAAAGTCTTCATAAGGGTAATTTTGATTTTGGTTTTGTTTGAAAGTAAAATAAGTTTTATTTTAGTTTTTATAATCCAATTCCTTCCATGGAAATCCACCTTATATTTAACATTTATAATTTTTTAATGCTGTTAATTTTATTTTTATTCAATATGAATAGTAAGCAGGGTAAAAATTTATCAATAAGGGTTAAAAAGGGTTAACATGGGGTCAAGCAAAGATATAAGGATTAAATTATCATCAAATAGTTGCTTTTTTTATTTTATTTGTACCATATACCTCTCATATTTAAAATTATGAAAATTTGGAGCCACATGACTTGAGTAAGATATATATTATACAATAAATTTTTAAGTATTTAGAAGTTTTTCACCAACCTCACTTATAAAACTGAACCTAGTATCCTCTATTCTTCACTCTAATTGAGCATTTTAACTTGAAAAATCCCAAAAAATGCCTTTACAACATACCTATCAATGTATTAAGGGTCCTTGTCTCCTAAAAATACTTTTCCAAGAAGAATTAAGGTGTTATTCGAAGAGGTTATATGAGGATAAGGTATAATCCCTAAACAAACTCCGTCATGGTTATTACTAATTCAACCTTCTTTTAAACTCATTATAAAAATTAGAAAATAATTACTCTAACATAAAATTTATATTTAAATGTTATTATCTAGATGTAAAAAAATATTTTCTACCTCCTTTCCTTCCATTGGAAAATGAAAACATCGCTCGTGCGTATGCATAGACTACCACCTCAACATAGTTATATAATTTATTTCTCATTATCGATTCAAAAGTAAGGTTATCAATAAGGAATTAATGAATATATATATAACATTAATAACATAATTATGATTCTATAAGAATAATACATTATCTACCTTCTTACCCTCGCATCTATTGAAAGATGACAATGTCACACATGCATATATGTGGACTTCACCTCCACGAAGTGATGTGATTTATTTTTCATTCATACAATATAGAGATGTCCATAAGGATGGATTTAATGAATCAATATAAAATTTATGATATGATTATGATTTTTTTAATTAAATCATTATTGTTATGTCCCCTAGTCTAGATACCCTAAGAGGTGGGGTGAATCAAGGAATGATAGATTAAAACAACTTCCCCTTATAATCTTGTTTTGTTGTTAGAAAAAACCATCTTCTCTCTCTTTATCATTACAGAATATGAACAAACCATAAATAATGAAAAGGAAATATCTATTTTACTTGTTTCACCCTCATTGGGAAATATCCAAGGAGAATACACCAACGATGTGTTGATGTACCAAATAAACTATAAGTGAACTTTTGTTTACATGTTCAAAGTAGACTCAATGTCCCTCCTGTTTTACAACCATTCACAATATGAGTACTCAATGCTCTCTCAACTGAGGTGATCTCACAAATTTTTTAGAATATCCACTCATAGTTTATAGACCTGTAGGTCTATTCATTATCACTAATTAATACATACTCAGATATAAATAGATGCTCTGTTGAAGTTCCACATTCATCCAATATTGAATAACACTTTGCCTCTGAACACTCGTTAGTCCCTTTTTAAACTCTTTCACTAAGAACAATACCTTCACAAAGCTTCAACTTTTGAAAAGATCAAAAAGCATTTTCAATTATCCAACCTCTTCGTGAAGCTCATAGGTTCACAGATCTTATAGGATAACAAAGATTACTAGATCACATATCTCTCTAGATCAAAGACCTCACTACATTGTAGAGATCACTCTAGTCTTTGGGATTTTTCCAACCTAATAAAGCCTTATCAAAGTTTACATCCCATGAAAATCCAAAGTAGCCTACGCTACGCACCTTCCTTTCACACAGTTGAACTACCTCTATAAATTTTCTTTTCCTTCACAAAGCTCCCTAATCTGTGAATCTCCTTCATAATTTAAGAGATTAAGGTGTTTTATTTGATCTCTCTACTCTTATTGATGGGGTCGAGGTCTATTTTTTAGAAATTCCACTGACCCTCGAGCCTTCCACGCAAAATCAATGTTGTGTTATATCAACTCACAAAGCTCCAAGATTTCTTCCAAATTCTCCCTATATCGCAAAGCACCATGGAAATTTTCGCATCATAGAGCTCGTCATAATCACATATAATTCCTTCAATTCCTTTGCATTGACACCACAATCAACCCTCGTAATTATATTCACCTTTTCTTTTCACAAAGATCATCGTAATCACAGATCTCACCATCAACATTGTTCATGTCTTTGAAAAATACAATTCATGAATTCCATATTTGTGAAACTCATTAATTTTCCATATTTTGATGATATCTTCAAGGAAATACACTTTTCATGATGCTCACCAAATCCCAATTTTCAGACCCCAATTTTTTTTAAAACACTAGAAAACAGTGCCACCGTGTATCTATTATTTTTGTACCACCTCCAGATCTTCCATTATTTTGTCATGGTTCTTTGTCAACACAAGTTGTCAATAAAATCTCTGGAACATGACAATTCAAAATAAAAACCAATATTGTCAACAAATACAACCAACCCATAAATACCAAAATGTTACATTGAGGGATTTTTGCACAAAAATTATCTATTTTATTTTATTTTCACCCAATAAAAAAATTAAAATTTAGTCCATGCATGCATAAGCACTACCATCTTCATGAAATGATGGGATTCATTTTTCATGACAGCCTTACATGGATAGTTGTAAATTTATATTAAATTTTAAAAAATTGTAATTATTTCATGATTAATATATTAAAGAAGATGTAAGAATGAACTATTTTACTATGATAAACCTACCAAATTAATTTTGGGATTATGAACCAAATTTCCTCAAAATATCCAATATAAACATAATTGATTTAGTGACTATATAATAAATGGTGATATATTAAATAAAAGTGATTATTATAAGGGAATAAACCTAAAAATATATTAATCAAGTATAAAATTAATATAATTTTATTATTCAGGAATGTAAAGGATATACATGGAGAGTTGGGAGATGTGGTAAGGGATTTCACATTTTAATATCCTTTCTTTGAGACTTGTGTCATTTTTACCATATGTTTTTCTTTTTGTGGTGTATATACTATTATATGGGAATATTTTACAATTAATTTATTAAAAATAAATTTTTTTATAAATCCTTTTCAATTTATCTTCTTCAATGTCCTTTTTATTCAAAATTTTCATGACCCATCCTAGGGGGGCCCATGTCCCGACTACCCCAAGCCCACCTCCAATAGGCCAGGGGTTGGCAACTAGCATCGAGTGGGAATATTTCACAAAGGGAGGTATTTTCCTAAATACATGTACACATGAAAACTTCTCTCATCTACAAAGATAAAAAAAGGGAAAAAAACAACCACCATGCATGCATAAACTAAGAACCAACCACATAGTACAATATGAAAGTAGAGTACTGGAAGGTAAACAGTGCCAAAATAAAATCCCAACAAAAGAAATACAACAGCAAAGTCAGACCTGCAAACAAGGGTATTGAAGCTGTAGTAAAAATATGTCAGAAAAACCTTGGTCATTATAATCTCATAAGGCACCATTTTTCCCTAGTTGTCACAACCCCCTCCTCACAATGTGTACCCCTCTTGGTCCGATAATGTGATAAGGGAGATAATGACCCCTGAGTCCCGCCTCCAGTAGGCCCCGGGTTAGCGACTAGCACCGAGGGTATAGTGAACACACAAATGGGAGGCATTACCCTCTAAGACAACACATGCGGAAGAGAGAGATAAGATATACACCAACCAACTCCATATCATAACTAAAATATAAAAGAAAACCCAAGTGCACATATGTAATGTCATAAAAAACAACTACAACTGGAAGGGGAAAACTACAAGTACCCAAAAGAAAGTAAAACAGCAGCAACCACAAGCCCAAACAGATACTGTAACCCCAAGCTAATAGAAACCATATTGATCTCCAACCTTCTCCAAGTGACATGAAAAACAGTTTATATAGACATATGGTGAGTATAACAGTATACTCAGTAGGATCCTCCCCGAAGCCTCTCGATCAAAAGTAAAGAAATCATGCTAAAGCATAGTGAACTACAATTAAAACTAACTGGTCACCAAAAAAGCTATACTATGTTCCCAAAATCACCATGGATACTGTCACCAAGTAACACATTAAAGAGTATATAATATAAAAAATAATATCAAGGGTACCCCACTACTACTTTCCCACTGGGTTTCCGCTTTTCCCCAATGTCGCACATCCTATGTATTTCTCCAAAAATTCTTGCCCGCAGACACCTGGATGAAGCACCACAATACGCACCTCGTGCAACAAAACCACCACGACCATGAAAGAAAGTAACTAGGTAGTTTATAGGATCCAACACAACTCGCATAACATGTATCATATGTCAGGTATTATACCCGAATCCATTACGGCCCATACACCGAGTAAGGATTCTCAAGCCATCATAGCCTATACACATTACACCTATAGTAGTCCATAGGATACTGTATCCAGAATATATGTGTGTGAATAAGCACAAGCCATTATATCCCTATACACACATATATGGGGAAAACTAACCACTGTGCCTACCAGTACAAGTAACTACCAAGAGAAGAGAGCGGGGCCAAAGGGGGTAGTCAGCCATCCATCCTCCCATCAGAATGTTGGGGAAAACACCCACAAGGGCTCATAATCCCCAGGGTTTCATTTTCCCTTACTGAAGGGGTGGAGTAGGGTATAGAAACACAAAAAGTATAGAATATACTATATCTCACAACCAGACTATGGGCATAACCTAGTATTATAATCAACTGGAGCTAACGTCTCACGGACTCCTAGATGCCACTTTTAAGACTATGTATCATATAAGCACAAAATAATTTAAAAAGCTCTATTTCCATACTTAATTACATTTTTATCAGTTCCACATTACATTAATTATTTCCTTAAACATTAATTAACCATTTACTATTCCACATTAAATTTCATTAGCATCCCACCCAATGTCCACTATCCCTTTAAAATTACAACCTCATCATTATGTTCCAGCAAACTCCAACCCCTTGGGTTAACATCATTTATTCAATTTTTCATTATAGAATTACTTTCTCATATTCCTAGGCATTCTAGAAGAACATTATATGCTACTAAATAAAAGGGGGATCAACACAGTGAGTATATGTACTACCCGTCAAGTCTTTACCTCCTATAGAAAGAGTGTAGACCCATCCTCCTTGAGAAGCTAAACATGAAAAGCAAGTGGCATACCCCACGCGTCTTCTCCTCTTTTGGAAGAAGGGTAAGCAAGACCAGCTGCCTTGAGCAGTGGGGAAATGTAAAGCAGATAATCAACCTATAAGAATCATCAAGCATCCAACAATCACATCCATACCATTCCATCATCCCTAGCATCCTCCCCAACACCCATATGAATAAACCGATGTATCTCTCCACTCTAGTCGTCATATTCTGCCACAAACAAAAGTCCTCCATGCCCCCACATATTACAACAGTTATCCAGGCTCACATTACAACACAAGCAGTAGGAAAACAAACATCTTAACAATTGGGCTCTTGGCCCTTTAACAATCAAGAGTGTAACTCAGAACCCTATAGGGAATTGTATTTTATCAAAAAACTGGTTCTTTAATCCATCTTGGATTAACCGATTAATATTCATAGGTTCCAAATTCGGGAAACCTAATCAGTAAGCTATCGTAAATAATTAAACATGCTTACTGTGCCAATTTGATTAACATCAAATTACAAAAAGAACCATATTCATTTACATGCCTCTTTATATTTAGACAAATAATTATTAATTAATCCCAGTTTACGTTCTTTACCGATTTCCATCAAGAATGAACAGATAAACAAAGCACGTGTAGATATCACACTATCTAGAAAAACAAGAGGCAATAAGATATGATCGATATCAATTTATTTATTCGATTCACATATATATTATATCAATTTCATTTACATATAGTGGGATAAAACATGCTAAAGATACAGTTGCACATAAAGAAAAGAGAAGCAACGAATCCCCTACCTCAAATGGTTCTTGACGTTCTTTATACAAGAATCATCCACACAACAGTTCATGATCGCCTCCTCTCATGACAACTGCATCCACTCGAGGATGCCACAGTACTATTGCACCAACTGAAACCCAAGAAAACTACATTAGAATCATGTATATCACATGCTATAATATGGAAAGAAGAAACAGGAGAATATGAACCCTAAAATAATGATGATAAAACATACCTTATATCGAAGATTGATCGATATTGCTTCGTTACATCATAACGTAGTGGAACCAATCCATGAGAAAAAGTTTGATTGTGTAACTCCTATAGGAATTAATGGATGTTCAAGAATCTGACACCTGAGAACAAGGAGAAAGAAATAGGAAGGAAGATATCTCGTCCCTTTAGTAGATTTAATGGAGCGGCAGTTTAAGATACACCAGATTCCCCATTAAAAGAGGATTGCATTAAACCATGTGGTTTGACCAAGTGAAAACGTCCCGAGCGTTAGGATAAATTAATATAGGAGTTATGGCCTTTTAATCGGCCGTAGAGTCTTTAAAATAAGGCTTTAAATGCATTTTACATCAAAGGAAATGTTAAAGGGGAGAACTGTAGGAAGCTGGAAACATTGTTCACGAAATCAAAATTTGGAAAAGGAAATAAAGGTTACCGATAGAGGTTACCGATAGACCTCTCCATTATAGAAACACTGTTCACAAACTCAAAATTTGGAAAAGGAAATATAGGTTACCGATAGACCTCACCGTTTTGGAAAAACTATTCATGAACTCAAAATTTGGGAAAGGAAATAGAGGTTATCGATAGAGGTTACCGATAGAGGTTACCAATAGACCTCACTGTTCTGGAAACACTATTCACGAACTCAAAATTTGGAAAAGGAAATAAAGGTTATCGATATTGGTTACCGATAGTGGTTACCGATAGACCTCACCGTTATGAAAACACTGTTCACAAACTCAAAATTTGGCAAAGGAAATAGAGTTTATTGATAGACCACACCGTTCTGGAAACACTATTTATAGAATTGGAAATTTGGAAAAGGAAAGAGGTCACCGTTAGAACCTTACCGATGGAACTGTTCACCAATGGAACTGTTCATTGAATTGGAAATTTGGAAAAGGAAATAGAGGTTACCATTGGACCTCACCGTTGGCACTGTTCACATAAGGTTACCGATGACACTGTTCACCTAAGGTAATCAATGCACTATTCACAACTGTCTACCATTGGAACTGTTCACTGAGGGTTATCGATGTAAATGTTTATAGAAGGTTACTGATGCCCTATTCACAATTGTCTACTATTTGAACTGTTCACTGAGGGTCACCGATGTCACTGTTCATAGAAGGTTACCGATGCATTGTTCACAACTGTCTACTATTGGAACTATTCACTGAGGGTCACCAATGCTGATGTTTACAGAAAAGGATAAAATTGGAAAAGTTTTGGGGATAAGTCACCTTGACCTCCTGAAACACCTCATACACCTGATTTTTGCAATGGAATGGACCCGAGAGGTCTGGGCCATTACATTAGATGCCTCTCAAAACATTACCATCCTCAAGAATTCAAAACCCATCTAAATGGAAAACAAAATGGGGTCCGAACAACCATCCATTGAGATACATCTCAAAAGAGAGCAAGCCACTGGAAGAAATAAAATAAATCCATATTGTAAACATGAATGGTCTATAACCATAAAGGCTACATCGATACATGAAAAGAGTTAAACATCAAAAAACTCTAGGTACTGAGAATATATCTTTGACTCACGTTCCCAGGTACTCTCCTTCATTCAACTGTGTCGCCACAAGACACAAACCAAGGGGATATAATACCTATGCAACACCTTTTCTTTACGGTCTTGGATCTCTACATGTCACTCCTCGAAGGTCGCATCATCATCAACATCGATCTCTCCCCCATCGATGAAATGAGAGTCATCATGAAGATAATGACAGAGATATCATACATGGAAAACATAATGTATCTTACTCATCTGTGGGGGAAGTTCTACTCAATACGCCATATCTCCAACATGACCTAACACCTTGAAAGGCCCAACAAACCGGTGAGAAAGCTTACTCCCATGACCAAACCTTCACTGCCACGACGGGGAGTCACCTTCAGAAACATGTGATCCCCGAATTCAAACTCTAAGGGTCTCCTCCTTTGATAGTCATATGATTTATGATGATCTTACGCTGTCTTCATCCTCTCACGAATCACCTGAACCATCTATTTTGTATTCTACACCAGTTCCGGTCTGAGAATTGCTGACTCTCCGACCCCAGTCCAGCACAACGGAGAACGGAAAGGTTGTCTATAAAAGGATTAAAATGGCACCATACCAATGGTGGAGTAAAAACTATTATTATAAGATAAATCCACCAAAGGTAAGTTCCTCATCCATGAAACTACAAAATCAAGAACATAAGAGCATAACATGTCTTCAAGAGTCTGGATGGTTCGCTCTATCTGACCATCCATTTGAGGATAAAAAGCAGTTCCAAGGAATAGATGAGAACCAAAATTATACTGAAGACCTCTCGACACCCTAGAAGTAAATAAAGAATCTCGATCCGAAATGATCGTTTTTGGGACTCAATGAAGTCTCACCACCTCCTCTGGCTATTTCCTTGAAAAAACTTCCACTGAGCTCGACTCCTTGATTTTTATGAAGTGGGATGATTTTGTTAAGCGATCCACTTCCTCCCAAATAGCATCATGTCCTACCAGATCTTGAGGTAAACCAGTAACAAAGTCCATTGAGATTTCCTCCCACTTCCACTTAAGAAGCTATAAGGGCTGGAGTAGACCACCAGGAACATGGTGTTCGACCTTCACCTTCTATCAGAACAAACATCAAGACACAAACTCCACAACGGAATAGTTCATCCCAAGCCACCAAAACTGGCTTCTCAAGGCTTGGTACATCTTCATCACACCAGGATTCACCACTAAAGGCGAACTATAAAACTCTCTGAGAACCATCTCGCGCATCGGAAAAGGAAAAAAGACTTCTATTATATAACACTTGGTGTTGTTCATCCTCCGACCAACCATCAGAGGCCTCACCAAAAACAACTCGGTCTCTCCAGACCTCCACCTCAAGATCGCCCAACTAGGAATCTACCAATTTCTTCATGAGATATTATTGCACCATCATCTAAAAAGACAACCTTTTCCCCCAAATTCTCCCATATCGAGATGTAATGCTTACAGTTCTTCAATTACTCTCTAGGAATCACCGGATTCATGCACAACATCACTACGTGACATTTGACTCAGCGCATCAGCTACAACATTCCCCATTCAAGATTTATATGATATCTCAAAGTCATATTCCTATAACAACTCCATCCACTGACACTTTCATAAGTTCAAGTCACACTGGGAGAAAACATACCTAAAACTCTTATGATCGGTGAAAACCACAAAGTGCTCGCCAATGAGGTAATGTCTCCATAACTTCAGAGAAAAAACAACAGCTGTCAACTCAAGATCATGGGTGGAATAGTTACGTTCATGGGGACACAAATTCCAAGAACCATAAGAAACGACTGATCTCAAATGCATCAGAACACAGCCTAACCCCACATGTGAAGTGTCATAGAAAACATTAAACTGAAATCCCTCAGCTGGAAGACAAAGAATTGGGGAACTTACTAACTTCTCCTTTAGATAATAAAAAGATTCCTGACACTGATCAGTCTATATGAATGCCTGATCCTTCCTGGTCTAAGCTGTCAGAGGAGTCACAACTTGTGAGAAATTGACTATGAACCTCTTGTAGTAGCCTACTAGACCAAGGAAACTTCGCACATCTGACACTATCTTGGGGGCTTCCCAAGACACAACTACTTCTATCTTCGATGGATCCAAATATAAACCCTATTGGGACACAACATACCCCAAGAAACAGACTTCTCGAGCCCAAAAATCACACTTTGAAAACTTCCCAAATAGCTGGTGTTGACGAAGAACTCCCAAAATGGCGTGTAGATGCTCTTCATGCTCATCCTCAGACCTGGAGTACATAAGGATTTTGTCGATGAAAACCTCCATGAACTTTTCTAGGAACTCATGGAACATAGTGTTCATCAATCCCATGAACACAGCTGGAACATTCGTCACCCCTAATTCCATTAGAACGAACTCATAATTCCCATAACGACAACAGAAAGTAGTCTTCGGGATATCCTCATCCTTTACATGCATCTAATGATATACTGACCGTAAGTCAATCTTTGAGAACCAACATGCACCCTTCAGTTGATTGAATAAATCATCAATCTGTATAAGAGGATAGAAATTTATTATTGTCACTTTGTTTAAGTGACGATAATCGACACACAACTGCAAACTGTCATCAGCCTTCTTCAGGGACAAAACTGGTGCACCCCACGGTGACACACTTGGTCGAACAAAACCACACTACAATAGACCATTAAGTTGTATAAGTATCTCTTGTAACTTAGAAGGGTTCATACTATATGGAGACATAGAGATAAGAGACTCTCCTAGTTATAGCTCGATCCCAAACTTGATCTCTCGTTATGGGAGTAATGCTAAAACCTCTTCTGGAAAGACATCAGGGTACTCTTCTACGACCCTAGAAAACGCCAAATGTTGAACCTCTGAAGAACTCAAAATCATCTCAGCCATCATGGATGATAAGGAATGAACACACCTATGACCCATCTGAGGATATTTCTCACTAAAAAACACCACCGTCTCTCCATCCGCACTAAAGAAAATTACCTTCTTCCTGAATAAATCCACGATTGTCTACACCGAATGCAACCAATCCATGCCAAGGATAAAATCATATGGGTGTATTCGTAAACATAGGAAATCTCCCCAAGAGTGGTGCTTACCTAACACTAGATCACATTCTCTACATACTTTAAACAAGTCATATCGACCTCCAACTGGCATATTCAATGCCAAGGGCACTAGAAGCCTCTCTAACTCAAGTGCCAAAGCATGGACAAGGGTAGGTGATATGAAGGAGTGCGTCACTCCTAAATCAAAAAAGGCATACACCAAGGTAGAAAACAAACAAAGGGTACCTCGAACGACGTCTGGCTCGCCTGGTGCTAGAAACGCTAAAGCATGATGTTGGCCATGACCTCCTCCATGGACTCCATGACCCTGATGATGACCACCACCATAGTCGCGATCTTCTCTCTAAGGATCAGGAGAATCACGAGGATGTACTCTGCCTACCCCATATACCCTCTACTGATCTAAACCTATTGCAACATGTTGCTACTGCCTTGACTGGAACTGCCTCAATGGAGAAACCTGGAGCAGAAAAACTGGTGCAAGATGACTGCTCTGAAAGGTCGGGCACTCCCGCTACTGATGACCTCGGCCACAAAAATAAAAACAAGCACGTGATCTCTTGGCATAGGCCTGAGAGTTTCTGCCTCTGGAGAAATGAGGTGTGAAGGGCTGGGACCTACACCCGGCTGAAAGGAAACTCTTCTTCCCTAAAAACCATGAACCCGGGACCACAACTCCACATCGTGAGGAATCATGATGACTCCCCTCTCGTGATGATCCGGTTCTGGATAATGTCCTCTCGACGACCTCTGCCCTTTCCAGCACCCCACGATATGTCTTCATCATAAATGGCGTGACCTGGAGCTGGATCTTTGGATGCAAGTCCTCCTCGAAATGCCTCTCCCTGGACTCCTCATCTGGAAATAGGTATGAAGCATATCATAAAACGTTCCTGAAATAGATTCGAAAAACTTAAACACTGGAGCTCCCCTATCGAAGGGTAAGAAGTTCCCAACGATTGGACTCCTTCACAGTTGAAGAAAGAAACTAGACTCTAAACATGTCTCGTAACTCCTCCCATGATATCGCTAACTCCTCGCGATCCCTAAGGAATAAGAATGACCACTGCATTACTGATCCACATAGCATCGTCACAACCAAGGACACCCAGTGATCCTTCCAAGCACGGATCGAACTGAATCCTATCTCGACCCCCTCTAAAAAGTCTTTAGTGAATTCATCTGAAACCGAGCCCTCTTACTTCTGCAGACTCTATCACTGAAACTCTCAGAGTGTCTTCCTCCATGCGTCATCTTCATTAACCTCTACCATGTGGTGATTTGCTGGATCAGCTTACTGGACATCTTCTATGTGATCCTGAAGAGGATGTCGACCTGGAGCCATACCTCTAAAATAACCAACAGTTGGGGCTCCTAAACCTAGAATATGGAAGATCAAACATTAATTAATTAATTGTTTTCTTTTATTCATTTTAGGTTAAACTATCCCAAGGTCTACCCATTCAAACACAGGCACAAAGAAGAATGATGCATTATCCTTTCCTAGGTCTCTACCATGCAACTAGTATCACCTCATTTAGTAGCCATTGTAAACTTAAAGTTCCATAGATCAGATCATAGGGGGCCCTAAACGCCTATGTCTTAGCCAGTTTCTAGTGTTTACATCACTTGCAAAACATGAATGCCACTCTTGTGCTACCAACCCATGCAACCTTGCTTGTTCCTATCACCAATCTCAATCTTATCCCACAACCAGACCTATGATACCACTTTTCATGACCCCCTCCCCACAAAGATTACCCCTCCTAGGCCGGTAATGTGAGAAGGGAGCTAATGACTCCTGAGTCCCGCCTCCAGTAGGCCCCGTGTTTGCAACTAGAACCGAGGGTATAGTAAACACACGAATGGGATGCATTAACCTCTAAGAGAACACATGAAAAAGAGAGAGATAAGATACACAACAACCAACTCCAACTCAGAACTGAAATATAAAAGAATACCCAAGTTCCCATATGTAATTTTAGGCAAAACTACTACAACTGGAAGGGGAAAACTACAAGTACCCAAAAGAAAGTAATACAACAGCAATAACAAGCCCGAACAGCTCCTGCAACCCCAATCTAGTAGAAACCAGCTTGATCTCCAACCTTCTCCAAGTGACCTGAAAAATAGTTTATATAGACATAGGGTGAGTATAACAGTATACTCAGTAGGATCCTCCCCGAAGCCTCTCGTAAAAAAGTAAATAAAACATGCTAAAGCATGGTGAACAACAAGTGAAACTAAATTGTCACCTAAAAAGGTATACTATGTTCCCAACCCCACTATGGTTACTCTCACCAAGTAATGCATACAAGAGTATATAATATAACAAATAAAATCAAAGGTACTTCGCTACTACTTCCTCACTAGTTTTCCGCTTTTCCCCAATGTCGCACGTCCTAAGCATCTCTCACTAAAAAGGCTTGTTTGCAGACACCTGGGAAAAGCACCAAAACATTCACCTCATTTAACAAAACCACCACGTCAACATAAGAAAGTAACCCAGTATTTTTCAGGAGCCACCAAAGCTCGCATAACGTGTATCATACGTAGGGTATTATACCTCAAGACATTACAGCCCATACACGGAGTAAGGATCCTCAAGCCATCAAATCCTATACACATTACACATATAGTAGTCCATAGGATACTATATCCAGAATATATGTGTGTGAATAACCACAAGCCATTACATCCCTCTACACACATATATGGGGAAAACTATCCATTGTGCCTACCTACACAAGTAACTACCAAGAGAAGAGAGCAGGGCCAAAGGGGGTAGTCAGCCATCCATCCTCCCACCGGAATGTTGGGGAAAACACCCCTCATGGCTCAGAAACCCCTAGGTGTCAGCTGACCTTACTGACAGGGTGGATTAGCATATAGAAACACAAAAAAGTATAGAATATACTATAGATCGCAACCCCACTATGGGCATAACGTAGTCTTAGACTCAACTACAGCTAACGTCTCTCAGACTCCTGACTGCCACTTCGAAGACTAGGTATCCTATAAGAACACAACCATTTAAAAAATCTTTGTTTCCTTACATCATTACCTTTTTATCAGTTCCACTTTACGTTAATTAATTCTTTAAAAATTAATTAACCATTTAAAATTCCACATTAAATTTTATTAGTATCACACCAAAAGTCCACTGTCCCCTTAAAATTATAACCTCATCATTATGTTCCAGTAAACTCCAACCCCATGGGTTAACATCAATTATTCTATTATTAATTACAGAATTACTTTCCCATATTCGCAGTCATTCTAGAAGAACATTATATACTACTAAACACAAGGGGGGTCAAATTGGTGAGTAGATGTACTACCCGTCGAGTCTTTTCCGCCTATATCAAGAGCGTTGACCCATCCTCCCTTAAGAATCTAAAAATGGAAAGCATGTGGAATACCCTGCGCGTCTTCACCTCTTTCGGAAGAAGGGTAAGTAAGACCATCTACCTTGATCAGTGGGGAAAATTAAAGCAGATAAACAACCAATAAGAATCAACAAGAATCAAACAATCACATATATCATGTTCCATCATCCTCGGTGTCCTCCCCGACACCCACATTCATCAACCGATGCATCTCGCCACTCTAGGCATCATCTACTGCCACAACCAAAAGGCCTACATGCCCCCACATATCACAACATCCATCCAGGCTCACATCACATCACAAGCAGTAGGAAAACAAACATATTAACAATTGGTCTATTGGACCTTTAACAATCAAGAGGGTAACTCAGAACCCTACAAGGAATTATCTTTTATCAAAAAACTGGTTCTTTAATCCATCTTGGATTAACTGATTATTATTCGTAGGTTCCAAATTCTGGAAACCTAATCAGTAATCTATCACAAATAATTAAACATGCTTACTATGCCAATTTGATGAACATCAAATTACAAAAAAAACCATATTCATTTACATGTCTCTTTATCTTTAGCCGACCAATTATCAATTAATCCCAGTTTACATTCTTTACCGATTTCCATCAAGAACAAACAGCTAAACAAAGCTAGCATAGATATCACACTATCTCACAAAACAAGAGGCAATAACATACGATCTATATCAATTTATTTATCTAGTTCACATATTTATTATGTCAATTATATTGTCATCCATTAAGATAAAACATGATAATGATAAGGTTATACATAAATAAAAGAGAAGCAATGAATCTCCTACCTCAAACGGTTCTTGATGTTCTTTATACGAGAATAGTCTACACAATGGTTCACAATCGCCTCCTCTCACGACAACTACATCCAAACAAGGATGCCACTGTATGACCGCACCAACTGAAACCCAAGAAAACCCCATTAGAATCATGGAGATCACATGCTATAATATGGAAAGGAGAAACCGGAGAAGATAAGCCCCAAAATAACGACGATAAAACATACCTTATATCAAATATTCATCAATATTGCTTGGTTACATCAAAACATAGAGGAACCAATCCACTGGAAAACGTTTGATTGCATAACTCCTACAGGAAGGAATGGGATGTTCGAGCGTCTCACACCTGAGAACCAGGAGAAAGAATTAGGGAGGAAGATACCCCATCCCTTTAGTAGATTTAACGGAGCGGCGGTTTAAGATACGCCGGATTCCCCATTTAAAGTGGATGTCATTAAACCACATGGTTTGACCAAGTAAAAACGTCCCAAGCATTAGGATAAATTAATATAGGAGTTATGGAATTTGAATCGACCTTAGAGCCCTTAAAATAAGGCTTTAAATGCATTTTATGTCAAAGGAAATGTTAAAGGGGTGAAACTATAGGAAGCAGAAAACACTGTTCATGAACTCAAAATTTGGAAAAGGAAATAGATGTTGCTAGTAGAGGTTACCGATAGAGGTTACAGATAGACCTCACCATTCTAGAAACATTGTTCACGAACTAAATATTTGACAAAGGAAATAGAGGTTACCGATAGTCCTCACTATTCTGGAAACATTGTTCATGAACTCAAAATTTGGAAAAGGAAATAAAGGTCACCGATAGAGGTTACTGATAGACCTCACTGTTCTAAAAAAACTCTTCATGAACTCAAAATTTGGCAAAGGAAATAGCAGTTACTGATAGAGGTTACAGATAGAGGTTACCGATAGAGGTTATCAATAGACCTCACCATTCTGGAAACACTATTCATGAAGTAAAAATTTGGAAATGGAAATAGAGGTTAAAGATATAGGTTATCAATAGAGGTTACCGATAGACATCACCGTTCTGGAATCACTGTTCAAAGAATTGGAAATTTGGAAAAGGAAAGAGGTCACCATTGGAACCTCACCGATGGAATTGTTCACTGGTGGAACTGTTCAAAGAATTGGAAACTTGGAAAAGGAAATAGAGGTTACCGTTAGACCTCACTATTGGGACTGTTCACAGAAGGTTACCGATGACACTGTTCACCTAAGGTTACCGATGCACTGTCCACAACTATCTACCGTTGGAACTGTTCACCGAGGGTCACCGATGTCACTGTTCATAGAAGGTTACTGATTCACTGCTTACAACTATCTACCATTGGAACTGTTCACCGAGGATCACTGATATCACTATTCATAGAAGGTTACCGATCCACTGTTCACAATTGTCTACCGTTGTAACTATTCACCAAGGGTCACCGATGGCACTATTCACATAAAAGGAAAAAATTGAAAAATTGTTTTGGATAAGTCACCTTGACCTCCCGAAAAACCTCATACACCTGATTTTCACAAAGAAATGGACCGGAGAGGTATGGTCCATTACACTAGTCCCGGTCCAACTCCAACTAGGACTCAATTGAAACGTCGATCATCTACACAACACATGACATAAGCGGGAAAATCACATAAAGGGGTGAGTAAAACAATACTCAGTAGGACACCTTGAAACCCCAAATGGAAAAAACACAAAAATAATTCACAGTCATCTCTACATAGTTATACTCCATTACATATACCTAGGATATCAAGATATACTCAAATACCAATCAAAAGGTATAAAGGATAAGTCACAACCAAACTTCCGCCACAAGATTCTTCTCAAGGCATGCTCGTTATAGGAAGACTCTCTCATCAAGTCCTAATTTCATCATTGGTCAAGATTATTTTATAAAGAGTGTGGATTCTCTCAGAGAATACCATGATCCCAATATTTATTACCCCTCAATGAATAGTATTCTCATATAATTCCACAAACCCTACCGATGCGGCTCTTAACATAGGGGATTCTGAAGAATATTGTGAGCTTTGCTGATACAACCCACTAGTTGGAGTATTGATGACTTTCACTAAAAGGTCACATAAATACCCAACAAAATCAATTAGGGGTTGTTTCCAACGCTTTCGTCGGGGCACGCGCACATCCATCCGTGGAGGAGGATGCACTGTGCTTGTTGCCCCGCGTTCCCGCTTTCCAAAGGCGGGCGACATTCGCTCCTTATTCAGGGACGTCTGCTCCTTGATCGAAACGAGATGATGGGATGTCGGTTATTCCTTCTGTGGATTCCTCCTCAGAACTCATCACCTATTCTAGGTCTCCCTCATAGATTTAATACGTAGTTCGTGAAACTCTTCCCAGTTCCATGTTTCCATGGACGCCGGTTAATTACACTGCTTCTGTCGGGACATTCCAAAGGGTCCGGTCAGGGCAGCAACCTTCAGTCGGGGGAGTAGTCACGTTGAGGCATCAGTAGCTTGTCTGGATGCTGGGGAACCTGGCATGTCTGTCTATTATCCCTGGTCACAGGGCTTCTCGAGGGCGTGGAAGCCCGAGGCATCCCACATAGAGCGCGGGGAATTATATGTCATAGACACATATCTGAGGTTTTCCTCAGCTTCCCGTGTTTAACACAGGGTACGCCACGAGTTTAACGTCCAGCGGAGACGGATCAACCCAACCGGAGCATTAGCTAGGATAGATCGGATGGAGGGATTCCCCTTGAAGGGATGCCGATACCGGGGCCAGCCCATGGGCGGCTGTGAAGAGGAGCGTACCGACATGGTCTCACCGAGATATGACGGTTCGGGCGAGAATCGGGATGGGTGATAGGTGGATGAATAGAGTGGAGGGGAGTGAAATGGGACCATCGCAGGGGCGACGGTGAAGTTGGGCTTGAGCCTTGAAGAGGCTTCCTACGTATCCCCGTGGCAGGGAATCAAAGTCAGCGTAGTTCGGGATGGTGCCGGTAAACCGACGTGAAGGTGGACCTTAGCCTGATGAATGTCTCCAGCAAACCAACGTGAAGGTGGACCTTGGTCTGATGAGAGATGGGCTTGAACCTCGGGGAGGCTTCCTACGTACCATGCCTTGACATGGATCAAAGACCCCGTAGTTCATATGGGGCTTTGTCGGCGAACCGACATGAAAGTGGACCCAGGGGTCCATTTTTGGTGGGATTGAACCTCTGGAAGGCTTCCTACGTACCATGCCTCGACATGGATCAAAGTCCTCGTAGTTCAAAGGATTGATGGGATACAGTTTATCGTCATGCGGGACGGTAGTGAACCCTGACATGAATGAACGACGGGCGGTGGGTGTCAGAGAACCGACGTAAATGATGGACCTTGATCTGATGGGAGGTGGGATTGAACCTCTGTGAGGCTTCCTACGTACCATGCCTTGACATAGATCAAAGTCCTCGTAGTTCGGGATGGTCACAACGGATTGCCGTCGGACTAGGATGCAGTTTAAATTCATGATGGACGAAGGTAGAATTCGACGTGATTGATGATGGGTGGGCTTGAACCTCAGGAAGGCTTCCTACGTACCATGCCGTAACATGGATCAAAGACCTCATAGTTCAGGTGGGAATGGGTGTGTAGTTTAATGTCATGTGGGACAAGGGGGGGCATACAGTTTAACGTCATGCTGGATGAGGGAGAAACTCGACGTGAATGAACGACCGAGCAATGTGGCCTGAACCTCATGGAGGCTTCCTACGTTCCATGCCTTGACATGGATCAAAGTCCTCGTAGTTCGCTAGAAACTCGATGTGAATGAATGACCAAGCAATGTGGCTTGAACCTCATGGAGGCTTCCTACGTACCATGCCTTGACATGGATCAAAGTACTCGTAGTTCTCTATGGGTAGGGGGCAGGGTCGGTGCTCACTCTAATCCCACGTGAGTCATGCTCGGTGTGAGAAATAAGAGGTTGCAAGGACCTAACGATCACGTCACGAAGGATGCGTCCATGAGAAGCGAAGAGGGGCTTACGCGTTAGGCGGCCCATGGTGTTGGGACTTACTCCAGGATGGAGGCCCATAGTGTGACAAAGAGCAGCGAAAGAGGGATTTGGGACCAATGATGGGAGGTGCCTCATTCCCTATCACGCCCTCCACTGACCTTGGTAGTGGGGAATTACGGAGATGCAGAGGTTCAGCCATCCGTTGGGGAACTAGGGTCACCCTTCTCCTGAGAACATACGCCACTCCAATAAGGAGGATATCATCCCTTGTGGATGGGTGATTCCATTCCTGTGGAGACGAGTGGTGTAAAGAATGTTTGAGCTGGGGGGACCCTTAGTGAGAGGCATGAGGTCGGGTCACAGTTTAACATCATGTGTTGAGGATGTGGTGCTTGGCAGTTTAACGTCCTGCAGCTCGGACGAAGTGGGTTCACTCCGCACCCCTAGGACTTACATAACCGGTACCCTCTGGTCCTTGGGGAAGGGAAGGTACCAGTAAGGCCATAGTTAAGGGGGGTTGTGGAATGAACCATCAAGGGGTCCACGTTAGCGTGGCTATGCGAAGAAGCAATAGCCGTTAGCGTGCCTATGCTTAAGAAGCATTAGTCGAAGCAACGCTACGATTGGTATTGTCCATAGGACTTTGAAATCACATCGTCCAAACCTGGAGGGTCGCACGGGAGGATGAATTGCTAAGAAAAGGAGTGTGCTTCACGAAGTGGAGTGACTTGGCCTTAGCATGGGGCATAGGTGTGAGTGGAAGGTGCTTCGCGAAGTGGAACAGTGTTCGCGGAGCATTGCCTCGTGAAGAAGGGGTGCCTCGCGAAGCAGGGTGCTGCGAAGCAGTGTGCTTCGCGATGTGGAGCGATCCTTCCTTAGCATAGAGATCACTAGTACAGGTTGGGTATTTCGCGAAGCATAAATGCTCTGTGGCTGCCCGGGTTCCCGTGGGAATCCCCTTCCTTCGCGAATGCCCTTGAGCTTCGCGAAGGGCATCCCTCTCGGAAGAGGGGCTCAAAACGAGACAAAGCAAAGGCGTCTCGCGAAGTAGAAGTACCTCGCGGAGCTCATGATTCCCAGGGCAAAGAGTGCTTCGCGATTCGGGAGAGGAGAAGACGAAATGTCGGATTGTACGTCTTCGGGACTCAAGGGGAGTCCAGTATTTATAGGGAAGGGGCACCGCGAATCAGAACTCGCGCGCCGCCTCAGGTGCTTCGCGGCGCGCTCGCGAACGTCAACGTCGTCCGTGGAGGGTTACCGGCTCTGGAGCTTCACGGCGGGCTCGCGAACGTCAAATGCGTTCGTGGAGATTTACTACCTCTGGAGCTTCGCGGCGGGCTTGCGAACATCAAATGCGTTCGCGGAGGGTTACTGCATCTGGAGCTTCGTGCGGCCGTGATGATCGGGGCGCTTCGCGTTGGTGTTTCGCATCGGTGCTTCGCGTCGGTGCTTCGCGACGCAGCGCGCCAACCGTCTTTTTCGTTCCTTCCTTTCGGGCCATATTTTGGCGCCAACAAATGCCCCCCCTCAGACTTGGAGCTGCGGAGGGTGAAGGGTCGAATTCTGAGGGAAAATCGCCAAAATTTTCGGTGGTTCGCGATGCAGCGACGCAAAGGGGGCCCGCGGTGCTGACCGGGGCCACGGATCCGGACGCGCCGCGATGTTCCGCACGGGTGAGGCGCACTGCGATGCTCCGGGGTCGCCGCCTATAAATAGGGGGTCGACCTCTTTTGTCTTCACGTGACTTCCTTGTCTTTTTGTGCTCTCGACTTCGCGAAGCTCCGTGTACTCCGTGACAGCCCTCCGCGAATCGAGCTTCGCGGCGAACCGCGGGACTCCGACTCCGCGTCTGCGCCAAGGGAACTTCTTCTTGTCGGCCTTGGCCAAACTTCGCGGCTTGGTTTCGCGACCGATCTTTGCGATCTGGATTCGCGATTCAGCTTCGCGGTCTAGCTTCGTGATCCATCTGAAAAAAATTCTTTTCTGAAGGCCGGAATCAAAATGGCCCATCAAGAGGCTGTATTGGGGGTGCTTGCAGATGCTGCTCGTCGGGATGAGATGGCCAACTGTCCAGGCCTAGGGGAGATGGTCCGAAGCCACTCTGACCACACTTCTTTGACAGATCTGCTATCGGAGGGTCAGAAGGATTATCCGCAGTGCAAGAAACTGCAATTGTTTGGCTTCGGGCTGAGGGATGACGTCTTCATCCCTGAGGCGAGTAGGGACAAACCAGCTTGCTGGTTCAGGAGCACACCATGCCAGCACCAATGGTTCAGGGCGGCCGATGGTCATGTGCGGGAGGACTTCACACCTGTCACCACTGACTATATCTACAACCATTTGAACAATATTGGCGGGAAGCCACTGCAACTGAAGACGTCCCCTCCCCTCTACTGCACCATGTTGAAGGTGGATTTGCAGGATTCGAAGAAGGGATGGTCCGATGAGTGGGACCTGGGCCAGGGCGGCAACTTTACTGATGACTGGGCCTGGGCCTACTGGGTCGGTGCCTCATGCGAGGAGTTCGGGGCAGAGCTGAGGGGAGTGGGGTTGTATGAGGGAGCATGGGCCTCCCAATTCCACATTTACCAACCAAAGAAACTGATGCCGGAACTGCTGAGCAGATGGTCGTCTTGGACTAATACCTTTCACCTGCATCATGAGGAGGTGGGCATCAGCATGTGGGATGTCCACCAGATTTCTGGTGTTCCAATCTTGGGGGCCATGTATGACGAGTTCCTCCCTGTCATCAGCGCGTGGGAGGATACGGAGCAAATGCCGCGACTGGCATCAGCGCTGATGGCACTCGTCCCTAGAGAGGACAAGGAGGCAGTGAGGGATGTCCACTTTAGGAGATGGTTAAAATGCTTCCTAAATTTCCCAGAGAATCGAGAGTTCCCTCCGAGGACTCGAACTTGTCCAAGGGCGGCCCAACGGGGCAAGGGGAACTCGTATTGGAGGGTATTGGAGGACAGCCAATGGAAGACTTGGGGTTTCAGTGTCAGCACTGAACAACAGCCAATAGTCAGGCTGACGGCATTCATCACAGCTCTCATCTGTGGTTGGATCCTACCAGTGAGGAATACAAGCATGGGGGTGCGTCCCAGCTCATTTATTATGGCGTCGATGTTGTCCATGGGGCAGCGGATCAATCTGGGGATTCCAATGCTCACCAAAATGTACAGAATGCTGCGGCACATTAGCAAGGGAAAGAAGCCAACAAGGATATGTGGACCCTTCCACCTCTTGTATGGGTGGATCACAGCGCATATCAGGGGGATTTATGAGTATCCAAACCCCATTTCGCTGCCGGGATCAAACTTCCGCTCCTCCATCCTGAACGCGGTCGGGAGCTTCCCGTTCAAACTAGCCGTTCTGATGGTGCTGAATCGGGTGTGGAGGGCGGATGAGTTTAATTTACACCCCTTCCCATTGCCGATGGGGATACTTACTGATGACGGGCGGGGAATGGAAGAACATCGGGCTTACCTTCTGGCCTTTCGAGGTGGAGTTTTGGTGGCACGGATAGATCGTGAGCCACTCTGCGAACTGTACACCCCGCATCGGTTTGTGAGGCAGTTCCGGTGCCTCCAGCGGCTGACCCCGCAGGTCTACTAGGAGGTGCATCACGAGGAGCACCCGTGTGTGATGAGGCAGTTGTGGCTCATGTTCACACGGGAATATGGGAAGATGCGGATTGCATTGCCTCTATCCACCGCCGCTTTCAGATTGGTGAGGGAGTACGCCATCAGTTGGGAGGCTGCTTACCCAGGGGAGATGCTGAAGCAACCAACTATTCGGGTCGGTGACGGTGGGCCTCCTCGATCTCGAGGTCGAGGTCGGAGAGCAGCTAGGGCCGCTCATGGTAGCGGGGCTGCCATGGCCACGAGACCTGCACCGGCTGAGGGTATGGCAGCAGCGATGGATCCGGTGATTCCGGAAGAGCACGGCCATCCGGAGGGGCAGCCACCAAGGGGATTTCGTAGGATATCTACTCAGGCTCCGGGGAAGTGCCTGCGTCATATTGACATGGCAGAGGATTTCGTCTTCCCGGAAGCTTGGGACATTTGGGATGTCAACCGGCAATTCCTCAGCCCACCCGAGATATGGGCCCACCTGAATCACCTCAGGATGGAATTACCGGGCATAGGCCCAGTTCGGGCTGGATTCATGGAATCTCCGGTGGAGGCAGAACAATACCTAGACGATCTGGAGGATTACGTCCACTCTAGTGGTGTCCCTCGCCCAATGACAGACCGGGTGAGGGTACTGTTGAATCAAACGGTCCCCCCACAATTATCGGCTGCCGATCTGAGGGAGCGCTTTCCCCTGCCGGAAGAATCAGAGGACTCCTCTCGGGAGGATGAGGCTGGAGGAGGGATCCCATTGGAGGAGGGCAAGGTCGGAGACTGAGGCTCAAATTCCGATGAATTCACAGAGGCTCTCGAGGTAGCATTCCGAACTTCTTTCCCTATGATCCTTCCTTGGGTCACTATGAACTTCTCACTGATGTTTGAGCCATGCAGGAGGAACTTGTTCGCAGGCCTCGTTCCTGCCCCTCGGCGGGTGATGATGCGGGACCTTCAGAACCCGCGCCTATGGCTACTTCCAGTTCCGCATCTGGTGGGACCAGAGCACCTGAGGTGGCTCCTCCGGAATCTCCAGACCTTCCAACAGTATATGGAGGGCCTCGCCTCGGGGTCCCGTCAGTACCGGCTCAAGAGCAGCGCCAAGAGGTCGATCTCTGTAAGTCTCCTTTACCGGTTCCCCTGTCTTCATATGTAGACTATGCCCGCCAACTAACGTTTATATCCCTCTCTGTCGTACAGTTCTCCAACTGGCGTGGGCTGCTGCGGCAAGACTGGTCGGGATGTCTGGTGTCGTCCCTCCTAGGGGCATGCCGGTGATGGTGGCGATAGTCCCCCCATCTCCTCAAGCTTCGACGCACATCATCACTGGCGGGACCACCAGCAGGGCCGTACCCGAAGTCATTGAGGTGGACTCCGAGGAAGAGGATCAACTGGTCGGTCCTAGTCTTGTCACGCCTACTTCGACACCAGGTGTCGTACTGGATTCAACACCAGATGTAGATCCTGTCGAGGATTTCTTGCGGGCGTATACCGCGTACGAGCCTGCCAATCGCACGGACTGGGACGAAATGGCCTCCTACGAGGAAGACAGTAGCATAGTCCACCGCCGGTCATAGAAGCTGATCACGTGCTTTATCAAGGACACTCCCCAAGCGCAATGGCTGGCCGAGATGGATAGACTTCACTCGCGGTTGCGCAAACTGTGTGCTGGGGGAGTGGATGCCCAACGTCCTCATGCACTCATCCGAGATCCTATGGCTGAGAAGATCCAGGAGCATGATCGTGGGATCAGCGTGGGATGGCAGTGGAGGAAGGCGACCAGCATCAAGAAGCTCTAGGAGGCTGAAGGTGAGGTCCAACAGATGCAAACCCGGGCAGACGAGCTTTCAGCATCCCTTGATGCACAATCTGAGCTGGTCTCACTATTGAAGGCCCAGCTGGCAGAGGTAGAAGAGAATATGGGGCAGACCTCTGGAAATATGGATATCGTTCAGGCTGAGGTAGAGAGGGCCAGGGCCAAGGATGACGAATTACGCCCCACCGCTGCTGAGGAGGAGCGGGAGCTGAGTCAGTGGCAGCAAGCCTTGGATTCCACAATCCAACGGGTGGCGGAGCTGCAATGCTCTTTTGATGGGGTCAACCCATCCATGGGGGGAGTCGACCCCCGGGTATTGTAACAAACCCAAAAACCTTTTATTAGTACTTTCGTGCTTTAAAAAATTTTATTCTTTCTTTGTTTTGAATGTCGTAGCGTGCATGACTTCCACTGTTTGAATTGCCTTGTTAAATCCCTACAATGTTTGTGGGACGTTCGACGACAATTCCCCAAGCCCACGTGGGTCGAGCCCGATGTGAGAAACAGGAGATAGTTTCCCTCTCATCCCACCTAAAATAGGAGTGGGGACCATGCTCCAGGCATCCGGTATTCGGATTACCAATCTGGATTTCTGAAAGACGGGAGAGACTTGATCGGAGAAGGAACTTCCATGGTAGCCGAATTACCGTTTCTTCAGCGTGCTCTTATGCACGAACGGGGCAACGCCAGGGGCGCTGAAATCGGTCCAAACAGATGAAAATGGGAAGCGTGAATCACGATACCCAAGATTCGGAACACTGTGGGGATGGCGTGACAATAAGGGACAACGGTTAACCTTGGAGGAGAAGCGGTATCCTTACTACGTTAGCCTATAATGGGGACAAAAAATGAGGGTCGACTGTTGACCATGTTCGAAACACGGGACCATGTCACAAGTGTTGTTGATCAATCCTTCGGGATGTTGGCCCAGGATAGTGGGCGGACCATAGGTCGACATCCATACTGTTAGGGGGTCCTTCTAGACATGACCCGTCTTCCGGAACGTTGGCCCAGGATGGTAGGTGAGCCGATGCGGCATGAGACCAGGCCGTTAGGGGGTCCCGTGAGACATGAAAGGGGACGAGGGTCCGAATAAGTGGCACACAAAGCATGGAATATGGAGTGATGGTTTGTCCGAACAGAATCCAACACTTAGGTAGTTACACCACCGTGGTGGGAGTACACCATATGGGCGCATTGGTTTGATCATGGAGCATTCTTTCTTTCAGACAGGGCCTCTCTGGAGAGGGGATCTGTCACTTCCCAATGGGATCTTGGGGCATCCTAAACTTGTTCAGGGTAGAACCGCAGTTTAGTGTCATGCATTGAGGACACATGGACTCCTGTAGTTTAACGTCATACGATAGGATGTGGAATAAAAGGGAAGATCCCAGGGAGCGTGTGGCGCGGTAGATATGAAACTGACGTGAATGAGGACTTGGAGTCCAAATCATACCACATACCCCCAGAGGAAACTCTTCAGGTCGAGGGACCAAGAGTGGGGATTGGGCTGGGCTCGAAGCAGAGTGGTCGGGCGTTCCTACGTACCCTATGAGGATGGGAATCAAGCCATACATAGTTCTGGAGGCGCATTTTAACGTCATGCGGGACGATGAGAAGCCTGGCCGTGTTGGTACACATCCTGCCAAAACTACTAAGCCCACGTGAGTCGTGCTCGGTGTGGGAAACAAGTAGTAGTGGTGGGAATTTCCTGACACAGAAAGGGGAAGGTTAGGGAAAAGGGGCGCTCGGTGAATACCGGCCCAATGACACTAACAAAATCATTTAGCACACCTAGATACGTGAAGAGAAAGAACCGAGTATGATGGAATTTCACTTGAACATGAGGAAGTGGAAATGTGTGAATCACGGAGCTCAAGATTCAGATCACGATAATGGCGGCGTGACGATGGAGGACAACTGTTGACCATGGCGGAAACCTAGCATCCATATCTCGTTAGCCTAGAATGGGGACAAACAAATGAGGTTTGACCATTGACCATGTTCAAAACACGGGACCATGTCACAAATGTCGTCAGAGATCCGTAGGGATTTTGGCTCGAAACAGTTGGAGGGCCCTTAGGTCCAGCATTCATGGATAGCCCTTAAGATTAGTATCCATGTCGTCTGAGGGTCCTTTTGGGTGTGGAAGAGGATGAGGATCCAAATAGAGAGTTCACGAAGCATGGTCATGGGATGAGGGGGATGCCCCTGTAGAAATCCCACACTTCGGGCTCTTTGTTTAAACACATCTAAATACGACAACGAGACGTATTAGATAGAGGGAGAAAATTCATTTCCCATAGGGAGATCTTAGTTTAGGATCGTAGAATTCGGACCATGGATGGGAGGAGACATAAGGGGCACATGGTGCGATGAACAACCTGACGTGAATGAGGACATAATCCCATATCACATCGCATGATCTCCTTGGGAGAGGCTTTAGGTCAAGGGACCAAAAGCGAAAGTTAGGTCGGGCCTGAGGGGAAGTGTTCGGGCACTCCTACGTATCTCATAAGGATGAGAATCAAGCCTCACGTAGTTCTTGATGGACCTTAGACCATAAACAGGTAAAAGGAGCAGGGTACGCATGGCATCAAGACCCGTCGTGAAGGAGGACCTAAGCCCTACTTACCATGCATTCTCTGAGGAAATGCTCGAGTCGAGGGACCGAACACAAAGGTTAGGATGGGCCCGCGGGGAAGTGCCCGGGCACTCCTACGTATCTCATAAGGATGAGAATCAATCCATACGTAGTTCTGGAAGGTGACATGGTAAGATACCAGTGCCGGGGGAGAAGGGGAGTGCGGGCGTGGCCCTTGCACTAAAAGAAGCAGAATTTGATGAATCTTTTTTTTCTTTAAGGTGAATGGTTTTTTTGTGAAGCGGCATGCCTATAATAGTAGGCCGTGATGTCTCCACAAGAATCAAGTCGTGATGGGCATTGACAAATGGCATGGCACGTGACCAATACCCAACGTGATTTCCTCTACAACGAGGTCACCACAATGCAGTGCTGTTTTTCGTCGTGCATCCAGGATGATAATGTCACAGTTTAGGGTCGTATGATAGGACCAAGCATGCATTTTATCATCATGCAGCGCAGACGTAGCAGAAATGATGCTAGGCGGGAAATGTGTGCAGTGTTATAAAACACAATTGACGGAGACATGATCCCACATCAAATTGTATGCCAATCGGAGAGGGAGACCTTAGGACAACGGGCCTATATAGAGGTAAGAGGTGAAACAGGGAGAGAGACTAGTTCCCTAAATGGGTTGTACCCGAAGACAGGGCATCCGGGCGGTCCTACGTATCCCATGAAGATGGGAATCAAGCCACACATAGTTCTGAAGGGTACCTTTTAATGTCATGCTGGACAAGGAATAATAGGGATAAACCTCAGAATGGGGGTGTGTGTGGTGCAGCCATTGCAAACCCGACATGAATGAGGACATAATCCCACACTACGTCACGTGGTCCCGTAGTCGGGGTCCTGAAGGCAGGGCCAGAGAGGTGAATTTGCTGAACTCAAGCTGGACCCAAAGACAAGGGGTCTGGGCATTCCTACGTATCCCATCAAGATAGGAATCAAACTGAACGTAGTTCTAGATGAGAATCTTAGTTTATGGTTTTAGAGCTCGGACCGTGAATGGTGACAACTTCCTAAGTAAGCACAGATGTCAACCTGATTCCTAAGCCCACGTGAGTAAAACTAGGTGTGGGAAACAAGGGGGGTATCCTCATCATAATACTTGGGGCGAGTCAAACGAGAGTTTGTAGAGCCCCGAAGGACACCTTTGACACGTCTTGTTCCCCCAACGCGCGGATGTGCACGGAGGAAAATTACCAAAAGTTCCGAGACTCCACTTGGACACGGTGAAGTGATGAAGGGTGTGAATTGTGCACCCGACATTTTGGGCCTAATGGGTTGGCGTGGTGATAGAGGAAAACTGTTAACTATGGTGGAGACGCAGTGTCCATATCGCGTTATCCTGAGGTGGGAACAACAAACGAGCATCAACCGATGACCATATTCGCAACGCGGGATTTTATCGATTTGTTGTCCAAAACCCTCGGGGGCGTTGGCCCGTAACGGTAGGAGAGCCCTTGGGCGTAGTATCCAGACCATTCTTGGGGGTCCCTCCAGGTGTGAAAGATGATGAAAGCCCTGATGCAGGGATAAAAAAAGCCTTGAAAGCGGGTGCGGACGTGTTCGAGTAAATCTTGGCATTCCAGGTAATAAACCAGAGTACTCTTAGGCACATCGGTGAACTGCCGAAAAGGGATCGACGAAACAGCTCAGGAGGTAGAGGTACATGGCGTGGTCATTACGAGATCGTCGTGAATGAGAAAATAACCTCACGCCACACCATACACTCCTATAAGGGAGGACCTGGGCCATGGCCTGGGAAGGCCAAGGGGCCTGATGGTTAGGCATTGGTCAGGAAGGCCTGACCTGCTTGCAGTTTAACGTTTTGCAATGAGGACGGGGGTCGGGGACCCGAGAAGGCCAAGGGGCCTAAGGCTGGGCCTCGTAAGAGGAGGCGTACGACATGGTACACAATCCTGACGTGAATGAGGACGTAGTCCCGCACCACACCGTACATCCTGGGTAAGAGGGGACCTAGGCCGGGGGGCCCGAGAAGGCTAAGGGGCCTAAGGTCAGGGAATCAGTCAGGAAGGCCCGACGGGCCTGCAGTTTAACGTCTTACATGAGGATGGGGGTCGGGGACCCGAGAAGGCCAAGGGGCCTGAGGCTGGGCCTCATAAGAGGAGGCGTACGGCATGGTACACGGTCCCGACGTGAATGAGGACGTAGTCCCGCACCACACCGTACACCCTGGGTAAGAGGGGACCTAGGCCGGGGGGGGCCTGAGAAGGCCAAAGGGCCTAAGGTCGGGGAATCAGTCAGGAAGGCCTGACGGGCCTGCAGTTTAACGTCTTACACGAGGACGGGGGTCGGGGACCTGAGAAGGCCAAGGGGCCTGAGGCTGGGCCTCGTAAGAGGAGGCGTACGACATGGTACACGATTCCGACGTGAATGAGGACATAGTCCTGCACCACACTGTACACCCCTATGGGGAATTGGGGTCGTGGGCCCGATTTCTAGCACCACCCAGGGGGAAGTTTGTCACTTCGGGATGGGGCAGAATGAATCATTGCACTCGATGTCTAGGACATCTCGGGGTGGATCCGAAGATCCAGGACACTGTTGACCATGTTCGAAATACAGCGTTCCTATGGTGACCCGATATGGGAGCAACAAATGAGCATCGACCGCTGACCAAATTCGAAACGCGGGACTTGTATCAGCTTGTTGCTTGAAAACCCTCGGGGGAATTGGCCCGTATTGGTAGGAGAGCCCTCGGGCGTAGTATCCAGGCTGTTCTTGGGGGTCCCTCTGGGTGTGAAAAAATGATGGAATCCCAGTCAAGGAGTGGGTGAAGCATAGCTGTATCCATCCACGAAATAGGCAAACATCTCCAGGGGGATGTGCAGTCGGGTCGAGGCTTGCTCGATGTGAGTTGGGTAAAACGTATGCACCCTGCCATATCTTGACCCGAGGGGAAGATTTTGGATTTTGGGTTGGGCCAACGGACGAAATTCCCGGGCGTTCCTACGTATCCCATTAGGACGAGAATCAAGCCATACGTAGTTCTTGAAGGCCATGCAGTTTAGCGTCATGTGGTAAGGACGTGGGGGGATAAAAGAACGGGAGTGGGCACATGGTGTGACCCTTACAATCCTTGTGCAAGTGGGGTTGTATGGGCGGGGCTAAGAAAGCCTTCCCCTCGCTACACAAGGATCCTCTGAGGAAACTATTCCCAGGGGGGATAGTGGAAGAGAAAATCTTGGGGCTGGGCTCAAGACGAGGTGTCCGAGCGTTCCTACGTATCCCATGAAGATGGGAATCAAGCCATACGTAGTTCTTGAAATGCAGTTTAACGTCATGTGGGACGAGGAGCATCTCATTTGGGGATATGTACGGTACGGAGAGTAATCTGACGTGAATGAGGACATAATCCCATATCATACCGTACAATCCCGCAAGAGGGTAAGTCGGGGAAAACCAGCTCGCGGTTTAACGTCTCACGGTGGAGACGGGGGCCAGGGGCCCGAGGAGGCCAAGGGGCCTGAGGATGAGCCTCGGTCAAGAAGGCCTGAACAGCTTGCAGTTTAACGTCTTGCAGTAAGGACGGGGGGAGATCATAGTTTAAAGTCATAGAGCTCGAACTATTTTGTAGTTTATTGTCTTGCAGGACGAAGATGTAGTTTAAGGTCGTGCAGGACTTTACATTTTAGAGTCGTGTTGGACCATAATGTGCAGTTTAGGGTCATCCAGGACCGTTTCGCAGTTTATTGTCTTGCAGGACGAAGATGCAGTTTAAGGTTGTGCGAGACCATAATGTGCAGTTTAGGGTCGTGCAGGGCCCTTTTGCCCTAGGCAAAGTATCGCTTAAGGAACTTGGCATTGGTAGGAGGGGTTATACGCTCTCCATACGTGGTCACCAAGGAGTATGATCCATTGGGGTAAACATTATGGATGATATAAGGCCCTTCCCATTTGGGTTCTAATTTGGGCGGTTTCCTATCGGGAATCATTGGCGCTCGAAGGGCCAGTACCAGGTCGCCCTGTAGAAAAGAGCGGAGATGAACCTTCTTGTTGAAGGCCCTCGTTATCTTATCCTGATGCCTTTCCAGATTGTGCAGGGCACGAAGCCGGTTCTCATCCAGTGCTTTTAATTCGGCCAGATAGATCTCGACTACCTCATCTGATGTCTGGTGATCATAAACTGCAGTGCGTAATGATGGCAGCTGGATCTCAATGGGTAGGATGGCCTCAGCTCCATACACCAGGGAATATGGGGTCACCTGGGTAGAGTTGCGAGTCATCGTCCGGTAAGCCCAGAGGGCGTTGGGGAGCTTGTCCGGCCAACTTTTCTTATTCTGACCAACCATCTTCTGCAGAATGTTAGAGAGGGTTTTATTGAACGCCTCGATCTTTCCATTTGCCTGCGCATAGTAGCAGGAGGTATGGTTCGACCGAATGTCGTACTTGGCATACAATTTCTTCAGTTCAGCCGCTCGGAAGTTGGTGCCGTTATCGGTGAGGACGGCGTGAGGGACCCCAAACCGGTGGATAATGTTGGAGCTCACAAAGTCAACGATGGAACGGGCCTTGACCTCTTTGAGCGGAACTGCCTCTGCCCACTTGGAGAAGAAATCTGTAGCAGTCAGGATGAACCTACACTGGCGGGCTGTTGCCAGTGGATACGGTCCCACTACATCAAGTCCCCATATCGCAAATGGCCAAGAGTACTTGGTGGGGTGGAGGGGCTCCGGCGGCCGATGCAGGAAGTTGGTGTGAACTTGGGACGCGTGGCTTCTCTTGGCATATCCAATACAATCGTGGATCATAGAGGGCCAGAAGTACCCCAACCTCCGGATTTGATGGGACAGCTTCGGCCCAGCTTGATGGGTGCCACAGGAAACGGCGTGAACCTCTTGCATAACTTGAGGAATCTCTACTCCTTGGATGCAACGGAGGAGGACACCATCTAAACTCTGCTTACAAAGGATCTGTTCAAGACTAGGGCTGCTCTGGAGGGTAAATTGCAGCGCGCGGCGTCGGATTTGCTCGCGCTCGGCCCGGTCGTTCGGGAGGCGACCATTTTGGAGATACTCAACAAAAGGTGCCCTCCAGTCGGGAGTGGCTTCAACCACTGTGTCTAACGAACCTGGGACCCCTGACGTAGAGGGTCCGGAAGTGAGATGACCTACCCACAGACCATCATTGTCCTCTTGGGTGATAGGGGCAATGACTCTCCGGTGTGACACATGTATGATTAAATCATCTTGCTCGGGTTCTGCGAGCGATGCGGCCAAGCCAGCCAAGGCGTCTACTTGACCGTTCTGTGACCGTGGGACATGGGTAACCTCTGGTCGAGAAGTGAACTGGGCCATTAGGCGGAGGGTGTACTCCAGCAATGGTGCAAGCTTCGGCTTCCTGACGACGTAGTCGCCATTAACCTGTTTGATTACCAGCTCGGAATCTCCCTTCACATGTAGATGGGGCACATGGATCTCAAAGGCCAACTCGAGGCCGGTGATGAGAGCCTGGTACTCTGCCTCATTGTTCGTACAACCTTATGAAAATAGGAACGAGTATGGCAGGACGACCTACGCCAGGGTAATGAAGACAATACCCAGGCCCACTCTATTGAGCTTGGGATCATTGAGCCTCCTACCGGTGGGGCTTCGGGAGGCACTGTCGAAATGCATTTGCCAACATGGGACAAAATGATCGACTGGGAGGATTGTCTCATCAGGGAAATCCAGGTCCATGGATTGATCCGCGAAGGTTGTATGGGCAGCTAAAAAGTCTGCCAACGCCTGTCCCTTAATGGCCTTCTGAGGTACGAACCTGATATCAAACTGCTGGAGAATCACTTCCCACCGTGCTAGTTGGCCAGTCAACATGGGGGCGGTTCAGGATGTACTTCAGTGGGTCTGCCCGGGAGACTAATTGCACCTCATGGTGTTGTAGGTAATGTCGCAACTTCTGCACGGCGAAGACGAGCGCAAGGCAGCTCTTTTCTATAGGGGAGTATCTGACCTCCGTATCGAGAAGCATGCGGCTGAGATAGTAGAGACTGTTCTCAGTACCCTCATTATTATTTTGGGTGAGCAGCGCACCGAGGGATCTCTCCAGGGCGGTCACATAAAGGACCAACGGCTTTCCGGAGATGGGTGGCATCAAGACCGGAGGTTGGAGCAGATACTGCTTGATTTCCTTGAAGGCGGTCCGACACTCCTCATCCCATTTATAGGCGGCGCCCTTCTTCATGAGCCGGGAAAAGGGCTTACACTCGCCGGCCAGATTCGCGATGAATCGGCGTATATAGGTTAAGTGGCCTTGAAGGCCTCGAAGCTCCCGAATGTTTCTTGGGGGAGGCATTTGGCTGATGGCCTTGATCTTCTCCAGGTCGATCTCGATACCTCGGTATCTGACAACAAAGCCCAGAAACTTCCCAGAGGTGACCCCGAAGGCACACTTCAACGGGTTCATCTTTAGGTGACGGGAACGGAGGAAACTGAACACTTTCTCGAGGTCTTTGAGATGGTCCTGGAGCTGACATGATTTGACTACGAGGTCATCCACGTAGCATTACACTAATGTCCCAAGGATCGGTTTGAATATGCGATGCATGGCCCTCTGATAAGTGGCACCTGCATTCTTCAAACCGAATGGCATAACCTGGTAGCAAAAGGTACCTTGGGGAGCCCTGAAGGCAGTGGACTCCTCATCTTCGGGGGCCATCTGGATCTGGTTGTACCCGTATTATCCATCCATGAAAGGGAGGGCTTGGAACCCGGTCGTGGCGTCAATCAATAACTCTGTCACCGGGAGTGGGAAGTCATCCTTTGGGCAGTGGAGATTAAGATCGCGGAAGTCGATGCAGACTCTGATCTGCCCATTCTTCTTTCTGACTGGCACAATGTTGGAAAGCCACTTGGGGTACTGGACTTCCTTAATGAAGTTGGCTTTGATAAGCTTGTCAACTTCAGCCTCAACCATAGCACCATGAGAAGGGTGCATTTTCCTGGGGGGCTGCTTAAAGCCACGATGTTTTTCCGGGAGGCCCAGACGGTGAACGGCTACCTGGGGATCTAGTCCTGGCATCTCATTGTAACTCCAGGCAAACACGTCACGGTGTTGTTTGAGGAAGTCTATGTACTGTTGCCGCTCCTCAGGGGACATGGTTGCACTGATCAATGTGGGTTTCAGATCTTCCTCGCTACCAAGGTTCACCTGTACCAGTTCATCAACTGTGGTAGAGACGCCTTCTTCAAAGGCAGGGGGAGCATCCTCTAGGTCTTCCTCCCCACCCATGGGGGGACTTCCCGTGATGGGAGATACTTCTGGGCTATCAAAATCTGAGGGGCAGCTGATCTCGGCTCGGGCAGCAGCGGTCATCACATCGGGAGACTCACTTTCCATTGAGACCATAGCAATGAAGGTAGTCGATCCTATCCCATCTGGCCTTCGGCCTAAGGGGCCACGTTTGATGATATCAAAGAAGTGGTGACGTGTCGGCCTGAGTCGGTGGATTCCAGCCCAGAGGAAGATACACGTATGGCGTACTGCCATTGTCATAAGCTTCACATTCCGGTACCGTACATGGGTAGGAGGTTCTGGGATGACCTGAGCCTGGTTGATGTAGGAGTACGAGGTGATTTTCCACCGTCTCTTGGACACGGGAACATGCCTTCCTTGCGTACCTGAAACAACAAAACATTGCCCCATGTCGGGGGTCGTGGCCTCCAACCGGTGGATCGGGAGGATGTAGGCATCATCCATGCTTTCCCAGGGATCACTTGTGATCGGGGAGGGTTCATCCTCACTTACTAGGATTTGTTTATCCTTACTTTTGTAATAACCCGCATCCAGATAGAGGGCCTCACAAGAAGAGAAAGGGGGCACATCTCCTTGGAGCACGCCTACTCGACCGTTGAGTGAGTATTTTAGGCATTGGTGATACGACGATGGGACCGCTGCATGCAGATGGAGTCATGGCCTACCCATCAATGCATTGTAGGCGGTGTCCTAAGAGATGACCATGAACTCGGTGCTGGAAATTAAGCTACCGAACTGAGTCTTCAGGCGGATCTTGCCGACTGGGGTTTGCTCGGTCCTGTCGTACCCCTGGATTCTGAGGTCAGAGGGAGTTAAATCACCTTCAAACAGACCCAAGTTTTGCAACATCCGAGTCAGAATTAGATTGATTCTGGAACCCGTGTCAATGAGGCAACGGCAGACTTCCACACCATTGAAGTGGCCAGTGATGTACAGCGGGCGAATGTTCCCCTGTATAGGAGGGTCCTCATCTTCACCGGAGAATGAGATAACCGCCTGACATTCGGCGTTTTCAATTGTCTCGGTATGGAAGGCTTCTACAGCTGCTACCTCCGTCTCAAACTAGAGGGGGCTCCTTAGGGCCTCGGAAAGTGCCTCGTGCATTTCGGATGATAGGCGCAGGGCCTCAAGGATAGAAAGCCTTGCTGGAATACTGGCCAGGTGTTTCAGGACATCATACTTTCGTGCCAAACGCGAACCTCTGCTTACAGGAGGTCGTTCGTCATTTGGAGGCATAGCGGGCCCTTCCGGTTGAACCGGTGATCGGTTAGTACTGGGTACATCCTGATGCCTACTAGTTGAAGCCTGGAGAGTAGTCGCCGGACTAAGATTGGACAACGGAGGCTGGCATGTAGCCGGGCAATACTAACTGTGATACAAACGAGGTAGCTCTCCCTGATCTAGTAGCACGAACGACGGTGGAGGTAGAGCCGAGAGCGTTAGATGGGGTTGCACGTGCTGAGCTCTGCGCTGAGCCTGTTGTCTGGTCTTAGTAGCATGCACGGCTTGGCCAAAATTTCCCGCTGACGTACCTCAATGACCGGCACGGTTGCCATTCCGCTGACGTTGACGTCGGCTGGGAACGTTGGGGAGGTTCGCTTGGCGTTCCCCCTCTTCGGGGGTCATATAGGGCTTTACCAGCTCCACGGTGTTAACCAAAGCGTACCCCTAGCTGTCGCTCGAGGAGTCATCCACCGCTGGGTGGATTCTGGGAGGAATCCCCATTTCATGTGGCATAAAGTCATCGAGAGTGCGGGATGAAGACAACACCGGCGGTGCGCGTTGCTTCTTCTTGCGTTGCCGCTGCTTGCCCTTTTGGGAAGAGGTCGACTGTGAAGACGACGCGGAGGCACCAGCTACTTCTTCTGAAGGTTTTGACTGCTTCAGGTGCACCCGGATGATACCATGGGCACGGACAATGGTTTTTTGAGCCATCCAGTCGTCGTATTTCTGGGATCCGCGGCTGGGGACCTGCTGCCACTCGCCTTCGCTGTCGCTACCGATCTCTGATCCTACAAAGACACCCGCCACTTGTGCTGGTGCCGGGCCCAACTTGACTATGTTTTTGTTGACCTGATCTTGAAGCCAGTCTTTAAACACATAGCATTGATTGAGGGTGTTCCCTAGAATCCGATGATAAGGTCAGTAGTTGGGGTGATCAGTGAGATTCACCTCTGCCGGCATTCTGCACTCGGGCAGGCACACAATCCCTTGCTCTAGAGCGCTTCGGAAGTATCCAGGGACCTGATTTTCATTGAACGAATAAGTCTGGTGCCTTCTTTCTAGATAGGGGGCCCTGGGGGACTGGCCTTGACGAGGGGCTGGAGGGGCCTGCCGAGGATGCGGCGCCTGATTGTCTCGCCTAGGTAGCGGTGGTGCATTGCGCGGGGGAACCTGTCGGTTCTGAGGCGGTCGCTGCTGGGCAGGAGCATGTGCTTGAGGTGGAGGACCTCTACGGGGTTGCGGGGATGGTGCCGCCAGCAGTAACTCTAACTGCCTCGGGGCTTTTATTTGGGCCACCTTTGTGGGTTCAGCCCTTGCGGTCCTCCTAGCTGGGATCATAGGGGGAAACAAACATGCCTGACTAGCCTGTTGCAGGGCTTCCTCAAGGCGCTGAGCCTTATCTGAGAAATCCTTGAACCATCCAGGGTAGTTATGGGTAATCAGGGAGGGTACTAGCTCCGTTTTGACGTTCCCTACACACATCGTCAGTAATTGCTCCTGAGTCAGTGGAATATCGAAAGAATACTGTAAGTCCCTTCCATCGGGCGATGAAATCTGCAACCCGCTCATCAGGCCTTTGCTTGCACTTGAAGAGGTTTGCAATGCTGGTCTTCCACGTGGTGGAGCTGAACTGGTACAGGAACTACCGGTGGAGGTCCTCCCAACCGGTCACTGATCCGATAGAGAGCTGGATATACCAGACGAATGTTGGACCTTCCAATGTTTGTACGAAACACCGGAGTTTTGCGGATTCTTGCTGAGCCGGGGTCCCCAGCAAGGGGCCACACCTGGAAGAAAAATGTGCCAAGTGCGGTGGAGGGTCCCCAGTCTCATTGAAGGGTGAGAAAGTGGGGTTCCCAAAACCCGGAGGTGCAGTTATATCATCCACCCACGCGGGATACGGCTTGCCATCCGGTGGGACTACCACCTGCCGCGTTTCCAACGCATCAAGGTGGGCTGTGAGTGCCACAATAAGATCATCCGGGTGGGGGTCCCTGTCTTGATGGGGATCCCTAACCACAAGTGTATTGCCATGTTCTTAAACATGGTAGATGGCTTCGGCCGTTCGTGGATCAATTGGAGGAACGACCTGCGGGGCGACTGGGGGAACCCGGGCTGGGTTCTTCAGATTACCCCGTCGCTCGGGGGGGTTGGCGAAACGTATCACGCCCTCTTGCCATACGTTCTGGCTTCCGCCCTGTCTGCGGCAGTAGCATGATCAGGGTTTCCCGGAGGCATCTCACCGGGGGGGAATTGTTCCTACCCCTGCTGCCCCGGCCTGGGATTACCATAGTCGGGTTGCCGCTCTGCGGCGCGCTCAGCCAAGAGTTCTTCAACCAGCCTCTTCTTCTCATCAAGCTGCTAGCGTAACGTGGCCTTCTCGGGATCTTCGTCCGTTTTCTGCACAGAGGCGGATGGGTCAGAGTGCTTGACAGTTCCGAATTTCTCCTTACCCTTGCTGGTGTTTCGACCGAGTACCAGCGGGTCGGTGGGTACGGGGAGGCCTAGCAGGTTCCTCTACTGATGGGTAACTCTCCCTGATGGGTCCAGTAGTGGAGGTATTCCCTCGGGGGGTAAGCCTCCATCAAGGATTTCAAGCTCGTCTTCCTTGTCCACAACGTTGGCCATGTGGACCGCGACCCCTCTCGAGGGCATGTCCTCGATGTCGCATAGCGAATCGGGCTGCCGTCGGATAGGTTCGAAGAGGAGAGCGGCATAGTGTCCCCAACCACGGACTTGCACATGGGGGGTATCTTCCCTAACGATTCTGCGGAGTGCTTTAAAACTCTGAACACATTTCCGTTGAAGGGTGCTCTGACGGCTTGGCGACTCGGGGTGCTGGGCCACAAGGAGTGCGGTCGAATCGATCAGGCGACACTGCTCGCCGATTTCTTCAAAATTCTCTCGACTTCTGGGGTACACCACCCATTCGTAACGAAGGCGGAAGTGTGTCGCCCATAGGTTTCGACAAAAGCACCCCACTTCTTCAGGGGTAAGGAACTCTGGTGCGTGAAAGTTCAGTGATGTCGTCGGCCAGAACTTCTCCGGGAAGTAATCTGCTGCAAGAATACTCTAGAAGCTCCTGGGTTCAGACTTGGGGTCTGGCCCCGTATTGCCCCACTCATCAACCAGGGGCAGCTGAGGGACCGGTAGCAGTACCGAGGTGGACCTCTGGGATAACAAACTCGGCAGCGGAGAATATGGCGAACGAGCTGACTGGCCGCCGAATTCCGGGCCATCCTCCGAAGAGCAAGGTGACCTAGCCACGATGTCACGATACGATGGGATGATAGCCACAGCTTCCTACACAGGAATCGCAGCTATCGGCGACCGGTCATGTCATCGATCTACCATAGTTGGCCCCCAAAATATCTCTCTGTGATCTCTGGTAGAGGTAGAGGGTGCTTCTGGTGACAATGGCGGTGACTGCGCGGTCGAGACCTGCAGAATTCCCAAGATTTCTTCCTCTTGGATGTACCTGCGGAGAGAGATGGGAATCTGGTGGACCTCATCTTCCGGGAGAATGAGGCTAACGTGTCTGTTTCATGCCCCAGTCCTTGACACGGAGGAGCGGGGAGAAGGTTACATCGCTGAGTCGCATTACGCTTTAGATTCGGAGAAGCGGGCAGGTTTGATCTCCACCCGGGCCTTCCCAGGATTCTTCTTGTGGCGGCGACAACCCACTCTCCTGCCCCAGGGTGGCTCTTCGGGACAGGGTTGATCCCTATCAGGCAGTCTCAGGGCGGCGCTAGTGTCGTGGCGGAGAGGTCCCCCACTCGAGATAGCCGAGGTGCGAGGGGAACCAGGGAAAATGTCGAAGGGTACATGGGGAGGACCTCCATGAACAGCACCCATGTAGGCAGAGCCTCTGTTGGAATCGGCAGGAGCATGGGGAGGACCTCCATGGTCGATGCGGGCGGAGCGAGGCTGACCTTCACTCCTCGAGTTGATGGGGCGAGGAGGACCTTTTTCGGTTGTAGAGAGGACATAGGGAGGTCCCCCACGTTGGAGAAGGACTGGATGGACGGTGCCTTCAGATCGGCAGTCGGGGGCAGGAGGATGGACTCCATACCCTGTATATTGGGCGCAGGAAAGGTTTCCATGCTGGGCGTCACTACCGTGGGGCAGGTCTTCCCTCGGGATGGGGGTAGCATGAGGCATACCTCCATGACGAACTTCGGAGCGGGGAAGGCCCACGCTCTGTGGATTAGTGGTACGGGGAGGACCTCCGTACGGGGTGACATCACCACGGGTTAGTTCGCGGTGATCACCACTTGGGCCTGCAACCCGGAGAGTCAACCCAGCCTACCCGTGGGGCGGTTGGGGTCTCGATCCTGGTTGGGTGAAGGAGTGCCCCTGCTCAGTGTATGCGGGGGCTTCATGATGCACGTCGGCGGTGGCTCGGGCCACTGTAGCTGTAGACGTTGACGCGCCTGGGCGAGCATCCTCAGCCCGGGCCCAGCGCTGACGTCGAGTTAGGCGAGCTGGTGCAGGTGGTGCAGGGGCATGGCCTGCCTGCTCTTCCTGCGGAGTCAGACGGAGGCGCTGACGTAGCCGGATGGGAGCTCTCGCCTGGAGCCCTTCGGTCGGGACCCTGAGCGGGCTGAGCCGGACGGCACCTGCCTCTTCGGCGTAAGGCGAGGAGTCATCAAGGCGTTCTGGGGACAGGCTCCCAAAACGGTTGAACATTGTGGTGGGGAGCAGGGGCTCCCTGCGCGGCCTGTTAGGGTGGCGTTGACGGCGGGTCTGGATGCCTCCAGGTCCAAGCGGGCCATATCCCGAGTTGGGATGACCCCTTCCTCCTCGTACCTGCGCACGAGGTTGTTGATCACCCTTCTCTAGACGACCTCTGATTGGGAAAGGGGACGTGGGTTCCCTGTATTCCGCGATGTGGCAGCCGTTGTGGTGGTAGCGGCACCATGTGGGGTGGCTGTAGTGATGTTTCCCCTGCCCCTGCGTAGGCTAGCGGGCGGTGATCGCGTCTCTGTAACAGCAACCTGGTTCCTGAGAAACGAAGGGATCAAATCATCAGCACTGAGAGGGAAAAGGATTGACAACCAGTGCCCCAGCATCCTTCCATTCTCCACATATGTAAGAATAATCCACGCCAACACACTACAGAACGGAGTGCCCCACGTTCTACTGCCCTGACTTCTGGTGAGTTTCACGACAGTCCCGCTATTTTCTTGGCGGGACCAGGTGCCAGATATCTGGATCCGATGACACGTCAATCTACTGGTGTCTCGAACGCTACTAATATCCATATTGAAAATAATAATTTCACATCTAGTTCACCATTTCTGTTTCCGACGCTTTCACCGGGGCGCGCGCACATCCGTCTGTGGAGGAGGACGCGCTGCGCTTGTTGCCCCGCATTCCCTCTTTCCAAAGACAGGCGGCATTCGCTCCTTATTCAGGGACGTCTGCTCCTTGATCAAAATGGGATGATGGGATGTCGGTTCTTACTTATGTGGATTCCTCCTCAGAAATCGTCACCTTGTCCGGGTCTCCCTCATAGATTTAATACGTAGTTCGTGAAACTCTTCCCAGTGCCATGTTTCCATGGACGCCGGTTAATTACACTGCTTCTTTCGGGACATTCCAAAGGGTCCGGTCAGGGAATCAACCTTCAGTCGGGGGAGTAGTCATGTTGAGGCATCAGTAGCGTGTCTGGATGCTGGGGAACCTGGCATGTCTGTCTATTATCCCTGGTCACAGGGCTTCTCGAGGGAATGGAAGCCCGAGGCATCCCACATAGAGCGCGTGGAATTATATGTCATAGACACATATATGAGGTTTTCCTCAGATTCCCATGTTAACACAGGGTAATCCGCGAGTTTAACATCCAGCGGAGACGGATCAACCCAACCGGAGCATTAGCTAGGATAGATCAGATGGAGGGATTCCCCTTGAAGGGATGCCGATACAAGGGCCAGCCCATGGGCGGCTGTGAAGAGGAGCGTACTGACATGGTCTCACCAAGATATGAAGGTCCGGGCGAGAATCGGGATGGGTGATAGGTGGATGAATGGAGTGGAGGGGAGTGAAATGGGACCATCGCAGGGGCGACGGTGAAGTTGGGCTTGAGCCTTGAAGAGGCTTCCTACATATCCCCGTGGTAGGGAATCAAAGTCCGCGTAGTTCGGGATGGTGCCGGTAAACTGACGTGAAGGTGGACCTTGGCCTGATGAATGTTGTCAGCGAACCAACGTGAAGGTGGACCTTGGTCTGATGAGATATGGGCTTGAACCTTAGGGAGGCTTCCTACGTACCATGCCATGACATGGATCAAAGACCTCGTAGTTCATATGGGGCTTTGTCAGAGAACCGACATGAAAGTGGACCCAGGGGTCCATTTTTGGTGGGCTTGAACCTCTGGAAGGCTTCCTACGTACCATGCCTCGACATGGATCAAAGTCCTCGTAGTTCAAAGGATTGATGGGATATAGTTTATCGTCTTGCGGGACGGTAGTGAACCCTGATGTGAATGAATGACGGGCGGTAGGTGTCGGAGAACCGACATAAATGATGGACCTTGGTCCGATGGGAGATGGTCTTGAACCTCTGGGAGGCTTCCTACGTACCATGCCTTGACATAGATCAAAGTCCTCATAGTTCGGGTTGGTCACAACGGCTTGCCATCAGACTAGGATGCAGTTTAAAGTCATGCTGGACGAAGGTAGAATTCGACGTGAATGATGATGGGTGGGCTTGAACATCAGGAAGGATTCCTACATACCATGCCTTGACATGGATCAAAGACCTCGTAGTTCAGGTGGGAATGGGTGTGCAGTTTAATGTCATGCGGGACAAGGGGGGCATACAGTTTAACGTCATTCTAGACAAGAGAAAAACTCGACGTGAATGAACGACCGAGCAATGTGGCTTGAACCTCATGGAGGCTTCCTACGTACCATGCCTTGACATGGATCAAAGTCCTCGTAGTTCGCTATGGGTGGGGGTTAGGGTCGGTGCTCACTCTAAGCTCACGTGAGTCATGCTCGGTGTGAGAGACAAGAGGTTGCAACAACCTGACGATCACGTCGCGAAGGATGCGTCTGTGAGAAGCGAAGAGGGGCTTACACGTTAGGCGGCCCATGGTGCTGGGACTTACTCCAGGATGGAGGCCCATAGTGCGACAAAGCATAGCGAAAGAGGGATTTGGGACCAATGATGGGAGGTGCCTCGTTCCCTATCACGCCCTCCACTGACCTTAGTAGTGGGGAAGTACGGAGATGCAGAGGTGCAACCATTCGTTGGGGAACTAGGGTCACCCTTATTCTGAGAACATACGCCACTCCAATAAGGAGGATATCATCCCTTGTGGATGGGTGATTCCATTCCTATGGAGACGAGTGGTGTAAAGAATGTTCGAGCTGGGGGGACCCTTCGTGAGAGGCACGAGGTTGGGTCACAGTTTAACGTCATGTGTTGAGGATGTGGTGCTTGGCGGTTTAACGTCCTGCAGCTCGGACGAAGCGGGTTCACTCCGCACCTCTAGGACTTACATAACCGGTACCCTCTAGTCCTTGGGGAAGGGAAGGTACCAGTAAGGTCATGGTTAAGGGAGGTTGTGGAATGAACCATCAAGGGGTCCACATTAGCGTGGCTATGCGAAGAAGCAATAGTCGTTAGCGTGCCTATGCGAAGAAGCATTAAACGAAGCAAAGCTACGAGTGGTATTGTCCATGGGACTTTGAAATCACATCATGCAAACCTGGAGGGTCGCACGGGAGGAGTAATTGCTAAGAAAAGGAGTGTGGTTCGCGAAGTGGAGTGCCTTGGCCTTAGCATGGGGCATAGGTGTGAATGGAAGGTGCTTCGCGAAGTGGAACAGTGTTCGCAGAGCACTGCCTCGTGAAGAAGGGGTGCCTCACAAAGCAGGGTGCTGCGAAGCAGTGTGCTTAGGGATGTGGAGCGATCATGCCTTAGCATAGAGATCGCTGGTACAGGTTGGGTATTTCGCGAAGAATAAACGCTCCGCAGCTGCCCGGGTTCCCGTGGGAATCCCCTTCCTTCGCGAATGCCCTTGATCTTCGTGAAGGGCATCCCTCTCGAAAGAGGGTCTCAAAAAAAGACAAAGAAAAGGTGTCTCATGAAGTAGAAGTATCTCGAGGAGCTCATGATTCCCGGGGCAAAGAGTGCTTCGCGATTCGGGAGAGGAGAAGCTGAAAGGTCGGATTGTCTGTCCTCGGGACTCAGGGGGAGTCTAGTATTTATAGGGAAGGGGCGCCGCGAAGCAGAACTCGTGTGCCACCTCAGGTGCTTCACGGTGCGATCGCGAACATCAACGTCGTCCGCGGAGGGTTACCGGCTCTGGAGCTTCGCGGCGGGCTCGCGAACATCAAATGCGTTCGCGGAGATTTACCACCTATGGAGCTTCGCGGTGGGCTCGCGAAAATCAAATGCGTTCGCAGAGGGTTACCGCCTCTGGAGCTTCGTGCGGCCATGATGATCGGGGCGCTTCGCGTCAATGCTTCGTGTCGGTGCTTCGCGAGGCAGCGCGCCAACCGTCTTTTTCGTTCCTTCCTTTCGGGCTATATTTTGGCGCCAACAGGGGTGATAAAGTATCACTCCAGTCCCAAGGAGGATTCTATAACTATATCTGGGACTCTATCTCTTGAGGGGTTTCTATGAAATATCATACCAAACCCTTAGGGAAAGAACCATGGGTAAAAGATCTTCACCAACAATTTAAATCACTAAAATCTAAAAAATCCATATTAGAAGTACCTCCTCTCAACAAGGGTCCCAACACAATATAAGTCTTGTCAAACAGACTTATGGTTTAAATGTTACAGGGAATTTTTATAAAAAGGGGGACGGTTTGGTCTCGGCCCGGTGGACCTTGCCCTCTGGGGTGGTCACCTGTTCTGATTCGGACCGCATATGGAGGGTCAGCTTGCACCACCATCCTCGGCCCCCATCTCCCCCACACACAGCTCATCCTCATGCACTGCCTCCAGTCAACACAGTCAGACCACGAGGTGTGGATGGTCCACGTAACCAGTAGATCCCGCAGCTCTGCCACGGCTCTGTTCTTGGACTGATGCGGCTTCGGCGCACCGTGTCTCCCCAAGGTCATGGCCTCCTGTTGCAGCTGTCTGTCACCACCATGGACCTCCTAGCCACAGCCCACCTATCTGTGGACCGCGTGCGCTGCCTGCAGCCACACCACCATGGGCCTATCTGCTTCCTGGCATCGCCACCACCCATGGCCTCCTACCGCGGGTCATCCCTCTGTCAACTGTCAACCCGACGGCTCTGCTTACCGCCGTAATGGTCTTGTTTGGACTGCAAGTCACTACTGATGTGTCATTAATTCATCACCGCACCACCCTGTTGTCTTCATGCGGTCAAATATTTGTTCACGGGTCATTGCACCATGGATCGAAGGTGCAAAAATCAGTCATTCATAAACCATGAATATGCAAAGAAATAGCACGGGAGAAGAACGCACAAGGAACACATAAACGATGGATCATATCCATTGTTCGTGTCATCATGGATTCTTCCTTGTTAGAAGGTTTAATGAGGAACAAAAAATCACATAGATCAACTCCCATTTAATCCCCACATGTTTAACCCATCCTGGACGGACGATTGAACAATGGATCAACCTATACGTGGGTTGGTCCACGTTCATCGTTAAATTCAAGAATAAAGAAGGAATCACCATGAAAATAATTCCCTAATTGGGATTGGATCATTTGTTGATGGAGGGAGAATTCATCATCATTGATGATCCACTGAAGAAGGACCTCGATCCTTGATTCGATATGGCGTCGATCTGTTGTCGTTCATCAGTTCCTCCTTCAGAAGTTTCTTCTCTCAAGTACTCTCATGAAATTTCCAGGGTTGTGAATTGAAACCCTATACCCCTACCTCTAGGTTAAAAAAAAGAAACCAAAATCTGATGTGTCTTTAAAATGTTTTTATTAAAATATTTAATGACAGTTACATCTAAAATCCAACATTTTCATATAGCCCATGCTGGAAAATTTTAGGCACTGCCTAAGGAAAATTCATTGTCTCGGATGCAACATTGCCCTTGGATTCTCAATCTGGGCACCTGTTTATAAGTTATTAAAGTTCAAAGTTATCCCCTAAGAATTTTTAAATAAAAGATGAACTTTATTCAAAAATTAATTCCGGTCACACCAGGTCTTGGAATCTCGTGTCATCTTAGTGTGTGGTCTCATTATTTCCCTAATTATTTTTTTAAAATAAATCAGAGGAAAAATATAAGTCATTACATTTTCACCATCTTAGGTATTTATGTCCCAAAAATTTAAAATAAGGGCTACTCAACAAAAAGAAGAGGTTGATGAGCATGCATCTGAGCCTCCCACTCCCAGGTTCTCTCTTGGAGGTTCGTGTGCCTCTACTAAACACGCACTAGAGGAATCAACCTCCCATGACGGTTCTGCTCATGTTAATCCAAAATATTCACCAAGAACTCCACAAATTTCACCCCATCATCAATTTCATCTCTCCCTAGTCGATAACATGCAATGGGTCATGAGTCTACCTCCTCAACTACGACAAGTGAATGAAATCATTCACATAGTGCAACCGTGGGTGTAGATCTAGGTGGCATGCCACCTCACCAACTCTTTTCAGTATCTGAAAGAGGCCAATGATCCTTGGGGGAAACTTTCCACCCCATACAAATCTCTGCAAACCCTACCAAGGTCATACCTAGAGGAAAACATGGTCTCCCTCCTCAAAATCCAAGGGCCTCCATCTTCTAGCAGCATACAAATTTTGTTGGCTCTGTATAGTCCTCATACGCTCCTAGATGATCTTCACCTTCTTGGTGGTAGCCCACACCAACTCTGGGCCCACAAGTGTTGACTCCCTTAGTTCAGTCCAAAATAATGGTGATTTGTACGGTTGATCGTACAAGGCCTCGAACGGTGTCATAACAATGGTTGAGTGGTAGCTGTTGTTGTACACAAACTCTGTCAGAGGTAAGTGGTCTTACTAACTATGTCCAAAGTCCAAGATATAGGAACGAAGCATATCCTTTCCACCTAGATGGTTCTCTTCATCTGACCATCCTTATGGGGATGAAAATATATACTCAACCGCAACCAAGTCCCAAAAGCCTCCTACAAACCCTTCCACGTCCAGGAAGTGAACTAAGCATCACGGTCTGAAATGATCATAGAAGTAACCTCATGAAGTCGAACTACCTCCTAAATGTAGAGGCATCCCAAGGTATCTATAGAACCCTACTCCTAGATGAGTAGGAAGTGGGAAGACTTGGTGATTCAGTCAAAGATCACCCAGATGGAATCGTGTCCCCTAGACGTGTGTGGTAAACCTATCACGAATTCCATCGATATCCCATCCCACTTCCACTCCATCACCTTGAGTGGATGAGTCAATCCTACAAGAACCTGGTGCTCTGCCTTCACTTACTAACAAGTGAGGCACTGAGAAACGAGCTCTAACACTACCTTCTTCATCCCTGGAAACCAGAACTGGAGTTGGAGGTCCTAGTACATCTTTGCCACACCCAGATGTTATGGAAAGGGGGATTTATGCAACTCCCTCATAATATCCTCTCTTAACTCTACTATAACAATAGTGCACCCTCTAAATATAATTAAATGATTTTCACCTATCTAATATCAATTAGTTCCTACCCTATGAACCACTGAGCATGTCAGGACTCAAAGTCAATATCCCCAGGTTGTGCCTCCCTAACTCACTATAAGAGTGGAGGTGGGAAACTATCAATTGGAGTTAAGATGTTATACCATCATCCATAAAGGATATCTGTAGCACAACCAATTGATCTGATTCCTCACTCATAAACTACAAGATAGACCTCCTACGGAGTGTGTTTTCCACCTTGTTTCCCTTACAAGGTGTATATACGATCTCAAAGTCATATTCTTGGAGGAACTCTAGCCACCTCCTTTATCTCAAGTTTAGGACCCTCTAATAAAAAAGATGTACTTTAGACTCTTGTGGTCAGAATAGATGATAAATTTCTCCCCCATCAAGTAATGCTTCTACATATTCAATGTGAAGACTACTACTGCCAGCTCAAAATCATGGGTCGTGTAGTTCTGCTCATGATACCTAAATTGTTGTGAGACATAGGAAATTAACTCTTTCCCTTGCATAAGGACACATCTGTCACGACCCATCCTTAGGACCCATGTCGTGACTACCCCAAGCCCGCCTCCCATAGGCCAGGGGCTGGCGACTAGCACCAAGGCGTAAATCCCAACAAAAAGGATAAGGCATTGCCTTTATAAGTAAACATACACCATAGAGTAAGCAAGCAGAAGTAAACACTAAGTAAACTGGGTAAAAAAAGTAGTGCGGAAAAGTAAGTGGGCTAGAATACAAACCCAAATTGAATGTAAAGTACAACTGGAAAGAAAGTACATCAACTGAAAGTAAAGCAGCAACGTCGATCTGTCCACTGGAAGTCCCACCTGAAGGGTGGTTACAAATAGCCTCCTCAGCTCCTCGGTCCAGCCGTCTTCTCCGTGTACGTCCCACCCAGTGGTCCACCTCCAGGTACCGACTTGCTCTACAAGCCTCAACCATGATCATCGTTGTTCGTCGTCTGCATCTAACACAACATAGTGCGGGCATAGCCCGTGCAGGGGTGAGTATACGCTACTCAGTAGGGACCCCGAGACCCCCGAAGGTCTCCCAGAATCCACGAAGGATAAACCAAAAAGGAAAGATACAATCATGAAGTAACATCCAACACTACTTAGGTATATGCCCATACATATACCTAAGTCATCAATTGTAGTTCGGCTCCAACATCCGAGCCCAAGTTCGATCGTGTCCACACAGGAGAACACAACCAATACACATAGGAAAGCAAGTCAATCATATCAAAGATAATGATTGAAAGTCATGAATCATCTCACACAGGTATACTTCTTCGTAAGGTGATAGAGATGATCAGATATAGCCACTGATTCATCTAATCTGGGACCCACGTATGATACTTAACCAACCAAGCTACCGAACCCACATAGGATTTCAGTGCAGTCTTCATTGTCGTCGAACCCACATAGGATTTCAGTACAGTATTCATCGCTGCCGAACCCACATAGAATTTCAGTGCAAACATCATTGCTGTCGAGCCCACATAGGATTTCAGTACGGTCTTCATCACTGCCGAACCCACATAGGATTTCAGTGAATTCTTCATCTTCTTTGAACCCACATAGGATTTCAGTATGGTCTTCATCACTGCCGAAACCACATAGGATTTCAATGCAGTCTTCATCTCCGTCGAACCCACATTAGATTTCAGTACGGTCTTCATCGTCGTAGTCACATCCAGCTCTAGGGTTCTCGAACACAGCATGCTCGTTCTGGGAGGGTCCGCTCCACGAGCCAAGGGGTTGATACATCAACTGACACGTAGTCCAGAGTTGATGTATCTCAAGGTTCTGTCTCGAAAAGAGGAACTCAACATGATAGACATCACATAAATTAGATGCCTGGTCTGAGAGTTATTGGCTCTTTCGTTTGAGGGACATGGTTGGTTTTTAAGACAAAAAAATCCCGACCGAACTCCAACTACATCCAATCCTCAAGCTAAGTAAGCCAAAAGGTCCGTCTCACTAAGAGGAATCCAACAAAGTCGAAGGGACGTCAATCGGATGTCTGGAACTCACGTTATAAGCGATTCCGCTCCTAGGGCCTGGTTGGTTTCATGTTCGAACCAACCCGGCCGTACACAAAGTTCTCTGAAACCTTGGTTGTAATATACCGAAACAATCGTCTCAATCAAAGGATCGCATCACAGCTGATGGTGCGTCGATCGGAGGTCTGTAACCCATGTTATGGGAGTTCGAACGGATCTGTCTGAAAATAGGGGGTTCGGGCCTGGTCCGACCCGGCCCGATACCCCCCCCCCCCCCCGAATCGGCCCGAACCGGGTCCGGGTCCGGCCCATTAGGGCACGGCCCAGCCGGCGCGAGCTCGCGGCCAGCGTGGCCAGCTCGGCCACGCCGGGCTGAGCGGAACAGGGGGGGCGCTGCCCCCCTGATTGATGAACCGCAACCCCCATGTGGGGGGCCACTGCTTCGGCCAGCTGGGGGTTATGACCCTCGGTTCCTGGAAGCCGACCGACTGGTGCTGCTGCCGTGGGACCGTCGGGTCCCACCCTTCCGAGGTGCCGGCGGCCGGCGGTTCTAGCCGCTCGGCCTTGCACCGCCGCGGCTTCGAGCCATGGCCTTGTCCGACCGGTGCGGCGCAACGGCGCTGTGCCCCTCCGCCGTGGCCCCGCACCAGCCACGGTGTCTTTGTGGTTCTCCGGTGTGGTGCGATGGCGCCACACCCCTTCGCTGCGGCCTGACTCTGGCCGCGGGTTCGTTTGGCCTCAACGGCGCGGCGCGACGGCGCCGCGCATCCTCGTCACATTTTTCCAGATTCTGCACGATGTCGTTGCACCACGCTGCCTTCTTTCGAACTGCAACAACACAACAACAAAAAGGGGGTGGAGAGTCGGTCGTGTTCGTGCGGTCCAACCTCCTCCCGATAAGTTGATATCAAGCTGTCCAAAGATAAATACGAAGAACGAAAAAGGATGAATTCATGGAAAAAATAATTAACCCCTACCTTGATAACGAGATGATGTTCGAAGAGCGTTGCAGAAAGCTGCGTCGTGGGGGAAGATGATGACGTCACTCACCGCACTCTTCCACTTCTGAGTTCGTGTGTTGGTGCATTGATGATGAGGTGGGAGGAAGGAGGGTCATCGGAGAAGCACCACGTCAGAAAGGGGGGCTCTGAGGAAGAAGGCCGAAGAAGGTCAGGGAAGAAGCATCGTCGGCATTCTTCACGTTCTTCGCTGGAGAAGTTCTCTCAAGCTCCCACCAAAAGGCGCAAGAACATGCCCAAAATAATAGAATATAATTTATTATTCTTGGTGGCAGAAATTAATTAAATGGTCCCCACTTAATTAAGTTCACGATGATTGGCACAATTCAAAATTTCAAAAGTGGAGAGGCTCTACCAAATTAATTGCCCGAGTAGATGACATAATTAATTTGGGGAGTTTCGAGGGGGTTTAGGGGCCCAGGTGGTCCCCACCTAATGAACAAGGATAGGGTCAAGGAGTTTCCTCCCATTAAATGGGGGGGGGGGTTTGAGGAGGTTTTATTCTCCTCCATTAAGAGGGGAGTTAGAGTCCCTGAGGCTCTCCCTCATTAATGGGGGAGTATTGAGAGATTTCCTCCCCTCCCATTAAATGGGGGGTTAAGCCCCGTGTGGACCCCATGTCATAACCTCTCGTGGGAGGTTATGTTGCTCAGGTGGTCCCCACCCTAATTATCCTCCCATGGGAGGTTAGGGTGTGGCGGTCCCACCACCAACTCCCATATGGAGATTTTAACCAACACTATCCACATGGCTTGGGTTCAATAAAGATAAAATAAGTTGTCACTTATTTTATTTTATTAATCCACGTGAAAGCCAAAAACCAACTCTCAAACCCGATCATCTGCTGTCGAGGTGGAAGTCCTCTTAAGTGAAAACTGGCGCTGAAATTCCATCGGTGCCCTTGGAATTCGATTCAGATCACCGGTCCAAAAGTTAGGAAAACCATCTCGTTCGTTCACTGAATGTACCCGAGCTAAGCTTTTGAGAATGATTCCGGGCACACCGGGCCTCGGAATCAGGTGCCGTCAGAAACTGCGTTCTTGAAAAATTCCAAAGAAAATTATGAAAAAAATTTCCCTTGAATTTTATGGGTCTTTACATTACTCCCACCTCAGGGATTTATGTCCCCGTAAAGATATATCATAAACTAGGGAAACAAATGAGGGTACTGAGCACACATCTGAGCCTCCCTCTCCTAAGTGCTCTCCTGGAGGTTCCTGTGCTGCCATCTGAGTCAAAATAGAGGTATCGACCATCCATGTAGGACCTGGTCCTGTCGATCCTCGATCTCCACCAGGACCTCTGCAAAAGTTGTCCCATCGTCAATGTCCAACTCCCCATGGTCGATGATATGTGTTGGGTCATGCACGTATCTCCTCAGTTGAGATACATGGAAGATGTCGTGCACCCGGTGCAACTGAGGTGGTAGAGCCAGGTGATAAGCCACCTCGCCTATCCTGTTGAGGATCTGGAATGGTCCGATGAAACATGGAGATAACTTGCTGCCTCTGCCAAATCTCTGTAATCCATGTCGAGGTGAGACAAGCAAGAAGACGTGGTCGCCATCCTCGAACTCCGGTGGCCTCCGCCTCATGTCAGCATAAGACTTCTGCCAGCTCTGAGCTGTCTTCATCTGCTCCTGGATGACCTGGACCTTCCCTGTTGTGGCCTGGACCATCTCCAGTCCCACAAGTGCTGACTCCCCAGGGTCTGTCCAACACAGAGGTGATATGCAAGGTCGGCCGTACAATTCCTCGTATGATGCCATCCTGATGGTGGAGTGGTATCTGTTGTTGTACGTGAACTCCACCAACGGTAGGTGGTCCTCCCATCTGCGAACAAAGTTGAGGACACATGTGTGGAGCATGTCCTTGAGAGTCTGAATGGTCCTCTCCATCTGACCATCCGTCTGAGGGTGAAAGGCGGTGCTCAGACATAGCTACGTCCCGAATGCCTCCTGCAAGCCCTTTCAAAGCTGGGAAGTAAAGTGAGCATCTCGATCGGAGATGATAGATGATATCACACCATGAAGCCGTACGATCTCCTAAACTTAGAGATTCCCCAAGATCTCTACTGAGCCCTGCTCTCTGATGGGTAAGAAGTGGGACAACTTAGTGAGTCAGTCGACAATCACCCAAATGGAGTCCTGACCTCTGTAATTATGTGAAATTCCAGTCACAAAATCCATAGATATCCCACCCCACTTCCACTCCGAGACCTCCAAGGGGTATACCACGCATACTGGTACCTGGTGCTCTGCCTTAACTTGCTGGAAGGTGAGGCATCGAGAAATGAACTCTACCACAACCTTCTTCATACCCGGCCACCAGTGCTATCGTCTGAGATCCGGGTACATATTCTCCAGTCCTGGATGCACCGCTAAAGGGGAAGTGTGAAACTCTCTTAGCACCTCCTCCTTCAAAGCAGCTGGTACCATGGTACGTCCCCTGAAAAGGACATCGTGCTCTCCTCATACGGAGAATCCATTAGGTGCCTATCCTGAGGATATCTGTGCACGCCGCATCTCACAGTCAGCGTCCCCATGTTGTGCCCCTCTGACCCCCTGTAGTTGTGGAGGAGTGACTGTGAGTGACTGAAGAAAGGTTGATCTATCTCTATCTATGAAGGATATCTGCAAAGCGGTTAGCTGCTCCGTCGCCTCCCCGAGTAGTTGGATGCCCGTCCTCCTACTTATAGCATTAGATACTACGTTTCCTTACCCAGGAGTATAGAATATCTCAAATTCATAGTCCTAGAGGAACTCGAGCCATCGCCGCTGTCTCAGATTCAGGTCCTTCTGCGAGAAGATGTACCTGAGACTCTGGTGGTCAGAGTAGACTGTAAAGCGCTCGCGCATCAGATAGTGTCGCCACATCTTCAGATCAAAGACCACTGCTGCTAACTCCAGATCATGGGTAGCGTAGTCTTTCTCATGCTGCCTCAACAGACATGATCCATAGGTGATCACTACCCGCTCCTACATCAGGACACATCCAAGTCTATTCCCTGATGTATCGCAGTAGACTACGTACCCTACTCCCTCCTCTGATAGCCTCAAGATAGGCGCGCTGGTCAATCTCTGTCTCAGCTCTTGGAAGCTCTGCTGACATCTGTTTGACCACACGATGGGTTTCCCCTTCTTCGTCAAAGATGAGAGTGGCGCCGCAACTCTGGAAAAGTCTGACACAAATCTCCGGTAGTACCCATCTAGCCCCAAGAAACTCCGCACCTCTGTCACTCTCTTGGGTGGCTCCCAATCTAGCACTGCCTCGATCTTCACAGGATCCACCACAACTCCCGCCTTAGAGATGACGTTTCCCAAGAAGTGGACCTCACATAACCCAAACTGACACTTCGAGATTTTTCCATAAAGATGGTTCTCTCAGAGTGTGTCTAGTAAAACCCGCAAGTGGTAGGTGTGCTCCTCCTCAGTGGTCGAGTATATCAATATGCCATCAATGAAGACCACGAAAAATCGATCGAGGTATGGCTGAAAGATCCTATTCATGAGACTCATGAACACTGCTGGAGCATTGGTTACACCGAAAGGCATAACAAAGAACTCATAGTGGCCATACCAACATTTGAAGGCCATCTTCTACACTTACTCATCCCAAACTCTGAGCCGATGATAGCCTGATCTAAGGTTTATCTTTGAGAACCAACGTGCTCCCTTGAGCTGATCGAAGAGGTCGTCAATCCTCGGAAGCGGATACTTGTTCCTCACGGTCACCTAGTTCAGGAGACGATAGTCGACACAAAGTCGCAAGCTCCTGTCCGCCTTCTTGGAGAACAATATCGGGGAAGCCCAGGGTGAAACATTTGTTCAAATGAATCCCTTTCCCTAAAAGTCCTCCAACTATACCTGTATCTCTCAATGCTCAGTGGGGGACATCAAATATGATGGAGTGGATATCAGGGCTATCCCGGGGTATAAGTCAATATAAAAGTCTACCTCTCTATGAGGAGGTAGTCCTGGGACGTCGTCAGGGAAAACATCCGCATACTGATCCACCACCACAGGAAAACTAGGACTCTGCACGTCAATCGCTCCTAGGATGAGGCTATCCAACTGATGAGGGATGGGTTGTCCTCTCCTCTTCGTGAGTCCATCATGTGCTTTAAAGGCTCCCTTCTCACCGGTGAAGGTGAACCTGCTCCCGTCGGTGCATACACACCGCACCTTGCGCCTAATACAGTCAATATGAGCATGGACTGTGGATAACCAATCCATGCCCAAGATGGCGTCGTAAGGCCTCGACGCCGCTACAAGAAGATCCCATCCGAATCTTTCACCTCCTAGAGCAAGCTCACACTGTTGGCACCAGTGCATAATCGTCGATTATGCTTCCGTAGATGCCTCTATCCGTAAGGATCGCGCCAATCGCTCCGTTGGAATCTCCGAGCTCTGAACAAGGGCAGCAGCAATAAAAGAATGAATCGCTTATGTGTTTATAAGAACTTCAGCAAGGGTGGAGTAGACACAGATATTACCTCAAATCATCTCTGGCGCGCTGTGGTTGTAGGCCTATACTACCTGAAGCTGAGCCTGTCTATGCCCGCCAGCTCCCTGTGGTCGGGGTGGACCTCCTGGTGGTGGTGGTGGTAAAGTCTCAAAGCATCGCCCACCACCTGCTGCTTGACAAGCTCCCCTGCCTCATCCGCCTGCTATCGGTGGACCACCACGGTTGACCCTCTGCCTCTACCCGGCTGGCCCCTCAACCGTCTGCTGCTCCTCTACACAGCGGGCTGGGCAGTCACGAGCCATGTGTCCCTTCCCACCGCATGCGTAGCACTGTCTACTCCTCGAAAGGCTGACTCTGCACCCTGTGCCCTGCACCTCTAAGCCAGTGTCCTTAGGTCGTCTTCCTAATGGTCTGGTCTGCCTGTACCCTTATGACATCCTTCGACTGCCAGCTGCAGACGACTCTGCTACGTGCCGCCCTACGGTAGGTCTTGCTGCTGGCCTAGGCTCGGCAAGAAAGCTCTATATGAGAAGTGCTCACTCCAGTACTCCTTCCTGTGCCGGGATGCTGAGGGAGATCATCGATGCCCTGATCTCATGCCTTAGTCCCTGCTCGAAGGTCTGGGCCCGAAAGAATGGGTCCCATACCATGTTCGTCGAATAGCATGAGAGGTCGGTAAATCTTGCTGAGTATTGGGCGACCATCATGTTGCCCTGTCGCAGCTGTAGAAGCTCCTGGATGCGCATTGTACGGAGGGTGGTTGGGACGAACTCCGAGCGGAAGAGGCTCTCAAATTCCTTCCAGAGGAGTGATGCCTCGTCGTGTACCTGGAGCATCAAGCTCCACCATCTGCCTGCTGTCGCGTGTAGTAGGCTCGCTGCGAGGATCACCATGAGTTCAGTTGGTGTCCCCACTAACCTAAAAACTCGCACAACTACCTCCAGCCAATCCTCGGCTACCTGCGGGTCCTTCTCCCCACGGAACCTAGGCGGTCTCTGACGCTGAAACTCATGCAATACACTAAGGCGATATGCACTATCAGTGGCTGGGGCTAGTAGCATCGGTGGCTCGGTGGGTAGAGGTACCGCTGGTGCTTCTGCTGTCAAAGGGCCCTGCACCGAGGCCTCGTCTCTCGGTGGGATGTCGTCTCGCACAATGCTCATAAACCTAGCTGGCTGCCATCGTGGGGCTATCCTGAAAAGAAACAGGTGTTCCATGGTCAAACGGTATACCTGGTGAGCTGACACAAAGTAATCACAAAGAAAACTTTTGAAACACACATGCAATCAATGTTTTCATGAATTGAGTCAGAAATCAGAAGTCAGGGTCTTGGTGTACGGATACGTCGGCCGTCACACCAACACTGGACTCCCTGGACTGATGACCACACTCAATACCCTTAACAATATTGCTTCACATAGAAGAAAGATCAGAGTCCTGAGTTATGTGGTAGAACTGAACTCCTCTGATACCAATTTTTCCCGACCCGTCCTCAGGACACGTGCCGTGACTACCCCAAGCCCGCCTCCCATAGGCCAGGGGCTGGCGACTAGCACCAAGGCATAAATCCCAAAAAAAAGGGGAATGCATTGCCTTTATAAGTAAACATACACCACAGAGTAAGCAAGCAGAAGTAAACACTAAGTAAACTGGGTACAAAAAGTAGTGCGGAAAAGTAAGTGGGCCAGAATACAAACCCAAACTGAAATTAAAGTACATCTAGAAAGAAAGTACAGCAACTGAAAGTAAAGTAGCAACGTCGAGCTGTCCACGGGAAGTCCCACCTGAAGGGTGGGTACAGATAGCCTCCTCAGCTCCTCGGTCTAGCCATCTGCTCTGTGTACGTCCCACCCAGTGGTCCACCTCCAGGTACCGACTTTCTCCATAAGCCTCAACAACGATCAGCGATGTCCGTCGTCTACATCCAAAACAACGTAGTGCAGGCATAGCCCATGTAGGGGTGAGTATACGCTACTCAGTAGGGACCCCGAGACCCCCGAAGGTCTCCCAGAATCCACGAAGTATAAACCAAAAAGTAAAGATACAATCACTAAGTAACATCCGAAACTTCTTAGGTATATGCCCATACATATAACTAAGTCACCAATTGTAGTTCGGCTCCAACATCCGAGCCCAAGTTCGATCATGTCCACATAGGAGAACACAACCAATCCACATAGGAAAGCAAGTCAATCATATCAAAGATAATGATTGAAAGTCAAGACTCAGCACACACAGGTATACTTCTTTGTAAGGTGATAGAGATGATCATATATAGCCACTGATTCATCTAAGAGGGGACCTACGTAGGATACTAAACCAGCCAAGCTGCCGAACCCACATAGGATTTCAGTGCAATCTTCATCGCCATCGAACCCACATAGGATTTCAGTACGGTCTTCATCGCTGCCGAACCCACATAGGATTTCAATGTAGTCTTCATCGCCATCGAACCCACATATGATTTCAGTATGGTCTTCATCCCTGCCGAACCCACATAGGATTTCAGTGCAGTTTTCATCACTCTCGAACCCACATAGGATTTCAGTACGGTCTTCATCGTCGTAGTTGCAGCCAGCTCTAGGGTTCCCGCACACTGCATGCTCGTTCCGGGAGGGTCTGCTCAATGAGCCAAGGGGTCGATACATCAACTGACACGTAGTCCAGAGTTGATGTATCTCAAATTTATGTCTCGACAAGAGGAACTCAACGTGATAGACGGCGCGCCAATCGGACGCCTGGTCTGAGAGTTATTGGCCCTTTCGTTCCATGGGCCCAGTTGGTTTTTAAGTCAAAACCAACCTGACCGCACTCCAACTGTGTCCAAACCTCGAGCGGATTAATCCAAAAGGTCCTTCTCACTATGAAGAATGCAACAAAGTTGACGGAATTTCAATTGGACATCCGAAGCTCAAGGGGCCCGGTAGGTTTCGTGTTCGAACCAACCCGGCCATATCCAAAGTTCTCCGAAACCTTCATTATAATATACTAAAACGACCATCTCGATATAAGTATCACATCGCAGCTGACGGTGCGTCGATCGGAGGTCCGTAGCCCACGTTATGGGCATTTTAACGGATCTGTCCGAAAATAGGGGGTTCAGGCCCAGTCCGACCCGGCCCGATACCCCCCTCGGGTCGGCCCGAACAGGGTCGACCCGAACAGGGTCCGGGTCCGACCCATTAGGACGTGGCCCGGCCTGGCCTGGGCGCGGCCCGGCTCGGCCGACGCGAGCTCGTGGCCCACGTGGCCAGCTCGACCACGCCGAGCTGAGCGGAACAGGGGGCACACTACCCCCTGATTGATGAACCGCGGCCCCCACGTGGGGGGCCACTCCTTCTTCTAGCCAAGAGTTACGACCCCCGGTTCCTAAAAGTCGGCCGGCCCGGTCCGGCTGGCCGGTGCTGCTGTCGCGGGACAGTCGGGTCCTACTCTTCCGAGGTGCCGGCGGCCGGCAATTCCGCCCGCCCGGCCTTGCACCGCCACGGCTTCAAGCCACGGCCTTGTCCGACCGGCACGGCGCGACGGCGCCGCGCCCCTCCATCGCGACCCCGCACCGGCCGAGGTGTCTTCGTGGTTCTCCAGCGCGGCGCGACGGCGCCGCGCCCCTTCGCTGCGGCCCGACTCCGGCCGCGGGTTCGTTTGGCCTCAACGCCGCGGCGCGACGGCGCTGCGCATCCTCGTCGCATTTTTCCAGATTTCGCACGGTGTTGTTGCACTGCGCCGCCTTCTTTCGAACCGCAACAACACAACAAAAAAAAGGGGAGGCGAGTCGGCCGTGTTCGTGCGGTCCGACCTCCTCCCAATAAGTTGATATCAAGCGGTCCAAAGATAAAGATGAAGAACGAAAAAGGATGAATTCACAGCAAAAACAATTAACCCCTACCTTGATAATGAGATGATTTTCGAAGAGTATCGCGGAAAGCGGCGTCACGGGGGAAGATGATGATGTCGCTCACCGCACGCTTCCACTTCTGAGTTCGTGCGTCGGTGCGTTGACGATGAGGAGGGATGAAGGAGGGTCGTCGGAGAAGCACCACGTCAGAAAGGGGGGCTCCGAGGAAGAAGGCCAAAGAAGGTCGGGGAAGAAGCATCGCCGACGTTCTTCGCGTTCTTCGCTGGAGAAGTTCTCTCAAGCTCCCACCAAAAGGCGCAAGAACGTGCCCAAAATAATAGAATATAATCTATTATTCTTGGTGGAAGAAATTAATTAAGTGGTCCCCACTTAATTAAGTTCACAATGGTTGGCACAATTCAAAATTTCAAAAGTGGAGAGGCTCCACCAAATTAATTGCCCGAGTAGATGGCGTAATTAATTTGGGGAGTTTCGAGGGGGTTTAGGGGCCCGGGTGGTCCCCACCTAATTAACAAGGAGAGGGTCAGGGAGTTTCGTCCCATTAAATGGGGGGTTTTGAGGAAGTTTTATTCTCCTCCATTAAGAGGGGAGTTAGAGTCCAAGAGGATCTCCCTCATTAATGGGTGAGTATTGAGAGATTTCCTCCCCTCTGATTAAATGGGGGGTTAAGCCCCGTGTGGACCCCATGTCATAACCTCTCGTGGGATGTTATGCTGCTCGAGTGGTCCCCACCCTAATTATCCTCCCATGGAGGTTAGGGTGTGGTGGTCCCACCACCAACTCCCATGTGGAGCTTTTAACCAACACTATCCACATGGTGTGGGTTCAACAAAGATAAAATAAGTTGTCACTTATTTTATTTTATTAATCCATGTGAAACCCAAAAAACAACTCTCAAACCCGATCATCTACCGTCGAGGTGAAAGTACTCTTAAGCAAAAATCGGCACTGCGATTCCATCGGTGCCCTCAGAATTCGATTCCAATAACAAGTCCACAAGTTAGGAAAACCCTCTCATTCGTTCACTGAATGTACCCGAGCTAAACATTGGAAAATTATTCCGGACACACCAGGCCTCGGAATCAGGTGCCGTCAGAAACCGCATTCTTGTAAAATTCCAAATAAAATGAAGAAAAAAATTTCCCTTGAATTTTACAGGTCTTTACACATCCGAGATCAGTCCCTAATGCATCATAGATTACTACATACCCAACAACCTCCTATAGTAGTCTCAAGCTGGGAGTGCTCGTCAACCTCCATCTCATCTCTTGGAAACACTGCTAGAACTTTTACGTCCACACAAAGGTCTGTCCCTTCTACATCAAAGCCATTAAGGGTGTTTCTACAATATAAAATTTGGGCACAAACCTCCAATAGTACCCATCCAAACCTAGGAAACTCCTCACCTCGGTCACACTCTTGGGTGGCTCCCAATAAATCACTACCTCAATATTCACCAGATCCACCACAACTCCAGCCTCTAAAATGACATGTCCTAGAAAGTGGACCTCCTAAATACATAACTGACACTTCGAGAGATTCCCATAAATTTGGTGCTCTCATAGCATGTCTGAGACCATCCTTAGGTGTATCATGTGATCCTCCTCGGATTCTGAGTACACAGAATGTCATCAATGAAGACCAAGATGAACCGGTCAATGTATGGATGGAATATAGTATTCATGAGTCTGATGAACAATGATGGATCATTGGATACACTGAATGACATAACCAAGTACTCATAATAGCCATACTGATAGTTGAATTTTGTCTTTGGTACATCCTCATCCCATACAAAAAGCTAATGATATCCAGATCATATGCCTATCTTCAAGAACCACCTCACTCCCTTTAGCTGGTTGAAGAGGTTGTCAATTCTCGGTAGTAGATACATGTTCTTCACGATCACCTAATTCAGGATCCAGAATTCTACACATAGCCTCAAACTCCCATCTTCGTTTTTGTAAAAGAACATTGGGTCTACACAGGGTGAGATGTTGGGCCTCATGAAGCCCTTCCTTGGAAAATCCTCTAGTTTTACCCTTAACATCTGAAGCTCTGAGGGAGCCATCCAATATGCGGGTTTGGATATCTATGTTGTCTCAGGGTACATATAAATTCATAAGTCAACCTCCCTATGAGGGTATAATCTTAGAACATCATCGGTGAATATGTCTTCATACTCATCCACCACAGCAGGACACTAGGGACTACTCTCTTCCACTGCACCGAGGGTGGGGCTAGATAACTGGTGAGTGATTTTCTGAACCCTCCTCTGAGATATTACATCCTACATTGCATGTGTTTCCTTTTCTCTAGTAAAGGAAACCCCGGTTCTATCTCTATGGATACACCACACTCTGTGACTAAATTAATCAATATGAGCATGGAATATGGATAACTAGTCCATACCCAGAATGATATATTAAGGCCTCAACACCACTATTAGGAGATCCCATCAAAGATCTCACCTCAAAGAGTAAGATCACACTACCGAAACCAATGTGTTATCATTGAATCCCCACCTATAGGAGTCTCTAAACATAAAGATCAAGCCAATGGCTCCATGGGAATCATGGAGCTCTGAACAAGGTCTTTAGCAAGGAAGGAGTGACTAGAACCAATGTCTATGAGAAATTAAGCTAGGTTGAAGAAGACACATATTGTACCTTTAATCATATTTGGAGCATTGGGTTTGTAATCCTCCATCACCTGAATCTAGCCTCACCCCTGCCTACTATCTCCTTAATCCTGTGGCGGACTGCCTGGGGGTGGTGGTTGTAGTACCTCGATCCTTCGTCCACCGCTAGCTGCTCTACCTGCTCCCTTGCTACATCTTCCACCCTAAGGACCACCCTGATCAAACCTATGCCTTTGCCTCAGTGGTCCCTTGACCATCTGTTGATCGTCTACACAACATGTCAAGAAATCATGAACTATTTGTCCTCAACCGCAGTAAGTGAAACACATTCTGTCCTTCAGCTATCCTGATCTACCTCTGGAGCCTCGCACCGCAGATCCCATATCATGTGGTTGTCTTCTAAATTACATTGCCCGCTTGGTCCCCTTTTTCTGTTTCCTACTACCCACCAATAAGGACTCTACCACCAAATGTCTAATGGTAGCTCCCACTGATGGAGCATGTTCTTCTAGGAATCTCTCTACAAATAGAGCTCACTCCTACACCCCATCCTAATTAGGGATGATAATATACACCATGGACAACCTAATCTCCCAGTGTAGTACCTTCTCAAAATCTCGATCCATGAATAACGGGTCTCATACCATATCTGTGAAGTAGTGAGAAAGCTCATTAAACCTTCTCTTTGTACTACGCTACTATCTGGATACCCTGCTAAAGATGCAGAAGTTCGTGGATGCATACTAAATGTAAGGTCACTGGAAAGAACTCCTCCCTGAAGAGGCTCTCAGAGTCAGCACAAGAGAGATTCTTTTCATCTTGAATCTGGATCACTAAACTCCACCACCATCCCATTGAGACATGCAGAAGGCTTGTGGGTAATACTGTCATCTAATCAGGTGGTTTCCTCACAAGGAAGAAGATGTGAGTAACCATATCTAGCCAATCCTCAGCTACCTGGGGGTCAGTCTCACCCATGAACTTGTGAGGTCTCTACCTCTAGAACTCATGCAATTCATTAATCCAGTGTGCAACTCTATCGATAGTGATAGAAAAAATTACTGCTCGACGGGTGGTACTATAAAAGGAAAACCACCCAGGGGTTCCATGTCTGGCATAGGCCCATGGACTAATGCCTCACTATTATGTGGATCATCCTCATTATTGCACGTCGAGAATCTGTCCAGCTATCAGTGTGGAGGTATCCTGAAATAGATCAAGATGAACCACGATAAAATGAGTATATCAGGAGAGATGACTCAAGAAGGACCTGGATGACACAACCCATTCCTATATGATGAATGTTCCATTCATCTCCTTGCAACCAATGTTTTAATTCACTATGTTAAAAAGTCAGTGCCTAGAGTTCTAGTGTATGGATATGTCAGTTGCTGAACCAACACTTGATTCCCTAGCTTGAAATTTGAACTCGAAACACTTAACATTGTGTCCCAAAACCAATCTCATTAACTCTCAGTCCCAACGTGGAACCAACCTACTTTGATACCACTATCTCACAACCTTTCCCAGTGGGGTCCATGTCATGATTACCCCAATATTTCCCCAGATAGTCCAGGGGTTCGTGACTAGTGCTGAGTAGGAATATCTAAGAAATGGAGGCCTTTTCTTAAGTACACATACACATGAACACATCTCCGAGCCACAGAGCTAAAAAAATGGAAAAAACCCACCACCATGCATGAATTCACTAAGAATCAACCATAGAGTACAACAAGAAATTAAAGTATTGGAAGGTAAACCGGTCCAGAATAAAACCCAACAAAAGAAATACAATTGTAACGTCTGACCTACAAACAAGGGTACTGAAGCTACAGTAGAAAGCTTCCAGAAACACCTCGGTCTGTCTGATCTCACAAGGCACCATCCGGTCCTAGTCCTGGTCTAGTTCCACCTAGGACTCCATTGAAACTCCGGTCATCTGTACAAGACACAACATGTGTGGGAAAATACCATGTCGGGGTGAGAAAAACATTACTTAGTAGGGCACCCCAAAATCACAAAGGAAAAACCGTATAACTAATGTACAATCATATCTACATAGGCATATTTCCATACATATACCACGTATATCCAGATATACTTAAATATAAATCACTAGGTAGAAAGGATATGTTACATCCAAACTTACACCATAGGATTCTCCTCGAGGCATGATCGTTCCAAGAGGACTCGCTCCTCGAGTCATTATGTCATCACTGGTCAAGATTATGTCATACAGAGAGGGGATTATCTGAGAGAATATCATGAAACCAATCAGCATTACCTTGAAACATATGGGATTCTAATACAATACCACGAACTATAGAGATTTGGCTCATAATGTAGGGGATTTTTAAGAATACTGCGAACCCAACTATTACATCCCACTAGATGGAGGATTAATTCCCTTTGATCAGAGGTCACATTAAAACCCAATTAACTCCATCAGGGGTGATAAAGTATCACTCCAGTACCAAGAAATAATCGATAAATCTAGCTGGGACTCTGTCTCTTAAGGGGATTGCTATGAAATGTCATATCGAACCCTTGATAAAAGTACCAAGGGGGAAATATCTACACCAATATTGGCACTCACTAAGGTTTCACAAAGCCATATCAAAAGGACCACCTCATCATAAGGGTCCCAATGTAGACAGCTCTTCATATGAACTTATGGTTTGAAAGTTACAATATTTTTTGTAAAAAGGGATCCAGTTGGGTCCAGGCATGGTCTCAATCGGTCAGACCGACCCGACCCAATGGGCTATGGGTCCATCCCACTGGGCTACTAAGGTAGCCTAGCTATTCAGGTTCTACCTATATTCAGTGGTCCAACTTGCTCCACCAGCTACGGACCCCCATCTCCCTCACACGCGACTCATCCATGTGTTCTGCCTCTGGTCAACATGGCTAGACCGTGTGGCATGGCTGGTCCACATGACTAGCGTATTTCGTGGCTCTTCCATGAGTCTATTCTCGAACTAATGCAGCTCTAGTGAGTCGCGTCTCCCCGACGCTGAGGATGTATGCTGCCACCACAGCCTGCCTGGTTGCGGCCCCCGTGTGCTGCCCGTGGGGGCACCTCCAGGGTCACCTCCACCACCAGCTGTAGATCCGATGGCTACCTAGAGCCACCACCGCATGTGGCCTCTTTCCTCCACATGTGGACTCATGTCGCATGTTAATTCACTATCACAATCCCGATAGGACTGCGGGTCACCGCAAATGTGTAGTTCCATCGTCATAGTACCACCCTGGTGTCATCATGAGGTTGGATTTTCGGTCCTGGGTCATTGTGCCATGGATCAAAGGTTCAAAAATTTCTTGTTCATAATCCATGAAGACACGAAGAAGTATCATGGGAGAAGAATGCACAAGGAACACACAAAGTATGGATCATAGTCGTTGTTTGTGTCGGTATGGATTCTTCCTTGTTATAAGTTTTAACGAGTAAAAACAAATCACATGGATCAAATCTCATTAATTCCCCACAATTTTTACCCATCCCATACAGATGATAAAACTGTAGATCAACCTATTCATCAGTTATTCCACATTCATTGTCAAATTCAAGAATACAGAAAGAATCAAAAAGAAAAAAATTCCCTACCTTGGATTGGATCGTTCGTTGATGGAGGGAGAATTCATCACCGTTGAAGATCTACTAAAGAATTCTCACGTTCCTCAATCCTTGATTCGATATGGCATTGATTGTTCATTTTTTGTCAATAACTCCTTCAAAAGTTTCTTCTCTCACGATCACTCAAGGAATTTTCAGGGTTGTGAATTCTATCCCTAGAACCAAGCCTCTAGGTTAAAATATAGAATCCAAAATCTTATGAGTCATTAAAATTATTTTATTAAAATATTTAATGATGGTTATTTCCAAAATATAACTTTTCTGTTTGGCCCGTGTCGTACAATTTTGGGCCTCATCTAAGATAAAGTTGTTGTTTCGGACGCAAGGGTGCTGTCAGATTCTTGATCTAGGCACCCGTCTAGAAGTTATTAAAGTTCAAAGTTATTCATCGAGCATTTTTAATGAAAAACTAGGCTTTATTAAAAAAATCAGTCCAATCACACCGGGTCTCAGAAACTTGTGTCTTCTCAGCACGTGGTCTCAATATTTTCCCAATTAATTTTTTAAAATAAATTGGAGGAAAATTTTGAGTCATTAAAAAAAGTTACCAAACAGGTAAGGGGTTGTTTTAAATGTTTTTAACTATTTCTATTACATATTTATGTTCTTTGAAATTTTCAAATAATTTTAATTTCTATAATCCAACAATTTTTTGGAAGTAACTTTAAACTATCCTTTAATTTTTACAAAAGTTTTAAAAATAAATAATTTAAATGTATCTCTTATGGTTCATGTTTGACTCTTTTTTTCAAATTAAAAAGAATGTTTTTTAATGTTTACCACATGATATATTTTTATCACCCTATAACATCTCATGTTTTTAAAAAAATACTATGTTTTACAGTGTACATGATACACCACATTGAGCTTTAACAAATAACTAAATATTATTCTTTTAATGTTATTGTTATAACCTAGTCGTTAGAATGGTGGTTATGAACAGAATTAACTGAATTATGAAAATAGGTTTCACACATGTATATATAATTAATTCCTTAATAACCAATTAATTTTAAATGAAAATAAAACCCTTTTGAAAATAAAATGAAATCATTTTCTAAAAAAAAATTTAAATGTCAACAAGTGTGTTTATAAAATAATAAAATCCCTCTTCATGGATTATATTAATAATATATATATATAATATTCAATATAATATTTAAAATTCATTTTAGATGTTTTTTTATACATGATATATCAACAAGTTCAATTTTATGCACAAATATAGTATTTTTCAAAAAAAAGTAGTTTTGTCGCCTTTCGATGGCGCACTTATTTTAAATATATTTATTAACATTTTTATAATTTATATATAACAAAATAATCATCTTATTTTAAATCTTAATATAAAAATTTACTTTGGTTGAGTTTTTTGTGTTTTTCTGATAAGTTTAATGTGTTAATGAAAAGTGAAAAAAAATACCGCATTTTAATTGACAACATCTCTTTCATCAAATTAATTTAAAGTTTTAAATTTTTTTCTAGATTTTTTTTAAATTATAATTAAATAAATTTTTATAATTAAATCTAATTAAGGTCATTGGAATCAATTTCACATTTAATTTTGATAAAAAAAACTTTTCAATATTTTGAACACTTTCACTTTAAAAACATGTTTTCTCATTTTGTTAATGTGATTAATTTTAAATTAATTTTATCCAATTATATGTTTTCAATTTTGAAAAATGTATTCCATATTTAGAATAAAAATATCTAAATTTATTAAATAGGTCAATTTTATTTTTGGAAGGAATATGAATAGTAACTTTGTTAATTTTATTATCATGGTTAAGGGTCAATCTGGTTGTTAAGGGAAAAAGCATATTATAAATATTATAAAATTACCCTGACACTTTTCTTAATTCAATTTGATGAGTTATTATTTAAAAAAATAATCCTTTTACTTTTCTTTGAATAAAATACTATAAATAGTATTTTTAATATCGGATTATATAAGGGATATGATAGACTATAAATAGAATTTTTAAATCTAAAACTTTTATCTTAATATTGAAAATTTATTTTAAATTTTTTGGGAATAATTAATTAAATTAAATGATTTCACAATGATGATGCATTAATTGTTTAATTAAATGAAGTATCAAATAAATTCTATTAGAAATATTAAAATAAATATAATTTGAGACAGTTAATGTCATAAATTAATATTATAGATTACTTTTACATGTTTGTGATGAGTTACAATCGTTGGATTTAATATATCATATTGTTATGATATTTTTAAATAGGAAAGTGTCTAATACTATCAAAATTGACACTAATTATATTTTAAAATAAATAATATTTTATTAAACAAAGAAAAGAATCATAAAAATATAAAATTAGGACAAATTATTGGGATGAGGCTAAAAATTTCATCAATTACTCATTTATTGGTCATTTTTAATTTTAAAGTAATTATATTAACCCATGAATTATAAATTGTATGATATCACAGTAAGAATAAAAAAGGTTAAATAATGGTTAAAATAAAAAATATAAGGTTTAAAAAGTAGTCAAAAAATTAAACCTTTCATTCAATGATTTTACATCAACCCACGATCATCCTATATTTTAAATCAACTAGTTTTAATCCATTTTTAATAAAAAATTAATTTAATTAATTTAATAATTTTGAGAATACCAAGAGTGAACCTATCATATCCTATAAAAATGAATTCATTTTTCTCTTTTATTCACACTTAAAAACCAATTTCTTATTCACAATATCTAGCCAAATAACTTTGTAGCTTCCATCCCCCCATTAAATAGGCCATAGTTTTGGCATAACACCTTTATTATAGGTGGTAAGGTGTTAATAAAAGGAGATGGTTTATGTTATTAATATTTTCCTGACTTATTATATACTCCATTTACTAATTTTATATGAAATGTGCATAATTTGTGTGAAATATTAATGTTTTAAAACTAATTATACTTTTTGAGAATTTTTAGAAGTAGTCCAATTAAGTCAGTTTACTATTTTATTTATAACTATCACCCTATATATCCAAATTGTGTGGTTATTGTTTTTTAGGATTTATAATTCAATACCCAACATTTCATTAGGCGAGATCATGGGCCAATTCTTCCATTTCAAGGCTCATATGGACCAGACAAAAAGGCCCACATAATCTGTAAAGAAACTGGATCATCCATGAAGATTGAATTACTAGGATCAATACATAATTTAAAATTAATCAATTCCCCTCAAACATTTGGATAATAATGCAAGGATTTAGGGATAAAACTTTTTGGTCCCAAATCTGAAAACAAGGGGCCCAAATGATGTTTTTAAATCAAGCCCATCATTCTGTCTGGGAATTAAAATCCAGAAAGTATTCATGACATATCTCATGATTTAATCATCAAATAAATCTTACCATTTGAATTGGGAAAGATAAGATATAAAAGGCCAACTTTGTTGAAGAAATCATTCGTATTTAAAGGAATCTTCCTATTAGAAAACCCATTCACATTTTGGGCTTCAAAAAGATGGATTGAAATGGACAGAATAACTTTTCTTAATAAAATGGCCATAAATTTGGATATTTGATTCCAATGGCTTCCAAATTTTCTGAGTAGACAGAGGGGATATATTTCTAAAACTTTTAATAAAATCATATCTCGATATTCGGCTATCTAATTTATCAAAGTGGCGATGCAAGTGGAGGGGATGTTTTGTAATGAAAACTGCCCACAAAATTGCGCTATAAATACATCCCCCTCCTCTCTTTTCAAGGGGTTTGCATTTCAAAAGAGAGGAGAATTAATTGGCACGAAAAAAGACTTGAAAAATCTTTGGGAGGACCTTCCATACTCATGTTTTTACTTTAGATACCTTTCCTCCTCTCTTTGATCTCATTTACTTTTGTGCCTTTCTTCATTTGAAATCTCGTAAGTGTTGTTTTCGTAATTCTTATTTAGTGAAAGTTTCTTCTTCGTATTATATTTTAATCATCCTCTATATGTTATTAAATATTAATTATCTTAAAATATTTGAAATAAATTTTAATCCCCGTCCCTTATTTTTCTTCCTCATTCAATCAAAATTCTATTTTTAATTCTCATCATAGTATGTGCGTGTGTGTTTGATGCACAACTCCTTTCTTATCCCTTTATTTTTCTTCTCTTGTTAATTCATCATCATAAATATATAAACCAAATTACTATTAATATCAATGGCTGAGTAAATCTATTATTGGGGTGAGTTAAAATTCAGGGATGTTAAGTGATTGAGAGTATTTGCTCGATGAATATTCTTTAATTTAACATTGTGTATGTTGGACTTAACACGTCATGGATTAATGAATTTTTTTATTTAATGTGTGGTTTCCATGGATTATTGGAACCATAAATACACTACCATAAACAGGCTATGATTTAGATTAGAAACTTAAATTAAGTTAAGCTTTGGATTAAAGCCTTAACAATTAGTAATTCTAATCAACATTATCTTTCGAAGTGGGTGTTAAATTAAATGCAATATAAAGAAAAGCTCAAGGATATCACAAGATTAAATCCCTAAAAATAAACTCACCCAAATATTAATCAAATTATTAAATCAAACAACAATAATAAATCCCTTCATTTAATCTCTATAAACAAACCCCCCAATCAGAATATAATCAACTAAAAACAAACGACTATTAAAAAGTATCATCACCGAGGATTCGACCCGAGTGCTGCTATTCACATTAGCAGAGCACCGGAACATTGACTGGGAAATAAGTGACAATTTTCCACATGTTTCAAATGGATCCATTGCTGGGGATGGTGTAATTAAGTAGTCTTTAGTTTCCAGTTATTGTAAAAAAATTAAAAAAAAAATAAAATTTAAAAAAACTGAAAAAAAAACACAATGAAAAACTCGCCTTCTTATAAAAATCATAAACTGAAAAAAAAAACCCATATTTATTTTCCTTCCAACATCTCTCTGAATTCCCCGTATCCTCCCAAACAATCCCTCAGATTTTTTTGACTTTGAAATTGAGCGAACACTTCTCTAAATTAGGAGGAACATAAGAGATAATCAAATAATTCAAGAACTAGTCCATGTCCAACTAGTTGAATTAAAAATGGCCAATCCTAGGGAACAAAACCTTAAAGAAGTCACTGCCCCTAATATGAATTACCAACCCCTTGGTATTCGATATCCAAACATAGAAGCTGAATTCTAACTCAAATCGGGTTTGATTCATCTTCTACCTCATTTCCACGGGCTAGCCGGTGAGGATCCACATCTCCACATTAATGAGTTCCAAGTGGTGTTCTCTACCATGAAGCCTCTAGGGGTTTCTGAGGAACAAATAAAACATCGATCATTCCGTTTCTCCCTCGATGAATTTGCCATGTCATGGATCTAATACCTTCCTCCTTGTCCCATAACCACATGGAATGACATGAAGCCACTCTTCTTAGAGAAATTATTTCCTTCTTCTCATACAACTTATATCTGAAAGGAAATAAGTGGTATCCATCAGTTCCCAACTGAATCACTCCATGAATACTGGGAAAGGTTCAAAAATCTTATTTCAACCTGCCCACACCACCAAATCCCTGAGAAAATCTTGATCCAATACTTCTATGAGGGGTTATTAGCAATGGAGATAACACTCATTGATGTCGCAAGTGGAAGTGCTCTTGTTGATAAAACTCCTACAGCTGCAAGATATCTCATAAGTAACATGGCTGCAAACACACAAAAATTCCATACTTGAGCACATTCTCAAGTCAAACAAGCCCAAGATAATCAATAAATAGAGTCGAACGATATGACCGAGTGGATGAGTGAACTTACAGGTCTTGTGAGACAACTAGCTATGGCTTCCAAATCCCCAAACTCATCTTCTCCACAATCACTGTTTCCTGGACCTATCAAAAACTGTGGAATATTAAACTCTTCATCTCATCCAACTAACACATGTCCACAAATTTAATAGGATCAATCCAATTAATCTGGACCAATGGAGCTCAATGCAGTATATGCTCAGTGGAACACCAACCCTCAACTATCAGGTCAGTTTGTTAGAAACTTCATCCAACCTCATTCTGAGCCCTTCTCTTCTTCTTATAACCAAGGCCTAAGGTATGGTAATACCATCTATCATCCCCCTCAATTCTATCATCAAAACCCAAACTTGTTTCAATATGGTCAAGGTGTTTGTAACTTCCAACAACCTTATCCTTTTATTCATTAACCTCAAAGGAACAATCCTCCACCTGGATTCCATATCCTAGTGATAATTATCAATTCACAAAACAATACAATCACTTTCCCAAGAACCAAAATCAAGGCAATCCCAATCTAGGACAAACCTTTTCTTCCAAGAAACCATGGGAAAGTGTAGTGGAAGAACTTGCCTTATTCACCCGTTCTAGCCTCAAAAATATGGAAACCCAAATTGGTCAAATTGCATGCCACCTTAGTCAGCAGCAACCATCCAATTCTTCCCAACTTCTAGCTTAACCGTTACCCAACCCCAAGGGTAATGTTAGTGAAATTGCACTTAGATCGGGAAAGAAAATTTATATACCTCATGTAGAGTCCTCCAACCCTCCTTTGAATGTTGACCTAGAAAATTAAAAGAAAACAAAATATGAAAAATAACCTAAAGCCATTCCCTCACCTTATTTCATTCCACTAAAGAATCAAATTCCTTTTACACAAGCCATTTCTAATCCAAAGAAGTCCTTTGAACCTAATCCAGAAATTCTTGACATGTTTAGATGTGTTGAAGTCATCATACCCCTCTTAGATTCCATAAAACAAATCCCTAAGAATGCCAGGTTTCTTAAGGAATTGTGTACCCACAAGAGGAAATTTGGGACCATTAATAATGTTTCCACCCAGTAGTTTATACCCATAAAGTGAAAAGATCCATAGACCTTTACAGTTCCATGCCAAATTGGAAGTTCCAAATTCGATGATGCACTCATAGACCTAGGAGCCTCAATTAATGTCATGAAAAAATCCATCTTATCCAACCTTGGTTTGGTCCCTTATATCCAATGGGTGTAGTCATTCAGTTAGACAATCGAAGCACTGCTATTCCTAAGGGTATAATTGATGATGTCCTTGTTCGTGTGAATGATCTTATCTTCCCTGCTGATTTCTATGTCCTTGACATGGAAGGTGAGATGAACTCTTCTTGATCTCCCCTAATTCTAGGAAGACCATTCCTCATGACTGCTAGAACCAAGATTGGTGTCCATTCATGCATCTTATCCATGGAAATTGGTGACTAACAGGTCAAGTTCAACATTTTCCAAGCCATTCGATATCCATCTGAGGATCACTCTATATTCTCAATCCATGCTTTTGAGGATACTTATGAGAGTCAATTGAACCTCATTCCATCATGATCATCATGTTATAATGAAAAAGGATCTTGTGAAATCTACACCATGATTAACCAATTCATAAATGGTGAAGTTTATGTGGAACTCAAATTCATAGACTCCATCCATCTAGAGGAACTTGAAAACACTCTTGAATCCCACATCAACTCTGATCTATACTACTCTACCTTGGATAGTATTAAGGAAAATAAATCTGATGCAACTAAAGTCCCTTCCTCTATTCCTGAGTTGTCTAACCTACAAATGAAAGATGAGATTGATCTAAAACCTCTTACTGAACACCTGAAATATGCATTCATTTTCCATGATCACTCTTATCCTGTCATTATCTCTGCTTCACTTACCAAAGGTGAGGATTCCAAACTTGTTCAGGTGTTAGAGGAAAAAAGGACTTAGGTTGGACCCTAGATGGCATACCAGGAATCAATCCTTCTCTTTTCATTCATCAAATCTATCTTGAGGAATCATCCAAACCAATTAGACAACCACATAGAAGACTCAATCCACTCATACTTGAGGTAGTTAGGGAAGAGATCACCAAGATTCTTCAAGCTGGTATTATCTACCCAATTTCTGATAGTGAATGGGTTAGTCCAATTCAATTGGTATCTAAGAAGGGTGGGATAACTATTGTCACAAATGAACATGGGGAAGTAGTCACAACTCAAGTGAAAAAAATGGCATGTGTGCATTGTCTACCAAAAACTAAATGTTGAAATAAGAAAAGATCACTACCCTCTTCCATTCCTTGATCAAATGCTGGAACGATTAGCTGGAAATTCATACTATTGCTTTCTTGATGGATACACTGGCTACTTCCAAATCCCAATCATACCTCAGGACCAAGGAAAGACCATTTTCACATGCCCCTTTGAAATATATGCATATAGGAGAATGCCTTTTGGCCTTTGAAATGCTCTTGTAACATTCCAGAGGTGTATGATGAGTATCTTTTTTGAATTCATTGAACACTGCATGGAAGTGTTCATGGTTGACTTTACCATTTATGGCGAGTCATTTTAATCTTTCTTTAATTCACTCTCTCTAGTCCTTTAAAATTGTGACAAGTGTAACCTTGTGTTAAATTTTGAAAAATTTCACTTCATTATTGAAAAAGGGATTGTTCTAGGGGACATAGTTTCAAAAGATGTTATTGAAGTTGATCCAGCCAAAATTGAAGTGATCCAATAACTTCTTAAACCCACTTCTATTCGAGACATCTGTTCATTCCTCATTCATGTTAGTTTCTATCGGCGATTCATCCATAAATTCAGTATGATTTCCCTCCCACTCACTCGGTTTCTCCAAAATGATGTCACTTTCCATTTCGACGAGTTTTCCAAGAGATACATCGTTGAACTCAAAATTGCTCTTACATCTACCCCAATAATCCAGCCCCCAGATTGGTTCTTACCCTTTGAGTTTATCTGTGATGCTTCTGATAGAACCATTAGAGATTTTCCTGGTAAAAGAAGAGAATAAATTCCTCATGTCATATATTATGCCTCAAAAACATTGGATGAAACTCAATCTCACTATACTGTCAATAAAAAAGAACTTTTAGCAGTTTTTTTGCCTTAGATAAATTCTGGCCCTATCTCTTAGGCACCAAAATCATCATCTTCAAAGATCATTCTGATATAAAGTTCTTACTCAAGAAAATTGATTCCAAACTGAGGCTAATAAGATGGATCCTAATTCTCCAAGCGTTTGACCTTGAAATCAAAGATAGATCAGGAAAATAAAACTCGATGGCTGATCACTTGAGTAGAATTTCTAATTCTTCTCATTTTGAAATAATTGATCCATAATTTCCAACTGAAAACCTTTCATCTCTCACTCCAAAAATACCATGGTATGCCCCAATTGTAAATTACTTGGTTTCTGGTGTTTTTCCTAAAATTTCAAAAGAACAAAAAATGAAGTAGAAAAGTGATTCAAAATACTATTTTTGGGAAGAAAATAAACTTTGGAAAACTAGGGTAGATATGGTAATTAGGAGATGTTTTGATGAAAATGAACATTCTTCCATCTTAGAATTTTGTCACCCAATGCCTAGTGGTGGCCCCTTTGGACCACAAAGGACCTCCCGAAAGGTCCTAGACTCTGGATTCTTTTGGCCTTCGCACTTCAAGGACTCACATGAGTTCTATCAATCATGTACCACTTGCTAAAATTTTGGAACAATTTCAAAGAGAAATTAAATGCCCTAAAATCCTTTAATTTTTTGTGAGATCTTTGATGTTTGGGGCATCAATTTCATGGGACCATTTCCCCCTTCTAATGGATCCTCATACATACTTCTTACGGTTGATTATGTTTCTAGGTGGTTCGATTCCAAACCAACTAGAAAGGATGATTCGAATACTATTAATGAGTTCCTAAATACCCACATCTTCCACCGGTTTGGCACACCACATGCCTTGATAAGTGACATAGGAACCCGTTTCTGTAATAAAACCATGGAATCTCTTTTGAAAAAGAATGGTGTTGTACATAAAACTTCAACTTTATATCCCCCCAAAAAAATGGAATGGATGAACTGTAAAGACCCATAATTTCCATGTAAATTATTTTTTAAAATAAATGGGAATTTTACGAGTCCACTAAATTTGACGGTGCATGATTCTAAAGCTCGGTGTGCCCGAAATCAATTTCTGAAGTTTTGTTCAGGTACGTTCAGTAAACGTACGAGCGGGTTTTTATAACTTTTGAACCGGTGCTAAGAATTGAAATATGAGGGCACCATTGAAATCTCATCACCAGTATTCCATTAAGGAGACTTTTACCTTGACAGCAGTGGGTCGAGAGTGAAAGATAGTTTTTGGGTTTTTAGTGAATGATTAAAAAAAAATTATTTGAAGCTTTATTTGTATTTGTTGGTTAAAAAACTCCATTTGGAAGTTGGAGGTGGGGACCACCATACCTCAACCTCCCATTAGAGGTTATGGTGGTGGGGCCCACCCGAGGTCTAAACCACCTCTTCTTGTTTATTGTGGTGGGGACCACCCAGGGTTAAACCCCCTTGAAACTACCCATTAATGGGGAGAAACCCTCAAATTTTCCCATTATTTGTAGGGGAACCTCTTCAACTCCCCTAACACTTAATGTGCCGAATCCTTCTCAATTAATTAATCCACCCATTTTGAATTTTGTGCCAACAACTAAATAATAGATTAACATAATCTATTATTTTGTTTGGCATTTGTCTTTTGGTGGAAATTGGGAGAAGAGGGAGAGCTTCGGGAGAAAAGCACTCACCAACGAAGAATGAAGAACATGTTCGTCCAATGAAGAACACCTTAGACTACGAAGAAAGATCCCCTTCGACCTTCATCCACGGACTCCTACTGATGTGGGATGTCTCTAAATGGCCTTCCCTCCTCACCATCATCTAAGAACCAATGCACGAGCACGAGATTGGAATTGTGTGGCGAACGCGACGAACGACGACAACACTGTCTTCTTCCTCGTGACTCTGTCAGCGAACAGCGATCATTGGTAGGGGTTCATGTTTTGTTAATTGTTTCATGTTCTTTGTTTTCCTTCAAGGATTAAGAATCGATGCCGCATGTTATCACTCTAACATGGAGGGTGTGGGCTGAACGAACATGACCCGACCCCCCTCCACCTTATTTGGTGGATTTTGACGCTAATTGCATCACGAGACTGGGTTGAGATATTTTTGTCAATGATCATTTTGGATTGAAGATGACATCCCAAGTAGTGTGCAGAAACTTCTAAATTGAGAATCAGGCCACCGAAACTCGTCTGGTGACACACAGAAGGTTTGATGGCGGTTGGAACTGGAAAACCTCACTGGCGATGAAGGGAAGGGCGGCCGGCACTCCGTCTGGCTGTGTGGATGGTGGTGGTGCAACCACGCTACCGAAGGAGTAGGTTGCAGCTGATGAGACATGGCGGTGAAGCGGTGGCCAGCGCAAGGCCGACCGCGAGAAGAACCGGTGGCCCAAGCCGCCGGGTTGCCGGGGAAGGCGCGGTGTAGCGCGTGCCACGCAATAGACCAAGAGGCTGAGACCTTGGCCTTGGCGGTGTGGGACGGGAGTCCGGCACTGCCGGTCATCAGAGAAGGTGTGGCACAACCACACTGCATGGGAGGCGGCTTGCCGCTCGGCCAGCCGGGAGGAGCGGGACCCACCGTGAGCAATGGGGCCTCGCTGCAGGGCCCTTTTCTAGTGGAGGCACCAGTGGTACCACTACTCGTTGGGCTACCGATGACACCAGCCCCAGTAGTAGAGAGTGCATGCCACCTGAGTGCATTTCACGAGTTCCAGTGCCAGAGGCTACCCAGGTTTAGGGGAAAGATAGACCCGCATGCATTTGAGGATTGGATGGAGGCTGTGGTGAGAGTCTTTATACTGGTAGGGACACCAACCGACCTTATGATGATCCTTTCCGTGAGTCTCCTTTAGGAAGCAGGAGGCAGATGGTGGACCCTGATGCTCCAGGTGCATGACAAGATGACACTACTCTGGGTAGAATTCAAGAGCCTGTTTTGGGCAGAGTCTATCCCAGACACCCTACGTGCAGTGCGGATACATGAGATACTTCATTTGTAGCAGTGTATCATGATGGTGGCACAGTACTCAGCAAGGTTCACCGACCTCTCGCGCTACTCCACAGATATGGTGTGGATCCCATTCTTTAGGGCCCAAACCTTCGAGTAGGGGCACAAGCGAGATATCAGGACTTCGATGATATCCCTTAGCTTCCCAATGCAGGAAGGGGTGTTGGAGCGACCCCTCCTAGTGGAGGGTTTCCTTTTTGAGAATTAACCAAAAAAGAGACCCGCCATCAGGCATTACGTAGTGGATTCTTCTGTAGCTGGCAGCAGACAGATGTCGCAGAGATCCAAGGAGACCAGACCATTCAGTGGACGAACTCAGGATGCGGGTTCAGTTGTGTGAGGCACACAAGACAGAGCCAGTCATACGAGGAACAAGCAGTGTTTCACATGCGGTGGGCCGGGTCACATGGCTCGTGACTGTCTGACCCGCCATTCGAATGATCAACAGACGATTGAAGGACCACCTTGACAGAGATAGAGATTCAATCGAGGTGGTTCACAGGGCACAAGAAGACGTGACATAGGAGCTGGTCGAGCAGCTGGCGGTGGGTGAAGTTTCGAGGTGTTACTGCCACCACCACTAGGAGGTCCACCCTAACCATAGGGAGTAGGTGGACAGGGGAGTGAGCAGCTCCAGGCAGCTAAGGCATATGATTATGGTGCTTTGGAAATGATTCGAGGTATGGTATGTGTCTACTCTACCTTATATGTAGTTATTATAGACACAGGTTCCAGTCACTCTTTCATTGCCACTGCCCTAGTTCATTGTTTGGAGATTCCGACAGAGAAGTTGGCTCAATTTATATGGCTAGAGACTCCTACGGGAGCAGACTCGATGATTACGCACTAGTCCCAGTAGTGTGAGCTTACCCTAGGAGGAGAGAGCTTCGGTTGTGATCTCCTAGTAGGGGAGTCGAGGCCTTACGACGTCTTCTTGGATATGGAATGGTTATCTACAGTTCATGCTCAGATTGACTGTATTAGGCACAAACTGCGGTGTGTCGCACGAATGAGACTAGGGTCACCTTCACCAGCAAGAAGGGAGCCTTTGTAGCTCAGGATGGACTTTCCTGGAAAATAGTACAACCAATCACTAATCAGTTGGCTTGCCTTACCCTCATAGCAGTTGATGTGGAGTGTCTGACTTATCCTGTAATGGTGGACCCGTACACAGATGTTTTCCCTGATGATGTCATAGGTCTACCTCCTCATATATATATATGTGGACTTTTACATTGAATTGTACCGTGGGATGACACCGATATATACACCAGCGTATCGGATGGCTCCCATGGAGCTTTGTGAGCTGTGGGTACAGCTAGAGGACTTGTAGGGGAAGGTATTCATCCAGACCAATGTTTCTCTCTGGGAAGCCCTGATTCTATTCTCCAAGAATGCGGATGGGAGCTTGAGGCTTTGTGACGACTATCAGCACCTGAACCTGGTGACTGTGAAGAACAAGTACCCACTCTTGAGGATTGATGACCTCTTTGATTAGATGAAGGGAGAATGGTGGTTCTCTAAGATAAACCTCAGATCAGGCTATCACCAGCTCAGAGTTCGAGATGAGGATGTGCAGAAAAAGGCCTTCAAATGTCGGTACTACCACTATGATTTCTTGGTGATTCCATTTGGCATAACAAACGCTCCAACAGTGTTGATGGGACTTAGGAACATGATTTTCTAGACTTACCTCGATCACTTCTTCATAGTATTCATCAATGACATTCTGATCTACTCGACTACTGAGGAGGAGCATGCCTACCATTTGTAGGTAGTACTGGACCCACTCTGAGAGCACCAGCTTTATGGTAAGCTCTCAAAGTGCCAGTTATGGATCTGAGAGATTCACTTTTTAGGACAGGTCATCTCGAAGGTTGGACTTGCAGTGGATCCAGTGAATATTGAGGTGGTACTTTCTTGGGAGCCACCCAGGACTATGACAGAAGTACCGAGTTTCCTTGGTTTGGCTGGTTATTACCAGAGGTTTGTACCAGACTTATCCAGAGTTGCAGCACCACTATAAGCCTTGAAGAAGAAGGGGAAACCCTTTGTGTGGTCCGAGAGATTCCATCATATCTTTCAGAAGCAGAGGTAGAGTCTAACTAGTTCCCCCATATTGAGGCTACTGGAGGAAGGCGTAGGGTACGTAGTCTACTGCGACACATCAGAAACCAGACTCAAATGTGTCCTGATGCAGTAGTGAGAAATCATCTCTTATGGTTCTAAATAGCTGAGACAACATGAGAAGAACTACACTACCCATGACCTGGAGTTAGCACCAATGGTCTTCTCCTTGAATATGTGGCGACACTATCTAATTGGTGAATGTTTTATCGTGTACTCTAATCACAAGGGTTTTAGGTATATCTTCTCCTAGAAGGACCTGAACCTGATACAAAGACGTTGGCTTGAGTTCCTCGAGTACTATGACTTCAAGATAGTCTATACTCCTGGGAAAGGGAACGTTGTTGCAGATTCACTCAGCAGGAGGTCTGGTATATAGCTTCTAAGCGAGGCGACAGAGCAGTTGGCTGCTTTACAAATATCCTTTGTGGATAGAGATGGAACAGTATTCCTTCATTCTCTTATAGTCACTCCCCCACTTCTTGTGCGAGTTAGGGAGGCACCGCATGGGGACACTGACTACGAGACACGATGTGTTCATATATCCATAGGGAAGGAACATGATGGACTTTCTGAAGGTGGGGAGCATGTCATCCTCTTCAGATGACATACTACGGTGTCAGTGCCACTTCAGAAAGAAGTGTTGAGGGAGTTCCACACATCCCCTCTAACGGTACATCCAGGAGTGGCAAAGATGTACCTGGATCTCCAGCGATAGCACTAGTGGCCGGTAATGAAGAAGGAAGTTGCAGAGTTTGTCTCACGATGCCTCACTTTCCAGCAAGTGAAGGTGGAGCATCAGGTACCAGCAGGCTTGGTTCAGCCTTTAGTGGTCCCATAGTGGAAGTGGGATGGGATTTACATGGACTTCTTGATAGTACTTCCATGTACATCCAGAGGTCATGACTCTATTTGGGTGATCATAGACTGACTCACCATGTCGGCCCACTTCCTACCGATCATAGAGTAGGGTTCAATAGAGAGCTTGGGAAGACTCTATGTGCACGAGATTGTGCGGCTACATGGAGTAACTTCTTCTATTATCTCTGATCATGACACAAGATTTACTTCCCGACTATGGAAGGGGTTGCAGGAGGCTTTCAGGACACAGCTTCGTCTGAGCACCGCCTTCCATCCTCAGATGGATGTTCAGACCGAGTGGACCATTCAGACCCTCAAGGACTTGATTTATGGTTGTGTCATTGACTTTGGTCGCAGCTGGGAGGATCACTTACCTTTGGTGGAGTTTTCACACAACAACAACTATCACTCCATCATTAGGATGGCACCTTTCGAGGTATTGTACAAGCGACCTTGCAGTTCACCTTTATGTTGGACTGACCTAGGGGAGTCAGAACTCATGGGACTAGAGATGGTATAGGCTACCACATAGAAGGTGAAGATCATCTAGTAGTGGATGAAGACTGCATAAAGCAGGAAGAAGTTGTATGTTGATTGGATTCAAATACCACTGGAGTTCTAGGATGGAAACCACATCTTTCTACAGGACTCACCTCGACGAGGTTTACAGAGATTTGGCCAAGGTGGCAAGTTATCTCCAAGATTCATCGGACCTTTTCAAGTCCTCAGTAGTGTTGGAGAGGTGGAATACCTCTTAGATCTTCCACCTTAGTTACACCAGGTGCACGATGTCTTCCATGTATCCCAGCTGAGAAGATACGTGCATGATGCTTCTCACATCATCAACCATGGCGAGATGGACATCGACGATGGTGCGACTTTTGCGGAGGTTCCCGTGGAGATTGAGGATCGATAGGAGTGGGTCCTACGTGGACAGTCGATTCCTCTGGTTCTTGTTCGCTGCCATCATGGGAACCTCTAAGAGATCACATGGGAGCGGGAGTCTTAGATGCATGCTCAGTACCCCCACTTGTTCCCATTGTTTGAGTTGTGGCTTATGGGGACATAAAGCCTGAGGTGGGGAGAATGTGAAGACCTGGAATTTCCATGTGATTTTTTAAAAATAAATAGGAATTTTACGAGTCTGAAAAATTTGACGGTGCATGATTCAGAGACCCAGTGTTCCCGAAATCAATTTCTGAAGTTTTGTTTGGGTATGTTTAGTAAACGTATGAGTGGGTTTTTATAACTTTTGAACCGGTGCTCGGAATTGAAATCTGAGGCCACCATTGAACTCGCAGCATCCGTATTCTCTTAAGGATACTTTCACCTCGACGGTAGTGGGTCGAGAGTGAAAGATAGGTTTTGGGTTTTTAGTGAATGATTAAAATAAAAATAAAGATGTGAAGATTTATTTTTATTTGATGGTTAAAAACCTCCATGTGGAAGTTGGAGGTTGGGACCACCATAACTCAACCTCCCATGAGAGGTTATAGTGGTGGGGCCCACCTGAGGTCTAAACCTCCTCTTCTTGTTTATTGTGGTGGGGACCACCCAGGGTTAAACCCCCTTGAAACTCCCCATTAATGGGGAGAAACACTCAATTTTTCCATTAAGTGTAGGGGAGCCTCTTCAACTCCCCTAACACTTAATGTGTCGAATCCTTATCAATTAATTAATCCATCCATTTTGAATTTTGTGCTAACAATTAAATAATATATTAAATTAATCTATTATTTTGGTTGGAATTTTTCATTTGGTGGAACTTGGGAGAAGAGACAGATGTTAGGGAGGAAAGCACTCACTAATGAAGAATGAAGAACACATTCTTCCAATGAAGAACACCTTAGACTACAAAGAACGATATCTTTCGACATTAATCCACAGACTCCTACCGACGTGAGACGTCTTTGACCGACCTTCCCTCCTCATCGTCGTCAACGAACCAACGCATGATCTCGGGATTGGAAGTGTGCAGTGGATGCGATGAATGAACACAACATCGTCTTCTTCCCTGTTACTCCATTAGCGGACAAAGATTAAAGGTAGGGGTTCGAGATTTGTTAATTGTTTCGTGTTCTTTGTTACCCTTCAAGGATTAAGAATCGATGATGCATGCTATCACTCTAACACAGAGGGTGCAGGCCAAAAGAACACAACCTAACCCCCCTCCACCTTATTTTGTGGATTTTGATGCTAATCATGGCATGAGACTGGGTTGAGATATTTTCTTCAACAATGGTTACAGATTGAAGGTGACATCCCGAGTAGTGTGTGGAAACTTCCGGATCAAGAATCGGGCCACCAGAACTCGTCTGGTGACCCACGGAAGGTTCACTGGTGGTCGGAACTTTCAAACGTCACCGTCAACGAAGCAAAGGACAGCGGGCACTCTGGCCGACCATGTGAATTACGGCGGCACAACCGCGCTACCAGAGGAGTAGGTCACGGTCGATGGGCCGCGACGGTGCAGTGACGGCCGGCCGTGAGAAGAACCAGCGGCCCAAGCCATCAGGTTGCCAGGGAAGGCGCAACGCATCACGCGCCGAGCAGTTGAGCAAGGGGTCACGCCTTGGCCATGGTGCCATGGGACGGGCGGATGACTCTGCCGGTCGTGGGATTAGGCGCAGTGCAATCGCGCCGCGCGGGAGGCGGCTATCTGCTCGGCTAGCCGGGAGGAGCGGGACCTGTTGCATGGCTCCCGCGTGACACGGACCGGTGCCACATGGAACCGGTTTTGAATATCCAAAAAGTCTAAGCCGTTTGGGCTTCTAGGGGGTGCAACCTCCCCCTAGATGCGGCTAGGGCGGACCCCATGGGTGGCCAGCCACGGGCCTCGAGCTGGTAGAGCCCAACGCGGGCCAGACCCAACCTGGGTTAGACCCAGTGTGGGGCGGGCTGCCACCGAGGGCTGGGTTGGACCCTAGTCCGGACCCGGGTCAGACTGGGTCAGGCCGTGTCGGCCCGACTGGGTCGGACCAGACCCAGACCCGCTTGACTCGTTTCCACTCTTTTTCCCGTAACTTGAGCTATGGGCATCCGTTTGACGAACCATCTGTGGCGACGGAAACCTTGGTGGGGGATGGTTATTTTGGTATACCATACTCAAAGTTTGGACACAATTTAGGTACATCTGAGTTGGATCGAACGTAAATCCAACCGGGCCCTCAGAACGAAAATTTCAATAACTCTCAAACCGAGCGTCTGATTGACGCACTGTCTATCGCATTGGATTTCTTTTGGCAAGAGGGATATTTTGGATACATAAACTTAGGAATTCAAGTTGATGTATAGACACTTTTCTTGAGGATCGTACCCTCCCGGAATCAAGCATGCTTTGTGCGGAACCCTGTCACTATCTACACTCAAACTACTGTTCCTGGATCATATGTGGGTTCAACAGCTCTAACGACTATTCCTGGATCCTACGTGGGTTCGACAGCATTGACTAATATTCATGGATCCTACATGTGTTTGAAAGATCTGACTATTGTTCTTGGATCCTACGTGGGTTCGACATCTCTGACTACTGTTCCTGGATCCTATGTGGGTTCGACATCTCTGACTAATGTTCTTGGATCCTACATGTGTTCGACAGATCTGACTATTATTCCTTGATCCTACATGGGTTCAACAGCTCTAGCTACTATTCCTAGATCCTATGTGGGTTCGACAGCTCTGACTATTGTTCCAAGATCCTATGTGGGTTCGATAGCTCTGACAACTGTTCCTGGATCCTATGTGGGTTCGACAACTCTGACTACTATTCCTGTATCCTATGTGGGTTCGATAGAATAGATGATTTAATGGCTAGATCTAATCATCTCTAACTCTCTAAATAAGTTGTATAATTTTGTGATCTAAGTCAGAAACTTTTTTTTTCCTCAGGATTGAGATGGATTAATTTATAACTTAGGTATATGTATGGGCATATACCTAAGTGGGGTAATCTTTTGATTTCATACTTTTGGTTTATCCTTGTTGGATTTTGTGAGACCTTGAGGGTCTCGGGGTCCCTAATGAGTATCTTTATACTCACCCCTAAACGGGCTATGCCCACTCATTGTTGGGTTGGATACAGATGACGGACAACGCTAATTGAGGCTGAGAGTTCCAGGACTAGACGGTACCAGGAGGTGGACCTTACGACGAGTCAGAACACAGAGGATACTGACGGATGTGGAGTGCTGAGGATACTATCTATACCTATCCTTCTGGTAGGAATACCAGAGGATGACCCATAAACAGTTTTTCCTTTCTTAAATTGTACTTGTACTTCCAGTTCCTTGTACTTTACAGTTGGGCTTGTATTTCCGACCCCTTTTACTTTTCAGTACTGTTTTGTTATATAGTTTACCTAGTGTTTTGTATCTAGCTATGTGCTCTGTTCTGTGCGTTTACAAGTTATAAAAGCAATTCCTTCCCAATTATGGGGAATTGCACCTTTGGTGCTAGTCGCCAAACCCTAGAATATGGAAGGCTAGCTTGGGGTAGTCACATCACGGGCCCCGAGGGACGGGTCGTGACATGAAATTTCTAATAGAGAAGTGAAAAGAGTGCTTGAGAGAATTGTAAAACCCACCAGAAAAGACTGGCCTGAAAGACTTGGTGAAGCACATTGGGCTTATCAAACTTCCTATAAAATATCCATTTGGATGTCTCCTTTAAGGCTAATTTTTGGTAAATCCTGTCATTTAATAGTTGAAATCCAACATAAGTCTTTTTGGGCCGCGAAAACCTATAATTTTTGAGTTTGAAAAAACTGGTGAAGAAAGATTGTTGCAATTGGCTGAACTGGAGGAGTTTCAACTTGAATCCTATGAGAATTACAATCTATACAAAGAAAAGGCTAAGGTACTCCATGAAAAACACATCCTGAGGAAGGTATTTCATCTATATGAAAAGGTAATGTTCTTTAATTCTCAATTTTGGATTCACCTAGGTAAGCTTAATTCTCATTGGGGAGGTCTTTTTTTTGTTTCTCATGTTTACCCATTTGGTGAAGTGTAAGTCCAAGACCCCTCTTCCAAAACGAAATTTATGGTTAATGGACAACGGTTAAAGAATCACTATGAGAGGATGCACAATCCTGGATCAACATCAACTTCCATCAGATCCATAGTAGACCCACCACTGAATGGATATGTCAACCCGCCAAATCTAAACCAAGGGGAACCTCTTTCCATTTAACTCTCTATGTCTCTCTTCCTCCCTCTACCTGTTTCTTCTTCTTCCTACGTCTTTCATTTTTTTACCAGTTTCTTTATCAAACCCTTTCTTTTTATCTTTCTCTTTTGTGTTGGTGTGTCTTTATTAAAAACTAAAAAAAACCTAAACAAAAAAAACAAAAAAAAGAATCATAACAACAAAATATATACAAAAAATCAAGAGTCACACTTACTCACCACCGTGTTTTGAAATTTTGTCCAACCTTTTTTGGGGAGTCAAAACACATGTTTTCATCTAAAAAATTTTGTATTTTCATCTTGACTTTGGATAAAAAATCTTGTGTCAAAACCAACAAATTTTGAATGATCAATTTTTTTGATTTGGAAAATGATTTTTTCCACCAGTGAGAACCAAAATTAGCTTGCATGAAAAGGCTACCTATGTCCATCTTTTCAAAATGAGTTTTTTCACCCCCATTTGTGAATCTTGAGTTTGTGGACCTTTGATCTGAATTTCCTACTTTAGTGTGCATTAATATGATAGAGGCATTTTCTGAACCATATGTGAATCACAATAGCCAAATATCCTCCCATTTCCCTTATATTAATCCTCATTTTTAAATCCCCTTCAAGCCTATGAAAACCTTTTCTCTTATATCCACATTACAATCCCAATACCTTTTCCCACCCAATATCAACATGGATTTTCATTTCATTATTTTTTTTGAAATTTAAGTGTGAGATCTATTTCAAGTTCTTCTTTCGAAAAAAATACAAAAAAGAAAAAAGAAAAAGAACACTTTCATTATATTCTTATGTCATTAGGAGAAGTTTTTTGTTTTGTAAATATTCCATCTTCTCATTCCATTCCTATTTACTTCCCTTTTTGTGTCTTATCTCACAATTTCATTCCCTCATTAATTTGTGTTTCCATTTCCTTTCATGTCTCATTTCAAAAAAAATGTGCATTTCTTTTTCCATGTTGGTGTTTTACCCCTCTTCTTCTCTCTCTTGGACATTATATTCCTATTGTCCCATAGCCATAGAAAACCCCCTTTAAAAGACCTCTTGATTTTTGTGCACTTTGGATAGTGATTAGAAGCTGATATCTCTTTCAAACTTTATGATTTTCACTATTGGTTGGTGAATGAGTAAAGATCCATAAATTAATTTTATCATCTTTAGAGGATTAAGTTTTGTGTGCCACCATTTTCCATTTCTAAATTTGAGCATGAAAAAATGAATTATTTTTGGAACATTGTTTCTGTAACAATTTGTGGTGGAATTCAATATTGATGAGAGATATTATCTAAACCTCCCCTAATTGTGGAAAATAAAATTTTAATATTTGTTGGTGAGTGAAAATGATTTTGTCATGTTTTTATATTTGTTGCACATGAGGACATGTAGAAGACTTAGTATGGGGGATTTGATGTTATTAATATTTTAATGACTTATTATATACTCCCTTTTCTGATTTTATATGAAATGTGCATAATTTGTGTGAAATATTAATGTTTTAATAATATATATAATTTTTGATCATTTTCATAAGTAGTCCAATTGAGTCAGTTTACAATTTTATATATAACTATCACACTACTAATCTAAATTGTGTGGTTCTTTTTTTAGGATTTTTACCTCAATATCCAACATTTAATTAGAATGTATCATGGGCCAATTTTTCTATTTGAAGGCTCATATGTACCACACAAGAAGGTCCACATAATCTATAAAGAAACTGGATCATCCATGAAGATTGAATTAATGGGCTCAATATAGATGTTAAAATTCATCAATTATCCTATAACATTTGGATAATAATTCAAGGAGTCAGGGATAAAACTTTAAGGGCCCAAATCCAAAAACAAGGGGCCCAAATGATGTTTTGAAGTCAAGCCCATCATTCTGTCCGGGAATTAAAATCCAGACACTATTCATGACATATCTCATGATGTAATCATCAAATAAAGATGATCTTTTGCAGTGGGAAAGAGGATATATATAAGGCCGAATTTTTTGAATAAATCATTCGTATTTGAAGGCATATTCCTATTTGAAAACCCATTCACATTTTGGTCTTCAAAAAGCTTGGATTGAAATGGACAGAATAACTTTGTTTAATAAATCAGCCATAAATTTGGATCCTTGATTCCAATGGACATAAACTTTTCAGAGTAGACAGAGAAGGTATTTTTCTATACTTTTAAGAAGATAATATCATTAAATTCGGCTGTCTAATTTATCAAAGTGGCGATTCAATTAGAGGGGCTGTTTTGGAATGCAAATTGCCCACAACATTGGGCTACAAATGCATCCCCCTCTTCTCCTTGCAAGGGGTTGGAATTTCAGAATAAAGGAGCATCAATTGTCACGTCCAAATCCTTTCCAAAGTCTTGGGAGGACATTCCATACTCAATTTTTTACTTGAGAGACCTTTCCTCCTCTCTTTTATTTCATTTACTTTTGTGCTTTTCTTCATTTGTAATCTCGTAAGTGTTGTTTTTGTAATTCTATTTTAGTGAAAGTTTCTTCATAATATTCTATTTTAATAATCCTAACTATGTTCTTAAATGTTAATTATCTTAAAATATTTGAAATATAGTTTAATCCCTTTCCCTTCTTTTTCTTTCTCATTCAATCGAAATTCTATTTTTAATTCTCATCATAGTTTGTGTGTGTGTGATTGATGAAAAACCCCTTTCTTATCCCTTTCTTTTTCTTCTCTTGTTAAGTTATCATCATAAATATATAAACCATATTACTATAAATATCAATGGATGAGTAATTATATTATTGGGGTGAGTCAAAATTTAGGGATGTTAAGTGATTGAGAGTATTTGCTCAATGAATATTGTTTAATTTAACATTGTGTATGTTGGACATAACATGTCAGGGATTAATGACTTGTTTTGTTTAACATGTGGTTTCCATGAATTATTCGAACCATAAATACTCTACAATCAACAAGCTCTGATTGATATTAAAACCCTAAGTTAAGTTAAGTCTTGGATTAAAGCCTTAACACTTAGTAACTCCAATCAACATTATCTTGCTAAGTGGGTGTTAAATTAAATGAAATATAAAGAAAAGATCAAGGATATCACAAGCTTAACTCCCTAAAAATGAATTCACCCCAATATTTATCAAATTTTTAAATCAAACACTAATCATTAATCACTTCATTTATGCTCTGCAAAAAACCCCCCCAATCAAAATACAATCAACTAAAAAAATGAATATTAAAAAGTATCATCGCCGAGGATTTGACCCGAGTGATGCTATACATATTATCAGAGCACCGTAATCTTTACTGGTCGATAGGTAACAATCGGTTGCGCATTTCAATCTTCTAAGGAAGAGGTATTGTTATAATCAAACATTTCTATTTTATTTCTTCTCACACTTATTTAAAATCTTATTAAAACATGATTAAATAATAAATAAAATATTATAAATATAACTAGATAATATTATGTTAATATCATAACCTTAATACTTCTCCACTTCTATCAAATGGTAACATAATTAATTTTTTGTGTGTACGGCAGAATACCACCTCATGAATAGATATAATTCATTTTCCATCACCATCTCTCAACACTGGTTTTAATGATGTAATTATTTTTTATATATGATATTAATGAACTATATATCATTATTTAAGAATAATATATATTTTAATTTCTGATCTTTCTATGCACATGAAAATGATAATGTCATTCGTGTGTACGTGTGAATTATCACCTCTACGAAATGATGTGATTCATTTTTCATCACCACGTCTCATAGATGATATATAGAAGTTTATTTAAATTATTAACATGGTATTAGTTATATTATGATAACTATTTAGAAACAAAATAATACTAACCTTCTTTATATAATGATAATTGAAAAATGAAAATGTTACTTATGTGTACGTATGGCTTACCGTCTCCATGATTTCCATGTGATTAATTTTTCAGATATATATTTAATTAATGGATTTAAAATTATAATTGATATATAAAATTTATTTTTATTTAATTAATATTATTCTAGAGATAATTGACAAATGACCACTTTGACTATAGACATAATTCCAAAGTCATTTTGGACCCAAATTCTAAATATCATCAAAACATCAGACATGAACATAAATAATTAAGTTGTTTTTATAACATGGTAATAAGTGATATAAAATGAAAAATTAAATTTAAAAATTTTCTCATTCATGTAAATAATTAAACACTTTCTATTATTCGGGAATATAAATAGTGTACATGATGATTCAGACTCAAGGTAAGGGACTTTTTAACTAAAGAAACATTATTTTAAATGTTTCAAAATTTTATTTTTAAATCATTCTCATTTATGTCCATGTTTTTAAAATTATTTTTATGAAGGTATTCATATGTTATTGAATGTTTTAAAATTGTAATTTCCTAATTTATCTCCAAATTTATCAAAAAGGAATATTTTTAAGGTATTATGTAAAAGAATTTATTTTATAAATCTCTTTTAAAATTATTATTTCTGTTATTTTTAAAAATACAAAAAAGAATTTTTTTTATGATATACGGCATGAAATGAATTTAGCACTTTGATGAAACTTTAATATTTGTTGTTTCCTTTATAATTTTTCATATTTATTTCCAAATAAATTGGTCTCTTTGTTTTGTGAACATTTTTGAGATTTTAAAAGTGATTTTTATATGCAAAGAGTATTTTGATATCTTATAGTGTTTTACACATGTGTTTAAAATATTTTCCATGGTTTTTATTCCTTGGAAATTATATATGAATGTATTCATCCACATTATATCTCAGGTTTTATCCTATTATATCTTATATTAAGGGTCGATCCCCAATATAACTCATGAAAAATGGGTGAGCCCGATATAGCTTATTTGAAGGGTGATCCCCATTATACCACTTCAATGCATTGGGTACACCAAAGATGGAGGTCGAACGTATAGTTATTCCATTTTTATTGGTGAATTTAATAGTTATATGTTAATTATTTCCCATGTAACCTACATGATTTTTCTACTCTTTCTAATGAGTTTTTAAGAAATGGTTTTTAATTAGCTTTCATGTTTTCATTGGACTAATAACTTACTTTATTTATGTCCCTTACTTATATTTTGTACTCATTCCATGTTTTCAAATATTTCTCATAGGTTAATGTAATATTAGGGAAAAGTATGAGGTCAATATGAAAATTGTGAAGAATTATAATGAAATGAAAACATGTTTTTTAAAGGGTTTCCTCTACTAAAAAAAGGGATGCTAAATATAAGTGTCCACATGTAATGTATGGATTAAATTTATATGAGATTTTCCTAATTATCTAAAACTCTAAACTGAAAAGATCCTAAAATGTGAATTCTAGTTCAAAAACACTAGAATAGTTAATTATTAAGGTCGAGTCATTAAATTGGGTATCAATGGTTGGTTTAAACCACTTTTTAAATTAGGATGTTTTATTAAGAGTTAGAGATATCATCATGGGTTTATAATTTTAAGGCTGATCATATGTTCAATGTATTAAAAAACAATTTTAATGTTTTAATTTATTATATTTGAAGGTGAATAATCATATTTTTGGATACATTTATGTTTGATGTAATTTTTTAATATTACTTTTTGGGATACAAAATTTAAGGAATGAGATAAAATTTAAGGTTAAAACATGTTATAGTTATTTATATGGACTTTATCCTATTTTAGGAATTCTATAAAAATTATACAACTTTATAAAAATTACAACTATTAGGATGGGTGAAAACCCATCAGATCTTGTAAGGCCCTGAGAATCGAACCCACAACCAAAGGGCGATAATGGTGTATCGCGTACCACTTACCTACATGAAGTCATGATTAGTATGACTTTTCATTTTTGTTAATCAATTTTATAGATAAATAATTATTTTATATTGGTATCATATGTTTTATCAAATATACAACCTTGGTATTGGGAAACGATTTGGTGATTATGCGATTCATGTTATTTTGGAAGACGTTTTCTATTTTTTCAATCCTATAAGATTAAAGAATATTTGATACAATGGGATTTTTTTGAGAAGTAAAGTTTTAATTATATTTTTTAAATAATCTTTGATTTTATTGTGGAGTTATAGTGATTCATGTTATTTGTGTAAATAATTATCATATCTTTGAAATTATGTGATATAGTAAATTATAATTTTAGTATGCGGCATTAAGAGTGATTTATGTTATTTTGAGATAAATCTTAAAATTCACCTTGGAATAATATGTTATCAAATCCTTATGAATTTTTTGTTTCAACATTAGTTTGGATTATTTTGGGGATTTTTAAGGATAGTTATTTGTTGAATGATCTATTTTGAACTTTGGGTATCACTGTTTATTTTTTGAGATTGAAGTAGTTTTTAATCATATAAGGTTTATTATTTTTGGGGAATTATCTTATCTCGTACTAACCATTTTGGTTTTTTTAAATTTCTAAATATAGGATAAATATATAGTTAATATTTTTTTGGATTATTTTATTCTCTTGAAGTTTATTCTTATTCTCTAGGAGTAAAAAAATTCATCTTAAAAACTCATCATTTGTAGAAAATAATGACTTTGTTGTGAAAATTGATTAAAGGATGAAACTCTAATTTTTATGTAAGTATGTTTCTATATGTTCATAGTATAAGTCATAAAACAATTCCTCAACTCTATGAAGATTATTTATAAATAAAAATATTATCAGTTTACTTCTCTTACCAAGAAATCAATGACCTTCTAACCCATCACATATTTATGGTTTTGGGATTGTTAACTTTCTAATGGACATGTTCTCTATAACTCTCTATCATAACTTGATGTTTTTTGTTCTCTTACATATTAATAATTTTCTATATGGACCCCTAGAATGTTTTATCATAGGTTACCTTCATACTTATCTTTATTTATTTTAAAGTGGATGTTTCATTAATCCATTTTTCAATGTTGGATTTCAATAAAGGTAATATGAATAGTTTAACCTGGGTCACTAAGCCTTAATTCAAAATATCATGGACAAAATTTACAAATGGGTGGATAATGTAACATCCTTAGTGTTTAAAAAATTAATTTTAATGTTTGATATCATACCTGATATGCCATATTGAGTTTCAAAAAACAACTAAATATTATAATTTCAATGTTATCATTATAACCTAGTGGTTAGAATGGAAAAATATGAATAGGATTAACAGAATTATTAAAATAGGTTTCACACATGTATATATAATTAATTCCTTGGTGACCAATTTATTACAAATGAAAATAAAAACATTTTGAAAATAAATGTAAATCATTTAAATAAAAAGCTTGTTAGATGTAAACATGTGTGTTTATAAAATAATCAAGTCACTCTTGTTGGGTTATATTAATGAAATATATATCTATCTATAATGTATTAAATATAATTTAACCTATTGAGTGTTTAAAAAATAAATACAATGTTTTATATCATACATGATACGCCACATCGAGTTTATACAAACAACTAAATATTATATTCTAAATGTTATCATTATAACCTAGTGGTTAGAATAAACGATATGAATAGGATGAACTGAATTATTAAAATAGGTTTCACACATTTATGTATATTTAATTATTTGGAGACCAATTTATTATAAATGAAAATAAAAACATTTTGATAATAAAAGTAAATCATTTCTAGAAAAGCTAGTTAGATGTAAACATGTGTGTTTATAAAATAATCAAGTCACTCTTGTTGGGTTATATTAATGAAATATATATCTATATATAATGTATTCAATGTAATGTTTAAATTTAATACTATATTTTTGTTATACATGATATAAGTGTAGGTTCTGGTCACAACAGAAGTATAGGATGGTCATGTACCCAACTTTACAAATTTCCTAGATCGATGATTAATCCATGATCAATATGAAAATAAATGCAAGTATCCCTGGAATTGAATCGAAGATAAAATACAAAGGCGAGAACCCAGTACCGAGAACATAGGATTGACATATTTTATTTATAATTAATCTAATTATATTAAAGAATTACCTCAAAGGTGATTCTTTATTCATTGATGTGTCCTACCACCGATCTGAGGTGAGGCTTTGTTGTAATGTCGAATCGAAGGATAAGATTCTTCTAGAGGTGATCCACATGTGCTCCACGTATCTCTGGACGTCACTGATGGAATCTCCTGGAGATAATGCAGAATATCATTTCACTTGCAATTTCTGCCTTTGATCACCTTGAGAATCGCTTCTAAAGCATTCTACTAGATCCATTAGAGGAGGATCTCCCTCGTTCTTGAAAGTGTTCTTGGAGAGGGAAGAGTTCTCTAGGATTGAGAGATTTTCTCTAAGGATGTTGTTTACATAACCATTGGTTAGATGGTGGGATGGCACCCTGGGTGATTATAGAATAATAACAATATGATTAATTTAATTCAAAAGGTAATAATAAATAATTATCATTAGTGTCATTACTTATTTTATTATTCCATGTGAAACCCCATGTCAAATATTAATATAAATTCTATTATTTCTATGACATGCTCTTAACTTCCACGTTTTATTGAAATATTATTTAACCAAATAATATTTAATATTATTTATCACCAGACCCATAGCTTGGTCCACTAATACTATTCAATATTTACCGGGCCTTGAATAATGACTATTTATTTATTAAATAAATATAATTACATTATTTGCCAACAAATAAATATTTCCTCTACAATATATTCTATCGAATGATTAGCGATGAAATAAATGAGATCATGCATACTTGTATAATTATTAAACCAAAATCAGAAATAATATTTAATCAACTTGTTAAATAAAAAATTATTTAACTAAGATAATGACTACACTTAGTGTGTGGCCCTATAGGGCTCGTTCTCATTGACATTAGGCGGGCCTTCCTAAAGTCCAATATTATTGTCTAAAAATGGGTCAATGCACCTACTAGAAAGAATTTAATGTCACAACAACATGTCACCTCATACGAACACTTACTGTGCAATATAATTCCTTTGTCCTGATATATCCAATCAAGCGGGTTGCATGAAAGTTCCATTAACCCATGTGCTCAATTTCTCATTCTTTGACTTCCTCGAATTGAAAATTCATAGAAAACACCATGGCCATGGATTTAGTTTGGATGTATCATTTCCATCAAAGGGCATGAGATATCTACTTTCGTAGAAGTGAAAAATCCTTTCTCAAATTATTCATTAATGCAGTATTACTCATGACACACCTAACATATCCTACCTCACCACGAATATCTATCATCATAGTTTTCTTCAACACATCTAAGTGTTCAATTCATAATATCCTACAAGGTATTACATGTATTTCCTACTGGCGGGTCCTTTTCTTATAATGTCCTCTTATATATTACCCAGGGCACACACCATGAGAAGGTGCCTCAAAGTTTCATGAGTCCCCACCCCTGATAGCCTATACCATTTGTGTCCCTTAAAATGATATCATCTGTCTATAGAACATATATTCAAGAATTGTGTCATGGAACTTCTGGTCTTTCATCATAGTAGGGATCCACTATAACTTTTTAGTGTGACAGATACTCATAAGACATTATCACATACTATGTCACACAGAATAACAATCATGATGTGATAAGGAGTTTATTAATATTTATCAAATGAATAGATTTTTATCATAAAGTAAAAAAGAAGTTGGAATCTAGGGAACCATCTCCAACAGACTCCCACTTTTACTAGAGCCAACTGATAACAACCTTTAGTCTGCTATCTCTCACATGATATTCATGATTCAGCTGAGATAGGCCTTTAGTCAAGGGGTCCACCATGTTCTCTTATATGGATAATATTCTCGATGCAACTTCACCCATTTGATATAAATCCCTTAAAAGGTGATACTTTCAGAGTATGTGATTTTTTATGTGACCTTGGATCCTTTGTATGATCCACCACTGTAGTATTATTAGAATATAATGTAATGGGATCCTTACTAATAGGTACCACATCAAGCTCCATGAAAAAGTTCTGAATCCAGATATCTTCCTTGGCTTCATCAGAAGCTGCAATATTTTCAGACTCCACTGTAGAATTAGTGAAAACTAGATTCCTTACACTCTTCCAGCTCACAACTCCTCCGTAGAGACAGAAAACATGTCCTGATTGTGACTTCAGATCATTATGATTTGTCTGAAAAATAGCATCAGCATACCCTCTAATGATAAGCTCCTCATCTCCTTCATACACCAGGAACATATCCTTAGTTCTTCTCAGATACTTAAATATATTCTTGATAGTAGTCTAATGTTTTTCTCTTATATATTCTTGATATCTTCTTACCATGCTTAGGGCATAGGAAACATAAAGTCTGGTATATAACATAGAATACATGATATATCCTATCATTGAAGCATATGGAATCTTTCTCATCCTTCCTTTCTCATGTTGTGTCTGGGGACAAATTTTATTGTAAATATTTATACCATGTGACAATGGAAGCAATACCCTCTTGGATTGTTCCATAACAAATCTATTTAGTATCTGGTCAATTTATATACTTTGACTTAGTCTAATCATCCTCTTGGATCTATCACAAATGATCTTGATCCCTAGAATATAGGATGATTCGCCTAAGTCCGTTATGGATAAGCTCTTGTTATACCAATCGTTGAATGACTGCAAGAATGGTATGTCATTTCCAATAAGCAATATGTCATCAATATACACTACTAGGATAACAACCTCATTTCCATTAAACCTCTTGTAAACACATGGATCACATTCATTATTAATGAAACCAAATTATCTTATGACTTCATCAAATTGAATGTTCCATGATTTTGATGCTTTCTTTAATCCATAAATGGATATATATATATAACTTGTATACCCTTTTATCATCACCTAGTGTCATAAACCCTTATGGTTGTGTCATATAGATATCTTCCTGAATGCTCTCATTGAGAAATGAAGTTTTAACATCCATATGCCAAATCTCGTAGTCATGGAAATATATTATGGAAAGTATGATTTTTATGGATTTAAACATAGAAACTAGTAAAAAGGTTTCATTATAGTCAATTCCTTGATTTTTTTTAAAACCTTTATCCATTAGCCTTTCTTTATATGTACAAACTTAACTTTCCATTTCAAGTTTCATCTTGAATACACATTTACAGCCAATGTGCTTTATATCAATTAGTGCATCGACCAAAAACCGGACTTGGTTATGATATATGGAATCCATATCGAAATTCATATATTCTAGAAATATTGTATCTTTTAATCCCTATACTACATCATTATAGTAGATAGGTTCATCATTTTACAACAATAATGAGTCACCATCCTCGGTGAAAAGGAAACTATATCTCTTTCATTCTATTACCTATCTTGCACTCTTACACTGTACTTGTGTTTTAGGAACTTCCTATTCTATGGGGACCTGTAAAACTTGTTCCTATACCAACTCATGTGTATCATGAGCATCAACTTCATCGAATTCAATCTTACTACCACTATCCTTTTGAGGATGTGCTCCCTCTTAAGAGATACATCTTGTCTGGGAACAATCACTTTCTTATCTGAGGGGTTTTATAGGTATTATAACTTTGTTTACTTGGTATAACATAAAAAGACACACTTTGTTCCCTAGGATGATAGTTTTTTTCCTAATAAATCCTTAACAAACGCCTCGCATCCCCATTCATGTGTATGTGATGAACAATATTTCTTTCCACTCCATTGTCCTAAGGGAATCCCATTTTTTTTCTTAGTCGGTACTTGGTTTAATATGTATATCCCCAACGCATCCCATATCGAATACAAGGAATTATATTCCATAGGCATGTCTCTGAGGTTTTCCTCAGCTTCTAATGTTTAACATAGGGTATGTCGTGAGTTTAACATCTAGCAGAGATGGATCGGACTGATCAGAACACTAACAAGAGTGGATCAGATGGGTGCAACCCCTAAAGGGAACACTGATGCTGGGAGGTGAATTGACGTGATCTCACCGAGATGTGGTGGCCCGGGTAATAATCAAGATGGATAATGGAAGGTTAAGTGAAGTGGATGGAGAATGATTTAGAGTCGACTCGAGGGTGATGGTAATGTTGGGATTGAGCCTCAAAGAGACCTCCTACGTATCCCCATGGTAGGGAATCAAAGTCCATGTAGTTCATGATGGTGTATAGGATTGGGGTGTGCACAAAGGATAGTGACCTGATGATATAATAGGGCTTATTCCTGGTTAACAGCCCGAGGATGGTCTAGAACAACTGGGAAGGACCAGAGATATGGTTCCCAACAGAAGGGATGACAACGACTTACCACTAGGTTTGTGTTAACAACATCTTACCACTAAATGGGGATTACAACGGTTTACCACTATGTGAGGTTCACAATGGATTACCATTGGGTAGGGGATCACAACGGCTTACCGCTATATGGGGTTTAGAATGGCTTACCGCTTATTGGGGGAACAATGACATGAAAAAGGTTGTTGGCCTTGAACCTGAGGGAGGCATTCTACATACATTTCCTTGACAAGAATCAAAGTCCATGTAGTCCGGGATGGTTTGGGGATTACATGCTAAGATGGTTCGATATTTGTCTGACAGACCAAGGATGTGGGTCCCAACAAATGGACAACAACAACTTATCATCGATTGCAGAGTACAACGGCTTACTGCTAGGTGGGGAATACAACGGCTTACCGATGGATGGGGATTGACAATGGATTACCACCAGATGGGATTGAAAACGGCTTACTGCTGGGTAGAGGATAGTTTATTTGCATTCGTGAAAAAAGGGGTGTACAGTTTAACATCATGGAGGATGGGGGTAAACCAATGTGAATTGGTCAGGACCAATGGGTGTTGGCCTTTAACCTCAAGGAGGCTTCCTACGTACCTTGCCATGGCAAGGATCAAAGTCCACATAGTTCAGGATGGTGCTGTTGAACTAGCGTGAAGGGGAGTTAGGACCAATAGGTGTTGGGATTGAACCTCAGGGAGACTTCCTAGATACCTTTCCTTGGAAAGGATCAAAGTCCACGTAGTTCAAAATTGTGTATGGGGCTTACAATCTAGGCTGCCCAGAAAGGATGTCATGTCGGTGCTTACTCTAAGTCTATGTGAGTCATGCTCAGTGTGAGAAACAAGAGGCATTAGAGTCCTAATGATCATGTCACAAAAGGTGCATCTTTGGTAATTGGAATGGGGATTATATGTGGTTAGTGGCCCAAAAAGGAAATAGGGGCTTATGTGTGGTTTCCATCCTAGGAAGATAGAGATTGGGAATTACTCCATGATAGAGGTTCAATGGAGACACAGACCAAAGGGAGTGGAATTTGGCATGGAAGAGTGGAGGGCTCTGGTTCCCATCCCCCATATCTGGTCTTTGGCCAGGAAGAGGATAGGAGGATCAGGGAAGCTACCACCTACAAGAAAGGCTAGGAGCTTACACCAAGATGGTTTCCCATTACCTGCGGACAAACGCCGCTCCAACAAAGAGGATATCATTCCATGTGGGGAAAATCACACTCCCATGGAGATGAGCGGGCGTAGAGAATGCTCGAGATGAGGCACCCCACATATGATGCATGGGGTAGGGTAACAGTTTAACATTGTGTACTGAGGATGATGGTGCTTGGCAGTTTAACGCCTTATAGCTTGGACGAGGTGGGTTCACTCTGCATCACTAGGACTTACATTACTAATACCCACCTGCCCTTGGGGATGGGAAGACATCAACAATGTCGTAGTGAGGGGGTGTCATGGAGTGATCCAATGAGGGGTCCAGATTAGCATGGCTACACAAAGAAGTAATAGTCATTAGCATGCCTATGCGAAGAATCATGAGGCGAAAAAACACAATGGGGAGAACCGCCCAAGGGATTTTGAAATTACTTCGTGCAAACCTGGAGGGTTGCATGAGAAAAGGGCATGCGACACTGATGTGTTTCACATAAGGGGGGAACAAACATGGTGCCTTAATGTAAGGACAACACATGTAGTGCACAAGGAATGCGGAGCACAAGATTAGAGGATGTGCACAAGATGGAAGGTGCACATGCAAGATGGAAGGGTGCGCGCAAAATGAGAGGTTGCGCGCAGGATGGAACGGTTGTGCGCAAAAGCGGTCTGATGCAGGGGGGACTTTTGCACAAGAAGAATCCTTTGCATGCAAATGAATTGGGGGCCCACATGAAGAAGAACCCTAGGGGGATCTGTCACGCAAGATCCAATACCTTGAGGCCATAGTGTTTTTTGCGTGGTCGTGGAAGAGATGTATTTCACGCAGCAGAGCATCGCCTCATCTTCTGTCACTGTCCCCGAAGGGCAGGGGGATGGTTAGTTTTATAGCCGAAGTTCTAGGAGTTTGTGAGCAAGGGGAGATGCGCTCAAACTCCCACTTGACGTTGTATTGGGCGTGTAAGAGTTTGCGCACCGGAGAAAATTTGGTGCACCTTCTGGAATTTTTCAAGCCGGCCCCTTTGGCGGTTTTTGGGGGGTCACTGCGGAAGCCTCCCTTTGGAAGCTCATGGGGTATGCAAGGGCCCCTTTGACACTGCATTGGGCATGCAAGATTTTGCGTGCCATCAGGTTCCTCTGCGCTTGGGCCTTAACTAATTCTCGAGCGTGCCGGCACGCAAGGGCTCCTTTGATGTTGCATTGGGCTAGCAAGTTTTTGCACGCTGGGAGGAGTGTTGCGTGAAACCTCGTGTCCTTGGGAACCATTTCCTTTGGCAGGTTTTTAGGGGTTTCTGCAGAAGATTTCTTGTGACGTCGCATTGGGCGCGCAAGATTTTGCGTGTCAGAGGGACTTTTTCATGCATCCCTTGAATTTTTCATCCACCTTTCTCCTGGGTCCTGGAATCTTCTCCTTCTCTTTCAAATACATTTGGTGATTTTTTAATCCCAATTCTAGCCCTATCAGAAATTCGGTGTCAAAAAATGCCCCCCCTCAAAATCAGAGCTGAAGGGGGACCCGAAGGTCGGATTCTGAGGGTCACACTGAAAAGAGGGGAAGTGCATGTTAGGTGCGCACAAGAATGTGATTTGGGTCTGTAAACCTATTTCACACACACAGAAGACATTTTCTCTCCTATAAATATTCTGAGGGCCCCCACATAGGTCCCTACTTTGACTTTTTCTACACGATAGGCACTTTGCTCTCATGCGCAAAAATGGTCCCAATCTGCACGTAAGTTTTTGTAGCCGACTCCCTGTTTTACGTGTTGTCGGACATTTTTCACATATATCGACACTTTCATTCCACCGTATATTCTATGTTCATAATCTTCATTCTTTCATGCCCATACCTTAGGATTTCAAAATAGGTTTCCCAATAGACTAATGTTGAGAGGGGGGCCACTGCAGCTGCAAGGAGGACTCAGATGATTACGAACCCTCAAATTCATCATGTGAAGAGGGTTTTTTCTGATAACTAGATGCTTTTTTTATTTCTTACGCATGCTCAAAAAATATTTTTTCCCGAGAGATAGCCTATCGTTATGGTACTTAGGCCTTCTAGAGGAGGTGCTGATGCATGGTTTTCTAGAGGGATACACTGCGGTCATGGGTGACCCGCGAGGGTAGTCTTCCGCAGTTCCATATTACAAACAATGGAAACCATAATAGAGAAAAAAATAATATATCCATCTATTTTCTAAATCCTAATAACCAGACATTTGTGGGAAGTGATCCAGTTCTTGAGGAATCTTCTACTATTTATGAAAGTACTTTTAGAAGCAGTATTACTGATGAGATAAAGGGTTGGAAGAAATGGGATTTCAGATTTGAGGGAAAATTCACTAATGAATGGGAATGGGCGTACTGGGTACACCAGAAATGAGAAGAATTTGGGTCAGAGGTGTGGTCTATTAGGCTTTTTGAAGGCGTTTGGATGTCCCAATTCCACTTCTACTGACAGTTGGATCTAGTAGCGGATTTATTCAGTCGCTGGTCCCAGGACCCAAACACCTTCCGCCTCCTCCATGGGGAGGTGGGCATCAGTCTGTGGGATGTCCAATGCATTGGGGGAATCCCATTATAGGGGTACCATTATGACGAGTTCCTCCCAATGAGGAATGTCTGGGGGGATAGAACATGCACCCCAATCCTTTCATGGCACTTGCTGAAGCTAGCTAAAGAGGAGATGAAAAGAAAATACATCCTGAAGGACATATCCTTTTCATGGTGGTTTAGTCTTTTCCTGACATAGTACACAGTTGTAAATATTATAGGCCGGGGGAAGAAATGATCGAACACATCTCAGAGGGGAAAGGTAGGATCATACTAGTGGTTTCTGGAAGCAGAAGGGTACCGATCGTGGGGCTTTGGCATAAATAAAAGTTGGGACCCAAATGCATGATATGCTGAGTTTGATGCCGCATTTTTTGAGAGGATGGTTGTTTCCAGTGAGGGACAAAATGATGGGGGTCTTCCTAGGGACGCTAGTGATGGACGGAATTGTGGCGGTGAAGAAAAAGGTTAACCTGGGGGTGCCAGTGTTGGCCAGATTGTACATCATTCTGGGGCGTATCTCGAGGGGAAGTATGCTCGGGAGGATATGAGGACCGTTCCAGATTCTTCATGGATGGGTCACAAACCACTATGGAAGATATGACTTCTCAAATTCTATTCTCCCCCTAGGTAATGGTATGCGTCTATCCCTGTTGAACATTGTCGTAATCCACCAACTGACGCTCAGAGAAGAGGGGATCAAGCTTAGGATTGGTATCCACACCCACTTCAACTTCCACCCATTTCAAACCCCAGTCTGTCAGATGGTAGATGATGGTAAAGGGCCATTAGAGTATAGGGAGTATGTTCAAAGCATCTGGGGCAGTGTACTAGTAGCCCGGATTGATGGTAAAATATTTTTCCAACTGTACATGCCAACCAAGTTTGTCAGGCAGTTCGGGTGCATGCAACAGATGCTGAAGAAAGTATATACAGAGGTTTTCAAAGAATGTAATCCTTGTATTCTCTGCCAACTATGGATTATGTTCACAACAATAGGCTTAGTAGAAATCATCACTCTTCCCCCACCGATGTCAGTGCAGGCCTGTCAACAGAGTATTCCTAACATTGGACAAAAACATATCTTGAGGCGATTCTTTGGAAACACATCCAGCAAATCAAGGCAGCTAGTATAGAGCCCGAAGAATAGGGAGGTATATGAGGTGCCATATGAGAGGTGAGGCAGAGAATGGGCTTGGTGGCTATCATGGCACAGGCTGGTACTTTATCGGTATAAACACCTCTAGCTGAGAACGTGCCTTCACCTTCCAGGGAAGGGTGGTCCCGCGTGCGGCCTCGTAGTCCAGCTAGGTAACTTCTGAGAAAGAAACATAGGTATCTCTTGAAGACAACCCCCGATGTTTTCTTCCCCTCTCTATGGTATACCTGAGGACATTACAGCAGTCTATGTCCACTGAAAAATTGTGGTGGTGTTTGGTACGCACCAAACTCGATTTTCCAGACTTAGGTTGCATCTAGAAGATAGATAGGGAAAACTTTCACCACCGGCATGCATACCTAACAGCTATGGATATGTATGCATGCTAGTAGGGGAAGTATAAAAAACCACATATCCTATTGAAAGTGATGCTTGGCTAGGTACATGACCCAGAAAAGGTTCCATCTGAGGATGAAAGTATAAGGGAAGAAGAAGAATAATAGGAAGGAGAGGAAGAAGGGGAAGAAGGGGAAGAATATGGGGATGAGGAAGAATAGTAGGAGGACCAAGTTGAAGGTCTTGGTGGTGAAGGACCCACAGAAGCCCCGACACACCAACAAAGCTCTTGGGAGGGTGGTAAAATTGTAGGTTCTGACACAGAACTAGTTGAGCAGCTTGAGGTGAGTCTTACTCTTTTCTCCACTAGATTTTATATCCTTGCAATCCAAAATTTGTCAACCAAACTCTATCACTTTTAGGAAAGAATTGGAAAAAATTCCCTAGAATCCTTCCCAACGAGGGATGAAAATGCACCTATGGACGTAAGGGAACATTCTCAGAAACCTGTCCTCAGAACCTAACACAGTGGGAAACTGGTTATGGATAGGATAGGCGGTGATGAGCCTGAAGGATGAGATGACATGGTAGCCTCTGATCTTCTCACCATCCCCACGGTATGGGAAGAGATGGTACTGGTGATTGAGTTAACAAGTGTCGAAGGATCCCCTGTGGTGGTAGTTCCTGCTATGACACAGGCGCTGGACACTACCATGCTTGGCTCTTGTAAGCCTTTATCTTCACTGGATCTGTTCTTTGTTGGGAAATTTGGTTAACCGAGACATTGATCCTCAATGCAGTGATTTCAAGGTTGGAGGCTCGACAGACCATTGGGTCTGGAACATCTACAGGAGCCCCGTCGATGACCACATCAACTCTTTCAGAAGCAACCGTTCGAGGTGGCCCTACCCCAGTACTTAATGAGGTGGAGGTTGCAATAACAGGCAGTAATGATTCCGGGGTGGAGTTCCATCCCAACGAGGGTAAATTCACTAATGAATTAAGGGGCTTTCAAAGAAGACCCTACTAGTGAACTCCTCGCTTCTTTCCATGAATATAGGCTCGCGGACCTTGAGGAAATAGATGATTCTAACTCGGACACTGTTATAGAGATCCATATGACACAACGTAAGGCATAGAAGTGCATCAAATGATTTCTCATCCAGCCACATGCAGAATGGATAAAAAAGATGGAATCTATCTGCATGTGGTTTCACTTTCTCTGGGATGGAGGGGTTGATGCTCACCGTCTTCATCTAATAGTCCACAACTACATGGTTGAAAAGATATGGGAGAACAGCCAACGTTCTGACATTGCATAGTGCCATAAATAGTCAGTGAATATACACACATTCCTGAAGGTGGAGCAATAGGTATGACGCCTTGAGGAGAAAATGAAAGAAATAGAGGTATTCATCTCAAACTATTCTAATCTTGTTGAGAAATTGAGGGGACAGCTGGCGGACGCCCAGGAGAAGATTGTGGAGGCGAGTCACCAAATGATTGAGCTTCAAACTAAACAGGCGCGAGTATAAACTAGGGCCAATGAGTAGCGCTTTGTGGCTGCTGATAAAGATAAGGATCTCAGGGGGTGGGAAGAAATATTGGAGGCCCCAAACTAGATGGTGGAAACACTAGAGAAATCAATCCAAAATGCTTATCCTTAAATTCCCCATTTTGGATGAACTCATAAACCTATTTCTCTTTGTTGCTTCTTGTTCTGAACTACATACATGAACAGAATACTCACTTTCTTTCTCAGTTTAATTCATTCTTACCACAATCATGAAATAATTATAAATCCATCCCTAAGATCACATGGGTCATACCATATGTGAGAAACAAGGGATAACCGCGTCGTCACTTCATTTTATTGTGGGAATGCTAACCAAATTTCAGGAATCCGGGGTATAAATGACCCCTCCAGGATCCCGAGAAGAAAAGGGGGGGCCTGACTAGAGAATGGTGCTCTTAGAACAGTCAAATTATCACCTTCCCAATGTAATCTAGTGCACGAGCAGGGTAACTCCAGTGGTGTTGGGATTGATCCGAACATAAGGGAGTGGAAAGTTTGAACCACAATACCCAATATTCATAACATTGTAGGGGTGGTGTGAAAATGGAGGATAATTTCTAACCATGTTCGAAACACAGCATCCCTATTGTGTTAGCCTGAAATGGGGATAAGAAATGAGGGGCGACCGCTGACCATGTTCAAAACACGGGGCCTGACTCAAAATGATACCCATTAGTCTTCCAGAAAATTGGCCCAGTAAAGTAGGCGAGCCATAGGCCGAGCATCTATACTGTTAGGGGGTTTATATGTGAAAGAGGAATAGGGTCCGAATAAGGGGAACATAAAGCAAGAAGTGTGGGGTGATGGGTTGTTCGAATGGTAGTCCAACACTATTGAAATCACACCACCATTTTGGAAACACGTTAGGGGGGAATATCTGTCTGATCAAGGATCAAAACTACTTCCAAACATGACCTCTCTTTCAAGGACCTGGTGCATCCCATGACTAACATGGGGCATACTGAACTTTTTTAGGGTAGAACTGTAGTTTATTGTCATGCGTTGAGGACATATGGACTCGTGTAGTTTAACGTCAAACGATAGTACAGGGAGTGAAAGAGAAGATACTAGGATGGGAGAACGTAATGTGGTAACCATAAACCCAATGTGAATGAGGAAAGTAGGATTCCACATCACACCATGCATCCCCGGAGGAATTTCTTGAGGTCGACAGACCAAAATTGAAAGTTTGTTTAGGCTCAAAGAAAAGCAGCCGGGCATTCATACGTACCCTATGAGGATGGAAATCATGCCGCATGTAGTTCTAAGAGTGTAGTTTAACGTCATGTGGGACAATGAAAGGCATGTGTGTCATGGTTACGCCAATACATGTCCTACAAAAACTACTAAGACTAGGTGAGTCTTGCTCGATGTGGGAAACAAGGAGTAATCATGGGACTTTCCTAGCATAGGAAGGCACACATTAGGGGCAGTGGGATGTTAGGTGAGTGACATCCCCATAATGATGATCCTCCTACTTAACACACCTAGATGCGTGAAGGGGTAAAGATGAGTATGATGGAATTCCACTTAAACACAAGGAAGTGGAAAAATGGGAATCACGATGCTTGAGATCTAGACCACAATGATGATGGTGTGATGATAGGGGATAATAGTTGACCATGTTTGAAACACAGCATCTATATCGTGTGAATTAAAATGGGAACATACAAATGAGGGTCGACCACTGACCATATTCAAAACACAGGACCTGTCACAAATATCATCTGAGGTCCTCGGGCGAAGACGGTTGGTAAGACAATGTGGCATGAGACCAGGCTATAAAGGGGTTCCCTTCAGACATGGAAGAAGATGAGGAGCCAAATAACGGGCTCAAGAAGCTTGGAAATGGAACAAGAGGAATGTCCTCGTGAAAATTCCACACTTCAAGCTCTTTGTCATAATGCATCTGAGTACGATTATAAGACGTATTAGATAAAGGGAGTCGAGTCCCCCTCCAAGGAAAAGGGTCGTGAGGTTGCACGCTTCCAACTTAATGGTTATATAATGGACCATAAAGGTGGATTTATTTAATGGACTATGTGCAGGGCAGCGAAGTATCCAAACTCGATGCGTAGTTCCCATAGGGAGATCTTAGTTTAGGGTTATATAATTCAGACCATATTGGGAAAAGATAAGGGAGTCACATGGTGCGTTTTTCGCGAAACCCGACGTGAATGAGAACCCAAGAGGTAATCTACACACCACATGTTCCCAAATGATTTCGGGCCAAGGGGATAAAGAGAGGGGGGGGGATTTTAGATTCCTAGGGTCGGACTCAGAGAAAAGATGTTTGGGCATTCCTATGTATCCCATTAGGATGGGAATCAAGTCATACATAGTTCTGGAAGATATCATGCAGTTTAATGTCTTGCGGTAAGGATGTGGAGTGGTCTTAGTTTATGATCATAGATCATGGACCATGAAGAACTAGAAGAGGGAGACACATGGTGAAGTAATTACAAAAACCTGAATTGAATGATGATAGTAGGAGTCTGTACCACCATAATGTGCTCCTCGGGAAACTTCAAGGTCAGGGGACCAAAAGTGAAAGTTAGGTTGGGCCTGAGGCAAAGTGCACAGGCGTTCCTACGTAACCCATGAGGATGGGAATAAATCCATATATAGTTCTGAAGGTTGCATGGTAAGATACCAGTACCAGAGGTAATAAGGTCGTGTGGTTCGGGCTCTCACACCAAAAGAAGCGGCATTTGATAGATCTTGTTTTTCCTTTAGGATGAATGTGTGTGTTTCTTTTTTTGTGAAGCGATGGACCTAGTATAGTGATTCCAGGAAATGACACAAGAATAAATTCATATACAAGCATTGAAAAATGGTATGGAGGGTGACTGATACCAAACATGATGTCCCCTTGAGTGAGGACACCACGATGTCGTGTCATTTTTTGTTGTGCGACCAGGATAATAATGTCACAGTTTAAGGTCATGTGATAGGACCAACCCTACATTTTAACATCGTGAAATATAGACGCAATAGTTTAAAGTAATGTTGGACTATACAACATAATTTAATGTCATATGGATCAAAAATATATAGAAGAGATGAGTTTCAAGAGAGGATGTGCACGGTGTGATAAAGCATACCCAACGTGAATGATGATGAGGTCCACATCACACCACGCGTGAATCCAGGAAAGAAACCTCAGGCCAAGGGGCCAGAAAAGGGTAGATAATATTGACACGAGAGAATAGATCTCAAAAGGGAAGTACATGGTGCAGCTCTTGCAAACCTGATGTGAATGAAGGCATAATTCCACACACGCTACACCACGCAATCCAATACGGGTCGGGACCTAAAAGGCGGAACAGAAGTGATAATTAGTGAAATTTGAGTTGGACCCAAAGACGAGATGTTCATGCGTTCTTACATATCCCATGAGCATGGGAATCAATCTAGACATAGTTCTAAAAGATGGTGTATAAGGAGATCTTAGCTTAAGGTCTTAGAGCTCAGACCACGAAGAAGCAGAACTCTTCCAAGTGAGCGTAGACCTCGATCCAGTCCTTAAGCCCATGTGAGTCAGACTCAGTGTGGGAAATAAGGGAGGAAGAGGTATTTGCAACACATGGGATACACATAAAGGGTAAGTCGGTGTGGAGCCCCGAATGGCGCCTTACTGCATCTTCATCCTCCTGACGTGAAAATTCACACTGAGGGATAGTACCAAGAGTGTCAAAATTCCACTTAGACATGATGGGGTGGGAAATGATGTGAATCATGAAACTGAAATTTAATGCTTGATGGGGTTGGCATGATAATAGAGGATAACTATTGACCATGTTCGAAACACAACATCCATATTGTGTGACTTAAAATGGGAACAACAAATGGGCATCAACCACTAACCATATTCCCAACGAGGGACTTGTATCAATTTTTTGAATGAAACCCTCAAGGACATTGGCCCATAATGGTAGGAGAGACCTTAGGCTGACCATCTATTCCATTTGGGGGTCCCTTCGGATGTGAAAGATAATGAAATCCAAAATGATGGGGAACACGAAGCCTGAAAAATTGGTGAAAGCATGTCCAGGTTGAATCTGACACTCCATGTTCTGAACTAGAGTACTCCTAGGCACATTGGTGAATCACCGAAGAGGGTCGAGGGACCTAACATAAGAGTAGCTGACTTGAAAAGATGAGTGTAGGGAAATGTAGAGAAGGGATCTCAAGAGAGATATGTTTGTTGTGTGGTTGTTACAAACCAGACGTGAATGGGGACACAAGCCCATACCACACCACGCACCCCTCTCTTGGAAGGATTCAGGCCAAGAGGTCAAAATGATAGGGAGGTTTCTACGAAATGGGGCTGGACCCAAAGACTAGACGTTCGGGTAGTCCTACGTATCCCATATGGATGGGAATCGTGCCACATGTAGTTCTGAGGAAGGATTTGGTTTAGTTTATTGTCATACAACAAGGACATAAATAGGGGCAAGGTACCCCAATGAGGGATGTGTATGGTCCAACTAGTAGCATAAGGTGAATTAGTGAATAATCTCATTCCACATCATACAATACCAAATGAACAATTTGTTCAAGGGGCCAAAAATGTTGAGGGACCTGAAATGAGAAGTCCCAACCAATTCTTGTTTTAACGTCTTGCAGTAAGGACGATGGTTCTCTTAGTTTAAGTTCATAGGGCTCAGACCGTAGATGCCTAGTTTCATTTCATATGCATGGGACAGCTGAGCGGAAAGGGTGAATCACCATGCCTATTATGTGGGAGACCACATGATGAAAACGATAATTTAGGATAACTATTGACCATGTTCGCAACACATTATCTGTGCTGAGTGACCAGGGATGGGGGAAAACAATTGAGCATTGATCATTGATCGCATTTGAAATATGGGACTTGTATCAATATGTTGCTCTAAATCCTTGAGGACATTGGTTTGAAATGGTATGAGAGCCCATGGGCCAAGCACCTGCGCTATTAGGGGGGTCATTTTGGATATAAAAGATGATGGAAATCCAAATGATGGGGCTCGTAAAGAATGATGGCGCCTATGCTTGTGGAAGGGACGATGAGTAATGGAGGGATGTCTCATGGGGGTATGTGTGGCATGGAAAAATAGCCCGACATGAATAAGGACGTGATTCCAAACCACATCGCACAATCCTAAATGATAACTTGGGCCAGGGGGCTGAAAGGGTCGAGGGACCTGAGGCTGGGTTTCCCGACCAACTGTAGCCATATGACCTCTCATGCGGGTATTGCCTTACCTCAGCTTTTAAAACCATGTAAGAAATTCTTGGTGTGGGAAAAATGGAGTAGGAATATTCTCTCCCCATCATATAAGTCTCTGATAGCTGGAATCACACTCCTGCCCAAGGTAGACCGAATCTTGAAGAGATAGTGGGGTAGAATAAACCACTACACTCAATGTTTGGGACATATGGGGGTGGTGAAAACAGCAAAGGATATCTATTTAATAGATTCTAAACACAACATCCATATCGTTTGACCTAAAATGGGAACAAAAAATGAGCTTCAATTACTAAAAATATTCACAACGCGGGACTTGTATCAATTTTTCATTCGAAACCCTCGAGGACGCTGGCCCGTAATGGTAGGAGAGCCCTTGGGCCGAGCATCCATTCCATTTGGGGGTCCCTTCGGATGGGAAAGATAATGGAGTAGCAAGTACATGGGGTGTCTGAAGCATAAATGTGCCTGTGCAATTTCAAGTCAAGATGGATAAAAAAAGAGGTGGAGATCTTCAGGGGGATGGATACATGGTACAGTCATAATGAACTCAATGTGAATGAGGGAAAAATCTGGCACCACACCATGTGCTTCAAAACAATGGGAGGTCCCAAAGTTTTGGGATGGGCTAGTGGACAAAATTTCTGGGCATTCCTATATATCCCATAAGGATGGGAATCAATCCATACAAAGTTCTGAAGGCCATGCAGTTTAACATCGTGCAGTGAGGACGTGGGAGGAGAGAAGAACGAGGGAGGGAACATGGTGAAATCATCATAATATTGACATGAGTGGGGTCAAAGAAGCCTACATGACACCATGTGGGATCCTCCAAGAGAACTATACCTAGGGGGGATAGTCAAAGAAGAATATTGTGGTTGGACTCAAGATGAATTGTCTGAGCGTTCCTACGTATCCCATGGGAATGGGAATCATAACATATATAGTTCTTGCAGTTTAACATACTGTAGGATGACACATAGTTTAACATCTTGTAGTATAAAATATATTTTAACATCATGCAGAACGACGTACAGTTTAATGTCATGTGAACGACATACAGTTTAACGTCATGTGGGATAGCATACAGTTTAACATCATGCAGGACAACATACAATTTAATGTCATGCAAAACATTTCACAGTTTAAGGTCATGTTGGATCGGATAGTTTAAGGTCATGTAGGATTGGATAGTTTAAGGTCATGTAGGACCGAACAGTTTAAGGTCATGTAGGACCCGACAGTTTAAGGTCATGTAGGACCCAAAAGTTTAAGGTCGTGTAAGAACCCTTTTACTTAGGAAAATTATTTCTTGAGGAACTTCACATTGGTGTGAGGAGTTATACACTAACCATCCATGGTGACAAGGGAATATGCGCCATTGGATTAAACCTTGAGACTAGTATAAGTTCCTTCCCATTTGGGATCCAACTTGGGTGGTTTCCTACCAGGTATCATTGGTTTCCTCAGGGCTAATACCAAGTCACCTTGAAAGAAGGAGAAGAGGAAAAATTTCTTGTTGAAATCTCTAGATATCTTGTTATGATGACTTTACATATTGTGAGGGCATGAATCCTGTTCTCATCGAGAGCTTCCAACTCAGCCAGACGGATTTCAGCTACTTTATCTGGATCTTTCTGATCATAGAAAGCTATGCGCAGTGAGTGAAATTGAATCTCGATGGGCGGGATGACCTCTGTTCTGTACACTAGGGAATATGGGGTCACTTGGGTAGAATTACGAGTCATCGTCTGATAAGCCCAGAGGGAATTAGGGAGCTTGTCCGACCAACTCTTCTTGTTCTGACAAACCATTTTATGAAGAATGTTAGAGATGGTTTTGTTGAACGCCTTGATCTATCAATTTTGTTGCGCATGATAATGGGAGGTATGGTTAGAACGGATCTTTCACTTAGAATACAGTTTCTTCAGCTCATCTTCCCAGAAGTTCATGCCGTTATCTGGGAGGAAGGCATGAGGGACTCCAAATTAGTAGATGATGCTAGAGCTCACATAGTCAATGTACAAACAGGCCTTAACCTTCTTGAGGAGAACTGCCACTTCCCACTTGGAGAAGAAATCCGTAGTGGTTAGGATGAATTGACACTGGAAATCCGTCACTATTGGATATGGTCCCATGACATCGAGTCCCCATACCGCAAATGGACAAGAGTAATTGCTTGTGTGGATTGGATCTGGTGGCCGATGCATAAAGTTGGCATGAATTTGGCATGCATGGAAACTTTTGGAGAACTCGATGCAGTCATAGACCATAGAGGGAAAAAAATACTATAGTCTCTCGATCTTGTGAGATAGTTTCGGCCCGGTCTGATAAGCCCCACTGGAACCGGCATGAACCTCCTGCATGACATGGGAAATCTTGACTCCCTGAATGCAACAGAGGATAACCCCATCAAACCCATGATTTTAGAGGATCTGCTCATGACCAGGACCGTCCTGGAGGGTAAAACTATAACATGCAGTGTCAAATTCTCTCGCACTCAACCCGATCTGCTAGGAGATTACCAATTTTGAGGTACTCGACATAGGAGGTTCTCTAGTCAGGAGTCACATCAATCACTGCATTCGGGGGACCTAGAGGTCCTCACGTGGAGGCACCAGTGGTTACGGTGGATCACCTGTAGGTTGTCATTGTCATCTGAAGTGATGGGATCAATGAATCTCTGGTGTGCCATGTGGATAATCAAATCATCTTGTTTGGGCTCTTTAAGGGATGCAACTAGGCTGGCTAGGGCATTAACTCTGTCGTTATGAGATTGAGGTACATGAGTAACTTCTGGCCGAGATGGGAACTAGGCCATTAGTTGGAGAGTGTGTTCCAACAATGGTACGAGCTTTAGATTCCGGAAGATATAGTCACCTTTAATCTACTTGATGACTATTTTAGAGTCCCCTTTCACATTAAAATGTGGAATATTAATGTCAAGGGCCAGCTCAAGGTCAGTAATGAGAGCCTAATACTCTTCCTCATTGTTGGTGCATATTTCTGACAAAAGGAATGAATATAGCAGAATGGATTGTGCTGGGGTAATGAAGATAATACCCAGACCTACTCTGTAGAGCCTGGTGTCATTGACCCTTCTGCCGGTGGGGCATCGAGAAGCACTATCGATGTACATTTTCCAGCACGACATGTCTTAGTCTACTGAGATAATCACTTAATCATGGAAATCAAGATCCAAGGACTGGTCTGCAAGAGCTTTATGGCTGGAAAGAAAGTATTCCAACTCTTTCCCCTTAATATCCTTCTGAGGGAAAAACCTACTATCGAACTCCTGGAGGATTACTGCCCACCGAACTAGATGTCCTGTCAACATGGGGCGATTCAGGATGTACTTCAACAGATCCACTTGGGACACTAGCTGTACCTCATGGTGCTAAAAGTAATGTCACAATTTCTATACTGTGAATACCAGGACAAGGAAGCTCTTCATGATAGGGAATTATCTGGTCTCCGTATGGAGGAGCATGTGGTTGAGATAGTAGAGATTGTTCTCCATCCCCTCATTTTCCATCTAGGCAAGAAGGGTGTCGAGAGACCATTCTAGGGAGGTCACGTAAAGGACCAGAGGAATTTTAGAGACAATTGGAATTAATACTGGAGACTGGAGCAGGAACTGCTTGATTTACTTGAAAGAAGTTTCAAATTCTTCGTCCCACTCGTAGACAATGACTTTCTTCATGAGCTGAGAAAAGGGATTACACTTTCTGGTCAGATTCCTGATGAATCAATGTATATATTCCAAGTGGCCTTGGAATCCTAGAAGATCCCAGATATTTCTCGGGAGAGAAATCTGGTCGATGTCCTTAATCTTTTCTGAGTCAATCTCGATACCCCTATATCTTACAACGAAGCCAAGAAACTTTCCAGAGGTGACCCTGAAGCCACACTTCAATGGATTCATCATTAGGTGGCAGGAACAGAGGATGTCAAACACTTTCTCAAGGTCTTTCAGATGGTCCTAACACTGGCGATATTTGACCACCAGATCATCCACATAACATTCCACCAACGTTCCAAGGATCGGCTTAAATATGCGATGCATAGCCAGATAATAGTTGGCACCTGCATTCTTTAAACTGAAGGGCATGACTTGGTAACAGAAATTACCTTGTGGTGCCCTGAATGCTGTAGACTACTCATCCTCAGGGGCCATTCGGATCTAGTTATACCCAGAGTACCCATCCACGAAGAAGAGGGCTTGGAACCCAATTGTAGAATCGATCAAAAATTCTGTCATGGGAAGGGGAAAAGCATCTTTCGGACACTGACAGTTGAGATCCCAGAAGTTGATGCAAACCCTGATCTATCCATTCATCTTCCTAACTGGAACAATTTGTGCTAACCATTTGGGGTACTATACCTCTTTAATGAAATTGACTCTAATGATCCTAACAACTTCTGCCTCAACCATGACACCGTGAGAAGGGTGCATCTTTCTGGGCGGCTACTTGAACCCACGATGATTTTCCAAGAGACCGAGGTGGTGGATGGCTACCTGAGGATCTAGTCCTGGAATCTCATCATAACTCTAGGAGAATACATCATGGTGTTGTTTAATGAAGTTTATGTACTATTGTTGATCTTCGAGGGGCATGACGACGCTGATCAATGTGGGTTTCAAGTCCGCCTCACTATCGAGGTTCACTAACACCAATTCGTCGACTGTGGTGGAAACAACCTATTAAAAGGTGGGGGATAATCCTATAAATCCTATTATTTACTTATGGAAGTGAGATCCTTGGTGGGAGGAGTTTCCTCTGAGTCGACAGATCCTGATGGGAGGCTGGTACCAGCCTGAGCGGAAGTGGACACTACATCGGGGAACTCCTGTGCTACCGAAACCATAACGATGAAGGCTGTTGATATGATCCCATCTGGTCTTCATCCCAAGGGGCCATTCTTGATGATATCAAAAAAAAATTGGTGCATCGACTTGATCCGGTTAATTACATCCTGTAAAAACATGCAAGTATGACGTATTGTCGTTGCCATGGAGCGGACATCTCGATACCTTATGGGAGTATGAGGCTCCAGGGTCACCTGAGCCTGATTTGTGTAGAAGAATGAGGTGATCTTCTGGAATCTCTTAGACTTGGGAATGTGTTCCCCCCTCATTCCATAAACAATGAATCATTTTCCCATGTCCAGTGTTGTAGCCTCGAATTAGGGGATTGGAAAGATGTAGGCATCATCTAGATCTGTCCACATGTCAGTCGCAGTCGTGGCATGCTCAACCTCATCTGCTTGAATCTTCTTGTCTTTGATATTATAATAGTCATCATAGAGATATCAAGCATCACAAGAGGCAAATGGGGATGCGTCACCTTAAAGCACGCCCACTCGACCATTAAGGGAGTACTTGAGGCACTGGTGATACGATGAGGGAACCGTTGCATGAAGGTGGAGCCAAGGCCTTCCCATCAATGCATTGTAGGTGGTGTCCTGGGAGACAACTATAAACATTGTGCTGGAAACGAGGCCACCGAACTGGGTCTTCAAGAAGATTTTTCCGACCGGTGTCTGTTCTGTCCTGTCATAACACTACTAGAAATTTAAGCTATAGCCACTGACCTATAGCCACTATTTTATAGGTTTGTGGCTATAGGTTGTTTATAGCCATGCATTAATTAAACATCCATGGATAAACTTGGATAAACATTGGCGTTTCATTTTTTTTTTTCATTGGCCTCTCCTCTCCTCCTACCCTGATCTGCAACCCCTACTCTCTAAACAATCTAAAACTCTCACTGTGGTGCCCTCCTCCCGACGCTTCCAATCAACGTGCTCTCTCACGCTGCTGTCAACCTCTCTCATCATGAACCTCCACTCCAAACTGTCAACCTCTCTCAAAAACTCTCTCACTCTATTCACAGTGGCCCTTCAGAAGCAGGAATACACTGACCCTTTAGCTTGCAATTTCTGTGTACTTTATGAATCTCCATCCTTATATTTACCTCCCACTATAAACCTCTTATGTTTTGTTGATCGAAGCATCCTCCTCCTGTGGATGGTGTTCTATTTTTTTATTTCCATTATGAAATGATAATCACATGGTCTGGATGACAATGGAGAGTTGGGGGAGGAAGAGATAACAGATTCAGTTTTTACTTCCTGTACATATGTGAATTTATTATCATCATTTAAATTTATTTATTCATTGGTAGTTACCTTTAGTTTTTGTTTGTTCAAATAAATTTTATCTTCTTAGGCTGGGTTTTTTTTGGATTCATGTGGTAGTAGACTCGATGTATTGTTGGTAATTTCCACATTCCTCCGGCTTTTCCTTATTGATTCATTTCTTGTCAGGTGAAGTTACTTGTTGGAAGTAGTTTGTCAATTTGTATTAGATTTTCCTTTTACATCCCATGCTTATTTCATTTATCACTTGCTTATATTTTTTCCCAGAGAACCTACAATTTCGTGGTGCATTAAATGAAATTCCCCTTTTTCTTGTGTTCCAAGTAATTGGGGATGTAGGGTTTTATTTATCCTCGTATGATGTTATCTATTTATTTTATTAAATGATACTTTTTTCATTGATAAGATTGTTAGCATGTCTTGTAGTTCAAATTTGAAGGAGTTCAAAATTTTCTGTATGTGGCTGCTGATTCTTGTCATTGAGTTAGCATGTGGTGTTTGCTTGATGAAAACTGAGGGGAGATGCTTCTATGTCTTTGTTAACTACATTGAAAACCTTTGATTCTGTATCACCATACCGATCTGATTTGAATGCACAGTTTAAAAGTTATCATGGGATGAACTAAAAACAATACCAATGTGAATGTTTTTTTCATTACTAATTATATTTTTAAACCCAGATCCATGGTCAGATTTTCTTCCCCCTCACCAACCTATCATGTTTTGGTGTTCATCAACTCCAAAAGTGGTGGTCAGCTTGGAAGTGAACTCTTAAAACATATTATGATGTTCTCAACAAGAACCTAGTATTTAGGGTTTTAAACCCTCAAATTTCACTCATGTATTTTCTCCAATGGTTAGAATTTATATGTTTATGTGATTTTATGTGGTTTAAAATATCAAATGATGGATGAAAATCAAGATACATTTGTGTTATTCAAATTAGGTGAGTTCGGGTGTTAGGGTGGCATTTAGAGTATGATGGCTATGTATTGGGTATGGTTTGGATTTGTCTTTCGGGATTTGGGTTGGTGGTAATATTTCAAGTTGGTGGATCTTGTTGGGGTTTTTCTTGATGTTTTGTTGTAAAAATCTCTATATAGGGAATTTTGGTGATTTCTGGGTGATTTGATTGTGTATTTTTATTAGGATTTTCTTGTTATATCAATTAAGGGGGTGGAGGGTTTTTTATTATCAGGGGTGAATGTGTGCGGTTTGGTTATTATCCTTGGTGTGTATGAGTGTAACCCTTATATTATTATGATAACCCTTGGGGTTTGGTGTTTTGGAAATGATATTTTGTTATGAAGTAAGGATTAAAGGTAGTTTCATGATTTTGTGGTAATAATGCATTCTTAGGATTGTGGCGTGATGGGTTTCTAATTAGTAATATTGTTATTATGAGATGATGTTGAGTCAAAATTCATCAAAAAAGCATCTAATTAAGATGGAATTTTTTTCTCATTGGAAATATACTCAAGTGGTTGTTTCCCTCATATTCTGTTACAACTACTTTGATCCATTGACCAAGGTCTTCAAAAAGGAAGAGCAATGGTTTTCTATGTTATCCATGAGTTCTAGGAGTTGCAATATCTAATTTTCAGTAGTGACATGGGATTGTAGGATGTTTAGAATATGTTGAAGAAAGTTCAGTTCCTATTTGAAAGGATTGGAACTCTAGAGGATATATGGGTGAAACTAGAAGTTTCTAAATTCAAAGGATATGGATCAGAATGGATAAATACATTTGATCATTAAAGAAGGAATGAGAAGGTTTTATGGATCAAGTTTCATTCCCTCTTCTATGAGAGGCTATGGTAGATTTACAGAATAATAGCATGTTTTGGGGATACATGGAGATATATCATTATGGGAATCAGTAATGTAGTATGCCACTAAATTTGAGAGGTTTATTCATTTAATTCCATCCTTCAAATGATATTTATTCATAATAGAATTCTATTTTTTTAAATGGTCTTATGTACTCATTATGGGCATGAGTAGCTTCCTTTTATCTGGAAACATTCTAGGAGATATTCAAGAAATACTAAGCTATCTATGTAGATACATCCATTTCATAGGAAGGTGCATGGAGAAGGAAGGAAACCGGGTAAGAATTAATGTTGGTTGGTGAACCTCAGTATGAGGGTGATAAAGTAAATTGAATGAGTAATATCTCAGCTCAATATTAGAAAAATAAATAAACCCTGGTCTATTTCTCATGTATCAAGAATTTGCATGCATTCCCTTAGTATTGGGATGGGAAAGTATGTTTCATGTATGTGTCAATATGTGGGTTTCTATATTATTTTATTGGGATAAGCTATCCTAGGTGAAGGGACTTTTAGTACCATACTTTTTGAGGTATTCCTAAAGTTATTATTTTTTTTCTATAATTTGGATTTCTCTATCGAATATCATTTAATGTATTATTTTTGTTGGATATAATGTGTGTTTGAAAGATGATAGTTTTTAAATGAAGAAATTTTGTTGAGATTATTGGGATATGATCTTTTATATTGATCGTAATTTGATATGAGGCACTAGACATGTGTATGTCGGATTGATGATGATATCGATGATACTATAGTGGGGAGATTCATACTCGTCCTTTTTGAGTGAAATCCATATCAAGGGACGGTGGTCATTATGAAGGTTGTGAAATGTATGAACTTAGACAGTAAATGGATGAATTTAGTGTCTGGAGATGGATGTTGGATGAACCATATTTGATTCCAAGAACACACCAAAATTAATGATTTACCTATAGTGGTTCGTATAGCCTGTGTGTTCAGTTAATTATGAGGTATTTATACTGGTAAATATTCTATTTAGAGCTTCTGTATTTCTAAGATTTCATTCAGATCAATGTGTTGGGTTAAGTATCAATATTTGATATTGTAGTGGGATAGTGCTTGACAATTCTAGTGTGTAGTTTGAAAGGGAGCCTAAAAAGGGTACTCTAAAGTTGGTTGAAAGTGTGTGTGTAAGGGAAACCAAGTAGTCCAAATTGTTAAGAATTTATGACATAGATTCCATAATAAGAATAATTGTTGAAAGTTAAAAGGAAAGAACCAATTATTGCATGTTCAGAAATAGTTTCTACAAATAAAGAATATAAAATCAAGAAGAAGGAAGATCATGCACCAAAATATAGTCTAATCATATTAGAAAAATTGTTTGAAAAATCCAAGCGGATTGAGTAAGAATAAATGGAGGAAAATTCTCTACTTTATAAAATTGATAAACCTATATAAACTAAGAATAAAGGTGAATTCCAGAAGAAGAACATGAAAAAAAGAGGTTTCAATCTAGAAAATTAAGAAGGATATAGGAATGAATAGTTTTTTGTATTTTATACATTCAATGAATGGATTTTCTAGGTTATAAAAATGTCTAATACCTATTTCTCACTTTTAAGTGCTGATGGAAGTTTACTTTATTCTCATATTTTGGTGATTTTTGATTTTTGAATAGGAAATTGAAGGTGATGTTTGAAAAATAAAGTGCTTTATTAATGATCATGTTATTTAGTATTGGGATGTACATATAAATTTGAATATTATTTGTTCATTTTTGGTTATCGATTCATTTATCATTTATCATGTACAATTGACACACTGATCACATATATATAAGAAGTCATTATATCTCATTTATTTTCCCACTATTTTAATATAAGTGGTTTCTTATGATAAGACCGGTTCTATCCACAACCATCTAATACAATGAGTTGACGATTTGGGTATGTTTTATTCTGTTTTTATTCTTTGGCCTTATTTTAATTAGGGATTTTTTGGATTTTGGGTTCCTTATATTTTTATATTGTGTTTTGGATTTCGTTGAGGTGGGTCTGAGTTTCCATTGACGAAGGCTTACATGTGTATGCATAGGTAGACATATGAATATATAAGTTCCCCTTTATATATATTCACTCATGGTAGTATGAATATATATATTGGGGCTAGGTGTGCTTATATATAGATATGAAAAATGCATATGCGTGTAATTGTAAAGGGGTATATGAAAGTATAAAAACATATCTAAGGACCCCCTTGTGCATATTTGGCCATGAAAATATGTACATAGGGGCTAGGTGTCCTTATATATATGTTAATTAGCATATGCATGCAAACGGAAAAAAGAAAGATTTGAGTTGTCGTCATCAAAAGAAAATGAACCTTGAGGGTGAGGTAGGGTCTCTCTCCTAGCCTATTTAATTAAAGAATGCTTTAAATTGCGTTTAGTTTCCTTCTTAATTCTAAATTTTTATATTAAATTTCAATTCTTGAATAATTGTTATTTAAGATAATTGTTTCTATTGATAAATAAGTCATGGTTTTGTAATAAAACACCTCCAACAGAGGTGTGCTGTTTGCAAAAACTCATAGTGGTATACCATGCTTAACATTATTGCATTGATGTTTTCCTTATACTTGATTTCATTGTTAGTCATAAAGCACAAATATTACTTGACCCTTTTTATATCCTTGTATGGGGTTTCCCACTTTTTATTAAAACTGTTGTTTGAACCAAGACACTCTTTAAGTGTCGTTAGACTTTTATGATGGAATTTCCCATAATGACCAATTCACCACTAAGTGAATATCATGATTTGGATGGAATGGCTTGTACATGGTTTTAGTATGGTTTTAGTATGGTCAAACATATTCCTGTAATTCACATAAATTCTCTAAATATTTCTCCACAAAGATATTTAGGAATCTTCTATTCATTGTTATTCCTTTGACTATGGACTACAAAATGATCATGATTCCACCATTTTATAAATCATTTAAATGAAACATTACATCTATAAGTTTTACCATGACATGGTGAAAAAAATACTATCCATTTTCTATCCACTATGTCGTTAAACATTTAAGATGGAATTTCCCATAATGACCAAGTCACCACTAATTGAATAACATGATTTGTATGGAATGTCTTGTACATGGTTTTAGTACGGTTTTAGTATGGTCAAACATATTCCTTTAATTCACATAAATTCTCTAAATATTTCTCCACAAAGAGATTTAGGAATCTTCTATTCATTTTTATTCCTTCGACTATGGACTGAAAAATGATCATGATTCCACTATTTTATAAATCATTCAAATGAAACATTACATCCATAAGTTTTACCATGACATGGTGAAAAAATACTATCCATTTTCTATCCACTATGAGCATGGTCCAAATCCTCCATGGGGTGGTCTTCCTCTCTTTGTTGACACTATATTTATTAGTACCACATTAGAATTTAGTGAATACATCCACTATTTCACCACTCAATATGATACATATACCACCTTTAATGTCCTTTGGTACTAACCTATACCAAAACCACTAGTTCTTGAATACTGATTTGTTCCACCTCTCACTAGGTTCTTATATCCTCATCAAAAAACCACTTTGTACTATCTTAATATTCTTGGTAGTCCCATACCACTTGAAATGTGGTCTTATATCACTTTTGTATCTTCAATTATGGTTTAATACCATTGAAACATTCAAATATAGATTTTACACCTCTTCAACTTTTGATCAGGCTCTACTTCAATTTTTCTTCATTATTCTAGCAAGAAACTCCAGATTTGGATTTGGAAATTTAATGTGGTTGTTTAAAACCACTTATTGATTTAGATAAAACATTTCACCATTTTTTTGATCCTTATAACAAATTATTATTTTTGTAATGGCCTATTACAAATTATGATTAGTAATATATCTACATCATCTTGTTAAAGGTATATCTTTTAGATCACCCACATTGTTTTCCAACATCAAAAATATGTGTCTTTTTATCATAGTCACACCATGAATCCATATATTTTGAATGTATATAGCCCATGTATTATACCTCCACCATAATCTTGCACCATTTCCAATATATATTTGACTAATTTATTACACGGGGGTAGGGGGAGTGGGGAGGGGGCAGGTCTGCTGGGCAGGGGGGTGGTCTGCAGGGGGGTCTGCAGGGCGGGGGCAGGGGGAGGGGGGAGGTCTGTATGGGGTAGGGGAAGGGGGGATGGTTACCATGTTGTGTGACCATGTAACATGTCATGTGATATTTAAATCTAACCAAAATCCTAGTTTCACATCCCAGGGGTCCCATAGTACCAGTAATGTCAGATTACATGTTATGTAACGTGTGATTTTCCTGATCCCATGGGGTATTATTATAGGTAATCCTACACATTTATCGATCTCCAAACCTCACTAAATTAGGTATATCAGGTTTCATCCAATCCTCTAGTCACCACAGATTAGCATTCATTTCTTTAAATCTTCTGAGAAAACATCCTCTCATGCCGTCCATATCATCCTATTTGAAACTAAGTGAAACAGATACTCCAATTCCATTCTAACCCACCTCTAATTTTCCATCACCATTATTTCACCTAAAAAACACCATAGATCAGGAATATCACCAATGGTATAGATCCATAGAACCGATGATTGGTCACCCAATGATCAAATCACAGGTATTTGTCAAACCACGTAACAAAAGAAATGAATGTGATGTACATGAAAAGAGTGGGTATGAAAAAACACAATCCCTAATATTTTGATGAATTAACCCCAATCATTTTTCATTTACCCTTGATTCATTATTGTCAAAAAATGTGATTGAAGAGTAATAAACACACAAAAAAATAGTATTCCATCATTTTAAATATACTGATGATGCACATTTGAACTTTGTTCATTAAAATGATCCACATTCTTCAGAAGGTTCTAAGGTGGAAGTTATTTAGGGTTTAAACCTTTTAATGAACTCAAAATAGAATTCAACACTTTATAATGTGTGTATGATTCCCTTCATTTCAGTCCTAAAATACTTAACCTCATCAAGAACATCTTGATACGTGTCTAATTGCACCATTGGAAGATTTTTGAACTTGTACCTTAGAGATACAACCATAACACCAAGATCATTGAACTCAGACTTGGTAGTATAAACATGAGGTTAGTCTTAAAATGTTCTATCCAATTCTTTGAAATAGGATGCCATATGGAGTAGTAGAAGATCCAAGCATTGAGGAGGAGGAAGCTCTATGGGAGTTCTAACCCCTTGAATATCCATGGTAATCCGGGATCTTCCAAATTGTCAGCATGGTAGGGACAAGGGCAGGGGGTAGGGGGGAGGGTGAAGGGGTTAGGGGGAAGGGTCAGGGGGGAAGGGCGCAGGGGGAGGGGGTGGGTGGAGGGGGCATGGGGTAGGGTGGAGAGGGACGGGGGCAGGGGGCAGGGGCCAGGGGGCAGGGGGTAGAGGAGTTCTGTAGGGTAGGGGTAGGGGGGAGGGTGGAGGAGGGCAGGGGGAAGGGGTAGGGGCAAGGGTGGGTGAGGGGGGTAGGGGGGTAGGGGACATGGTGGTGGGGGGCAGGGGGCAGGGGTGGGTGGAGGAAGGCATGGGGCAGGGGGGAGGTCTGCAGAGAAGGGGGGTAGGGAAAAGGTTTGCAGGATAGGGGGAGGGGGAGGGGGTGCAAGGGGGTGGGGGAGTGGGGCAGTGGGGCAGTGGAGCAAGGGAGTGGGGCATGGGTTGTATTTAGTCTCTATAGGTTTCTTTAATCTTAGATAAGGTTTAATAACCATTACAATCCATCTCTAACTCCCCCATTTCTTCATGATTAGGTTTCTCCAAATATGACCTCCTATTTACAACAGATTTCGTTCACTAAATCACGGCATGATATTGGTTGCAACAAATTAGATTTTTTATGATACCACTAGTTGTTATTGGTATGGATTAACACCTTTTCTCTTAAAAATCAAGGCCATTATGTCCACTGTTTTTAATTATATCTTATAAAGATAGATTTGGATCCTGCTATTTGTCCTCCTTTTCTTTTTGCATTCTTATTTCTCACATTGTAAACATTTATGTTGAGGAAACATGGTTTTCTCTTCTTTCACATGTTTATTATTGTTTAAAAATTTCATATTCACTTGAACAATTAGAGAACTCTCAGTGTTTTTCATTTTTTTGGTTTCTCCTTTTATAACTCATTAGACTATATGATCAGACATTCTTTCTTATCATGTTCAACCTTCTTCATAGGTATGGATCCATTTTTTGTTATGATAAATTCTATTTAATTAGAAATTGTTTCATCTATTGAACTTTTATTATTAGGTGGGATACAAACTTGTATTGAAAAAAACCAAATTAAGCTGAAACTCAAGCCAAAATAATTATATACCATTAACAAGAAGAATAATTATTAATTAATAGCAATGTACTATTTGATAGTATCATTTAGAAACATAGATCTATTTCCCCCTTGCTTGCAGGAACATGATTTGACCCATGGGGTATTGTGGTTCTTTTATGTTGGGCGGTGACGTGTATAGTCATAGGAGACACGTATGTTTTAGTTTAGTTTTTATTTTATTTTCTTTATCGCATTGTCCACTTAGGTCTTTTACTTATTTCTGTGGACAAAGGGTAATTATATTCTGCGAAGGGGGGCAAATGGGTTTCAGATTGATTCAGTCCGCTGGCTTTGATCTGTGGTAATATTATATGGTTAATACTTGTCTCGCACCTCATGTATTTGGGTATTTCAGTGTTTTTTACTCCATATTATGTTTTCAGTAGGGAGTTGGATCATTTTGGGTTGGTTCGGGTGGATTTGGTTCTCCCAATCGAGGTAAGGCTTTAATGCCGTTAGTTGGTTTCTCACTGGTTATGTAGCATCCTTTATGTGTTTTAATGTTCCTAATATCCTTTTTGTGTTGCATTGATCCCTGGTCATTGGTTTCGAGTAGAAAAGTTAAGGGCGACTCACCTGCGTGTTCATAGGTAAGAAAGTATATGTATGTGGGTTCCCCCGTTATGTGTATAGTCAACCATGGCAGTGATTATGCATATATGGGGCTATGTGTGCCCATGTATATATATTTAAATGCATACGTAGGTGACTGGAGACTGGTATATGCATATAAGCATATGTGCAGGGATACCCTTGCACAGATCATGGCCATACGAGTGTGTGCATTGGGGATAGGTGTCCTTGCATGTGTGTGAAGGTGCGTATACCCAGTGGGGAAGCAACAACTTTTAGTTAGAAATATCCAAGAGCCAAAGTGGATGGTTTGGTTCCACCTTGAGGTAGGATCCCTCTTCTAGCCACTTTAATTCAAGAATGCTTTAAATTGAATTTAGCTTCTTTCTTAATTCTGGTTAATTATATTGAAATGAATATCTTGAATAAGTGTTCTTTAATATAATTGTTTCATTTGATAAATAAAGGCATGTTTTTATAATAAAACCCCTCTAACGGAGGTGTGATGTCTGCAAAAAACTCATAGTGATAGTTATGTTGATCTAGTTGCTTAAATTATATCATTTTATTTGTGATGAATGAGTTTTAGAATAAATCTGAAATATAATTAAATGAATTGTGTGATAAATCAATGCCATGATTTTATAATAAAACCCCTCCAATAGAGGTGAGCTGTCTTCTAAACCAAAGATTAGTGATAGTTATTTGTATCATGTTTAGATTTGGTTTGATTCTTTTATATGCCTCTTATTGGTGTTTGTTTTGTGGCTAGTTAGTTTTTGTTTTCTTTGAATACCATAAATTGGGTTGTCATACTCGTTTAACTCAAATGACATTTCCCGAGTAGGAATATGCCTTGACCATGACACTTTCCTTTTCACGCTTTGAATATTATAAATAAAATTTCCATGTTTAGGCAAAGTGAATGAATTTGTAAATGGTTTGTGTAGGGTTTATGATTCTTTTCCATAGTATTGTTTCGCTTTAGACGTTGTGTCATTGTGCCGCTTGCTACAACCTTCTCTGGTGATCCCCTATTATATCATATTAAATAGTTGATCAGTTCTATCATCTATCGGTGGGGCGATGGTTGGAATTTTGCCCCACCTCCTCCCACTCCCTTCGCTCATGGTCGGAAGATGCTGCCTCGCAGATGTCGTTGGACCAGTACAACACGCCGCGGTCATGCCGCGGTCACGCCACGGTCACACCGCGGTCAGGCCGCGGTCACGCTGCGGTCATGCCGCACTCACGCCGTGGTAATGTTGTGATTTGGCCCTACTTTAGACACATCCAGCCCACACCAGCCCCCTTACACCTTCATTTCATCCCACTGAAACCAGCATTCCAGCCCCTAATATCCCCCCCTTCCACCTTCGAATCAGCCCACACCATCCCCAAGCACCTGTAACTAGCCACCTTCCACCAGCATTTCAGCCCCCTTCTTCCTACATTCGATCCTACACCAGCCCCCATCCACCTGCAATCCAGCCCGCACCAGCCACCACACCAGCCACCACCCCCCAGCATCCTACAAAATACTCATGGCCACCCTCTTCCACCTGAAAAATAGCTCCAGCCACCAGTTCCAGCCCTCACCAGCCCCCGTCCTCCTACATCCCAGCTCGCATCAGCCCCTTCCACATTCCCAACAGCACCCAGCCACCGCAATCCAACCCACACCAACCCCATACCACCTATTCTAGCCTGCACCAGCCCCCTGCCACCTATTCCAGCCCACACCAGCCCCTTCCATCCCCCTTCCGCATGCCTTCCCGCACGCAACAGCCACTCCAGCCCGCACCAGCCACCGCACTAGACCCCATCCTTCTGCATTCCAGGATGCGTGATAAAAACTCCATGAAAATCAAAAAAAGAAAAGGTGAAATTGGATCACCTTGACTGACCCCTCTTTTCCCCGAAAAGTAGCAATGTAAACTGCCATTAGTGTTCACCGAGAACATTGGGATAGAGACGCATCTTTTAACCCAAGACGAGAACATAGCCGGAATGCCGAGCAGATCCAAAGCATCCCATAAGACGTCCCACCTGACCGAATCAAAAGCCTTGAATAAATAGATCTTGAAGGCACACCTAGTAACCCCAGAATCAAGATGGTATCCCCACAATAATTCTTGGGTAACAAGATTCTTAGGATGAATTGGTTTTGGTACTGAAGGTTGAGGATATTTTTATCTAGCTTTAGATTTATGAGTCTCTTAAGGTTATTTTTGTAACCATCCTAGTAGAGGGTCCGAGTTATAAGTGGTGCAAGGCAATTATTCAGAATAGTCCATACAAAGACTATTCTTGGAAAATTTTGAAGGCGTTGTTCATTTAGCATTATTTCATAATGAAGTGAAGGTACTGATGGCTATAGAATTTTCTAGGAGGGTTTGTCCAGGTGGGGTGTCCAAGGGTTGTCCGGGGGGGTGTGTCGGGGGGGGGTTGCAGGGCAGGGGGAGGGTGCAGGTGGGGTGTCTAGGAGGGGTTTTCTAGGTGGTGTATAAGGGTTGTCTGGGGGGGGTCTGCAGGGAAGGGTGCATGGGGGGTGTCTAAGGGCTGTCCGGGGAGGGGGTGTCGGGGGGTCTGCAGGGTAGGGGTGAAAGTGAAGTGTCTAGGAGGGGCTGTCCAGGGGGGGTGTCCAAGGGATATCCTAGGGGGTCTGTAGGGCAGGGGGTAGGTTGCAGGTGGGGGTTCTATGGGGGTTGTCCAAGGGATGCCCAAGGGGATGATTTGAAGAGATAAACCCACAAGAAATGGGACCTAACCTCATAGAAATAATTTTTCTAATGTTTTTTGGAAATGTATTCCCAATAGCAATAGGTCTGAAATCCATTACATTCACATCATTTTCCTTCTTTGGGATCAGGGAAATAAAATTGGAGTTGATTCCATAGTGCATTGAGGCATGGTTAAAGAACCCCCTCATAGCGTTAAGGAGCTCATCACTATTGTGATGACATGCTAATTGCCTTAAAAAATTAGGCATGTGAGACAAGGATCATGACCATCCTAGTGTATTCTAAGACAATGGTCTTGAAGTAAACCTTCAGAAAAAAATTGATGAAATTGAGATGAATTCATTCTCCTTCAACATATAGAGGATGAGTATCATTGGGCATCAACTTCAGGGATTGGTGAACCCGTTAAGAATTTCGTATACTTAAAAAATGATATAATGAGTAACATAGGGGGGAGTGGGGTTTGAATGTGTTATGTTTTAGTTTTTGTCTTTGATTTCAAATTGCATAGCCCATTGTATTAGCATTCCATGGGGGGTGTCTGTCCACGGTGGGGGGTTGCAATGTGTTCTGTTTTAGTTTTTGTCTTTGATTTCAAATTGCATGGCCTACTATATAAGAATTCCAGGGGGGTGTCTGTCCAGGGGTGGGGAGGTGTCTAGGGCTTTGTAGAGGGAGGGATGTCTAGGAGGGGGGCTTTGTAATTTGTTTTGTTTTAGTTTTTGTCTTTGATTTCAAATTGCATGGCCAACTGTATTATCATTCCATGGGTGTCTGTCCAGGGGTGGGGGGTGTCCCGGAGGGAGGGAGAGGGGGAGTGTCCAGGGGGGTCCAGGTGGGGTGTCATCCAAGGAAGGAGGGGGTGTCCAGGAGGGATGGGGAGTCACCAGGGAGTGTTTTTTTAGGGGAGGGGGTGGCAGGGGGAGGGAGGGGTGTCCCATAGGGGGGGAATGTCCTGGAGGTGGGGAGGGCTTTTCAATGTCTTCCATTTTAGTTTTTGTATTTGATTTCAAATTTCATGGACAATTGTATTAGCATTCTAGGGGGTTTCTATCCAGGGGAGGGGGTTTCCAGGAGGGAGGTGGGAGGGGAGTGTCCGGGGGGTCCAGGGGGTGTCTGTCCTGGGGAGTGGGGGATGTTTAGGAGGAAGGGGGAGTCTCCTGGGGGGTGACTGTCTAGGGGAGGGGGTGTCTGTCTGGGGGAGGGGGTGTCTGTCCGGGGGGGGGGGGTGTCCAGGGGTATCTTTCTAAGGAGGGGGTGTCTAGGGGTATCTATCTAGGGATGGGTTGTTCTGTCCAGAGTATAGGGGTGTCTATCCGGGGACTGTCTAGGTGTGTTTGTCTGGGGGGGTCTATCCAGGGGAGGGGGGTTCAGGTTGTCTGTCTAGGGGGTGTCTGTCCAGGGTGGGGGGTATCTGTTCGGGGGGTCTGTCCAGGGGAGGGGGTGTCCGGGGTTTTTTGTCTATCCAGGGGGCATCTGTCTAGGGGGTGTCTGTGCAGGGGAGGGGGTGGGGGTTTGTCTAGGGGGGATTGGAAGGGGGTGGGGTACCAGGGGTAATTAGGTAGGGTGACTGGTAGGGGGGAGATCCAAATAGAAAATAGGGGGAGACATTAAGGGTGGGGGTGGTAGGGGGACTAGCAGGTTGGTGGAAGGTAGGGGGACTAGCAGAGGTCAGGGGGTGGAAGGCAGGCTTGTAGGCCTGCTGTGTTTTTTTATTGAAATTTAATATATAGCCACGGTTTCTAACTATGGATATAAGTCATGTTTGTGTTTTACCTGGAAATTATAGATGTACCCATGGTTTAAACCATAACTAAAGGCCATGTATGGCTTAAACTTCTTCCATGGTTTGAAACCGTGTCTATAAGGCTTTATCCACGGTTTAAAACTGTGGCTATAGGGATTTATCCACGGTTCAAATTGTGGCTATAAGGCTTTAGCCACGGTTTCAAATTGTGCCTATAAGACTTGGCCTATATCAACACCAATACCAGTCATGGTTCATTGAACTGTGGCTATAACCTATAGCCACAATTTTTGGGCTTATCTCCACGGTTTTAAACCATGGATATAGCCTAAATTTCTAGTAGTGTAACCCAAGATTATTAGGTCTGATGGAATCAAATCATCCTCATACAACCCCAGTTTTCACAGTGTCCGAGTCGGGATTAGGTTGATCAGGGAGCCTATGTCGACAAGATAGAGGAGAACCTTCACTCTATTAAACTATCCGGTGATGTACAGTGGGTGAATGTTCCCCTGTATGGGAGAGACTTCATCTTATCCAGATAATGAGATGATGTCTTGGCATTAATCATGATCTAATTCCTCATTATGGAAGGCTTCTACAGCTACTACCTCTGTCTCAAATTGGAGGGGGCTTCTTAAAGCCTCAGCGAGGGCCTCATGCATATCTGATGATAGGAAAAGGTCCTCAAGGATAGAGAGCCATGATGGAATTCTATCAAGATTCTTTATGAGGTCATACTTCCATTCCAGGAATGAACTTATTCTTACAGGAGGTATCTCTATGATAGGAGGTATGGTGGGCCCTACTGACTGCACCGGTGGTTTACTGGTGCTAGGAATATCCCATTGCTCACATGTTGAAGCCTGCGAAGTGACTACCGGATGAGGGACCGATGATTGAGACCGGTTCGTAACAAAGCATGGATGATCATGACATAGTAAATGTGGATCTGCCTGATCCAAAAACACGAATGGTGGTGAAGGCAGACCTGATGACACTAGATGAGAAGGATAAATGTGCTGAGAAATTATTTGGGAATATTTCCTAGTTTTAGTATCATGCACAGCCTAGATAGAAATATTTACTGAGGCACTCCAATGACTGATATTTACACGGCTCAGTCGATGCTGATGACGATTGGGGACATTGGGAGGATCTTCCTGGGGATCCTCATCGTCAGGAATTATGTAGGGTTTTACCAGCTCTACCGTATTAACCAAGGTGTACCCTTGTCCATCACTTAAAGAGTCATCCACTACTTTATGGATTCTGGGAGGAGTCTCAATCTTCAAGGGCATGATATTTTTGAGATTATGGGATGATGATAGCATTGGAGGGGGACTTTGTTTTCTCTTGCCCCGCCGGTGTTTTCTCTTCTGAGAAGTGGATGACTGAGATGACGATGCAGAAGTAATAGTTTCATATTCTGAAGGCTCAGGTCGATTTAAGTATGTACGGATAAAACCATGGTCATGAGCGACTGTTTTACAATCCATCCAGTCATCACACTTCTAGGACCCGCGGTTAGAAACCTGATGCCACCCGCCTTCTCTATCACTGTTGTTTTCTGGCCTCATGAAGACACATGCCACCTATGCCAATGCTAGGGCTAACTAGACTATTTTGTTATCCACCTAGTCCTGAAGCCATTATTTAAACACATAACACTATTTGAGGGTGTTCCCCAGGATCTAGTGATAGGGAATTAATTAGGTCGATCAGTGAGGTTTTCCTCTTCTGGCCTCCTACATTCAATAAAACGTACAATCTCCTTATCCAAGGCACTTCGAAAATAACTGGGTACTTGAGACTCATTTAATGAGTAGGTCCAGTTCCAACTGTCTGGGAAGGGGGGCCTTGGATCCTGACCCTGATGAGGGGCGGGAGGTTCCTGTCGAGGAGGTGGAGCCTGGTCATCACGCCTATGCGGTGGCAGCGCATTGTGTGGGGGAACCTGCCAATTCTGAGGTGGAGGACCTCTGCAAGGATGTGGAGGCAGCTTCACTGGTAACAAATCTTGTTTTCTGGGGGCCTATATTTGATCCATTGTAGTAGGCTTGGAACAAGTGGACCTTCTCATGGGGATTGAAATAGGCAATGGACATGCCTGGATGGCTTCCTACAAGGCTTCTTATAGAGGCTGGGCCTTATTAGATAAGTATCGGAATCCCCCGGGGTAGTTTTGGGTGATCAAAGAGGGGACCAGTTCTATCTTGGCATTCCTTATGCACATCGTCAGAATGTGATCCTGATTCAGTGGCATGTCAAGGTATTTTGTGATCCCTTTCCACTGGGCGAAAAAGTCTACAATGAACTCATCAGGCCTCTTCTTGCACTTTTAGAGGTTTGTGATACTCGTCTTCTGAGTGGTGGAACTGAACTGGTAGAGAAATTGCCTGCGGAGGTCTTCCCATCTGGCTACTGATCTGATGGGCAGCTGTTTGTACCAGATGAATGTTGTCCCCTCCAATTTTTGTACGAAGCATAGGAGTTTGGAGGCCTCCTACTGTATTGGAGTTCGCAACATGGGCCCACACCTTGAGATAAAGTGGGCCAGGTGCTGTAGCGGGTCTCCTGTCCTGTTGAAGGGGGGAAAGGTTGGATTTCTGAAACCCGGGGGTGCTAGAATATCATCCACCCATGCCATATAAATCATTTAATTGGGCAGGATTTACACTTATTGTGTCTCTAATGCCTCAATACTGACAATGAGTTCCTCCATTAGATCATTCGTTTGTGGTTTCCTATGTTGATGGGGATCCCTGACCACCAGCGCATTGTAAGGTTCTTCAACACGATAAGATGGCCCATCGGCTCATAGAGTGGATGGTGGAACAACCTCTTGAGAAACTGGGGGAACCAGAGATGGGTCCTGAGGATTTTCACATCATCCAAGATGATTTAGTAATATATACCTTACCCTCTTTTCGTAAGTTCTAGCCTCAACCCTGTCTTCATGGGCAGGATGGTCAGGGTCACTTGGAGGCAGTTCGCTGAGGGGAAGTTGTGACTGCCCATGCTGCCCTGACCGAGGATCACTGTAGTCTGGTCGTCACTCTGTAGAGCATTCAATAAGGATTTCTTCGACAATATTCTTATGTTCAGTGATTTTCTAACACAATGCTACTTTTTTCAGGATCGTGTTCTACCTCATGAACTGAGCTAGACGGATTGGAGGGTTTTATGGCTCTGAGGTGCTCCTTACCCTTGTTGGGTTTTTTGCTAAGGACCATCACCTAGGTGGGAATAGGAAGACCCAGTAGATTCCTTTTCTGACGAGTAATCCTTCCCAATGGATTCAAGAGGTGTGAAACTCCCTTGGAGGGTAGGTCCTCTCCCAGAATTTCTAGCTCGTTCTCACCCCCTGGTAGGTTGGTAATGTTAACTCCAACCCTGCCTGGAGGCATATCATCTATGTTGCCCGAAAAATCATTTTGGAGATGGATCAAACTAAAATGGAGGGCCATGTACTACCCCCAAAATGGATTTTCATGTGGGGAGAAGCCTCCTTAATTATCATGTGGATCACTTTAAAGATCTGGACGCATCGTTGTTAGAGGGTCCTATGGCGGACTGGTGACTCAAGGCGCTGGGCCATGGGGAGTGCGGCCAAATCAACAAAATGGAATTTTTGGATTATGTCTTTGACATGCACCTAACTCTTGGGTTAGGCCACTCGTCTATGATGAAAATGGAAATGAGTTAGCCATAGGGTCTGGAAAAAGCATCCAACCTCCTCTTGGGTGAGTGGTTCTGGTACCCTAAAATTTGACACTAAAACTTGCCAAAACATCTTTGGGAAATGGTCTACTGTGAGAATATCCACAAACACTTTGGTCTAAATTTGGGGTCTAGCCCTTCATTTCCTCACTCGTCAACTGGAGTCGGTTGGGGAACCGGTAGTGGTACTGAGGAAGACCGTTGGGACAGTGGGCTGGCCGGTGGAGAATATAACGAATGAGTTGACAAACCACCGCATCTCGGGCTATCCTCCGATGAGTGTAGTGACTTAGCCACCACATCATCATAATATGGGATGTAGACCATAGTTTATAATGCAGGGACTACGGTTGTTGTCGATGGACGACGTTGCTTCTATTATTCCATTGATTCCCAGAATAACTCTTCATGATCTCTGATTGAGGTAGAGAGTGCTTCTCGTGATGATGGTGGCGATTGCATGGCCAGAAGATGTGGAGTTTCCAAATTTTCTTCCTCCTGGATATACCTGCAGAGGGAAGTAGAAATTAGATGGGCATCACATTTTGGAAGTATAAGATTAATGCGCCTTGTTCCTACCCTGGCCCTTGACACATTGGATCTAAGTGAGGGTTCCATCACTGGGTCGTATCCCCCCTTAGAATCTGAGAAGCAGACTGGTTTAATCTCAGTATGAATCTTCACAGTATTCTTTTTATGGCAGTGATGACGCACCCTCCTACCGTGGGATGGTTCTTTGGGATAGGGTAAGTTTATAGCGTGAGGACCTTCAATCGTACTAGTTCTGGGGTAGAGAGGATTTCCACCTGAGTGAGATAGGGTGCAAGGAGCACCTAGATAGATATCAAAGGGAACACAAGGTGCACCTCTATCTACACTGACTGCTGTGTGGAGGTAATCTCCATGGAGAGTGCTGGAGTGGGTAGGACCTCTGCTGGAGCTGGTAGAAGTGTGGGTAGCACCTTCAGGCTTGTTTCCCATGGCAGCATCAGCACGAGGAGGGTCCTCATACTGGTCAAGCCAAAAATGGGTAGGACCTCTATGATGGGTGTTCACGAAGCGAGATTGACCATCAATCCTCTAATTTCTGAGTTGAGGAGGACCTTCTCCAGCTGTTGTAAGGACATGGGGGCCCACACTAGAGATTTCCCTGATGTGTAATATCCCCACGCTAATGGCTTGTGGTAGGAGGAACAACTCTATACCTGATGTAATGAGGGCAAGAGAGCCTCCTGTACTGAGTTTCGCTATTATGGAGAGGACCCTTGTTCGGATTAAAGGTAGCAAGGGGCAGACCTCCATGTTGAGCTTGGAAGTGGTGAGGACCTGCGTTCTCTATGGTGGCAGTATGGGTAAGACCTCTGTACTGGGTGTCATTGCCGCGGGTCAGTCTGTGGCGGCCACTACCTATACCGGTGACCAAGAGAGTAAACCCAACCAGCCCATGGGGCAGTTGGGGCCTTGATTCAGGTCGGGTATATAAGTTCCCCAACTCAGCATACACATGCGGTTGATGATATATGTCGGCTATGGCCCAATACACAGTAGTTGTTGATGTTGATGACCCTTGGAGAGCATCCTCCCCATCTTATTCCTGATGTGGGCTTCAAGTCAGCCGGACTCGGGCCAGCGGTGTAGGCACATGGCTTACCTGCTTCTCAACTCATGGGACCAGGTGGTGGAACTGGTGCGGCCTTGTGGGAGCCCTCCTTGGGAGCCTCTAGAATGGGATCCCGATCGGGCTGGCCCAGACATCCCCAACCTCATCAGCATAGGGGAGGGAGTCGTTGAAGCGTTCTAGGGAGAGGCTCCCAAAAAGGTTGTACGCCAGAGTGGGGAGTAGTGGCTCCTTGCACAACCCTTCGGGGTGGCCATGTCAACAAGGCACAGATACCTCTAAATCCTGGCGGGCCATATCCCAAGTCGATATAATCCCCTCCTCCTTGTATCAGCGGACGATGTCGTTTATCATCCTTCATTGAACGAATTTAGAAGGGGATATGGGGCATAGGTTCCCAACATCTGTAGTTAGGGAGGTTGTCTCAGAAGCAGTGGAGCCATGCAGGGTTGATGCATTGAAATTATCCATGCCCCGGTGTCGGTGGGTGGGAGGTGATCGGTTTCATGTTGCGGCATCTCGGGTCCTGGAAAGCAGGGAGATTGAACCATTAGTGCTGAAACAAAGAAATTGATGTCCATTTCCCTAGAGCCATTCCATTTTCCATGGCTGGTAAGAAGAATCCATACTGACAACATCACAGGCCGAGATGTCAAACATTTTAACTGCCCCGACTTCTGGTGAGTTTCATGATAGGGCCACTATTTTCTTGGTGGGACCCGGTGCTAGATTACTAGATCTGGTGGCATTCTAGTCTACTGAGGCATAAAACACTACTAATATCCTCATTGAGAGGAATAATTTCACGTCGGGTTCACCATTTATATTTCTAATGCTTTTGAAGGGGCACACACATTTGTCAATTTGAGGAGGAATAGGATGCACTAACTTTTGCCCCACATTCCTACTTTCCAAAGGCAGGTGACATTCATCACTTATTCAGGGACATTTTCTCATTGATCAAAATGGGATGATTGGATGTCGGTTCTTCCTTCTGTTGATTCCTCCTCAGAAATCGTCACCTAGTTTGGGTCTACCTTATAGATTAAGACTTTGTTCGTGAATCTCTTCTTAGTGCCATATCTTCATGGATGCTGGTTAATTAAACTACTTCTGTCAGGACATTCCAAGGGTTCCATCCAGGGCAGAAAACATTGTTCAGGGGAGTAGTCATGTTGGACATCACTGGCATGTCTGGACACTGGAACACTAGTGTGTCTGGGTTTCTTTCCCTTATGATAGGGCTTCTCAAGGGCTTGGAAGCTTGAGGAATCCCATGTCGAATTAGGGGAATTATATGCCATAGGCATGACTCTAAGGTTTTCTTCAGCTTCCCATGTTTAACATAAGGTATTCCATGAGTTTAACATCTAGCGGAGACAGATCAGATTGATCAGAACACTAACTAGAGGGGATCAAATGGGTGTAACCCCTGGAGGGAACACTGATGTTGGGAGGTGAATTGACATGATCTCACTGAGATGTGGCATCCTGGGTAAGAATCAAGATGGATAATGGATGGTTAAGTGAAGTGTATGGAAAATGATATGGAGTCGACTCAAGGGCGACAGTGATGTTGGGCTTGAGCTTCAGAGAGACCTCCTACATATCCCTGTGGTATGGAATCAAATCCTCATAGTTCAGGAAGGGGTATAGGATTGCGGTGTGCGCAAAGTACAACAACCCAATGATATAATGGGGCTTCTACGTGGTTAGAAGCCCTAGGTTGGTATGACGCCACTGGGAAGGACCAGAGATATGGGTCCCAACATATGGGACGACAACGGCTTACCACTAGGATTGTGCTGACAACAGCTTACCGCTAAATGGGGATAACAATGGCTTACTACTGTGTGAGGTTCACAATGGATTACTGTTGAGTAGGGGATCACAAAGGCTTACGGATGGATGGGGTTTACAATGGCTTACCACAGAATGGGGGAACAACGGATTGAGAAAGGTTATTGGGCTTGAACCTCCAGGAGTCTTCCTATGTAACTTGCCTTGGAAAGAATCAAAGTCCATGTAGACCGAGATGGTTTGTGGCTTACACGCTATGATTGTCCGAGATTGGTCTGACTGAACAAGGATGTGGGTCCCAATAAAGGTACGACAATGGCTTACCATTGATCGCAGAGTACAATGGATTAATGATGGATGGGGACTACAATGGCTTACCACTGGATGGAGATTGACAATGGATTATCACAACATGATATTGACAATGTCTTACAGCTGGGTAGGGGACAATTTAGTGTCATGCGGGACAAAAGGGGCGTAGAGTGTAACGTCATGGAGGACGGGGATCAAGAAACATGAAGTGGTCGTGACCAATGGGTGTTTGATAAAACAAAATTTTATTGAATATTTTATTGATAATATATGATATAATTTCCTCATATTGTTCTAAATATGTTCAATTATCAAATATTTGGGATTAGATCATTCATTTTCAAATCGAATGAAAATTCCAGTTTTACCCTTTTAAAATTCACTATAGTATTTAGAGCATAAATATTATTCTGTAAATTATTTTGGCTTAAACATTGTTAAATATGTTCCTGACTTAACGGGCTATAAATTCTATTCAGGACATGTGAGCTGGATTGGTCATTTGAGTGGAGTAAATGGGCCACGAAGAAAAAGATGGACTGAATAATCCAGATTGGACATCACTTCACCATTTGGGCCGTATCTTCTTCATCAGGGCTTGAATTGGACCCAAAATTTGATAGAATCTCTGGGATATTATTATACACAAATATTCCTTCTAGAAGACCGGACAATTCACATGTTTGGGATGTAAAATATGTGGTGCATGTGGGATTAAAATATTTAACCGAATTTCCCTTTCACATTTAATAAATTTTGTAATCCTAGACCTCCCTAACTCTATTAAAATGACGTTTTAACTATTTGGGAGGTATTTTAGAGCCATTGGGAAGGTTTGGATGAAAGGTTTTATCTTGAGATCCCCTCACAACTCTCAGAATAAGTAAGTCTTTGTGCAAACCTCTCTTCCAAAAAGGCTCTCCTCTCCCACCTCCTCTTTGTATTTCTTTTCTTTCAAGATTGAATCTTGAATTTTTCTTCAATTAATCATATGTGTTATTACCTTTTATTATTATATTAATATTTATAATTGGGTTGGAATCAATAGTGGAGATGGGATTGGGTTCTACCCTTTCAATCCTTTCTCATGCAAAATGTCGCCACGATGACCACACCGCCCATGGAAGAGTAGTTTTCTTAGTGATCGATCTATCTTCTACCCTCTTAATTTAATTATTATGAATCATTGAGATATTGTAATTCACTAAAAATGATCCAGGAATTGTGTTTTTAAATTATAAGAAACTAAGAAAGAAATTGAACAATTAATACAAAAACACACGAGGTCGAGATTTTGTGTAAATTGTGAGAGCGTGATCTTAATCGGTAATACAAGACCACACGGGATAAATTTGTAGAGTTAAAATATAATCCATAAAAAAAATTAATCATCATTTACAGAAAGGAAATGTGCTCTAATTAAGAAAAAACTATAATCTAACCTTATAACAACAATCACAGCAGGGTGTTGTTATTGCAAGTTTCGAAGCTAGCCTAGGGTTTAAGTGACTTCATGTTTGTGGTTAAGTTAACTCTCGTAGGGTTTTAGGGTTAAAAAATTAGGGGATCATAAATAAGTGGATGTTGATTTAAATTATAATTATTAATAAGTAAATGAAGAGGTATAGTTATATTGATTATGCCTTTTAAAATATTTTCTAAAAAACATCTTCTTGTTGCGTTTTTTAATCAAACTTCATTTAAAAATTAAAAACAAAAAAATACAATCTTCTTCCAGAAAACTTCTTCAACTATTATAAACTATAAACAACCCCCATCCTTTCAATAATTATTTTTATTCTATTTTATTTTATTTTTACAGTACCTTTAAGAAGTTGATTTAATTTGATTCCTCCTTTGAGAGACAACCTTGGTCAGCCACTCTACTGCACCTAAGTAACCCGAAACCGAACATCATTTGAAAGAGCCCATGACAGCACGTTTCACATTGGCATTGTTGCTGGGGAGGAATTTAATTATTTCAACCAATTAGAGACATTTATTTTATTTTACATTTTATTTTCTTCCTCTCTTCTTTCTTCCTTCTTTACCCAATCTGATTTTTTTCTTCTTCTTTTATTTTCTTCTACTTCTTTTTGGACCATCAACTCAAACTTATAATTTTTATTTTACTATGGTCCCCTTTCCTTATTTTCATTTTTATTTGATTTATGACATGAAATAATCCTGATGATCTCTTAGATCTTGACCCTGAGATTGAACGCAGCCTTAGGCCTCAAATCATACCTTCTCAGTCTACATGAAGTTTCAACATACAAACAGTTTGAGAATTTATCCACTCCTAGAACATTTAAATTGGAAAAACTTCTAATTACAACATAAAGCAAGAACCAATGGCTGAAAATAATGGAAATAAACTCAATAGAACTATTCAATAATTGGATACACTAGATATTAACTATCAACCAAATTGTATTGCATACTCGAATCTCGAATCGGACTTTGAACTGAAATATTGGTTAATTCATCTTCTTCCAAAGTTTCATGGATTATATGGAAATGATCCAAACAAAAATTTGAAAGAATTTTATGTGGTTTACTCAACCCATAAACCCAAAAATGTTTCTGAAGATCAAATAAAACTAAGATAATTCCCATTCTCACTTGATGGAGTTGTGAAAGACTAGATGTATTATTTACAACCTAAAGATGTAACTTGTTGGAACGATTTGAAACATCTTTTCTTGAAGAGATTTTTTCCAGCATCAAGAACCACTTATATTCATAAGTAGATGTCGGGGATTAAGAAAGTCCAAGGGGAGTCAATGTATGAGTACTGGGAGCGATTCAAGATGTTATGTGCAAGTTTCCCACATCACCAAATTAGTGAGAAACTCATCATCCAATACTTCTATGAAGGAATCACACCTATGGAGAGGATAATGGTGGATGCCGCAGCTAGAGGAGCAATGATGGACAAGTCACCAGTAGTTGCACGTGCATTGATAGACAAAATGGCCCAAAACTTCCAACAATTTGGCGATCAAGGTACACCACATGTCAGGGGAGTACATCATGTAAGTCCTTATCTTGAGAGTCATTTGATTGATACCAAGTTAAAATAATTGAAAACTATGGGTAAGATTGCTTTGGAATAAAAGACATCCTAACCCTTTCCTTCAAGGCCTTGTGGCATTTGCACTGAGACAAGCCACCCAACTAACTGTTGACCACAACTACAAGACACAGAGGATTGCGCAACAGTATTCCCAGGGATATCATATCAGCAACAACAACAGACATACCCACAAAAGAAGTTTGATTCATTTGCTCCAACATACAACCAAGGGTGGAAGGATCAATTAGATATGAGGTATGGATCTATAAAACAATAAAGTCCCCCTTTTCAACAAAACTTCCAACAGCCTCCACCTTACCAGTAGGGTTTCCAACAACCCCAAAAGAGATTTGAAGCCCAAGCATCAACAAGCCAGAAACAAGGTAACCCCCCACCAAAGGTAGATTCTAACACTGATGAACTTCTAAAGTAAATTTTTCATAATCAACTGAATGAGCTCAAGAGTCAAGGTTCAGAGCTGAGGGAGTTGAATACTCAAATGATCTAGATTGCCACTGACCTCTATGAACTGGTAAGTAATAATTCTGGAAATCTACCATCCCAACTTACCCCAAATCACAAGGGGAATGTCAGTGCCATCACATTGAGAAGTGGGAAGAAAACAACAGGTACATATGCAACTATCATTCCACTGGGATTCCCCTCAAATCTTTAGAAGACGCATTCCATACCAACTGATGAGAAATCCAAGGAGAAAGATAAATGTAAGAAAAAGATTGATGATATTCCTCCTAAACCCCATCCATTTCCAAATAGGGTTGTACAAACCAAGAAGATGGGTGAGGAGGTGATGCAAAAAGAAGTTTTGGACATATCCAAGTGTGTGGAGATCAACATTCCTCTAATTAAATCCATCAATAAAATCCCAAGGTATACAAAATTCTTAAAAGATCATTGTACCAATCGAAGAGGGCCCAAGGGAAATGAGAGGGTAAATCTTGGAAGGAATGTGTCGGCACTCATTACACCAACTCTAGAAATGCCGACAAAGTGTAAGGATCAAGGGACATTTACCATCCCATACACCATAGGGGAGTTGCACTTTTCTTATTCACTTTGTGATTTGGGATCTTCCATATATGTGATGCCTCACTCTGTATTCTATTCTTTATAGGTTGGTGAGTGAAAACCGACGAGAGTAGTGGTGCAGTTGGAGAATAGAGCTATGGCATATCCAGAAGGAGTTTGTGAGGATGTACTTTTCTGGGTAAGAGACATGATATTTCCAGCAGATTTCTATGTGCTTAACATGGAGGATGATCAGGTAAGTTCTCATGCCCCCATTATCTTAGGTAGACCCTTCCTCAAAACCGCAAAAACAATCATAAATGTTAACGAGGGTACACTTTCCATGGAATTTGGGGATGAAGTTGTGATATTTAATGTTATGGATTCCATGATGGACCCCTCAGAGGATCATTCTACATTTTTTATCTCCCATTTTGAACCACCAAATAAAAACCCCATAGAATTTGATTGCTCTATGTTTAGGGAGATTAGGAGTATTGGTTCTAGTTTTATGTTTAAGAGTACTTCCAAACCTATTTCTAATGCACAAGAATCTCTTAGATTTGATTTTGAAATGGAGTCATATTATGATTTTGATCATGTGAACTCTAATTACGACATGGCTATTGAGTATGCTGATGGATTTAATGCATTATTCTATAATTTTGATGATGTATATTTTGATACTGATGCTCTTTGTGCACATATTTTAGTTCCTTCTATGTCTCCCTCCATACACCACCCCCTACACTGTAACTCAAGCCATTGCCACCAAATATCAAATACTCATACTTGTTAAGTGGTGAGAAATTACCTTTTATCATTGCTAACAATCTCCCTTTTGAACATGTAGATAAACTTTTGAATCTTTTGAGGGAGAACATCAGGGAAATTGGGTTGACCTTGGCTGACATATCAGGTATTAGCCCGTCTATTTGCATGCATAGGATTCTTTTGAAGGATGGGGATAAACTGGTTATGCATCCACAAAGGATACTCAATCCAACACTTTTGGAGGTTGTTAAAAAATAGGTTGAAAATTTTCTCGAGGTAGGTATAATCTATCCTATTTCAAATTACCAGTGGGTGAGTCCTATTCAGGTTGTGCATAAGAAAAGTGGTGTTACATTTGTAAAAAATGATAAAGAGGAGTTAGTTATGATGAGGGTACAAAACATTTGGCGTGTGAGTATTGATTATAGGAAACTAAACCAGTCCACTTGCAAAGAGCATTTCCCCCTCCCATTTATTGATCAAATGCTTGAGAGAACAGATGGGATGACACACTATTGTTTCTTGGATGGATTTTCTGGATATTTTCATGTTTCTATAGCTCTAGAGGATTATGATAAGACTACATTCACCTATCCCTTTGGCACATTTTCCTATCGAAGGATGCCATTTGGACTTCACAATGCCCCAGGTACCTTCCAGAGATGCATGGTGAGTATTTTTTTCTGATTTTATTGAGACCTGAATGGAGGAATTTATGGATGATTTTACAGTGTATGGATCCTCATTTGATGAATGTATAAATAGTTTGGGAAAGGTATTGAATCATTGTATTGAAAAGAATATAGACTTAAACATTGAAAACTGTCATTTCATGGTAGATCATGGCATTGTATTAGGGAATGTAGTGTCAAAACATGGGATAGAGGTTGATAGATCTATGGTAGATATTATTTCATCCTTACCACATCCTTCACGTGTTAACGATGTTAGATCTTTCCTAGGGTATGCAGGATTTTATCGGCACTTAATCAAATATTTTAGTATGATTTCTCTTCATATGTCATGATTACTTCAAAAGGATTCTGATTTTGGGTTTGATGATTATTGCAGGACTTCCTTTGATGAGCTAAAGAATTTTCTGACCACTCCACTGATCATACAGCCCCCACGGTGGGAATTTCCTTTGGAGCTTATGTGTGATGCCTCCAACTTTGCGGTTGGAGATGTCTTGTCTCAGAGGGTGGAGGGACATTCACATGTGATTTCTTATGCATCGAGGACACTAGATTCAGCCCAATAAAACTAAAAAACCACAGAAAAAGAGTTTCTTGTTGTAATATTTGCTTTAGATAAATTCTGTTCATATTTATTGGGCTCTAAAGTAGTTGTTTTTTCTGACCATGTAGCTCTGAGATACCTCTTGAAGAAGCAGGATGCAAAACCTAGACTTATCTGATGGATCCTCCTTCTTTAGGAATTTGAAATTGAGATAAAGGACAAGGGGTTAGAAAACATAGTGGCAGACCACATGAGTAGGATTACTCACACACACTATGACACCTTGGACCATGTACCACTTTAAGACACTTTCCCCGATGAGCATCTTTATTCCGTCATAGGTATGCATCCTTGGTATGTATATTTAGTTAACTACCTTGTTGACTCTAAAATACCTGCAAATTTAAAGAAACATTAAGTTCAAAAATTAAAGAGTGAGTCAAGATTTTATGTTTGGGATGATCCATACATATGGTGCATGTGTAGTGACCAAGTTATTAGGAGGTGTGTTCCTGATCATGAGTTTGAGTCTATTTTACATTTTTGTCAAACACTTTCTTGTGGTGGACACTTTGGACCCCAACGAACAGCTAGGAAAGTTTTGGACTCTGGATTATATTGTCCAATCATATTCAATGATGCCCATGTGTTTTGTAAGTCATGCTCTCATTGCCAACACACTGGGAACATTTCTAGGAGACATGAGATGCCCCAACAACCCATATTATTCTGTGAGATTTTTGATGTATGGGGAATCAATTTTATGGGTCCTTTTCCTATTTCCTTTTGTTTTTTGTACATTTTGGTTGTTGTTGATTGTGTGATTAAATGGGTGGAGTCTACAACCACCAGGACTAATGATTATCATGTTGCTGTGGACTTTATCAAAGGGAAAAAATTTTGTAGGTTTGGAGTACCGAAGGCCATCATCAGTGACCAAGGGACACACTTCTGTAATCGGAATTTGGATTCACTCCTTCAGAAGTATGGGGTGACACACAAAACACCAACACCATACCACTCCCAAACAAATGGCCAGGTTGAGGTTTCAAATTGTGAGTTGAAACAGATTTTAGAGAAAACCGTACAGCCAAATAGGAAGGATTGGAGCAAGAAATTTGATGATGTGCTATGGGCATATAGGATAGCATACAAAAATCCCATCAGTATGTCCCCATTTAGGATTGTTTTTGGGAAACCGTGCCATCTCCTTGTGGAAGTTGAGAATCAAGCTCATTGGGCTATAAAGAAATGCAGCATGGATTTTTCCCAAGATGGAATCCAAAGGAAGCTGAAAATTCAAGAGCTTGATGGGATTTGATTATCTTAATATGAGAACTCAAGGCTCTATAAGGAATGATTCAAAGTAGCTGATGACAAAATGATCCAACAAAGGGATTTTCCTGTTGGAGAGAAATTCCTTCTCTACAGTTCACGACTAAAGTTGATGCCTGGTAAGTTGCATTCTAGGTGGTTAGGTACTTATGTTGTGAATAATATTTTTCCTTATGGTGTAGTGGAGACCACATAAGAGGATATAGGAAGGATCTTTACAATCAATGTGCAGTGTTTGAAGAGATACATTGAGGGACTTCCGACTGATGCAGTGGATTTTATCACACTGCATGACCCCATCATCACTTGAGCATATCAGGTTGTTCCTAAACATATAACTTTTTTATTCCTTGTCTTATTTAAAATTATAAATTTCATTTGAATATATTATCTCATAGGTTTACATTGAGGATAATGAAATATTTTAAGTGTGTGGGAGGGAACCTTTTAGTTTAGTAATTTCAATTGTTTTTCTGTTTAAAAAATTGTGTATTTCCAATTTTGTGTGTTTATTTTTCAGTTTTTTGTTTTTTTTTTGAAAGTTTTAAGCTGAAATTATTCTCATCACCCTTTTGAAATCCATATAAATAAGTGAAACAATTTATCCCATGAAACCGATCTTAAATAAATGCTTAAAATAACTTGGTTTCAAGTTCAAATATTTAGTAATTTCATGAAAAGTACTTCGAAATTTGAATGTCATGCCACATCTCACTATTTTTATATTTGAAATCACATTCCTATGAGGCTTTTGAAGTATTCTTTTCATATTCTTCACATTCACCTCACTTTTTGAGAGAACCAAATCATGCTCGATTTAACCAAAATTTGATTTATTCCGGTCAAAACTTGAGGGTTTGAGGTACTTATGTTTGAATGATTGAGACATTTTTTGGTATTAAAGCCCCTATTTCAAAGAATCATTTTTTATAATGGCCTACCTTGAACATTTAATCACTGTAGCACTTAGACTCCATGAACATCCTATTAGGATAGCCACATTACATGCCAATTTTCCCTATCCAACCAACTCATGAAGTGAGATTACATAATCTAGTTGAACTTAAGTGTGGGGGAAGCTATCTTATGTTATGCTATGACATTCTGTGATACTTTGGGTGGAAATTTAAATTCTTAAGAGATTTGTTTGTTTCTGAAAAAACCATTCTATTGAAATTTGTTCCTTTTCTGGAGCTTTCATGATAAGTAAATTTGTTCCTTTCTGAAGCATCTAAAATGAAAGAAAGTTGTGCCTATCTGGAGCTTTCACGAAAAACCATTTTGGAGAATATTGACATTTTTGTTTCTAAAATGATGAATGGTGTAAAAATTCCATGAATTTTCATGATGATGGAGCTGAATTGATAGGGGATTAATGAGGAGACCATATTTAAGTGAAAATTAGATTAATGCAATTCTGCTTCAAAAAGAGTCAAGCCCTCTTCATTCAGCCTCAGAGTTTTTCACATTTAAATCCTACCAACCGAAAGCCACATAACAACCCTAAAAAGTATTCATGAGAAAAATATGTCCTCAACTCACATCGGGTGGCGATGTAGGAATTTATCAAGCATATGGTGACCCTTGTATGAGTTTGGATGAGAAAGACATTGCTAAAAATTGACATTTGTGTGATAAGATAAAATTCAAGTGAGGTAAGTGTTTTGTGTATGGGAGGATAAATGAAGTGGATATATATTGAATTATATAAATGAAGAACTTTAAATAATGGTTTTTTATGAGGAATTATATCTTTTGTTTCTTGGTGTGTAATTGTTGGATCTCAATGACATGTGTTTTAAAATTCATTTTGATTTGATAGTGATGTTTACTTGATATGAGGTTTTTCCCAGGACTGGAAAAGGTTAAGTGTGGGGGAGTTGTTAAAACACAAATTTATTGAATATTTTATTGATAATAGATGATATAATTTCCTCACATTGTGATAAATATGTTCAATTATGAAATATTTGGGATTAGATCATTCATTTACAAATTTGATGAAAATTCTAGTTTTAAAATTTTAAAATTAACTGTAGTATTTCTGGAATAAATATATTTTTGTAAATTATTTGGACTTAAAATTTTTTAATTGTGTTCCTGACATAATGGGATATAAATTCAATTCAGGACATGTGAGATGGATCGGGCATTTGAGTGGATTAAATGGGCCACGAAGACAAAGATGGACTGAACTATCCTGATGGGACATTACTTCACCATTTGGGCCGTATCATATTCAAATGGGCTTGTATTAGGCCCAAATTTTGAGGTAATCTCGGGGATATGATTATGAACAAATAAAACTTATAGAAGGCCGGACAATTCATGCGTTTTGGAGGTAAAATATGCAGTTTAAGTGGGATTAAAATATTTTTCCGAATTTCCCTGGCACATTTAATAAAGTTTTGTAATCATAGACTTCTCCAACTCTATTTAAAGGATGTTTTCACTATTTGGGAGTGCTTTTCTAGGATTTGGGAAGGTGTGGCCGAAAGTTTGTCTCTTGGAATCCCCTCACAACTCTTGTAAGAAGTAAGGATTTGTGAAAACCTCTCTTCCAAAAAGGCTCTCCTCTCCCACCTCCTCTTTGTATTTCTTTTCTTCCATATTTGTATCTTGAATTTTTCTTCAATTAATATTTTGTGTTCTTAACTTCTATTATTATATTAATCTTCATAATTGGTTTGGAATCTAGAGTGGAGACGAGATTGGGTTCTACCCTTTCAATCCTTGCTCATGAAAAACATTTCCACGATGACCACACCGCCCATGGAAGAGTAGTTTTCTTAGTGATCGATCTATCTTCTACCCTCTTAATTTAATTATTTTTAATCAATAAGATAATGTAATTCAATTAATATGATCCAAGAATTTTTATTTTAAATTATAAGAAACGAATCAAGCAATTGAACAATTTACACAAAAACACGCGAGGTCGAGATTTTGTGTAAATTGTGAGTGCGTGATCTTAATCGGTAATACAAAACCAAACGGGATAAATTTTTAGAGTTAAAATATAATACATAGACACAATGAATCCTCATTTCCATAATGTAATTGTTCTCTAATTAACCACTGACTATAAGATAACCTTATAACAACAATCAAAGAAGGGTGCTGCGATTGCGTGTTCTGAATCTAGCCTAGGGTTTAAGTAATTTCATCATTGTGGTTAAGTTAAATCTCATAGGGTTATAGGGTTAACAAATTAAGTGATCATAATTAAGTGGATATTTATTTAAATGATATTGATTAATAACTAAATGGATAGGTATAGTTAGATCAATTAAGCCTTCGAAAATATTTTCTAAAAAAACATCTTCTTGTTGCGTCTTTTTAATCAAACTTCATTTCAAAATTAAAAGCAAAAAAATTCAATCTTCTTCTAGAAAACATATTCAATTTTTATAAACTACAAAAAAACCCCATCCTTTCAAGTAGTGTTTTTATTCTCTTTTATTTTATTTTTAAAATACCTTTAAGAAGTTGTTTTAATTTGCTTCCTCCTTTAAGGGATGACCTTGGTCAACCACTCTACTGCACCTAAGTAATCTGAAACCGAACATCATTTGAAAGCGCCCATGATAGCGCCTTTCAGTGTTGGTCTTGAACCTCAGGGAGGATTCTTACATACCATGCCTTGGAAAGGATCAAAGTCCACATAGTTCGAAATGGTGTTGGTGAACCGACGTGAAGGGGGGTCTGGACCAATAGGTGTTGGGATTGAACCTCATGGAGGATTCCTACGTACCATTCCTTGGCAAGGATCAAAGTGAACATAGTTCATAATTGTGTTTGGGGATTACATTATAGGTTTACCAGAGAGGATGTCATGGTTGGTGCTTACTCTAAGCCCACTTGAGTCATGCTCGGTGTGAGAAACAAGAGGCAGCATAGACCTGGCGATCATGTCGTGAAAGGTGCATTTGTGGGAAGTGGAATGAGGATTACACATGGTTAGTATCCCAAAAGGGAAACAGGGGATTACATGTACTACTAGAAAAATACCATATACCAACGGTTTGGAACCGTTGGTATAGGCCTCCAAACCATTGGTATAGCCTATAACAATGGTTTGGAGAGTCGTTGGCTAGTAAGCTGTGGGGATAGGTCTATACCAACAGTTTTCAAAA